>OY987283.1:652739-1252739 GCA_963920785.1 Sphagnum contortum
TCAATGGAATAAATATCTCGGTCGGTTTGAAATGAGTAAGGACAAGCCTTCTCTGTATCCAATGGTTCCCATGTGCCAATAATAACCGGTTGAAAAGTTTTGCTTATGTCAACAAGCATAAACTCTTTTTGCTCCCCTCTAGCTTTTACATCAATAATATTTTCAGGGTAAAGAAAAGTGAAAGCCAGAGAATGTGCACGTGCATAGTCAATTACACCAAAACCAGCAAACTCCGTATATGAATTGTCAGTAGTCATCGCAAGGGCACGACTATGTGCAACTGTGTTTGTCACCCCCTAAGTCCCTTGAGCTTGAATTTCGATCTGCACCACTGAAATTTGGGCTTGCGCACCAATTTGACTTGATAGTTAATTTGCACGAGATCTTGAACTTGTGGATGTATCTATTATTGTTCTTTTCGTAACATTCGTTGCATCCACAGTTCCATGTGACAGTCGGACAGCTTGACCAACCCCACAAGTTAGAAAAACTTTGATATTATCATGACAATACACCAAATTCCAATCTTCATGTAATTGGAGTGCTCCTCCCTCAACCAAATCACATAGAATATGTGTCGTGGTGGTTATTTTGCGTTCTCCTCTAAGAATTTTAAACTTGAACTTAAGCTAAAGGACAATTGCTGCATTTTCTATCCGGCTGTCTATTCGAGACGGTTGCTTTCCATTTGCTTCATAGAAAACACCCTTAGGTTTCGGTATAACAATCACATTCAAAGTCTTATTCTCATTTGAATCTTGTGTTCCTTTTGTTTGAAAAGACTCAAGAAGCTGTTTGAAAAAACTTGATTGATGATCTCTTTGTCCACCAACTTTCGTAGGTCCACTTGAGGGACCCCCTTGACCACTCTTAACACCTTCCATAGGTTCATCTGAGTTACCTCCTTGTGAGCTTTCTCCAACATCCATAGGATCCATAGGTTGACTTGATGTACCTCCTTGGTTAGTCTACCGTAAGCCACATACATTCCAAGGTAGACACAGAAGTCCGAGGATATTGTAAGAAATCAGTAGACGGAGTGTTGACAAAATTTCCAGAACTTAACTAGAATTCCAGAACTTCAACATTTTGAGTCATCTCTTTGTGTGAAGCTTTCATCAAAATTGCGACTGTGTTGTGATTCAATGTTGATGCAGCTCCTCATGAATGCAAGTGTTGGTTAGTTGTAGGCTGAGGAATGTTTGAAAAGGGAGAAGGAGAGGGTTGGCCATTATCTGTATGCAAGTAGTGAACAAAATCTGTTGGAGGTAAAGCATTTCATACTTCTTTAATGGAAGTCAGGCAAGCCTTTGCAATCTTACAGGCATTCAACATGGGTTTTTTATGCATGAGTAGGGGTTTGAAACTTTTGAGGCAATCCATTAAGTCATATCTTTGCAACTCCGGCCTCTATTGACCCCCAACCTGATTTCAGTGGTTGTCCACAAGTGAGTTCTCATGAAATAGAACCCCTGTACCTGTGAGGTCAGGACTGTAGGAAAGTCTTAGCTCCTTTGCGGAGAACAAACTCCTTAGTTAGTAGATTCAACAAATATCATGCATGTATCATTGAAGGCTGCATCTCATGATCAATCATGGCAGTATTGTAGTGTTCCTAGCAACTGCTATGTTTCCATTTGGTAATGACTTGACTATCTTGCTGAAATCATTTTTGCAATCAGTTTTAGTAGTGCTACTAAGGGGGTCCTGGCTGTGATTTGGGGAACAGGTGTAGTACTATCATCTAGCATTACAACTGCCAGGTCAATCTGGGATGTTGAAATGAGGAACATTAGCACTACAAAAGAATGGAATGCTAAGAAATAGCTTTGCAAATTTTTTGAACATCTTCATGACTGATATGATGTGCTGTTATTCCACTTTGCTCTGTGTGCAAAAAGTCCAGCACGAGTTGCTTACATAATATGAAAACCAACATCTTTAAAAGTGGCATCGAGGCTGCCATGCTCTGTTGAGAGATGACAAGGTGAATAAGTGGATTTTCGTTCTGTGGGACAGGGAAGAGAACATGATGTGCTTCTCAACTAGAGAATGTCCTATTGCTATTATAATCAAACTTGATGTGGAGTCAGTTGGGCTGCATCCAGAAGAACTGATGTGAACCTAAGTATTATTGAATGTCCACAGCAAGCAATGTGACTTCATATGCATAAGGTTATCACAATTGCAGTACTTCCATAGTACACATTTGTAGACTGATAGGGTTGCTTCTTTACAGGTGGAGGACCTTTCCCAGATGTACCGTTTGTTCTGCAGGATTTCAAACGGCTTGGAACCTGTAGCTGCCATTTTTCGTCAGGTAGTTAGCAATCTAGATCCTTGAGGATGATGCCAATTGAAGTTTTGCTGTTTGGGAAACCAGGAACTCACTAGTAATCATGAAGGAATTTCAATAAAAGACATATGTGCTCCTTTAGTACGAACTCCTGAGGGATTTTTGGTGACATGTTCTACAGCATGTCACTGATGAGGGGACAACATTAGTTAAACAAGCAGAGGATGCTGCCAGAAGCAAAAAGGTAGTCGTGTCAAACTTTGTGCAATCATAGTTTGAACAAACTATGGAAGTGATTGATTTGCTTTCAACAAACATCTGGTGGAATGAGAAGACATGTCCAATGCTAGTCTATCTTAGGTTGTATTGGGTCTGTGCATGTATTCATAAAGTGCATGATTGTTGTTGTGGACTTTTTTCTGCTGTTTTATAGGTCTTGCGTTCCAGTGGCTTTAACGGATATTCTGAATCAAAGTAGTCACCAGTGGTTCTGATCTTTTGCATCTATTGTACAGGCTGAGAAGAAAGGTAATGTTGGAGTACATGAACAGGTATGCTGATGGGAGTCACTCATTTGGGAAGGCAACCGGGGACCGCCACTTGCAGGGTTTTCTGCATTGTGTTTCCAAATTTTTTGCCTTACAGGAGCTGTGTCATGTGGGTGTTTGAAATAGGCTTCCAAATTCCTTGTGTAAACTGGAGGCTAGAGAAATGCCTTATATCTGAGGTGGTGATGCCTCAACAGATGTTATGGACCATGTGATATATTGGGGTGTATGTCTATGATGGGCTGACCCACTTTTGTCCTTGCAGGCATTTGTGTGCAATGTGATTGAACTCCATGACAAGTATCTGCAATATGTCAGTGAATGCTTCCTCAATCATTCCTTATTTCACAAGGTCAGCTAGGTACCTTCATGCTTATATATTTCAAGGGACCTCAAGCTGTTATGTTGAACTGTTGAAATTTTCTGTATATAGCTCAGAACACTAGAATTAATAATCTCAGGCTCTTTTCTGCTCCTTGTGCAATGATTGTACTTTGGATAGCATGCACTATAAGTAGCTTGTTGGTTGTTGTTGTTTAGTTTGTCTGGATTTTAATGTTATGCCAATGTGTCTTTAATTCCAGAACTTTGTTTCCTTTAAGCATCTAGTTCAAGAGTATGTTGTCCTCTCTGTTGTTAGGCACCCAACAGCAAATACATGGGTATATCTTACAGTTTGTGTTGTGAAACACTTCTGCTCTTGAGTTTTTTGTCGTATTCATGTATCTAGTTTTGCTAATAGAGGTGGAATATCACCAGATTTCACAAGAACTCTGAAGTGAAGCACCTTGGCCTACAAAAGGTATTGGGATTGGTGGAAAGCTAGCAAGCCCAGTACTTCAGCACTAGGGAGCCCATTTCTGAGAGGATTTGAGGTGTAGGGAAGAGGCTGGTAGTTACAACAACTTTGGCTATCATGTAAGCTTGTTAGTGGTTAAAATCAAGCCTCCTGTTGTTGACAGATGTTCATGGGGGTTGGACATACTGGCATTAAAGGAAGCTTTTGAGGTATTTTGCAACAAGGGTGTTGCAGGGAGCACCAGTGCAGAACTGCTGGCCACATTTGGTGATAATTTGTTGAAGAAGGGGGGTAGTGAAAAATTGAGTGACGAAGCAATTAAAGACACTGTTGAGAAGGTAGGTGATGATTTAAAAGTTTTGATTCTGAGGATGAAACATGATGCATTGTTGTGGCTTATGGGCCTTACAAATTTTTTTTCTGATTGGTACATGTCTAATCAAAGACTGAGGTTGCAAGGATTGACCAGAGAGGTTTGTTTGCCAAAGAAAGGAAAGGTTTGAACTTCTTCAGAACCTAATCAATTTGTAATTTGCAGGTGGTGAAACTTCTTGTATACATCAGTGACAAAGAGTTGTTTGCAGGGTTCTATAAGTATTATGTGTAAATTGCTGCTGTGTGATAGTTGTTGGTGGATGTGTTCATGCTTGCCTTAGTTTATCTCCCTTGTTTGACCATCTGCTAATGGCACATGATACATAATTGTTGGAATTTGTATTATTTTGGTACTTTAGCAAGTGATGTGCATGTTAAAGCAAACTTTGCAAAAAGATCTTTAAAAGTGGCATTGAGGCTGCCATGCTCTGTTGAGAGTTGACAAGGTGAATAAGTGGATTTTCGTCCTGTGGGACAAGGAAGAGAACATGATGTGCTTCTCAACTGGAGAATGTCCTATTGCTATTATAATCAAACTTGATGTGGAGTCAGTTGGGCTGCATCTAGTAAAATTGTTGTGAAAAATAAATATTATTGTTAATTGTACTTTTTGTTTTAGCTATTGAAATGTTTTTGTTTTGAAAAAGTAAAATTGTATGTTAGCAACAAATTGTTGACAATAACAATAATATGGTTAGAGGAAGGGAGGAAAAGTAATGATCATCGTCATTGGTACACATCTAGTCATTCATCAATTGTCTAACTTGAAATACTAAAATATTTTTATTGGCATTTGTTGTCATTAAGCTATCGCATATAAAAAAATTAGTTGCATGAAAGGTGTGTAAGTTTCAAAATGTGAAAACTAGTTCATTTGTAGTTGATTTCTAGTTGCATACAAATACAAATGTTACAAACTAGCAAGCGCATGATGTGATGAAATTAGAATTGTGGCATAGTTGCATTGTTCTAGCACTCATGTGTGTTAGAAATTCTACTCAAAGTTGCTGAAGTTGATTTGCCACTTCTTATTTAAATGTTACATTTTGTTTATTGTTTTACACAAAAGGTATACAAGTTGCATAATGGAGAAGTTAGTTGATTTGTAGTTGATTATAAATAACCACATTACAAACTAAAGGTGCATAATCTGATTGAATTAAAATCGTGACAAAGTTGTTTGTTGACACCTATTCATACATGTGCTAGTTGAATATTATCTTCACACTAGAAGACTTTGAAATTCCATCCTAACTATTGATTGTTACAAGTATGGTTTCATGTGTGTCAATTTAATTTAATCACATTTGTTCATGACATTGAAACTCCATATGACATATGACATTTGTAAATATAAAGTTATAAATTGTTAACTAATTAGATATTAGTTGCCTTGATGGTTAGATTATTAAATAACAATTTATGATCAAATAAATTATGATTTAGTGTGAGATAGGTAGTTTACTTATCAATAAGAACCATTCAACCCATATAAGCAAATAAATTTGAAAGTCTTATCATTCCTTTTCATTTAGTAATACATTCATAAAGTGTTTATTAACTTTTGAATTTGAGTATATGGGTTTGAAGAAAGACTATAAGTGCATGGTTTTGTTAGTGCATAGTATGCCAAGAGCTGCCCAAGTTGTCTTAAGGCACTAGTGTTCACAAACATGGGCAAGATAGGGCTAGAATTTGCACCCCTGTTTCATTCACTTGATGGTGGCCTTGCACCCACAAATATTTCAAGGAACTTATTGCCACCATTGTAATAGTGAAACATCCTTCCCCAAATGGATAGTTTCATACTTCTAGGTGTTCCAACTGTTAGCATCCATATGCAAGATTAGCAAGACCCATATCACTTTCCCATGTGGTACATAAAAGTAGCCACATTAGATTGAACCCATACTTGCCAACATGAACTAGTTCCTGGTCTGTTAGTGCTCTTTGTTGTAGGTAGAGGCAAAATTGAGTTAGGTTCATACAACGTTATAGTAATAGCTTCACACCATCATCCAAGGGCAAATATGCAAAATTGACCCCTTCTCCAAGCACAATACGGTAATATGTGAGGTGGAAACAGCTTGCCCCACCATACCAAATGCAATATTGGTGATATCATAGACATACGACGCTAGATATTGCAACTTTGCACAACCTTGTGAAATAGCAACCTTGCCATTGTGTGATTTATAACATGCATCGTCATCCTCTATTTGCAAGTGCTTAAGCTCCTTACATGTCTTGCCCAACACTTTCAAACCCTCATCCCCAATAACATTAAATATTTGCCTCAAAGTAACATTTACCAGCATCAAACTTGCCCATACAGATCCTCAAAATTGGATGGATAAAATAACCTTACAATCTACAAAACAATATTATGCATATTCTGAGTTGTGAAAAAAAACCTCACAACAACACATTCAGGCTTTCAAGGTATTTGTAATGTTAGTTCTAGCCAAATCAAACCAAACATGACAATAACAAGTGTGGTCATAAACTTGTGAGTGCTATTCACATAATATTTGACCATCACCTTCCTTGTGAATAACAGTGATTAACTGCCAAGACTTCCCACTCAACTTCATGAACTCCCAACTATGGGTGCAAATAAAAAACATAATAATATGCTCCGAATTCCACAAAATGAACTACACAAAATCTAATATTAAATTCTTGGAACCAACACAAAACAGTCATGATATTGGGCTAGCACTGGACCCAACACTAAACCAAAGAGTCAATACAATCCTCTTTCAAGTTACAATAGGTTTATAAGGGTGAGCTTCATGTCATTTTAAGTTGGCCCCCTGAACCCTAACACCATAGCCTAAGGCATAGAGAACATTCATTAGTTGAAATTACATAACCAAAATGTATTTTAAGAAAAACTTGGAAATTGTAACAAGCCCAATCATTACTCAAAATTCTTTGGACCTCGGAAAGGTTTAGGTCCTTTGTGATATCTCTATAATTAAATGAATTTTGAGTTAAAAATTTAATATATTTCCACCCCACCACATGAGGAGACCAAAATGTGTAAAAGGATTAAAAGGAAAACATTATTTGGTAGACATGAAGTTTAAAATACACAAAAGACTTGTTTTATCACTAGGAAAATATAGAACCAATAATTTCATGAACAATCAAAGGCTTGTAAAAATCCCTTTCCCATAATGTACTAAAATATTTCCAACCAAGAAATGTTCACCTCATAAAAGGCACACGTTTACAAGCTCTAGATCACATAGCTTGATGCACATGTTTGCATCTTGCATTATTGCAAAATAGTTCATACAATTTGGATTTGCAAATAACTAAACTTATACTTGTGCATAATTTATGAACTTTGATGACTGATCCCCATATTATAAAAGAAATATTTTTTATGTAACTTTCGTTTAAATATTTTATGATACATAGGTTAGTCTTCAAATTTATGATTATGTTAACTACTTAAGTTAGCCTACCTTATATATATAATTATCCTAAATTAACATAGGTGGCTTTTTGTATGCCTCACTATCTAGATGCCTATAGGTAATTTGATATACACTTTCCCATGATATGTTATCCAATCATATAATCACATAATGTCCTTGACAACTGCCATTGACGTAGTCATGGATTTGGATTTATTGGGCCATGACTTTAAGCAATAATTATGCATTCACTTGCGTCTACAATACTTTACTGGGCTACAAGTAGCGTATCCCTTATGGATGGAAATAGGCGATGTTTCAAAATTATAAAAGTACATTTATCAAGAACATACTTATGAAAAAGTAACAATATATCAAAAGGACATGATGAATAAGTTAAAAGGAATATATGAGATTGTTTTCAATTTGAAGAAGAGTGTTCTTTGTAGCACCACGCTCAAAACCATATCTTTTGCTCAAAGTCGCACATTATAAGTTTATATTTATGACCCAATGGGATAGGAAATTTAAATTGTATCTTGAGAATCTTGACTAAAAACTTTGACAACTTATTTTAATGATGGGCCAATCAAACAGGCTCATTGTTAAGATGCTTACTTGTGATATATGCTTATGCTTCGAATTGAAATACTTCCATGCAAAAACCATGACATGGCCCTTCTATATTTTATGTTAGTATGATTTTTTTCCAATCCATAGTTTTTTCCCCAATCACAAGGTTTTAGTTAGAAAACAAAGAATAATATAAAACGAAGATGATTTTTAAATATATGTTCATAATATTGACACAACATGTGTTTTATATACATTGAATATAGGTTAAATACATTTAAATATGTTTAATAAATTTAATATACCTTAACTACATGTTAAATATGCATTTTATTTAGTCTAAAACACCTTATTTACATTTATTTACATAAAGTGTATAGGCACATCACAAGAAGTAACCAAGTTACAACCAATTTTGTAAGTAGAACATAAGGGCATATTCTTGGATGAAAAACCCGAGAAGTTAATCAATATGGACGGACATACAATTTAATAGTGGGACCATAGTTGAAATAACAACAATAAAATAAAAAGATGATTAGTAGTTGTAAAAATGATAAGATGTTGTTGCAAATAACAAATAGTTGCATTTACTTACAAATTAAATCGTTACATAATACAAATTTTTAGTAATGTTTATTCCTTTTTTTGGTGGACATTTCCATATTTTATCATAATAAAGATTTATTTGCACTTTTGTTTGTAAATTTTGTGTTATTGTCTTTAAGCTTGTGGTTTGTTTTCTTTTTGTTTTAGAATTGAGACATAGGTATGTATTTTCATCATTTGTTTTCATAGTTTTCATGCTCATAATAGGTATGCAATGGCATACAATCTTAGAACTACTTCCAAATTAACATCACCAGGCTAGTAAAACCCCAATAGTATCCTCTTTGTTGAAACTTAAATTTTAATTTTATTCATCAACATCCCAATTGATTTTCGTAGCCCTATGAATGATGTCAAAATCATATCTCAAAAAATAAAGACCCATTTAACCAACTACATTATAACCCTATCAAATTCCATCAAAATTTTAGTGAATAGTAATTAATAACCATAGTTCTAAATTTAGGCTACTTAAAAAATAAAACGAAAATAGTGAAACAACCCAAAGAACTATGAAACATTCCCTTTCATGTAGAAATTATCACAAACATTAAACATAATGGAAGTTTTTAGAATATTTTTAATAAATATGTTTAGAAGTTTTAAAGAGTTTGTAAGAAAATCCAATTTCTTAAAATTCTAAAAGGAAAAAAAGGACATATATATCTTTGGCATGATTTATGTTATGTAAAGCTTTTTGGTTATTAAACATGGTTTATCAATTTCTTTAAGCTTGTTTTGATTATATGTTTATGTTTAAATATTTAGAGATGAATTAAAAAATTCATTTAAAAATAAAAAATAACTGAATAAATTATAAATGGTGATGAATAATGACATCAATGATTTTTAAAAATCTTTTTCTCTTTTCAATTTTATAATCTTCTTCAAGATCAACCCCCAAAATAATTTAACCATATTTTGAGTATAAGCCATATATGGAGGTAGAATTTTGTTAATTTTTAAAAATATTTTTGACTACAAGTCCTAGAACCCATTATCAGCTTCTGTTTTTCCTCCCCTTGAGTATGGCACACCAAGCTTATCAGCTTCCGTTTTCCCTGTTCAAGAAAATGAGAAACCGAGTTCTATTTTTGGCCAAGTAAGTTGTGGATGCCCTTCCAGCAGTGTCTCTTCCACTGGTCTAGTAAACAGGCAAGTTCTCTTCATGAGGAAGAATAGAAGAGAACTCGTGGATAGGACTGGCGAAGTGTGCATGCTCATAATTTTGGATATACACTTGTGGTGTTGAGTCTGGAATCAGGTAATAGGCTGCAGCAATGAGATGTTGGCAATGTAGAAGCACATGAGCCATTTCTGTGTGTCCACAAAGCATCTGTTGTCAGTTCCTCATATAGCTCTTGGCACATGCATGTTTTTTCTTTACAATGTCTTGACACAACAGACATATTGAGTTTACCAATCTTCTTCATGTGCTATGCAGCCGGTATGTGACACTTGTTCGTTTATTCTCATTCTTCTAGGGTGTTGTTCCAACAGATTATTGGTGTTGGTAGATTCCTTGTGTATATCCAATGGGGATGGACAGGTGGTGGTTTTATCTATATGGCACAGAGATAGCATTGCCTTGTTGCTAGGTAGAAAGCTGAGCCTACAGAGGGCTGGTAGTGACCATGTGTTGAATCATCAGTATGAACTGCTCTCATTGTTTTTGCTTATCTCAAGCTTCTCCTTGATTGAATCAAGGGTATGCAAGTTAAAAGAGAAGCCATTTAACTAAGTTCATGACAAGTAGGGTCCATGATGTAGATGGTGGGGCCCATGACGGAGTTGATGGTGGTGTATGCTCCTTTGGTTGGGTTTGACACCTTGCATGATTATCCTGTATCACGCACAGGTGCAGAGCTTGAGTCTGTGTTTCCAGGTGCCACTCAGATGTCTGGCAGGTCTCTTTCTGTCTCGCAGGTATGTAGTCTTGATATTCTCCATTGGTCTTGCAGCACCATCTACCCTCCCTACATATCATCTAGCAAAAGGGTCAGAAAGGCTTGGACATAAATGTTAGATTTCTGTAGATTCCTTTATCTTTTTCTAGATTGAAAAGAAATTCACTGTCTAGCTTCAAAATTTCTCATCTGCTTTGTAGCCTTTAAAGGAATGTTTTTGTTTTATAGAGGCAGTTTGTACACAAACTGGGTTCCCAGAGTTCTGAAGCTTTGGGTTTTTCAATGGTTCATCACTGCTGAATGCAAATGCAGTGGCTCAGAGCCGCTGGTCACTTTTTATGACCAGCAACCCCAGGATTGTTTGCTACAGTTGCCAACCAGGATTGCAAACATGAGGGGCCTAAATTGATGCCCTTTTGTTTTCACCCTCCACTCCAAGGTGCACTGATTTGCAATTTTTGCTTTGGATAGTTGTTCTGCTAAGACTTGGCATGAGTTCAGATTGTTCCACTGGTATCAAAGGTGAATGACCACCAGGTGACAGGTTATTTGTGTTGAGATCTGTACTACCCCATTTAGGCAAGGACACAACTACATCTGTGTGCCCTTTATTCTGGAGTGCAATACTGTGGATGCAGCCCTAGTCATAACTCTTGGACTTTTTTAACAGATGACACAGGCTTTGTCAAATTTCAGGCTGAAAAACATGGCCCGAACTTGGAGCATTGATTCTGGTCCATATGCTGACATATCTGAAACAAAACTGCTGAACTTGTAAATGTAAGGCCAAGCTTTTATATATATATAGCTAGAGAACCTAAACATGTTAAAACAGGGCAACACTTCCAATTCATGTTTAATTCCATTTTGAAAAGAGGTTATATCCCTGGTTAGGTTCCAATTGTGGTTTTACAAAATTTGAAATCTCAAATCCAAAAATCATACCCTATGCCAAAACATGGCATTACAACTACATAAACAATTGCGTTTGTAAATGGTTAAAACATTTTGGAGTACACGAATAACAGTCAAACCAAACCCATTATTTGTACCATTAGATATTTCCATAGTACTAGTCATAAATGCCAATGATGATTATGCCTTCCATGACTGTAGTCATTCCAAATGCATTCAATCAATCAATATGGGCTATTGCAAGGTCTAGGTTATGCAATCTAAGCCACTTAGCCTTGGCCTTACATTTTAAAAAAGTTCAGGTTCTTTAGGCAAGCCTAGGCTAGTGTAAGGAAGAACTTTTAATGTAGTAGCAACACGTGTAGGAGATGAAAAGATGATAAGTTAGAGTTGTAATGTGCAGAGACTTGTATCTCAACATAAATTTAATTCAACTACTTAAGACAAGAAGGGTTTAATGTTACCAAACTTCAAATTCATCTATATATATTTAAACTCTATTTTCAGGTAGTTATCAAAATCAAGATGCAAGATCATTGACTACTAAAGTGTCCTTTCACATCACAATTTTTGGTGGAATTAAATATTTATATTGCACAATAAATTTCTCTAATTTCGAACTGAAATAAATATGTAGTCTATTTGTGTCCTTCAAAGTTAACCTTTAATATCTTTGAACACTTTTTATGGATTGAGTTTGCCCAAACATGTGCAACATTCCATATCTTGGTGTAATAAGACTTGTATGTTTTCATATCTTGTGCAACAGTTTCTTTGATGCCTTTGATCATCCAATTTTAATATACCTGCAATTGGGAATTTTTACTTTGAAATTTGTGCATATAACTTATATGTTGCTCCCGCAAATTATCCTCATCAATGTTCATTCGAGGCAAAACCATGAGCAAGTTATTTAGAAGTCTTATACAAAATATACATTCTCAGGATGCCCTCCTATCTACTCATTGACTGTGACTTCACATGATGCAAATTATGTCCCACAGCTGAACATTGAACAGTTGATGCTTGCAATTCTTAATCTCCTCTGAGAATCCTGCAAGACAAGCAGCAGCTAAGTGGCTGTAAGACCAATGAATACTTCAAAATTCCCAAGTGCCTGAAGGATCTTTCAATCTGGAAATGCTTTTGAGAGATTATTTAGGATTATTTATTGTGGCAGCAAGTGGGTGCATGCTTGAAAGTTTATTTACTGTGGCAACCACATAGGTGTACTTGTGTTGATTACTGGTCAATTGGAGCTCTGGCAAAAGAAGACCGATGTGCAAACATCAGACACCTTGCCACCTATGATATCTTTTAGGGTCTGTTTTCAGGGATTATTAGAGCAAATATTTGGGTTAATTCTTATGACTTTTGGTTGGCTGTTAATGGATGTGAAAAAGTTCAAATTCACGATTGCAACCCCTTCTGAACAAGGTGACAAAGTGATCCACCAAAAAGGACTCCATGAACATGAATTCTCACCATACTTGCATGAAAGTGGAGCTGATAAGAAGAATGGTTGCTTTTTACCCCTATCCTACAAACAAATTGGGCATACAGGTAAACCAACAAAGATATCTCACCTGATTTTGCATAGTCATCTTATGTGACAATGTTGCGTAAGACTCCATAGTACCCATCTAGGATTCAAAAAGGTTCATCATCAAGCTGTACATGATTCACAAACTTGTTAATATCTTGCCCAGGTCATCCCAAAGGATTTAGTGGGGTTTTGCATAGAAGGGTCTCAAGATAAACTGGAGGTTTGCTGTTAAGAACAACATCCATTGAGGACCCCTGTTGGCCTCCTAATACTAATGATATCAATCCCAGAAAATTGGAGCAAACAAAGCTGACTCATATAGCAAAATCCAAACCAAACAGCAAAGTTCACATTGAATGGTATTCCATCAATGTCCCAATTCATCCATTAACACTGATACCAGTCATAGGGCTGAGGAATTGGTGTCCTCATTTCTCCAACTCCAGATTTTGTATCTGATCTGCATGGCTGTGTCCTCAATTAAAATACTGTTGGGACTTGAGACCAGAACATTCCTCAGACTTCCATGAGTATGACAAAGACAAAAGAACTAAATTGACCCTAGATTATCAAATTGACTGTGAATTTGCTCTATGCAGATCTCTTCCTAACAAAAACACTAGACCAGGTGAATGCTCAAGCAGTGACAAGTACAAGACTATCGCCGGTTACTAGGGGTATAGCGCAACCCTGATGACTGCTTTCCTCCTTCAGTGTTAGCCACAGAAGATCTTTCATGCTTAAGAACAGATGACCTTCCCCCCTTTAGCCACCGTTGCATGTCTTCTACATAGCGGCGCCATAATGACTCGCGCTCATGATGGGGCACTTTGCCATAGCAGGGATCCAGCTTCAACACCTTCTTGGCCTCAGACCATGATGTCAGAATTGTCTTGCCTTCATCACCTTGTTTTGTAGCCACCTCTGCAGTTATAGTGTCAGCAAGTAATGCTTGATATTCACCGAGACAGCGCTGCCACACACCAACCACAGTTTTTGTCAGCACTCCAAATTGTGGTTCTGAGGTTTTGATGACAAAAAGGGATGAAAAACCCATGCACCATTTTGCATGCCCTCTCAACACATAAAAATGCCTCAGGAAACCAGAGCTATTTGTCCAAATTTTCCCCTAGATCTAGGTTCCCACATCAACCAGATAAGAATTAAGGATAAGAACTAATCTAGAAGCAGGAAGTAGTAGCTCAGAATCAAGTACAAAAACAAAGATCTGACCAACTTACCAGGAATTAAATAGACACCGTGGATACTGAACTGAATGAGGAAGCATAACAATGGCAAAGCACATAAATAAAAAGAATAAAGAATCTATATATAAGTGCAATTTCCACCACACTTCGGACTCTGGCTTCTCCTCTTTGAGTGGGACAACTTCTGACTGCATTAACAGAGGCAACATAGTTGCATGTATCTTTCCCTCAAGGACTAGGATTCAGCACTTCAGACAACCATTGATCAAATGCCCCATTCTAGCTAGGTTGATTACTCACAGTGCACTTAATTAGGATATGATTTCACAAGCACTTGAAAGGTGCTCATGTGCCATGACTCAATACCCCTAAAGGAAAGAATATTCCTAAAGAACAAAGCTCAGTCATAAGACTATTTGCTTGTCATATTTGTGTGCATGTCAACAAAGATACACAAAAACTGAGATATAAGGATACTTCCCAGATGCAGTAACAGAAGAGTGTCTTGCCCTTGTATTACACCCTTCAGAGATTTCTTTTACACACAATAGCAATATACCTGCAACCATATTCCACTGCCTCTGCACACTCAAAAGGTGACATAAAACTAGGTCATTGGCTTTTTGTCATTATCCATACCTCATACAAATCATTCACATGCTCCCGGAACAGTTTTTCACGTTCAGGGAGGTCCAGATCTGGATTTGAAGCACGGCCAAGTCCATCCCTCTCCAGCTTTGGTCGAGCGTCTGTCCATGATGCCTGAATGCCCATCCACAACAATTGAGCATCTCAATAAGAGAGATGAGAAAGTAGTGCAATTTTTCTCAACAGCAGCTAAGGTGCTGTCTTTTATGTCCAACACCTGAAGAATTATAGACATTACACAGAAAGCGATAAATCTAGTTGCTACAACGAGGACTCTGTCAACATGTGTTAGGAGAAAGTGGCTACTTCAGGGTCTTTGATCTTCTCCTTCAAGAGTGCTTGGTATGCAGTGACAGCATCCTTGTGCCGAGCTTTGAGACGAACCCTTTCCAACTCCTCTTCTTCCCGATCCTTGCGCTTGCGCTGTTCTCGCTCTTTCCCTCTCAGTTTCTCCTGTCCACACTCCCAAGTCACATCAGATAACATACATTGCTTACCAATGCCATTCATCAATCCCAGAAATTGATTATTAAAAGCTTCGTTCCAGAGCAAAAGCCTACCACTTTTGAAACTAAAATGACCTATCCTCACATTCTGTTTCCAAACTCATTTCTTTCCTCTTATTCTTCCTCCTGCACCATGCTAGGTTTAGGGATAAGCTGACCTCTTCATCTTTCTTAGATTTTCCTGCATGTTCCACTTCCTGCTCAGCTGCCCTTAACTCTGCAATATAAGCATCAAATGCTTTTTCTCTGTCATCACGCTTTACAGCTCTGTACCGCAGGTCACTGCGTAGGTCATCCTTCACCTACACATCCAACCTTCCAAATGTACAATATTATCACAGATTGTACACAGGGTACTCAAAAGATGGAACAAGGTAAGGGCAGCAATAGACTTTTCTTGAAGCACTTCACATCTTCAGCATATGATGCTGACCTTGAGATATGCTGAACAACAGGAGAAAGAACCAAATGCTCAGTTGACCCTTTGAGAATAAACAAGTACAGCACTACCATCATAACTTTAGAAACCTGGGATGCCAGACCATTCTACTACCTTGGCCCAGCGAGTGGCAGTAGTGATATCATGTCGCTCTGACAAAAGAGCCCGGAAACCAGCGAGTGCAGCTGCATGTTCAGCCCTTAATCGCTCCTCCTCTGCCTTTCGCAGTGGCCCCACCCTGCAATTCAGAGTGATTCAACACAAAGCATAGCACAGACACACACTCTATTTGCTCTGTTTTCCACTTTTACAAAAATTCAGACCTAAAATCTGAAAGGAAGCCCCATTCCAAACTATGCATCTCTTTGTTTTGTCCTCAAATCACAGAAATGGAATGTATAATCACAACAGAACAATCATGAAACTAGATATCTGTGTTTTCACTCCTGCTTGCATCTTAACAACATATCAGTGTTCCATTGCAAGGAATGCTCTAAGGAGCAGGCAACCCACATCACCAAACAACCTGAAGGGGATCTGACAGCACACCTCTCATTGAGCAATAACTCCCGATCCTTGCGCTCCAAAGATTCAAATCGAGGCTCATGGCCCCACAACTTGGCAAAACTGTCATAGTCAGTTGAGTGTGAGATGTCCTGCAGACAACACATTACTTTGCCCTCAGCAATACCCTAGACACAATAGATTGTGCCCTTGAGGTTGCTCTCTACTCTATGCAAACTGACACTTGTACTCAGTGTTTTTCTTTTGGTGAATTTTCGCAACCTGGCGAAAAAAAAAAAAAGGGCTGGTGAATCCAACAAAGGGATTTTTAAGATTTTTTTTAAAAAATCACCTATCTTGACAAAAAAAAACTTAGAAGTTGCCAGATTTGGACAGTGTGTTCCTGTAGGTTGCCAGAACTAGGCAGGATTCCAAAAAAGATCTACTAGTCCATCAGGACAGTCACCATTTACTGCGAATTAATTCTGAGGATCCTAGCCAGTGCACCTACTTGAGGAATTTGAGAAAAAAAACCACTGCTTGGACTCTCTGTACTATGACAACTTTTGTATCCCGAGTAGAATTTTCACAACTTCCCACCCCATAAGCCAACCCTCTGCTGCACAAAACCTTGAACGATGCAACAAAAACGACAGCACAGATGCTCTGACAATCATGCCCAGAAACATCATATATCTCAGTATCCCAACATCATTTGTCCCAGTATGGATGCCACCCAGAAACTGTTGAGTTTTATTCAGCCTATATGACTGTCAAGCATCTCTGTCCCACCCAACACTGGTCCTGTGAGGACTACCTACAGTGAGATGCAACTAAAACAAGCTATATGCATGAGACTGCACTGAAAACTGTCAATTCCCAAACCAAATTAAACATGATAAATTGGATGTGTTCGCCAGTACCAGTCCATCACCTCCGTCAGAAATGGAGCTGACTAGATAACATTATTCCACTGACTTCAAGAACATGTTTTCCTTATCATAAATGACAGCCAAATCAGCACACCAGTCACAAGCATGAAGATTAGCTACATATAATTTTGCCATATCAAGGTTCTTCAAAACCAGGGATTTTTGGAGGCCTGTTTGGTTGCAGCAGGCAATACTAACATTTATTCTCTCCAAAGGCTGCATGTGAGCACCTGGTGCCTCGAGCTTTCCAGCTCATTGCTTAGAGAAACCTTGGCTTCAGAATTGCTGCAATAGAAAGTTCAGAACCATGATTCACAGGACACCAAGGAATTTCACACAAAGGGCTTTGGAGTATCTTTGACCGAATGCCTAAAGACACTGGGTTCACCCTACTGGAGTTTGAGTTCCCTTCTAAACTCTCCAGTGCCCACACAGTGCAGGAGAGGAGATAACAAATAGAGCCAGAAATGAAATATATCAGGTTAACAACAGACCTTGGCAACTTCCTCCAGTAAAGATCTGAAGGCTTCAACAGCAGCCTTTTGTGCAGCACGCTTCTCCTTACGTTCCTCCTCTGCCCTTGTTCGCACATAGTGCTCAAAGATAGATCGGCGTTCTGTGTGGCTGGGAATAGCCTACAAGATGCCACCATATATGCAAAGTCAAGAAACCAGATGACTTTCAAACAAAGACATCACAAAAGGTGATTGTTCTCAATAAAGGAGCAGGGAAATCGAGCTCAAGGAATTGCTACCAGAAGCCTACAATCATCTCATGGATCATGATAAATCCTCTCCAGCACCTGGAAGTCCAAAAACCAAAGTTGATGTTCCATGCATTGAAAGGCATCGATGTTGAGGTGTGTTCCAAACCTTGAACCGTGGATCAAATATAATCTTAGGCAGCTCTTTCTCCCATTTCGAGAAAGGTGCAACTGCCTTTTCCTTTAGCATTTCCTGAAAGACAAAATTACCCTCCAACAGCATTAGAAACCAAACAAACTACTGACAGAAATCACAGTGTCCTTGTCATCTTGACTCACAAACAATTAAAGGGATGTGATATCCAAAACTCTTTCTAAATTCATTTCATACTATCTTAATGCAAATTACACATACTGAAACTTTCTGTAAGTCCACAAGATTTCATATGTGTTATACTCTTCATGCATTCAACAGAGTAACAAATCTGGGGAAGACATCCAAGAAACCTCTCTGTATAGATTATCCACGCAAAATGTACCAAAACAGATAGCTGGATATAAGAGTCCCTAAAATTACATGTTCAATCACAGCTAATGCATGATTAACTCATACAGAAATTCACAATTCAGGCCAAGAGGAAATTCTTTGACCAGAAAGTTGTTGAAGAGGCACAACGATATCCACTTTCACCTTAAACCTCAATACTTTCTGCTCCTTAGTTGGGCCGAGGTCCTCATCATCACTGTCAGAGTCATCATCAGTTGATACTTGATCCCCCTTGAGAGGCTTCCCATTCCCTCCCTCTGCTCCTGTCCCTTTCCCAATATTGTCATCAACTGCAATACCAACATTCAACACCCCTGTTGGACCTGCCACACTTGCAGATAATAGAGAACTGGCCACTGGAGCACCAGGATCCTGCAGCTTTTTCTTTATAAGATCTAGTGCAGAGTTTGCAGCAAGTGCCTTGTGGCCAATGGCCTCTCTACCACCAGTCAAGGCTGCAGGCACATTAATGGTGAATGAAATGGTGCTCTTCTCTGCAGGGGGCCCAACATCCCCAGCATTACCAACCAACTCTTCTTGCTTCTTTCGAAGCTCAGCAACCTCAGCTGGAATTTGCCAGCTTGTCACCTGCAGTTGCAAGTACTGTGGATGAGTAACATTCAGTATAGACATGTGTCAACATTCCTAGAAGATTTAACTATCCCCTTGGAAATGCTGTAGAGAGGATGTTTAGAAGTTGCTTGCACATTAAGTCAGACAGTGAAAACAATGTCATTCATAACAAGCTGACAAGAATTACTCATGCAGATGTTATTTCATTGTCAAGAGACACACTAAATAAACTCCATTGCATGCAGCATGTCACTAACATCTCCTACATCTGACAGGTGTACAGAATTCTGACCTGTGTCCTTGTATTGTAATAGTATTTCTTGCTATCATTGGTCATCACCAGAGCCCAATCTGTTCCACTCAGATGTTCCCTGTTACAGCAGCAACATGTTGCTGAAATCAATTTCTCATTCCACCATCATTTGCCCTTACTGTTCACAGTTAAGAGTATTGTGACATAACAACAACAGTATGCAAGACTGTGCAATAACTTTTGACTTCTGCAGAAGTTTCTCCCCACCTAACCCAGACATTACTGAGCACCAATAGCAACTGGCTTTGACTAGCACATCAGAATGCCAACCATAGGAGATAACTGGTAGCACCACACCAAAGCAGAAATGAATGTCAAAGACCTGAATTCCAAGAAACAAGTAAGATACAGCATAGTATCCTGTTCCTCACCATGAGACAGGTGTAGGCTGTGCTGTCACCTTGTCTGCCTGCAGTAAACAACGAGAACAAGTTAGCTATTAAGTTGGCAATACATCCCACCTGACAAACATAAACATACCAATAAGGAATGTGTTCATAACCTAGTGAGTGCCACTCACAGACAATGAGACCATGACCTTCATCATGAATGGCAATGACTTGCTCCTTACTTGGAATACTATCCAGAAAGAATGCTCCAAAGGAATCGAAAACAGCCCCAATCACCAAACAACACTTGTGTAG
This sequence comes from Sphagnum contortum, assembly GCA_963920785.1. Classification (NCBI taxonomy): domain Eukaryota; kingdom Viridiplantae; phylum Streptophyta; class Sphagnopsida; order Sphagnales; family Sphagnaceae; genus Sphagnum; species Sphagnum contortum. The sequence continues at coordinate 672,753 of OY987283.1, forward strand.
CCATGGCAGTGGCACTGGACCAATGTGAGAGACGTTGCAAAACTTAAAGAGGACAAATCACTGTCCAGACAAAGCATCCCAACAAGTTGAAGGCATAAGATGACCAATCATGTTACCTCTCCTTTAAACTCGACTGGTCGAGTATATGTTGATTGACAAGACAGAGAATTGTAGTAGTAGATTGCTCCATCCTCAGTCTTGTGTGCAGTCCATGCATCAAGATCAGGTATGGTTTCACCAGCACCCTTCAGCTTGTCCCCAGAACCAGTAACTGCTTGTTCTCCAGGAGGGGCAATGTCAGTTTTTACTTGCACAGTTGGTGTCGAGTCAGCCGGTTTGCTCTTGGATGTGGTCACAACACCCTCTGAGGCTGTTGTAAGAGTCACTGAAGGTGGTGCACCATAAGGAGCCCATGCAGGAAGTGGGAGGCCTCCTTGGGAAATAGAGGGTTCTCTTGTAGCTTGAAAAGGTTGTGGTTCTCCACTACCTGAGGGATGTGGACCAGATGTAAGTATGCTATCTGATGGAGATAAAACCAGGTGCCTCTGCTGCTGCCCAGGGAAGACACCCTCATATTCCCCTTGGTAGGACATAAAAAGGGGCCGCGGATGCAGTTGCATCCATGGTGGCAACAAGTGCTGGGGAGGAAAAGCCTGAAATGGGGGCCGCTGTTCATGAAGAACAGAGCCTGCACCAGAAGGACTTGGTGTTGCAGGTGCCATCCCAGGTCTTGAACCCAAAAGCAGAGAGTCTTTGCCATGAGGTGGCATACCTGCAGAGGCAGATACAGGAGCAGAACCTGCTGCCTGAGAAGGCCATCCTTTTGTGGGCATTGGATTCTGGGCAATACCATAACCCGGTCCAGACTGTCCTGGTTGAGGAACTGTGTAGGGAGAACCCATTGGTGGGGCTGGTACTAAAGCCTGCAAATTTGGTGTCCACTGTCAATATGAATTCTACAGCACCACAAAGCTACCACATCATAACCAGGAGTCTCTCTGCCAAAAGGTCATAGTGTACAACAAAAGTAGGTATATGGAATGTACTAACATATAGCCAAAAACTTACAGGTCTGGAAGGTTGCAAACCACTCCCTGATGCAGGGCTCAATTGATTGGGATTTCCAAAGGGGGCCAATGATCCAGACATTTGTGGAGGAAAATTGAGAGGAGGAGCCCCAGGGAGTGGTAGCTGGGGAGGTGCATGTCCTTGATTGATAGGTACTCCAGGAGGTCCCCAATGTCCTTGAGGGCCTGGCATAGATGCACTTGCTGGCAGCCCAGCCCGAGGCTGCCAAGCTGGTGTTGCCATGTCTTCTCCTCTGCAAAAAGAGCTCCTAGATGAGTCTCAGAGATGATCCAACACACTATTTACATATGTCATCATACTCCAAAACCAAGCAACAGATGTATCTGCATTACACACTGTGTATGCATCATATGTGCAGGCTGCAGGACACAAGATGCACAGCCATTCAAGAATAAGGATCTACCCAAATTAAAATCAAGTCAGTATCAGGTTCACAAAAGAAATCCCACATCTGGAGCCTGACTCTTGGGACATTCCTACAACTGTTCAGTGGGTAGCAACTGGTCAAACTCTCCCCAAATTCTGTCCAACTCCTGCTGAGCTTAGCTGCATTGCTGTTCTCAAACTGACATTATATACAAACTCCTGAAACTTGCTTGTACAGAGGGGGAAAGCACTTATGACCACAGGTCTCCAGCCTACATGCTTCTCTGATACTATTCAGACAACACAAAAATTGACAGCATTCAGTTGAATATGCTGTTTGCAATCTATGCTTGACACAGCTCACACCAAAGGATAAAAGGATATTAAGAACAGGATTTGAAAGCAAAATGCCCCATCCATATGTCCAATCACTTTGTTCCAACAAGAACCCCATCACAGTACTCTTGCCGTACATGATGCGATTGAGCTGGACTCCAAAACTAGAAGTGGAAGATGGCAGATCATGATACCCTCACACAGGATACAATGGACATATAGAAGAATTGAAGGTTCATAGAGCCCAGAGACCAGTACGACCACATTTATAAAAGAAAAACAGAAACACTGAGGTTGTAATGGTCACCTGAAACCAGTTCAAAATCAGGACAGAAACACAAAGACCATATTGGTGGACAGGGACACAAGGAGCTAAAAGAAGGTCTGTAAGGCTTTGAGAAGACCCTGTCATAAGGATCACACACTTTGAAACATAAAAGCATCGTACCCCATTCAAATGAAGAAGGATGCATAAGGCAGAGGAAGACAGCAGAATCCAATACAGTAGACAAAGACTCTGTTAAATAGGTTAACCCTAAATTGGGCATAGATGCGTATATGTTGAGTTCTATTGTCTTATTTTCGGTTGCAGCGGAACACTGCAACTCACCAGTCAGCAAAGAATGAAAGCAATTAAGGAGTCTGCATAGAGAAGTAACAAAACAAACGCCATGCAAAATACTTGCGAACAAACGCCCTTGAAGTAGTCTCCACGAGTCCAATTCTGCTCCACAACCTTCTTGAAAACCCTAAAACATAGGGTTTCGACCGTGCAATGCGAAGCAATGGACCGCCGAAGCAAATCCAAGAACCTCCACGGCCAGCAAGAGGAAAGGGATGTGCATGTAGTGGGGAAGATGTGAGATGGCACGCACAAAAGCACGAGAAAAAGAGTGGGAAATCGTTTACAAGACCCAAAAAGAGGAAGGGGTAGTGGGGTGGGGAGACATACTAATCTTCCATCAGAAACACTTCCACAACCTTTCAATGATCTGCCTCCGCAACGTCGTCGAGCTTGCAATGATCGCAATATTGTCCACCGCCAAATCCTTCGTCTTCTTCTCCTTCTCCGTCAACGCTCTCGTCCAACACTCTCGCAACTTCGCAATCGAAAAGAACAAACCCGCTCTCTCTCGTCTCTTGGCTTCAGTTCCCTTGAGAGTTCTTGAGGCCGGAATCTTCTCAGAAAATACGGGAACAAACATTATTTCCGGGACTCAAATAATTTTTATTGCCAAACAAATGGGTGATTGGCTTATTTAGATTAGGGTGTATAGTTTTGGCGAATTTCCAATTTTCGTTATTTGGCGATTCCAACTTATATTTAAGGGGGAAAAAGTTGGATTTTTATTCTTTCTCAATTTCAATGGAAAAATGTGATTTTCCAGCCAAAATTCACCACATTCATAAAATTAAAAAATTTAAATTCAGGAAAAGGTTGGCCAAAGTGTAATGGGATTCCTAGATTTGGTTAAATATTGTTGTGGTTGATCCCCACTTTTGGTGCATCCATGGGTTTTGGTTTAGATAACATTCATCATTTAATTTTTATTGCACTAATTGAAGGTACTATTGAGTTGTACTAAAATAATATTCAAATAAATGACAAACTAAATTCCACATCATTTTAGGTTTTTTATTCAATATTTGAATAAAGTTATAATATATAAGTTTATTATAAGCCGTAGAAAATATTGAAATATTATATTAAAAATTATATTAAATTTTACAATAAAGTTAAACATTCAAATTTTTATAAAAAAATCTTAAATCCTTTTTTTCTTTGGGAAAGCTTCCAAATTGTTCTTTTGACCATATTGCAAAACAGTGAAATTTTCCACACAAAAAATTCGAACAAATCTTTATATTTGCATTTTATCAATATTAACTCGATGTATTTAAAGATCATATAATTATGATTTGAATTTTATGCACATTAATAAATATAGTATATTTGTAAATAAAATATTTTGGCATTTTATTCAAATATTAAATGTAAATATAAATTTTACATATGAAATTGACTCAAAACCATTATTGAAAAAATTAATTCTAAATCCTTAAACCTTAAGTCCTAATTGTATTATAATGTTAAATAATTTTATTGCAAATAATTAATTAATCAAAAGTAATATTTATAAATTGAATATACATTATTTATAAAATTTCAATACTAAATTGTAGTAGTATCTTAGAATTTAATGTTAGTAAACAAACAACACCCTACATTTTGGATTTGAATTTTATTTATGTTTGCATATTCAATTATAACATGGAAATGATTATATAATTCAATAATTATTAAGCTTCATTATAACACGTGTGATTATTAATTTGACACAATAATACATTTATTGAAATATTCAATGTTATGGTAAGAAAACAAAATGCAAGCAATACCTTCCTAGAAATTTAGGTATGTCATATTGTTAAACCCATTTGTAATCACTTGCTGTGAATGTTGAAAAACTAATATTCACATATTCAGACCAAAATCATATCCTACATCACGTAATGCATTACCTTTAGCTATAAATGCACTTCCTTGTTATGAACATGGCTACATTTGTCAAACCTAAAATTGAAACTTGCAATTAAGCCCATGTTGCATTACTTACATTTATCATGATTGTGATGAGAAAGGGTAGGACAATACCCACATGAAGTGGTCAAATCCCCCATTGGAAAGATTGTGTTTTGGGCAATACCCTCATCCAACATATTAAGAAATAATTGTGAACCATGAAAGATGTGAAATTATATGCAATATTCATATTAGTACCCATCAACCTTTAACTATATTAGACCTTAATCCCTTGCAATATATACCTACATAGAAGACCTTAAATGCCATAAGAAACAATATGGGTCAACATTACCCACATTTTCAATTAATGATTATTGTACAATCAACTTGCAATACATGTGGTATATATAAGGTGGCAAATAAGTTGGAGATGATGCAATATGCAATACCCACCTTTATATGACATTTGAATGATATGTTCATGTTTGGTAGTTCTAAAATATATGTGCAATATAGTTTTAGCAATTAGAATTCAAATGGTGAATGTAGGTTTAACTTTCAAACCTTAAATGTTTGTTGATACAAAATAAATACATTAATACATAAATAATCTAAATTTTGACTCAATTGTAATATCATGCACATTTAAGTATATTGAATGGAAAATTAACATAGGGGGTAAATAAAGTGATTTTTTATTATATATTTTTTACTTGTGCACCTTTTTCTTATTGATATCTCCATGTTATAACATTAGTTCATGTTAATTCTTCATTTGATACATTGAATTGCATGCCAAGTCCATCATTGACACAATGAAAAACCAGGTGATGCATGACTTTGCTTACTTTGGAAAGGTGAATACTTTGTACATATGTTGCAATCACATGCAACAATGATGTGGCATTTATGAATTGAACCCCACCTTGTTTGATTTCATTGATGATTTTTTGCTTTATGTCACCCATTCGAGCAAATGCTTTTTCTATGAGGGCAAATGAATTTGAAGGTTGGTTGTGATTTGTCTCTTTTTCAACATTGGGGGAAGTATCATATTTGGTCAATCATCAAACACCAATTCTCTAGGAAACACACTAGTTTCCATATACTAAATGGTATGCAAACAAGAAGAAAATGGGATCCAGACATGAGGGTTGTAGGTATGTTTCAATAGGTGGTTGAATGAATATAGTCAACAATTGAGTATAATCATGTTAGAATTGTTTAAACTCAAACTATTCAACAAACAAGTTGAGGATGAAAGGAAAAAGGTGGAGAAAACATTGCATTAGGTTTAGGTGGACGTGCACAAATTGCAATAGTTGATGAAGGACAAGGACAAACATGTGGAAGTAGTTCATTATGAGTTATAATTGCCAATCAAAAATAGAAAAACTATGAAGAACCCATTCAAGATTATGAGAAGTTAAAGTTGGAGAAGGATAATTTATAATAGGAATTTGAATAGAAGAATAAAGACTATGGGTTGGTGAAGTAGTAAGCAAATGATTTGGTTGTGCAATATGAAGGGTGGGAGAAAACCAAGAAAATATAAGAACAAAACATGTTAAGTTTATAAGTTCAAGTTAAAGAGTTGCAAGATGTAATGCCACATGTAATCAATAAAACTATAATAGTGCAAATTCAAAAGGAGAACATGGAAGTTGTTTTGCAAAGAGAGGCTCAAAGGTTTAAATTGGACATCGTCAAATTGCATGGAGTAATGGAAAAGATGAAAAATATGGAACCCTATTATTCTTACTAGCCGTTACAAAAGTGTAAGCATACAAAAGTAGGTCAAAAAAATGTATGTTGCAAGTATAAACACGAAATTGTCAACTTTGAGACATTGAAAGTAAAACCTAATATTTAAAAATAAACAAACAAATTACATGAGTGTATGTAGGATGGTATGAATATGTTTTCTAAAGTTTAAGATTTTGTGTTTCCTTTTTTTTCAACATACTTTCACTCTACTTTCCAAATTACGATGTTGTCCCATATTTGACAAATTAATGTAAAAGTATATTAATTAATTATCATTTGACCAAAAAATTCATATGTCCTACTTTCAGATTGCTAGAGGATTTTTTTGACATATTATATGCAACTATTAGTGTTTGGGTTCATGTAAAAAATCATGTTTTAAATGCATAATTATGTTAATTTGAAATTTATTTTTTTAGAGGCTTCACATTTTCATAATTGAAATATTCAAGTAAAAATAATAATATATCAATATGCATGATAACTTAAACATCAATATCATAACATTTGAATAATTTGAGTTGAAAAAGTATCAAACATTAACTAGCGATAAATAAATAAAATGATGAAAGTAATAGAATACATAAAATATGACCATACATGGTTTATTTAGTATAGTAGGTACGTTCTAAAAGTTGTAGCATTGTTAAAAGCCTTAAAATCCAAAAATGCAAACTCTATTTTTCACCTATTTTTACTTTTGGAGCAAAGATCACCAATTGGCCTACTTTAGCATGCTTGTGCCCACAAGAATATGAGGACTTGAAGGTGAATGTGTCCTTGAATGTCACTTGTGAAACTTTATGGTTGAAATTTCAAGAACTTGCTAAATGGTGGGAATTGGTGTAAGACATGTTCTAGGACAAAATGAAAGAAGTTTTCAAGCAAGTGAAGAAGGATGAGAACATGTATAAACATTAACTAAAGGCATATCAATAGGTGTTCTAAAATTTTCGTTATGTACTTTTTGTGTTAAGTCTTGAAACATTGTTTGGTACTTAGTCCTTTGTTTATTTAAACATGACCTAGTGGCATTACTCATGAGGATGCCACAAAAAGGTCCAAATAATCTTTATAATTTGAACATGGTGAATAATCGATAGATATGGAAGGAGGTGTTGAGTTCACATAGTCTCAAGAAGAGGAACCTTTAATGGAGACCCAATGTGTTGTTCGACTTCTAGAATCACAATATGATGAGTTCAAAACACCATCTCAAACAATGCATGTAGGGGAGTAGTTTACATAGGAGGAACAATTAAACAAGTTGTTTGAGCAATTTCTAAAAGAACCATCATTATGAAAGTAGTTGGTGTAGGTAGCCCAACATGTGGTGGTTGTAGATTCACAACTAGAACCTCCAATACATCAACTAGCCCAACAACATGTGTCCATTGACCATTTAATACATGGACATGAGGTGTTGGCAATGAAATCTCAACTGGCAATAATTTAGGAGTAATATTTATGATTCACTTTAACATTACTTTACTTGTTTATTCCAAGGATTTAAGAATGAAATCCAAAATATAGCATGGGTAATGTTAAGGGCATTAGAGGATAAGGGTTTAATAAGGAATATTTTAATTATTAATTAGTGAGTTATTGTTTTGGAATTGAGGTTGTGCCAAGAATTTGTGGAAATTTTTCTTTCACCTTTTATTTGTGAATATGATTTTTTGGAATATAGTTTTGGAGAACTTGGAAAGGAGTTGCATGTATTTTTTGTATTTTCCTAGATTTTGTATGTAAGTTTTGAAGGTTTCCATGCTGGATTGTTGTAAGTTGTAAAAATATTTTAAAATATTAGGTTGTAGCAACCAATACCTATTTGTACTGACTATAAGTGTAGTCAATTTGCATGTAAACATGTAATTGTAAAAACTTTTAAAAACTTGTTAGAGAACTTGAAATAGGAATTATTAGTTACCAAAGACTCATGTGACTCATCATCCTAGAAATCAATACTTGATGAAAAGACCCATCATAGCAACCATACATGGTTTCTCCAAACCTCCAACTTTGTGTTCAACAAAACGATTGTGATTCACAATTAATAGTTGGAATGAGTCTTATTTTGACCTCAATCCAATTGCGTCCTACCTCCTTTTATACCTCTCTCCTTCATCAACTTCCTCAGCGATGTTGCTTTGCTCCACATGCTAGTTGTGGCATAAACATATTGAGATAGTGACATATAAATCACAACATTTTGTGGGCTCAACTTAAAACAGATTTGTGCTCCACGTTTGCTAACTTCACATTTCCATGAAGTCTAAAAACATATAGTTCTACTCCACATGTTGCACTACTTCGAGATTGTGGCAATTTGTTCACAAAATCCTCAGTCTCATCTATGTGCCCAGTGTGACCAAGGAGGTCAAAGATGTAGCCAAAATGCTCATCACTTAGTGAGATGCTGTGGACTCTCCACATAGATAAGAAATACTGAAGTCCTCATCCACTAGGCCTGCATAACTACATGCAAAAAATAACACCTATGAATGCTACTCCATCAGGTTTCACACCTTAGATATCATTTGATGAAAAAGCTTGAAGCACTCTCCAACGTACTTGTGCTGCCTAAGACCTATGATCATTGCACTCCATGCCACCCGATCCTTTTCAAGCATCGTATTAAAAGTATTGTATGCTTCCTTCATGTTGCCACACTTGGCATACATGTTGATCAGACCATTCCCAACACGAAGACCTGACTTGAATCCAGCTGCTGCAATCCATGTGTGAACTAATCTAGCTGATTGTTGTGAGGCTTAGTTGGCACCAGTGTTGTGCAGTTATTTGATCTTTTAAATAACTGAAGATTTTCAGAATCAAAGAGCCACTGATTCTGGTTTTTTGAGGAAAGAAAATCCAAATATGAGAACTGTTGGTTCCAGTTAATTCATGAACATCAAAGAATCAACAATTTTCATGAAAGAACCGGCAAAGAGCTAGCAGTTAGAAAGATTGGGTTTTTGAATTTCAAAAAAATTAAGAACCAAGGTCCTATACCAAAACCAATTTTTTGATTTTTTCACCCCTGCTGGGGAAGTGGGTATATACCTGGGTGGATAACCAGTGGGTATCTGTAGCAGATTCCAATACCCGCACAGCACTGGTTGGCACATGCCTTAAAGTGGCCAATGAAGGTCATCATATCAGGCTTGACAGATGAACTCTGCATGTGCTCAAACACTTCCAAAGTTTTTTCATATGGACTGTACTCAGCATATCCCTCACTCATTGCACTCCATGAGATTACACCTCAAACTTTCATGTTGTCAAAGACCTTTCAGGCATCCTGTATGCTGCCACACTTGACAAACATGGTGATAACTCAGGCCTCCTAAGATATGGCAAACGCCGATTTTATCGCTTCTAGCTTAAATTCGGCGTCCAAAAATCTTCAAAATCGGCAATAAATAAAAAGTGGCAAATTGCCTTGAATTTAATCAATTTTCATGATGTAAGTTGTAAAAGTGTCAGTTGCTCGTTCTATTCAATAGCCTCCTAAGATATGGCAAACGCCGATTTTGAATAGGAATACAATTTCAGTGTTCATATGCGCCACCAACAAAACTTGCAGTTGGAAATTCGTAGGGTAGATGCTACCAGTTTTAGAAGCCTATTCACTTCTTATTTTCGGCATCCAGGAAACCTTATATTATCTAAATGTGGCGTCTAAAAATAGAATGCCACATTTTAGGAGGCCTGTGATAACTGCATTCCCAGAAAGGACAGCTACCTCCAATCCAGCACTGACAATTTGTACGTGTAACCACTGTCCTTGTGTAAGACCTACTGAGCTTGCCCATACATTGAGAAGGTTTATGAAGGTTATGTAGTCAAGCTTCACACTTTCCTACTGCATTTGCCAGAAAACTTCAAATACTTCCTCACAATTTCCATTTTGAACTGATCCAGCAATCATTGCATTCCCACAAAACAACGTTCTGCTCTGCCATCTTATAAACAGTTGGGGTGCAAGTTTCATATTCCCACATCTAGCATACATATGAATGAGGTTCCTTTCTAAGATAACATCTATTCGGATGCCACTCTTGATAATGTCATTATGAACGATTTTGGGCTTTTCTAGGTCTCCTAGGCTCGCACAAACATTGACAATACATCATTGTGTCACATTTGACGCCTTCATTTTGTCCCTGCTCATAGAGCTTGAAAGACTCTCTATTCAACACTGCTTGGTGTATCCTGCCAACATGAAAGTCAATGTAATTGCAGCTCCACTCTTACAAGGCATCAAAGACTTTGCAAGCTTCCACCAAGCTCCCACATCTACTGTACATATGTACCAGGTTGCTCTGCATGAAGACTGTCACAATGCCACTTTTGATTATGTCACTATGAACAGCCTTGGCTTTTTCAAGGTCTCCAAGTCTGGCACAAGCACTGACAATGCTTCTATACACAAGCACGTCACACTTAACCCCTTGTCAAGTAGTTGCTCATAGAGTAGATAGGCCTCTCTATTTAACCCATGTTTTGCATATATTGCCAACATCAAAGTCCAACTGATCATATTTCACAGTTGCATTGCATCAAAAACTTTTCGAACCTCCACCAAGCTTCCACACTTACAGAACATATTCAGTACTTTCAATAAATTGACATCTGGCTTGAAACTGGTTTCAAATTATATGCAATTGCACATTTGTGCGTTCAATCAGATTCTTTGTGTGGGTACACCTTAGGAGAAATAACTTATATGTGGAAGCATCAACACAGATGCCTCACTGTTCCAAACTTTGTAGCACCTCAGCAGGTTGTCCACTCTCTGTCAATGCCCAGGCTCTTCCCCTTCCCACCAGACAAAGGCATGTGAACTGCTTCAATCAGTTGTTGTTTGATGGAATTTCTTGTTTTCTCTCTGCTGCTTGTTCCATCTCTCCTAACAGATCCTGCAGTGCTGGATGATCCGAAACAGGACAGACCTCGAAGACTCAAACATACAATGTAAATTGCTGCACATGATTCCTCCGAAAATATAGTCAGCATCAAAAAAACTGATGCTTCACAAAATCAGATTGCAGGAAGAGAGACTTGACTCTTGGCAGAGCTTGATTGCTTTCCTCCTAATAGTGCAAGTATGAGTGGCAACAAAAAGGTCCAGAGACAGTGAGCATCTCAAAGTGCATTATAAGTCTAGTTAAAAACTCTAAATCAGAACTACTAGACCGAACCACAGAGTCCCAAGACCTCTCTCAATCATCCATGGGCAGAGACAAGAGATATACACACCAAGTCCTCTTCCACAACAAAAAATTTCAAAGCTCACAGTCTGTGGACAAAGAGCCACCTCAAGAGTAAATACCAATAAGACCAAAGCCTGATCAGCCATGGGTCTCACTACATAGCACTTTCAGCTGAGACCACACCTCAAACAACCCCTCAGCTATGACATAAGGATGGATCCACATCTCTTTGGAAGAATAATACCTGCTGTAGTGCTGGCCTGGTTTTCCATTCTGGATCTTCAGAGAACAACTGTTTGCATTATGCATGTGACCTTGTGACATGGCAGCCAGTTCTTTTTTGACCCAAACTGGGTTTTGACCAACCCAAAGTGCTTCCTTTGAGCACTTGTGTTTGAAGTTTGGATAGTTCTGATTTGTCTGTGGAAGAGACTACTTCATGTAAGCATCTTGTACAATCTGGATAAAACAATAAGTTTGACTGTATCAAAACTGGAAGTTGTGGCCAATGGAAGTATAATGGCAGCTACTTATGTAACCACAATTGCTTGCCAAGTAGCACAGAGAACAAGCAACACTGCGAAATTCCTTAGACAAGAAGGCTACTGAAACTTGAAGACCCTGTACCAAAAAAAGAGGACTTCTTGCATTCCTGTTGCAAAGAAGTAGCCTTACCTTCTCAGCTCGGTTATCCCACCACTCTGAAGGATCATGAAAAAACTCCTGCCACAGTTGTCCTCTTGAAGCTTGATCTGAATAGATAGTAACAACATTAAGAGATTCATCTTTGTTGAATTGCACAGGGTCCCAGTATGTGACCCTGCGAAAATATTTCTCACATCCAAGTTTAGCTATATTTACTTTTTTCCAACCCTACCCATAAAACTAAAACTGAGACTGCAAATAGATGGGAGACTAGCAATAGCAACCCAACTGGACCAATCATTATGATTGGCAAATCAGAAACAGGGAGCAGCAGTCAGATCATATGTATCACACTCTTCTTTGGCAGGTGTTATGCTTTGCTGTGCCTTTTACCAGCCTTAGCAAACTGTGCAAAAATGCAGGGCCAAAACCATTTTGCTGAGCCAAACTGGCATGCTTTGGCCTTTATCCAATTGTAATTTCCATGGTCACATACTGAGCACTGCTGGAGCTGCTCTTACAGACTAACACCATTTGCCAAGGAAACTCAATTTTACAATCTGCAATACTTTCATGCAGCTGAAATGGAGAGGGATAAGAAACTTTGTGAAAGAGGTATACATACCATTGCCAATATGGTTGAGCTTAGGGACATACTGTCACTTATCCCCATGGGACTCAGTGTTCGCAGAATGTCTCAAATCTCTGTTGCCCAGGGCAATCCATGCTGCAGCTTGAGTCTTAAAGGAGGCAATGATTCCATCTTCAGAAGCTTCTTCACTCTAGGTTGCTACAATACTGAAACAAGACTTCCTCCTTTGACCTCTAGCACCTATATTCTTTGTGCTAATCCTCAAGGGTGGTGGTTTCAGGGGCAGCAGCTGCAGACTGATAATTCCTTTAGTTTCTGACAACAATACACTGATTTGCACCTCAATTCTGGGAGCGTCAGCTGTAAAAAACCAGGTTCCAAAAGTTGCTGTTGTGAACGCCTCCACTGGAATTCAGCTGCGACAACCCACAAAATACCTTACATAAGCATCACAGAAACCTTAAACCCTTGGAAACCCTAGCTTGGATAGGAACACACAAATTTAGAAATCCGAGAGAACTTGTGCCTCAAAAACTTGTACCCAAAGAAAACACCAAAGCTGAAGAACCCTAAACCCCTTCTAGCCTTACGGTGTGTAGATGGAAGCAATGGGCAGCAATGGGTGGGAGCAGCAAAAACAAAGAATGTACATTGATCAAGTGCAAAACCAAAGAACAACAAAAGAAGAAAATAGTTGCACCATGCACATGCACTTTACCTACTGTCACGTATCTCTCGCGGGTTCTTGATGTGGTGAGCTTTTTTGGTGTTTTTTTCTTTGCAATGGTCAATTCTCCATTTGTTCCAAACAAAAAAAGAGGGGTACCCTAAGTAATATTGGAAAACGATGTGTAAAAAACCCTTCAAAACCAGATCAGTCTGTTTGTGTGGACATCCAAATACCTCAATTGGATCGAGGTATTGTTACACAAATAGACTGATGTCTTTTTACACCATTGTGCCAATGTCATTTGGAGCCTGAAACAACCATAGGGCTTTCATCTTTCTGTCTAGGTTATATTTTTTGATTAACAAAATTCAAACACTTTGCAAAGGATGCAAGCATCTTCCATCCCAAGTCGGGGTAGCTGTAGGCTTAGCTCCTTTTCAATGTCCATCCCCTTTAAAACACACCTCCCATCTCCATGGCTGACCTATTGCAGATGGTCGATTTTTGACATGGAGAAATACTTCCAACTTACTACAGGCGATCAATTTTTTGACCTGATTATATGTTTTGGTCAACAAAATTCAAACCCTTTGCAAAGGATGCAAGCATCTTCCATCTTAAGTTGAGGGTAGTCATAGGCTTAGTTAATTTCAACTTTCACCCTTTCAGGACACACCTCTCATCTCCAGGGCCGACCTAATCTCTAGGGCTGACCTATTGCAGATGGTTGATTTTTGATATAGAGAAATACAACCAACTTACTACAGGCAATCAATTTTTGACATGGAGTAATTTTGACATCTAGTTTAAGCTAACTTGATGTCTTGTAATTTTCCTCTTTTCCTTTGTACATAGTTTGAACCCTGTGCCTAATCTAATGCATAGATGTGTGTATTTGACGATACATATTACAAAATTACAATTACAAACTACATTTCCAAAACCTCTTTATATATCACATTCCTCATGTATCCATCAGGACCTTGGTTGTTGAAAATCTTGATGTTTGCAGTACTTGTGATTCGTGAGGTAACAATATACAGCTAACCATGTGAAAAGACTGGAGATGACAAATATATCCTAACGTTGTTGAGTGTCTGACCTTGACTTTTGTTGATGTCATCACATATGCCATTCAAATAGGAATATGAATACACGTTTGCTAACACTGTTCCGTGTGATGATTTCTACTTCAATGACATGGTGACCCAATCTCTTGACAATCAATACCCTCAAGTTAAGCATGCATTTCTTAGACAACGACACATTCACAGAAGGGGGGTTATTTATGTCTACAAGGGTTTTCTTCCCTGTATGATGCCATCCATGAATGGATGACAAGACGGACGGATGGATGAATGAAAAAAGCTTCACAAAAAACGATCACAACGTCCTTTATTATATGTAATTTTCCAAATCTACAATGTGTTTACTAATAAAATTTTGCAAGGTTACAACAACTTGAAATTCTAATTAAAAGCTCCTTTGAATTTGCATGTCCTATTGCATGCAACATGTATGTAGACACTAGATAGTTCAACAAGTCAGTACTGGGTTAGGGCAACTTTGAAAAATAATAGAAGCACTGAATTGAACAGCCACAAATGTTTTCTTTGCACCAATGGATAAGCCTAGATGCTATTACAACTTGAAGTGCCAGTTTCCTAAAGTTAAACCCCTCAAAAAAAATAATGTTTTTCTTTCATCCCTAGGCACAAGCCTATTACTCCATATATTTGTGTATATTTTCTATAGTAATCCAACAACCATTGTCTGTATATACTACACTAGCTTGGCAACTTTGACCCGAGCTTGTCAAATAATTAATTAATTAATTTTAAAATTCACATTTTGAAAAATAGAATATATTCTTGAATGACTCATTATTTTCCTCCACAAAATATTTGTTATTTGAAAAAAAAAAAATCTCTTCTGAAAAGTTCAACACTTCTGAAAATAATATAATAAGTGTCAAAAGGTGCTAATATTGCTTAGTCTACTTATATAATATCCTTGGTGGTCGTCCTTTCCATCCATCCATCTCGTCATCCGTTTTGTCATCCATCCATCCAAGTTCCTCATCTCGGAAGAAGAAGATGATGGAAGAGGAGGACGACGAATGGTGGCAATAGCAATTTATCTAAACATTTTAACAATTAGAAACTTTTTTAAAACACTTTAAAATAGAAACAAAATGAAAACATATCAAATAAATATATTTAAACATGAAACAAGAAAGGGAAATATAGTAAAATAATCTTAAAAGAAAATTAAAAAGCAGATGACAAAAAATAAGAAACAAAACAAAGAGCAAAAAAAACATAAAAAAGAAACCATACTTGAAAAAACAAATGAGGTTTGTCTTCTTTTTCCAAACTTCAAACCTGCATCTAATTAAACAAAAATACAAAAGTTTTTTAAAATTATTTTCATTATAAAACATATTAGAAAAACTAGAATTTTTTGAAAAACAAAATAGAAACAAAATAAATAAATGCATAAAAATAGAAAAAAATTGAAGATAGACAAAATAAAAACATGAAACAAACATAAACAGAAAAAAAGTAAAAACGCAAAAAATATAAAAAAGGAATGGAAACAAATGAAACAAGGAAAGGGAAATACAGTAAAAGAAAAAAATTACAAAAATGAAGAAACCAAATAAAGAATAAAAAATAAGAAAAAATAAAACTTCTAATAATGAAGAAAAACCTTACTTGAAAAAGAATGAGGTGTGTCTTCTTTCTCCAAACTTCAAACTTGCATCCAAATAAACAAAAATATAAAAGTGAAAAATAAACACTTTATTTTTATTATACAAGATAATAATAAAAATAGAAAACACATAAAAATAAAAAAATAAACAAGATAAAAGTTTCTAGAAAAAACTAAAACATGTGTAACCAAAAAGGAGGGGTTCCTACCTACACACAGAACCATCGAACCCCTGGCACTCAACCTGATTCTGATCCACCATACTGCATACAGACCTCCATCCTCATTCGACACTTGGTCTATCGACTGACTCCTGTATCTTCATACTACGAATTGAAAACACATCACTCACAGCAACAGAACAACACTGACATAGCTCTAGTTCCTGCCTCCCTTCACTCGAACACCCACACAGATCAGCCGAAAAACGTTTTCATGTTGCATATATAGATCATTTACACTCCGAGAGCACAAGCACCCTGCTCATCCGAGTTCATCAAAACACACGACTTCATAGTCATAGCGCAAACTTTCTCTCTCTCCCAAGATCTCTACAGCAACGACCTGATTAGAACTACCAGGCGCAGTGGAACACATTAGGCATTCAGTCTAGGTCACTCAACTACAGATCTTCCATAATCACCATGTCCATTCTAACACCTCGGTTCTACCTTACTGTTTCCTAAAGATCCGACTCCCAGAATTCTCGTCTACTCTCATTCTCCTCCCTTGATCTTTTCTTCTCCTTCTTCTCTAAGGACCTGTTTGTTCTCCTCCAGAACCCCGTTCGTTGCATCCAGAAGCTTCTTCTCCAAAACGCCTTGTCTTCTCCTTTACGCTCCTAAACCGCCATTCTCCATAATTGCATCACCGACCCTAGTCATAATTCAGAGCCGCCACTCAGACTCCATACCCATTCAGTGCAGTCGTCATGCAAATCTCTCAACACCTCCCTCAAGAAAAAGCAAAGCTTCCCATGCAGAAGTAAGGAAAAAGGCAACCGCCACTCAGAAACAAAACGGCTCAATTAACACATAACTTAATTTCCTTGATCAGTGGGTGCTCAAAAGTTGGGGTAACTTAATTTCCCATTACTATGAACCAAGTTTAAAGAAACCGGGGGACTTCACAATGCTCGA
This sequence comes from Sphagnum contortum, assembly GCA_963920785.1. Taxonomy (NCBI): domain Eukaryota; kingdom Viridiplantae; phylum Streptophyta; class Sphagnopsida; order Sphagnales; family Sphagnaceae; genus Sphagnum; species Sphagnum contortum. Next base: position 689,818 of record OY987283.1, read on the forward strand.
AGGTCACGGGTACCCACTATATATAATATTTTAGGTGTCTGTCAGTCCGTCCGGTCGTCCTCCTTGGGGGTAAGGGGGTTAGGGTTAGCACGCCCTTCATAAACGCGTTTCAAAAGAAGAAAGCTTGGAATCTGCCCAAATCCTCTACAAATCTCAGCAACTTCAAAACCTGCTTTTTTTCTCCTCAAAATGTGGCGATTTCAAAACTCTTTTTTTTTCCCCTCCTGGAAATGTGGCGATTTAGTTTATTTTTGGAAATTTTTCAAAATGCTCACTTCACCATGTATGTTTTCAAGGGGGACTTTTCAATGGATTTTCGTCACAAAAAATAAATAAAATAAAAATAAAATTAGCTGCTTTGCGCCTTTGTGTGTGTCTCTCTTGGTTTAAAGAAACCGGGGGACTTCACAGTGTCCGAAGGTCATGGGTACCCACTAGTAGGGTATATATAGACAGGGTTAACAAGGTTTGGACTTCAGTTCCCCCAAGACAAACTGTAGTTCACCAAGAATTGCACACAATTTAACATGAAAACTTGAATCACACAATTGGAAGGCAATAACAGGAAAAAAACACAAATGTTGTCCTGAAACAACAAGAGGCAGTTATTGCAATGAAGAGAACTCAAGCTCCATTTCTGTATTACCAAAAAGACTCTATACCCACAAAAATTTGCCAAACAAAACCTCCATCAGAGATATGTTCAGTGCAGTGGAAACTAGAACTGCATGTGCCCTGATCTAATATGTTGTAAGTACAACTTGCTATTCCTTCACTAGAATCAACAATTTGTAGAGCTCTCGTTTCATAATGAAAACTTGGATTTTCCCCCCGGCCTTCCACTGTTTTCAGCAGCTCTGTTGTAATTTTGCTGACTCAGAGAGCAGCAAATTCCAGATTTCCATCTTGACCACTACAAAAACATCTCACAATGAGGCAGGCAAGCAATGTGGGGGTAGCAGCAGTTTTCCAAAGTCCCAACTTGACTACAAAACTATCTCACAATGAAGAGGCAATGTGATTTGAGTCACACACACTGAATCCCAGCTTCTGCAGCTGACATCTCTTCCCAAAGATCGGGAAGAAAATGGCCACACAAAGCTTGAATTTGTTGTTGACTTACCCACCCATATCATCCAGATAGCGCTGATATAAAAGCATGTGTCCTTGAAACTATCATATTACAAGAGACAATACTGCAAGCTCAACTTCCATTGAGACCTCCAACAAGGGTTGGCATGAAGCTCACACAGTTCAAGTAACGTCAAGCAAGCAAAGCTCCATTGGAACTCATAAGATATGCAGATCATGCTACTACTACCTGAGGCATAGTACATGATTACTGCAATGATTGCTTTACAGTTGTTGTGCCATTGTCTTTTGAAGAAGCCAAAATCAGGATGGACCTGTTTGAGTGTACAGAAATTAGCTGAGGGCAAATGTCATGCTTGAATGGAGGAAAAAATGAGTTTCACATCCCAAAGCAAATCAACATTGCATTGATGGCGGCATGAAGCTGCTGGGCATGGTTGTCTGTAAAGAAACAGCTTTGAAAGTGACGATGGAAAACTGCACAACCATAAATATTGCACAGGGATTCAACAATGGTGATCAAGTTTGCTGGGTGCAGGGTGTAGAGTTTTGTTTCAATTTTAGTGTAAAATGCAAAATATGCTACAGAGAGGGGTTGGACCAAAGCTAGGGTTGAGAGGCAGGGGGGAGGGCTAGCATTCTTCAGAGCTAGCTGGGCGCTTCACTAGAGGTTGTGACACCTTTGAAATGCTGGCTTCTGGTTCATGCTTTACTTCCAGAAGAAGTGTCACAACTTCTTTCATTGTTGGTCTTTCAGCTGGAGTCTGATTGACACACATGAGTGCAACTCCAAGTGTTTGCACCATCTCTTGAATGAAGTCATCAGGCATCCCGCATAGCCTCGAATCCAATACCTCCATTGCTGTTGCTTTTGGATTCATGTTCATGTCTTGCACCCATTTCACTATATGCCATCCCTCTCCGTACCGTGAATCCACAGCTCGTCGTCCTGTCAAAACCTCAAGCAGCACCACCCCATAGCTGTACACATCACTCTTCTCCGTGATCTTCAACGTATATCCATACTCTGCAACATGAGCAAAATGCAAAACCATGTCAAATACATAATAAGTCCATGGTTAAATTCTCCCAACTCCCACAAAGAACCAGCACATTGAGCAGCACATGTCCAATAAAGAAAACATAAGAATCATGTCAGTGACAAGATCTTTTCGTTGCAATCTCTGAGTGATTTGTGCTGCAGGCACAAGTAGAAGCTCTTAAATGAAGCTGCACATACCTGGAGCAATGTAACCATATGAGCCTGCAACTTTGGACATGGCTTTTGTGTTTGCTCCATCAATCAGCTTGGCCAAGCCAAAGTCAGCTACAAATGGCTCATATCGTGAATCGAGCAAAATATTGTTGGACTTAACATCACGATGCAGAATTGCAGGCACACAGTCGTGATGCAGGTAAGCAAGTCCCTGTGCAGCTCCCAGACAAATACTGTACCTAGTCTCCCAGTCAAGGTTCCTCCTCTTCTCATGTAGTACCTCACCCAAGCTCCCATTCGGCAAGAAGTCATACATGAGGAGGTTAAGCTCCTTGTTGGAGCAGTAGCCCAACAAACGCACAATGTTTCGGTGTCTGATTCGACCCAAAGTGTCGACTTCTGCTGCAAAAGCATCATAGTTTCGTTCGCCAGCCATCACAGGCCATAGTTTCTTGACAGCAATTGTCTCACCGCCATCCATCTCTGCCTTGTACACCACACCTGACAGTCCACTCCCGATGACGTTGACGTCCACAAGACTATCCAGAACATCATCTACGGTGAATGTCAGCTTCTGAAATGGTGTGAGCTTCCATGGCCATGTGCTCTCGGGTTCTGAACGAAAAGGATTGCCATAGATCCAATAGCGTTTGTAAAACAGGAAGCATCCACCTGCAAGAATCAGCATTGCAAAACCAAACAAAAGACACACCATTGTTGTAGTTCCAGTTTTGCTACGAGAGTGATGCTTCGAGGTGGATGAGCTCTCTTCAGCACTTGCGGGTTGTCCACTGGAACCACCACCACATGATCCAATACTTGAAGAATTCAGCCCTGGTAAGCAAAGCCCTGGATTGCCCAAGAGATCACTTGCAGGCAAGTTGCGGAAGATTGAGGAATCTGGAAGAGGTCCAGTGAAGTCATTGAAGGAGACATTTAGGGATGTCAAACTATCAAGCTGTCCCAGAACTTCCAAGCTCCCTGTGAGACCATTTTGTGCCAGATTCAGGAGCTGGAGGCTGACTAGATTGCCAAGCTCTTGTGGAAGTGTGCCAGTGAAATGATTGCAGCTCAGATCTAGCCCAGAGATCAAGCTTGCAATCTTCCCTATCTCATGGATGATGGAGCCATTCAAGTTGTTGCGGCTCATATTCAGGAGCTCCAACTTCTGGCAGTTTCCGAGTGATGGAGGCAATGTGCCAATGAACTCATTTTCACTAAGTGACAGCTGAAGAACTGCACCCAAATTACCAAGCTCCTGTGGTAAAGGACCTTCCAAGCTGTTGTCCGAAACATCCAGTGTCTGGAGTCGTGCGAGGTTTCCTAATGAAACTGGAAGAGTTCCGGTGAGCTGATTCGCATGGAGCGTGAGTAGCTGCAATGCACTTGCATTCCCAATCTCACTCGGAATACTCCCAGACAAGTCATTGTAGGCAAGGTCCAGGAAGATGAGGTTTTTGAGCTGTCCAATTTCTGGAGGAATGCTTCCTGTAGAAAAAACACACACACCAGCTGGCTGCTCATCAGTAGTCTGCACAATATTGTTACCACTAGAGGAAGTCAAAGAACTTGCAGAAAATTTGTGATCAGCTGCAACTGGTGGTTCAATCCATCACTTGACAGTGATCACTGGAAGGAAAATTAACACAAGAAAACCTTTTTCGCATTGAATCCTCTAGGGGAAAAGAGTAGTCCAAATCTCTGACAAATGAAAAGTTGAATTAACAAAACATAGGGAAAGAAAAGAGCACACTCTCAGAAAGGGAAAATACCTAGTGGGACCAATATATATATTTCAATGTTTTATTCTAATTATTTTCTCATTGTGAAACAGAGCCAGGAGGAGCATTGTAAATTTTGCCATTGTGAAACAGAGCTGCGACCATTGCAAACTTTCCCATTGTGAAACAGAGCCAGGAGGAGCATTGTAAATTTTGCCATTGTGAAACAGAGCCAGGATCATTGCAAAGTTTCCCATTGTAAAACAGAGCTGGGACCATTGCAGATTTTCCCATTGTGAAACAGAGCTGGGACCATTGCAAATTTTCCCATTGTGAAACAGATCCGGAACCATTGCAAATCTTTCCCATTGTGAAACAGATCCAGGACCATTGTAAATTTTCGCATTGTGAAACAGAGGCAGAATCATTGTAGATTTTCCCATTGTGAAAACAGAGCTGGGATCATTGTAAAATTTTCCCATTGTCAAACAACCCAATTTCATATTTGCATAGAGGGGAAGGAAATTCAAGTGCTTTTCATGATGACCAGAAGCACAGGGCAACCCTAAAAAAGTTTCTTCTAAACATAGCATGGAAGAAGGAAGCTAGGGTACTTAGCAAGCAGGGACCTATCTTCAATCGGGCAGCAGCTGCAGCAGGTAGGTACAATACATACCTGAGAGAGAGTTGTTGGAGAGGCGCAAGCGGACGAGACCGGTGCTCTGGCCAATATTGTTAGGAATCTCCCCTGTGAGTTGATTGGAGATGATGGCGAGCTTCTGTAGCACAGGCAGCAAGAAAAGCGCCGGCGGAATGCTGCCACTCAGACTATTATCCGAGACGTCGATATTCGCCAACTTGTTGCAGTTCCCGAGTGATGCCGGAACCGGACCCGTGAACCGGTTATCCCACAACAGTAAGTTGCTGAGCTCCGTCAGTCTTCCAAGCTCCTGCGGTAGCGGTCCCGAGAGCTGGTTCCTGTCCAGTTGCAAGTCCGAGAGCGAACTGCAGTTACCGATCTCCGGCGGCACAGGCCCTTGCAACTGGTTACCCGTCAAGTACAACGCCGTCAACGACTGCAACTGACCAAGCTCCTTCGGGATACTTCCCGTCAGCTGGTTGTCCGACAACTCCAACGTTTGCAACGACGAGCAGTTCCCCAACGACGCAGGAATCTCACCCGTCAGCTCGTTGAACCACAGGTTCAGCTCCGTGAGCTGTTGGAGCTTGCCGAGCTCCGGAGGAACGATACCCGTCAACTGGTTCTGTTCCAGATACAAGAACTGCAAGCTGGTGCAGTTGCCGAGCTCCGGGGGTATAGCTCCGGTAAGATTAGCAGAGTAAACTTTGAAAACCGCCAAGCTTGTAAGCATCCCGTACTCCGGCGGAATGCTGCCGGTTATACCCGTGATGGCAAACCCCATCTCCATGAGCTGCGAGCAGTTGCTCAGCTCGGGAGGTAACGCCCCGGTGAGATTGGAGTTTCCACCACCGCGAAGAAGCTGAAGCTCTGTAAGCTGACCAAACTCGGCAGGGATACTACCACTCAGGCTATTGCCATAGAAGATAAGAGCCGTGAGACTGGTGCAATCGCCGAGCTCGGCAGGCAAAGAGCCCTCCAGGAAATTGGAGTTGACACGAAGAACACTGAGTTTCGCCAGTCGACCGAGTTCAGCGGGAATGACACCCGTCAGACTGTTCTGACTCAAGTCCAAGAACGTCAAGCTCGTGCAGTTACCGAGCTCGGGAGGAATGGCACCGGTTAAGTTGGTGCCGAAGAGGTCCAGCACTTGCATGGACGTTAAGAGGCCGATCTCCGGCGGCAGAGTGGCGTAGAGCGAGAACGACGCTAACGAAACATTCACAACATTGCCCAGTTCGTCGCATGCCACTCCCGTCCAGCCATTGCACGGCGTGAAGCTCCCGTCAGCGTTCTCCTTCCAGCTCGCCAATGCACTGCGCATGCCTCGCACCGTCTTCTGGAATGCGAGTAGCGCCGTAACGTCGTCGCTACTAGAGGCCGTCACCAAAACCGCCGGCGCACATAGAAGAGAACTTGTAGTCACGAGCATCAAGGTATACCATGCGGCGAGCTGCATGTTGTTGCGGCAGCAGTAGCAGGATTCTGGTCGCCGACGTGGGGTCAGACTTCGACTTAGAAACATCTTGCAGCAGGCCGGCGCTGGTACTCGCACTCGTGGATTTTCTGCTGCAGTACTAGCTCCAAACCTAGCTATGTTCCAGATGCGGATTCTGGAGCTGGTTTTATCATCAGGAGTTCCTTGAGTTCTTCTTCTGCTGCTGCTGCATTAGTGTTGTTGCAGGAAAACCGAACATCGATCTTATGAACAGCTAGAGACTACCGCGGCCAATGTGCACATTGCAGAGGAATTGCAGTCAAGGATGCATGGCATGTGAGACATCAAATGCTTGCAATGACAACCACCTTACCATCCTTGATCTTGTGCACACCAGTGCCGGATTGCTGCAACCTTTTGCTCTGATCTCGTCGACTTCTTTGCACCAGCCGTCGCCCTCGTACTGCGCTGCTGCTGCTGCTGCAACAGCAGCGCATTCCATCTCCTCTCGCTGGAGCAGCTAACAATTGCAGCAGCTAGATCACCCTCACATCCGTCACCGTCGCGAGGTTGACACTCCCAAAGATCGCTGCTGCTCAAATGTCGCTCAAGGTCGATTCTTGGAGATCAATCTCAGCACCCTCAGTTCGTCGAGTCTTATATATCCTACAATTCGGCTTCGCTAGGAGAAGAGTTGCTTCTTGTGCAGCTGCAAGCTCAAGCCGGCCGGAATCATCATAACAACTCGAGCTGCAGCAGCCGCAGAACTTGTAAGGAATGAAGAAACCGCTGCAAAATTGGAACAGAAGACAAAAACAAACAAGAATGATGCACGGTAAGGCCAGGAGCTGCAGCAATAGAAGATCATGAGCTGCAGAAAACGACGAAGACGAGGACGCCTCCTCCTGCACAGAGACAAACTCTGCACTCACGATCTCAGCCGACTCTCCTCAGCAACTGTTCCTAAGCCTCTCAAGAGTTGAATACTAGTAGTACTGCCGCTGCAGCAAAGCCGCGAGTATCACATGAGCTACTGCACAGTAGTAGCTGTACGTCTACACTGATCGACTCTCTCTCTCTCTCTCTCTCCCTCTCTCTGACACCCACCTTAGCCCTTCTTCACGCATGTCTCTCGATACAGCCAGCGGCAACTAGGAGACAAAAACCCATTGCTTCTCTAGGAGATCAAAGCTGGTGGAAGAAGTCGTTCAAACCTATGTGCAGATGATGATCAAAAGAGCGAGCTCCTTCTACTTCTACTGGCTACTGCTGCTGCAGCTGCTGGCTGAAGTACACTACGTCGAATTCCCTTTCAAACAAACAGCAGCAGACAACAAACAAACAGATCCACCTGCTACAAACTGCAGGACGAGATTATGTTACTACGGATCATGGATCGACCGAACCATGGGTCGATTGATCCTGTAGACGACGACAAACATTTGTGATGACCAAACCATTTGACTGCAATTCCTGGCTCTTGTTGTTTATTGTTGGTGGTGGTTGGGTTGGGTTGGGTCGTTGATGATGGTTCTGATGCTGATGATGATGATGATGATGGTAGCAGCTAGCTGCAGCTGCAGGCAGAGCTAGTCCGTGATGCAGGCAGGCGCAGAAGGAGAGAGATTTGTGGACTCCGAAACACAACCACTATTGACGGCCTCGGGAGACGGGGGACCCATGCAGATCTCCTAGGGATTCTTTGGAGTAAAGGCTCTTTGTGCAGCTGCTGCAATCTTGTATCGGCTGCTTCAGAAGCAGAGAGTCCCAGTGAACACCAGACACTCTCTTTCTCTCTCTCTCTCTCTCTCTCTCTCGCGCATCCAACAACAGCTAGAGCAGCACCAAAACTGCAGCACTTACAGCAGCAGCAGCAACTGCAACAGCACGACTACCTATTACCTAGCACCTATGTAGAATATCCCACCTAGGTAGGTAGGTAGGTAGGTAAGTAGGTGTTGGCTTTCTTACCTAGCCACTTAGTTAAATAATTCTGGTAAGTAGGTAAAAAAAAGATAGGTGATAACTTCCTTACCTTGCATCTAAGTAGGGCAGCCCAGTTTGGTGGGTAGGTAGATAGGTAGGTAGGAAGGTAGGGCATGACTTCCTTCTAGGGGGGACTAAGTTAGTGCAGCCCAAGTAAGTAGGAAGGTAGGTAGGTAGGTAGGTAAATTCAACATTTAAATGCACAAGGTTTGAGACTAATTATAGTAGTTGTACAGGTAAGAGCAGTGAAAATATATGTAGCAGCAGTGGAGACTTCCCTTACCTTGTAGCTATCAAGAATAGGCTTTTGGTAACTAACTACAGAGGTGGTAGGTAGGAAAGAAGGGCATAAATTTCTTTTATCTTTAGGAGCTAAGTTGAAACAGCCCAGGGAAGTAAAGTAAGTAAGTAAGTAAGTAGGTCGGTAGGTAGGTAGGTAGGTAGGTAGGTGATAGTTAAAATTGCAGGTGACAACTTCTGTACTTGGTAAAGCTCGGTAGACCAGCTTGGTAGGTAGGTCGGTGATAACTTTCTTTTACCTTCTTCAGCTACTAATTAACCTACAATTATCCTCCCTCCCTCTGGCGATCTTTTTGCAGCCATTCATTAGATTGAATATTTAAACCATTATATAGTTAACCTTTACCATAATAATCTAATTATTCCCAATAATAAATAATAATTAAATTATTTTCAGTAAAATAAATGCTTTTTTTTTCTTTTTTTCTTTTTCAAAAATGGATTTTCCACAGTGCCAGAAGTTTTTTTTAAAATAAAATTCTATTGCTTTTATTGTAAAATGGCTATTTGGATTATTTCAGGTCCATAGGGCAAGGTCTTTGAAAGTGCCAGAAATTATAGGAAATTTTTATTGTTACTGCTGTAGTGAAAAAAAAAAAAAAAATTAAAAAAATTATTTAATTCAGATTACTTCTTTTAATAGGGTATATAACCTACATACTATCTCTGGATGGATGGATGGATGGATGGATAAAACCAAATTAGTAAGGAACATCAGTACCTAAGGGAAATCTTTTTGGACATTTTTGTATTAATTTTATATGCTTTCTATGAATAGGATCATAAAGCTACTTTACATTCCCTGGATGGATGAGGAAAAAGTATAGAACTAGTAGAAAAGATTAGTAAATGAAAAAAGACCTTCTTATGTTATGTTTGGTCATGTGAACCAACACACCTACCTACACTGGTTACCTTTACCTGCACCCTTTGAGTGTAGGAGGCCTCTTAGGTCCATGTTGCCTCACCTTATTGGCTGGCATGGATTTCTATTGCTAACTTGAGTTGGTCAACCATCTTTGGCCTAAGGTAATAAGGGATTGTAGGACCTTGATTTAGTCTAACGCGAGGACAATTGTTTCCTTTGTATTCACTACAACAAAAAAAAAGTGTTCTTGTATGTCAAGTGTTTTCACTGGATTTTGAGTGAATTTGTCCTTGTATGTCAAGTGTGTTCACTGGATTTTGAGTGAATTTGTTCTTGTATCTCAAGTGTTTTCACTGATTTTGAGTGAATTCATTGGTTGTAATGAACAGGAACGAGTGAAAAAACGATAAATTCATTGATCTACTGAACGGGGACTAGCGAACTACACCCACATTTTGTACTAATGATTTGGAGCTCCTTTGTCAAGAAAAATATTTTCCAGGCATCTTATGTGATGAAGATATTCTTGTGATCTTTGATAATTTTTGTTGATGAAAAAAAGAAAAAAATGGATATAAATCTGTTCAGATTACTGAAAAAAAATGTTCCTTGTCATTTAACTGGATAATGGCATCCCTCTCGGTTTCTCCATGTTTTTCAGTCCTAGCACTTGAGCTACCTCCCTCCCCCCTGTAGTGGGACCTAGAACCATGGAAAAGCCTCTATGCCTTGGTACCACCAGTGTACGAGCTAGTTACCATGGCTGAAATCCTCGGTAGCATTGATACAATCATAATAATCAGTTGGGGAAGGAAGGATTTTATCTGATTTAACAGAGAGAAGATGATGGAACCCTACTACCCTGGTAAACTCAGAGCAGGAGAGAACAAGAGTCTGACAAATGGTATCTCAAGTTCAAAACAAAAGGGAAAAAAATTGAGACTTTTATAAACAAAAAAAGGGACATGAAACTTTGGCTCTGGGAAAGTGTGTTGTGAATGTCCAATTAAATAGAGGAAGAATCAATAACAACAACAACAACAGCAAAGGAAGGAAAAGAAAACTTTCTTTGATACAAAGTCAAAGCTAAAGTGAGAAAATTAGAATCTCCACTCCATTAAAAAAAGAGGAGGAAATTAAGAATGGGATCAAAGAACACCATTAAGAAAAGGCAGCAAAATAGGAGGAAAATCCCCTTTTGGACACTAGTCAAAGAAGCTGACAAGTATTTGAGAAACTCTTTTCATATCTAGGTATTGTCCTAAGTGAAAGATCAACAAGAGCAATGACACCCACCACCAGCAGTAGCAGCAGCTGCAGCAGCAGCAGCACTACTACTATGGCTGGTAGGAGGGTATGGGGGAGCGTGTGAGCACCATGTCCTTTAAAAAATTTGTGTTGGGGGAGTACTAGATCTGGCATTAGTTAACTAGTGTCCATAACAAGAGAACTTAGAAGTTGAGAACTGTGTACATCCCAAGGAAGGGGATCATCACTAGTACTTTGCTACCAGTGGATTTTTCTCTTCAAAAGTAGGAGGTAATAATACTAATAATAATATGTAAGAAGCCTATCCCCCCCCCCACCCCCCTCCTCCTTTTCTTTCTTCTGTCCTTTTCCTCTTGCAATAGTTGCTCATCACAACCAGCAGACACACATTGTGCAATGAAAAGTTCAAACTTCAAATCAGTGTTGTGTGTGGTTCTTTGATTTTGTTTAGGATGAGCTCTGGTTCTGGTTCTTGCAACTCTTTGAAATTGGAAATTGTAGAATTTTTTTTGACGATTTCTAGATTGTAGAAATTTAAGTCCTTCAAATTCCAGTCTTTAAAGTATCTTCAGAACCACGTCTTCAGTTCCAGGTTCTTTTTTAAAAAATTTCCAAAGAACTCACGGTTTTCATTGAACAAACCAGCAAAGAATTGACACTTTAGAGTATGTCGATTTAACCCAGTTCTTTGATTTTTTGAACTCACATTTTTCTTGAAAGAAGCAGCAAAGAATCGACAGTTTCGGGTAAGTTCTTAAACCTGGTTTCTTTCACCAATCAAGGGTCAAAAACCAGTTCTATGGCTTTGAGAAACATCAATCAAGGGTTACTATCTATTCTTTGAATTCTTAGAATTTCTGGTGAAATGTATACATATATACGGATACCCTTTACCTGCGGTTCCAAAACGAGAAAATTGCCCAACAACAACACTGGTTCAAACTTCAAACCTCTTCTTACTCTTTCTTGAGAGGAGGAGGAGGAGTCAGGAATGAGGACGGGGATGGTTGGTTTTTGTACTCACCTACTCTGTTCTCTTTCAGTCTTTATACTTTTTGTTCTCTACTACTCACCATTTTGTTGCTTTGCAACAACTACAACAGCCTCCATGCATTTGAGTCCAAGCAGGACCACCAGGTGGTCCCAACACAGCCCCACAATATCTGTAGCCTTCTGCAGCAAGGGAAGAATGATCGTATATGACAAGACAAAATTCATACGTATTCAACCAGGCCACATGATTCAATCCCCTTTTGCTACCTTCAAGGTGGCGGTGATTGTCTCCTTGTCGAATGTGAAATTCCATTTCTCTTTTTAATTTTTGTTTTTGCACCCGACATTTGTACAACTCCTTTCTTCACATGGCTAGAAGTTTACTGGAAACCCAAGCTTTGATTTTGATGAGGTGCGTGACTAGATTGTGAAATGAACTAGTAAAAAAACTGTGGCATTTTGAGTGTGCATTAGCCCCCCAATAAATGGAAAGTTCAATAAGTGCATGAAGTTTTGACACATGTAAACACTCTTGTAATACACACTTCACAAGACAAAACCCTAAAACAAAAGACTTGCGAGCAAGGGTGAGTTTTGGGAACCAAGTATATATTTTAGAAAAATAATTGTTGCCCAAATCCCAAAAAAATGCTTAATGAAAATTTGACATTTACGAAACAAAGAACTAGATTGTTCTGGTTCTTCAAAGGCAAGGTTCTTTAAATTCAAGAGAACCTCCATTACAAGAGAATGCAATTTTTGTCACACAAAAAGTTAACCTTGTGATTGATGAAACCACAAGGTTTATGTCACAAATGTGTCATGAGCTGTGACTTTTTTGTGTGAGAAAAACCACATTCTCTTCTAGTGCTCTTGTTTAAATTTGGTTTCTAAATGGCATCAATGGGTTCATCATATGACCAATTACCATTTAACAATTCCAATATGTTAGCTCTTTTGACCAAAGAAATAAAACTTTGACACTAGTAGCCCAAGTTAGCATGAATATGAGACTTTCTCAGGATGCCTATAGGAGGATTTACTCTTCCGATTCATTCAAAGAGAGAGAGAAAAAGGAATGACTTAACTTTTTAGACTTAAGGATCTTGTGAATAACCCTCTCTTCTTGGGCATAGGTTCTATTTGGTTGCAACATTGATATGCTTTATGGATTCGTACTTTTTCTAGCAGAAGTTGCCTAACTAACTTAAAAGTTTTTGTGGGTCCAAGGAACACATAAACTTCATGTAGCATGTGACCCTTTTCTCCATTATCAATTCCCATCATTTAACACAAAGAGTTGTAATTTTGCTAGATTACTTACTATAAGGAAGTTAATGGCTAACATGTGATATATGGAGATTATTTTAGATAAAATTACTAACTACGAGTTGGCTAATGACCAACATGTGATAAATTGAGATTCCTATTCGGTTTAGTGGCTTAATATCCAAACACATTTAGTATGTCATCTGTAGTAACACAAGCAAGAAGCAAGTACCCCAGGCCCAAAACACATCCACATGCTCTATAGAGGTAATAATAGCTTGTTTATAAAAATTATTTTTTATTTCTTTTAAACCTGAAAAATATGATTTCAACCGAAACTAAATAAAATTTTTGGGTGAAAAATGGCACTAGTTCATCAAATTTCGAAAAAAAAGTCTAAGTTGGTAGATTTCTACAATAGTTTCCAACAGGTAGCCAAAACATAAAAAAAGGTGGTTACAAGAGAATGTGGCTTTTTATTCTCACACAAAAAAAAATCACAACGCATAACATGTGTGAGATAGATTTTGTGATTTCATTCATTACAATGTACAATATGTGATGTCTATTGTGGCATATGTTGTATTCAAATGACAATTTGACATTAGGTAATGGCACATATGGCACAAATGTAATATGTGTTATTAACTAATGTCAAATGGCGCCATATACGAATGTCAAATTTGCCATTTCAATGTGAATTCTTAAGTAATCTAGTACAATGTCAAAGAATTGTCGAGTTTGACTAAAGTGCTAAAACAACAATTCATTCGTCCTACAATCAAGAATCAAAAGTAGAGAGAACAAACAAATTTAGTCCTACCCTAAACTACTTTGTACAAACTACATATATGGCATCACCTCACCATTGCACACCTTATCCAATCCTTGAAGTGAACAAGGAGGCCGGGGAACTTCGCTTGGGTTCCATGTGCACTAAATTGGACATGTATAGGTGTAGCTAATGGTAGACAAAATCGGGTACATGTGTCCTATAACCCAAATCATGATATCAGAGGTTACAATCTTTGGGTGACCCAAGTCCCGCATGAAATGGGCACAACTACTCAAAGTTCAGGTTAACCCATTAAAAGACCATCCGCACTTAAGTATATATAACTATGAGTTTTGGAGTTCTTGCACATTTTATATTCTAGGGGACACTAGTTTTTAAAAAAGTAAAAAATACGTGAATACAAATATATAATATAATGTATTGGTTGTTGGGTAAAAATTATAAGTTTAATTAGTTTAGATGAAAGAATTTTTTATTCAAGTAATTAATTTAATTATAATGTAAGATGATTCATATATAAAATATATAAATATAATAATAATAGAGTAATAAAAATATAGGTTAAACAATTATCTAATATCCCCTAAAAATGAAATGATCGTTTGAGGCATGTAACTCTCAAACTTTACACTAAATGTCCCCCCGATTTTACATTCATTCTTATAAATATTGGAACACATGTAACAACAATTTGTTGCAAATGGGTATTTGGGGATAAATTTCTTATGGACCTACCACCCACTCCCTCCAAAGTAAAGTTTATGATAAGGCCATTCTTTAGTACTAGGAACATGATTGGTCGGGATCACGTGGGGGCGGGGGATGAAGCACAACAACCATGATTTGATCTTGTGTTAAACTTTGATGGTATTGTTGCCCACCTCCATCTCAAAAGTCCTCAAAGAGAATGCAAGTAAGTAAATCCTTGTGTCGGGGAGAAATGGATCCTATATCCTCTGACTTCCTAACCGCATCCCCCCCATGCTGAGATAAGCTGGTAGAATGATACTATATTTTAGTTGGTCGACCCCGCTAATCCCCCCATGCTTAGATGAGCTCTGGTAGAATGATACTATATTTTAGTTTGTGGACCCAAGTCAAGAAATGGGATCATGGGACAAGCTTCTTGTGGATAGAGCTAGAAGAATGAGAGTATGTTTTTCATTGTGGACCCTCCCTCAAGTGTGATGAAAGAGCTAAATGTCAAGCAAGCTAGCCAGAAATGAAGATCTTATGGTTTACTTTTGCTTCCCAGTGTGGGCAAGACACCATCTTTGTGCAGCAACTAGGACAATTCTACGAGATAGATGGATGGACACAGCTTCTAATGAACAACTTCCAATTAGTACGTAGATACACCTGCCTCCCCTTGCACTGGGTGATCACTACTAACATTGTGGACTATGACCAAATGTCCAAACTTGTACTGGGATTGCTGGGTGTATACACATGATCTTTGTACTTTAGAGAAACCAAAAAACTGCTCTCAACTCATGTGGAAATGGAGTACAAATACAGACTCCAAATGATGTTTGTCCCCCCCCCCCATAAGTGATCTACTATCGAAGCTCTTGTTGGTTTCCATGCTTGTATTAAGACTTAAGACACAAGAGTGTTGGCCAGTTCTGGGTCCAGATTTAAAGAATGGGACCCAACTGATCTACCCATATAAGTGATCTAAGTACTATCATCTGAGCTCTGGTTTGTTTTCATGCTTGGGTTTAAGACCACCCTTGTTGGCCAGCTACAGGATTTCATCCAAGTCTGGGGTCCAGATTTTAAGAATTAGTCCTCATGAATCTATACCCATATAAGTAAGTGATCTACTATAACCACCTGAGCTTCTTTTGATTTCTAGTTTTTAAAAAGAAAACTGGAATCAAAGTTTCTTTTGAAAAGCAAATAACCACCCAGCATGTTATCAATATCAATATAAACAAATTAGTTGTCAAGTATGTGAGTGCTCAATGCTCATGCACTGCCCCCAAACATACCAGCTTCAATTCATGCTTTGACATCATGTTGCAAGACCTGCCAGGGAATATTCAAAATGCTTTTTTAGATCATACAACCATATATATGCATACTATGAGCGCAGCGTGAATGAATGGTTTGAAAATTTTGAAATTGACGCCTGAAGGACAACAAACTATACAGATTGCAAGGAAAAGAGCATGAATGAAAAAAAAAGTCCCATATCTGATGAAAAGCCATACCTGATGAATTGAAGTCCTTATTTGTTATCTTATTCGACATCACAATGATTCAAATACAGCTAGCTTACATAGGGAACTGAAAGCACAGCAAATAAGCATCAAATGAGCATGCACATTCTCCACATAATAGAGATTCTTACCAAATAGAACACCGTCACTTTGGAAAAGTGAAAACATTGTCTAGGGAAGCATGTGACAGCCACGATTCAACCAAGGATTTATTTTCTGCACCAACTTCAGCTCGGGATAACTTCTTCTTTTAGTTCAATTTGTAAGAAAATGGGCCCGGGCTGGAGGCCATGTGAGTGAGTTCGTCATGTGTTTGTGCATCGTGATCATGATGCAGCCTTTGACTTAGGGTTTTAGAACCTACTACGGCCTTTTTACACATAGACATTTAAGGATTACAAGGGGCATAGTCAATGAGGTCGATGATTAAGCTCAAATAAACATTAAAATTCATATTAACTAGTTAGCAGTGGTTTTTTTTAGGAATTTTTGTTTGTAGCCAAAGTGATGATCGTCCATAGGAAGATGTAAAAAAAGTGGCTATCATCCGTAGGAAGATTTAGCCAAATTGGCTATAAATCAAATACCAACTACCACATTTTAAAGCATCCTTTCATGTTAAACCAAATTTAAGAATTTGGCTATTTTCCCCCCTTGCTTTTGGCAATTGAAACCTGCAAAATCAATTAATTTTTGATTTTTTGAAAATTTTCATTTAAAAAAAGAGAAAAAGGTTGTTGGGTTGAACTTTTTTTTTTTGACTTTTGGGTTTCATATCCCCAAGAGATGCATAGAGATTTATAAAGTCAATATCTAACACACCCAACATGTGAAAATACACATGTTACATATTCTTACAAATTGTGTGTGTATTTATTGTAAGGGCTTTGCTATTATGTGTTTTTATCTTTGTGTAAAAGACGATGAATGTAAGTGCCATTGTGGTAAACACACAACATCCTATGTGCAATCAAAGGTTGGTGTAGCACAAATCTTGCAATGCATGTAGTCTAAAATTTTGGGCAACCTAGATAGAAATCCTCATTCTTATTTTTTTGGGTTGAAGATGGACCTACTTATCTAGAGCTTGGATTAAGTCTGTTTGGGTTGAGATGTTGGAGAACTAAGATGAGTCCATTCATCCCAAAGTGCATGAAAAGACTTGGCCTGCTGAAACAATGGTGAGGATTTGGATTTGAAAAAACTCCCTTCGTGTTTTTTCCATGTAGCTATTGAGGAGAGTTGATCCTGTAAATGTGGATCTCCTAAAACTTGATGCAAGTGATGCAATTATCATTTGAAATGAGAGGCAGTATTACTTTCAAGAAGTTCAGAAATTTCCTTCATAGATAGATAGATCTAAACATTATTACTGAAATTCAGAAAATAATCAAACCTACTTGGTGATTGTGAAGAATTCAATAACCAGCCAACATTGCTCAGGACCCAATTTCCCAATGACTTTTATTCTGAAAGATGATAAACAATAAGCTCCATTGACAATTGATGTGGCAAGCATCTAGCCATCACTATGTGTGCCTGCCTATAAGGAGGCCAAGATCATCATCACATGGAAGATTTTCCTTCCCCAAAACTGAATGAATCAAGGTTGCAATTTGCCTTACCTTCTTGGCTTACCAAATAGCAATCTTTTGAACCAAAAAAAAGACAATACAATATTTGGTGGACTAAGTCAAGGTACGTATTTGATGTTCATCATGAGATGGATGCTGAATTTAATATGCACACCCACTTTCACTTTACGGGACAACTACAAGTCCACAATCCAAATAAGTTCACCACTTTATCTCAAATACATCATCAACCCACAACATTTTAAAGAGTTATTAGAGCTACATGATACAAGAACACCACCAATCAACAAATTTGAAGTTTGAAGCAACCTTTTGATAATCGACAAAATGTCAGGTTGTTGTCAGGACTTTCAGCTGGTATGGACTTTGGGCATGCTAACTAGCCTATAAATGTTACCGTCCAACAAAGCCCCACTCTTTTGTCCAGCCCCTCTTGCTTGTTTGTTTGTTCATGGAGTTTTTTTAAAGCTAAAAGCTGAGGTGAAAATCCATCAGCACATGTGAAGAAGATCATGTAATTCCTGTCAAGGATTTTGAGATATGATTTGTTTGTGGGGGGAAGGGGTGTGTGGCGGTGGGGGGGAAGATTGTGGTTTGATTGTCCATAGATTGCATACACCCCTTTCTTGTCTGGGTTTAGGGTTTAGTGTCCCATCACCTTGGGGAGAATGACATGGTGGATTGAGCAAGCTTGATGCAATTAGCTTCAATTCCTTGATTTGGTTATATCATGATTTAATGTTAAGTGACCATGGGCAATCCAAGTTTAGCATTGACATGAATCACGTCATAAGCAATTTGCTTTGTGACTTGAACAAACCATTATGTAAACTCAAGCCATTCATTGGTTTGGGGCTTGAGGAATTTGGTCAAAATCAAACCAAATCTAAACTCATCGCAAAGTTGGCTAGCTATATATCCTTGTTCAAGGTTTGGGTTGCAATAATTGTAAAACTGTAGGAAGTGGACTTATTTCGCAAGCATCCTCGGCATTGCTTTCTCATGGCCAACTAGCAAAAGAGCACAATTCATTCGACCCCAATTGTACACAAAAAGGTCATCAAGAACCCTCATAACTTCTCTAGAAGGAGCCAAACACACAAAGGCGAAAAAAAAGGATGCACCTATCAAGTCCAAATTTGCACCACAAATTTGGTTTGTTTGTTTGTTTTGATGATTGTTGGTTTCATCACAAGACAAGAAATCCCTCCACAAATTCACCTATTTAGATTAAATTTGTTGCATTTGTTACCAAACAACCAACTGTTACATGTCCTGCTCCAACATTAATTATCTCAGCCAAGCAGAAAATCTTGGATGGGTTCCCATGCAAACACATACTTAGTTAGTAGTGTGGTACATGGCAGCTGTTTGTTTCCCATGACCAACTGGTGGCTGGGCCTGGGTTGCCCTAATCAGTCATTCCAGAAACCCATACTATGGGTGCAAACCCTAATAAATGAGTTGCAAAGCAGCAACTGCAACAACACAGAAAAAGAGGGAACTCCCAAGGCAAACATGGCTGGCATTGAACCCAGTTCATGTTTTGGGGGCATGACCTTTGGATGGCATGTTTTGTGTGAGATTTAGTAGTCAAACTCTTCCACTACCACTTTGTATGGACAACCAACCAACCAACCAACAATGGGTTGTACTTACAAACATCCGCATCCTCTGCATCATTCAAAAGCATGATATTGCAAAGTGGGGAGGGAAAGAAAAGAAAATTTAAATAAAATTGGTAGAGTTTTTTTTTGCCATGGAGTGTCATAATTGTTGGGAGCAAGTAATTGAAATTGTTACAAAATGTAGGTGCAATTCACTAGTCCTTGTTCACTAGATCAATGAATTCACTGCATTCCCACTAGGTCCTGTTTATTGCAATTAGTGAATTCACTTGATGCACAGAGACACTTTTCTTTTTCTTTTTTTTTGGGTTGTACCCAGCAAACTTGAAGAGTGAGTGAAATGTGTCAAGAGTGAGTGGAATGTGCCCACCCATTTTCAAAGGCATAGCAATGAGTAAAAAACTATGCATAAAAAGCTTGAACAAGTGCACACAAGAGTATGGAATTTTGTAGATGGAATTGTAGAGGAGACCACAAAGTCCAAACACACAGAGGGTAGTAGTACTTGTTTGCTTGCTTGCTTGCTTGCTTACAAACTGATCAGCTGATCAGCTGCAGCTGAATTTACTTCCTTTCTTTTGCTTACTGGCAGCTGCAGACTCATGGCATCATTGTTTCTCGTGAAAACTTAAGGAGACTGCAGGATTGGTACTTCACCTAATAAGTTAGTTTTCTGTAAGAATCACACTCTCTGAGACTTCCCCAACTGAAGTCTTCTGTGTCACTCTGAGCCTCTTCCCCCCTCCCAAGTCTCCCATTATGTGACCTACCTAGCACCCATCCATTCAAAATTCTGTTATGACTCAGTTCTGGTTCATCCACAACAGAGTTTACCAAAGGTGGTTCCACCTTGGTAACCTAATCCTGGAAACCCTAAAACCCTTCCACCTCAAACTACCTAAGTGGATGAATAATCACAGGCAATTTAGGTGTATGATGATGTTGTAAGTAAGTATCATAGGTTAAGTAGGTAAAGGCACTTGGTGGGTACTCGGTTGGTCGAGATATATGTGGATGGTTTAGAACCGTAGCTAACCACCATAGTTAACTATGAGACATAGGCGGATACATTGAAATCATGTCTCTTGTCAACATAATACCATGCAATCCTCCGATAGTGTGCTGGTGGGTGCTGGTTGGTGTTGCCATCCTAGTCCAGGGTAGATCTCGACTAAACCCTAAACCCTAAACCCTAAACCCACCAACACTAGTTAGCCATGATTGATCGACTTCATCTAGGGTTTAATTCAGATCTACCCTGGATGAAATCAATCATGGCTACTAAATGTTTCATCCCTCGGGAGTCAGAACATGGGATAGAAATTACAATGAGAAAAAAAAGAGATGAAGAGAGTACTGTTTACAATCAATCATCCAAGAGTAAAAAAAGATAGAGTTTTTTACTTTTGTATTAAGCCTCAAAAATATGTTAGATTTGGACCCAGAGACCCTGATTCAGAAGATCCATGGGATATTTGTAATATTTAGCAGGTATTCAAATGGATTTTGAGGTTTTCACCATGGTACAAGTGTGGGTGCTGGATTTATTATCAGCTCTTCCCCTAAGAAGGAGACTATAGGCATTGGTGTAAGATTTGAGCATAAAATTTTGGCTCCAACTTCACTCAATGGTGTAAGATTTGAGCATAAACTTTTGGCTCCAACTTCACTCAATGGTGTAAGATTTGAGCATACAATTTTGGCTCCAACTTCACTCAATGCGGGAGTGACATCTGAAGTAATAATAATGTGTGCATATGATGGATGGGCATGTTGTATACAACTGCATGGATATCCAGAGGAGAAGTTCTAGAACCCATAATGGAATTGTTAGTTTGAAGTTTGAACTAACCTGCCATAAAGGCCAGAGTCATTATGCAATGAGCTGCTTGTTAGAGTAGAAGCCATAATTGACTTCATCTCTGAAAGTTGAAAACACACACACACACACACACACACACATAGATGGGAAGGGGATGCAGCAAGGGGCATGATTAGGAACAGACCAAGGGGGTTGTTGTTGTAGGGCAAAGGGAAAGGAGGAAGGTAAAGGGAGGGATTTTTTTGCTTGGTGTATTGGCGCCATTGCTTTGAAAGCTAGTTAGGACTGACAATGTGCAAGCACGGATGAGGGATTGCAAAATCAAAACACCCAGATCCTGTACTGACCCAAAACCAGACCCTAAACCCTAAACCCTAGCTAGCTAGCTAGCTCAAATGGGTGGTGGTATAACAGAGTAAACAAGAGAAAGTACTGATCAATATCAGAGAGTTTGTTTGCTACAGCAGCAGCAGCAACTAATGGGTCTTGGTCACTTTTGTTCGGGTACCCGCTACCCACCTTGGTGGGTAAGAATTGTCGGTTCTGGTTTAGTTAACAAACTGGGACTGATTTTGGTTGGCACATCTTTTCAATCTGAAAACATTAATCTGAACCTTCTAATTTAATAGTAAGCAGAAATCTATCTATGAAGGAAGGTAGTTTCTTTTGTTTTGTTTAGTAGTTATGAGATCCACCGAACCAGGATGCTGAGGAGAGGTGCATCATCAGCTTGGTTACATGGCATTTGGACTTGCGGTGCAAAAGTTCTTGAGTATTGAATGATTTCTTCACTGCAAGTTAAAATTAAATTGTAGCTGAGAATTTCGGAGGAATTGAAATGTGCCTTTTGGTGTTATTGGAAAGATCTTGACGAGCAGGGTTTAATGGAATTTACTTGATAAGATTTGTATTCAGAATGTGAGAGATATTGATTTGTAAGTGATTTCTGCTGCTGAAAATTCAAGTAAATTCCAAAAAACCACACTAGTCAAACTGAGATCAAAACTGATTACAATTTTCCACTTTATTTTTTAGAACCAGAAGCAGAGGTGCTGCTTCACTTATGAAGAACTGACAATTCCAATTTATTTTATAAAAAAAACCAGAACCTGAGATTCTTTCACTTATGGAAAACTGGTGATTAAGAGCTTCACTGGTCTTCTTGACTCTGTGAAAAAGAGAAGAAACTGCACAACACTGGTCTCCAACTCTCTCTATCCTAGTCCCACCATCATTTTTAGTTATTTTCAGCCATTATACCTCATCAACCTGCATTGGCAAGCGTGAAGCAGCAGCTGCCGGATGTTGTAAGTTTAGCTAAGGATCTATCCTTTAGAGCTTGCAGTTACTCTCCAGCTATTCTTTGTACTTTTGTTTCACACCGAAATTGATGACACATTGACCACGTATCTAGAGCATTAAGGAAGGTGGTGGGCTGTTAATTTGTGATTGTGATCAGATCAGCTCTCTTGCGATGTTTTGATGATTCAAAATGTCGTTTGGAATGGTGATCTGATCCATGATATGGAGGAATGGAAGATCATTGCAAATCCGATTGCTTTGATCTTTGGATGCTCATGTTTGAAATTTCATGTGTTATAGATTAGATCAATTCTTTTTGTGGACTCAAGAATGATTGTCATGTTTTGATGTTGTAATCATTTAAGCAAAAACAAATCGGAATACAAGTAGATGGCAATTGATCATCAGATTTAGTTGAGAATTTAGATTAAGCAATCGAAGAATACATCCCATCTATAACCGAAGGTAGGTTGTTTGTTTTGTCATGTTGACAACTCCGAATCCATGGTGCCCCCCACCCTACCCCTCTCACCCAATTGCACATTTGGTCTCATTGGAAATCTCTTGACAAGTAGGGGTGCACCTCGGTGGTTTTGTCATGTTTAGGCCAATGGTGTGTAAGAGTTATTGAATTTTGAATAAAATTTTCATTGAAAATTCAATGGAATCAAAATTAGAAATTATAGAGAAATCGTGGGTTGTTATAGGTATTTTTGAAAAGCCCTTAGTAGGTAGAGTTCCATGGAGATGGTTTCATAATTTTTAGATCTAGAGTGAATTTTGAGTAAATTTTCCATTCAAAATTCATTATAAATATATTTTACTTTATATGAAAATTGAATTTCAAACTTAGTTTCAAAGAAGGGACACCAAAAGGTGTTTTTCAAAATTCATTCAATCTTACAATATGTGCTCATTAGCATAGGCCATATATACTAGTAGAAGTGATGAGCAAATTAATCCACTTAATAAAATCATGAGTGGAAAGAAATATCATGATGGTACTCACAACAAACCAGATACAATAACTAAGTTTAATTCCATCTCCCCAAATCAAAGCTTTGCTTGCATGTATCCATCCCTTCAGATATTCACCAAGCAATAAACATGGTCAAGAGGATTGATAAATTATGTTGAAGTTTCAGGTGAAAGACTTTGCCTGCATTCAAATATAAAATTTTGCATGTGATTGCTTTGTTTCCAAATTTCCACCGCCCAAATTATTCACAGACATATAGATATACAATTGCCCCTAAATTTGCGGGTTGTCATTTGTGATATTGTGAGCATCAAAAAGTGTATGTAACTCAGACGACGCCAGTTTGACAAGAGAAAGATTGTGATTTGGGCCATTGAAACCCGTGTGTCCTCCCACCCTCCTCCCTCTTGCACAAGTAGCAAATAATAGTATTATTCTTACTTTCTGTTCTCTGCCCAACAAATTTAGGTAGGCAAGGATTGTGGTCACGGGGATTGGGTGAGAGACAAAGAGATCTAGGCTAGTTAACTAATAAAACAGCTAAAGAAAATGCGAGCTACACTATGGGCTACTATTCCCAATGCAAGAAAATGGGTGTGTGTGGGATTTCTTCGAAAGAAAATCTTTTAATGGTGAAACAAATTATCACTTTGACACAAGCAGCAATTGTATCTTCACAAGTATCTCATTCAACTATAGTCACATGGTGATCGCCTGTTCAATCTAAGTTAAATGGATAGTTTTCTCTCACTATCTTATTTAACTACAATCACATGGCAATGGATCTTTCCAACTCAGTTAAATCGGCGGTTTTCTCTTTGCATGTATCTCATTAAACTACAATCACATGGCAACGGATCTTTCAACCTTAAGCTAGATCGGCGGTTTTCTCTCCACATGGTGTTCATCTCACAATTGCACTCTTTTCAGTTTTGGCAATTCATAGTATGATTATTCCAGGTACATCATGATGAGTAGCTGAGTACATACATTGCACAAGTGGTACTCAAAGAAGGAAGAGGAGAGGGGTGGTGGTTTGTTACAACAGCTTAAGTATTAAGTCAAAATTGATAGCCTTGTCGTAAAACGGTCTTGCAATTTGGTGGCATAACGGTTGTTGTAAAGCACACATATGCCAACTTATGATGGCAAAGTGTGAGGAGGGTGGGAGTGTGATTAAATAACATCCATCATGTCTCTCCTACATTGCTCTCTAATTTTGCTTCTTTTTTTTGTTCACTCAGCTCTTCATGGTTAAAGGACCCGCGTTGCGTTTTTAGTTTTTATTGCAAATTAGTCATGCCTTTCAAAAGGTTTATTTGCACTCCCCAAACTTCGATGCAATGAGGAGGCCACAAAATTTTTATGCAAGGCTCAGCTTAACTAAAAGAGGCAATTCTAAAATGCCATCTTACTTCCACATAAAAATGGGTATGTGGGATACATACCCATCACTCATAAGAATCTTGATGCAGTTACAACCCATAACCTTCAACCTCCATTTCAATAGTAACCTACTAGTTAGTTAGCACAAGGTACGACCCTGGGCTCTCATTGGCCTAATGATTCTATAACCCTTTGCTGCTTGGATGAACATTTCATAACCACTCTTTGCATGGATGAAAAAAGGGCATCTTGATCCTCACAAGGGATGGTTACATCCGGTAACAAGTCCCCTCCGGCTGGTGACCTAGTCCACAATTTACTTGCGCAAGCAACATTGCATTTCATTATGCCTACCTCCAGTTTTGGGTTCCAAGGCATTTTTCAGCAACAAGCCTATTATTGCTCCTTAATGTTATTGAATGTCATTTTGAACTTTGGTTGGGGAGAATTTCAATTAGATGCAAGCAACAATTTATATTTGGAAAAAGGTATAAATTGGATGCTTAAATACACACATAGAACTCTACCCACAAAAACATACAATATTTTGTATACTATGCTTAGCCTTGATCTAGTATTGGGTGTTTGAAAAAATCGAATGACATTGAACAAATTGGATCCACATTTGTTCATTGTGTTACCAATGAATGGTATAGGCATTCAATTGGAGAGGGTAATAGTTACATACCATCTTTAAGTTTGTATGAGAAGAAAAAATTCTTGACTCCAAATCATCAAACAACAAAATGACACCAAGGTAGAAAATGTACACGATCAAAATGATGTGAATGTATGTGGAATATTTCCCAAGTGTCTGTTGTAGTAACTTGTAACGCACAACAAAAGAAGAAGAATCCATCAACCATCTCCAGTTGTTGTCCTTGCAAAATTGTGTTTTGTTTTTGTCGACAAACATTAACTTTATGCAAACTTTTTACTTGTGCAATCATGTCCATTGGGCTGTTCCAGCAGCTCTAGTGTTGTCCTGGCTTGAAGGATTGAACTACCCATGTTTGGCCTCATTGAACCCGTGGTTAGAAAACCGGAAGCCATAGCCTTGATGGTGAAGAGGCACTCAAACACATGTTTTGGCACACCCTTGTGTCACTGGGTCTCTTTTTGTTTCTGTTTGTTGTTGAGAGAAGATCTGGCATGGAAAATCTTTTTGTACATGCCAATTTTTATACATAATATATTAGTGATCAGAAAAACAAGATTTTCAAAGTAAAGTTGCTTGTGGACAAGTATATTCTATAATGAAAAATTTCAAGGTAAAGTTGATCATGGACAAGTATACTCTGGTTTGCTTTGTTGATTAGAAATTCCTTTTGACAAATTAAAACTGGGTACCTTGTTGGGGAATATATGTACATACTAGAAAATGACTAGTTATAGATGACTAACAATGGACTCCAGCAGGCAAATATATCTAGTACTTAGTAACTCCCCCTCATGAAAACCCCTTTGAGCACTTGTTGAGTTCAGAAGTTACCTCCATTTCACTCTCTCTTTTGACCAAAATTTAGAACAACATTGGGTTGCTACAGCTTCTTCAGTTCATTATGGAGCTTGCAGGATTAGTGGTGACTAATCCAGCCATTTTACAGGCTAATCAGTTTGTGCAATTAGAGCTCTGCTGGGGGGAAGAAGAAGCCCAGTAAATTGTCAGGTCTGGAACTCCCATCCCCATCATTAAAATTTGTTGTCAGGCACAGAGACACAACATTTAAGTGGGGGCCCTCTGGTTTTGACAAAAGGATCTTTTGCCAGAGCTCTTGTGCCAGTGACTTGGGTTTGTTTCCACTGGAGGATTTTGGGTTCTTGATGATGGCATGGATCACTTGGTTGATGAATGGAACCAAATAAAGGTTCAAAAATAGTGCTCTCCATTTTATGTCTTTGTCTTCACTGGAAAGGAGAGATGGCATCCCTAGTTGGAAAGATGCCTCTTTTTGGTCGGTTGTTTGAGTTGATTAAAATTGAGACTACAGCAATTTGATATGGTGAGCCCTCAAGAGATTGATTCATGCTCAAAGTTGGTGCCATTTGGATTTGCATTGTTTGGGATTTGGGATTTAGACCCACATCCAAAGTTGGGTGATTTGGATTTGCGTTGTTTGGGATTTGGGATTTAGACCCACATCCAAAGTTGGGTGATTTGGATTTGCGTTGTTTGGGATTTGGGATTTAGACCCACATCCAAAGTTGGGGGATTTGGATTTGCATTGTTTGGGATTTTATTTATGATTAGTATTATTATTTTTGGGATTTTAGTTGCAGAC
Source organism: Sphagnum contortum (assembly GCA_963920785.1). Taxonomy (NCBI): domain Eukaryota; kingdom Viridiplantae; phylum Streptophyta; class Sphagnopsida; order Sphagnales; family Sphagnaceae; genus Sphagnum; species Sphagnum contortum. The sequence goes on from OY987283.1 coordinate 716,625, forward strand.
CCAATCCTCAAAGTTGCCAAGTCTAGAGAAAATTGCAGTGTTTAGGCTTTAGATCTAACGCAAACTAGATCTAGCTTGGTTAAAGTTTATGGACTTGTTGTGTTTTGCAGCAAGTTCTCCATCATTTTTTGACATGGGTCATGTGCATGAATGGAATAGTGACCCTAATTTAGTGATCCTTAATAATCTCAAGGAAACTAATTCTTTGCATGTTTGATTCTGTAGCGGCAAGTAAGCAAGCCCTAGACTATTATGTTGTTTCTCTGGCAGGGCACAAATGAAACAATTCATCGTAGACAATTATGGTTCAAAACAACAATCTGGTGAAGAAGATTCTCTAGTCAGGGGGGGGTTCTTGGTGCCAACAATTGCTCACAACAATGTTAGCCTCTGCATAGCAAGCTGTAAAGTTTGCCCTTGTACACTCCATCCATCCATGTGTAAAAGAAAAGCAAAGGTAGTATCCATACCTTGGTTAAGTATGATCTAGGACATCTTCTGTATACAATTCTGCCTTGATTAAGTTTCTAAGACATTTTCTAGAAACAATTTTGGTATGGCGGGATGTTTTCTCACTCTTTGCGAATGGGACTTTGTGTGCACCCCAGGATTGCTATTGTAGTTTGAAAGTTGCTTCATAGTTGACGTGTTTGAGCTTTGACAGTGTTGAGGTTAGAACATCAGTTCCGTACATGTGAGAAGGATCTTATGTTTGTCACAGAACTGTAGATTCACTAAATTTTTGAACTTGGGTTTTTGCAGGTTGTGAAATCAGGTCTTTTGTGTGGTGATATTTCCAGCGATTCTGATCATTCTCCCAGCCTTTAACAATATAATTTTCTATCACAACTGGTCAATATGTAATGCTCAGAGGTGGGCGGGGGTAGGAAATGTAAAGCTGCATTTGTCGTAAAAGAGACACATATATTTGGACAAATACTTATATATACCACCAGAAATAAACAAAAAGACAATATTTCTCTCTAACTCTTGTCCATGTCCAATAGACAAGGTCCAAGGACAACCTTTTTTTTTATGATTATAATTTATTCAGCTTTTAGAATTCATCATTTGCAACTACAAAATAGCTGAAATTTTTTCAACTTTTAAGTTCATGGATTTATTATCCCCAGGCTATACGTTATCTGATTTTCATTTGGCCTCCTCAATCATGTAGGACTTTTTCTACACAACAATCTCTTGAATTCTTCGCAGTTCATCATGATCACTTTTAAAGTTGTCCCATTTTGTGTTTGATGTCTTCACAAGCGCTCATTTGAACCCCCCCCCCCCCCAAAATTGTGTTAGAAGATTTCATGATGCATGTCAATCACAATCACTTTGTAAATGCTTGTAAATGCATGTCTACGCATGTCTACGCATGTCAATTGTAATGAGCTCATCCAAACAATGTAAAAATAGGTTACCGCACTTCTTCTTTTTTTGAAGTCTTTGAAAAATGGAAATTTGATATAAGTGTGTCATGTCAGGTTATAGAATATAATACACGGAGGAGAGTGAATATAAATAATAGATGCTCATCATTTTGGGTTGCATATACATATATATATTGAGTTAAAATATAGTTTTCTCTTGTGGGAGTGTGACAGATTTTTGTTCTCAATCATGAAATTCTAAGCAATGAGTTGTTTATATGAGTTGTTTGAATTTATTGGAATGTGTGGGATTCATGTTTCTAAACAATCCCTTTTGAAAAACAAATGTGAAGAGATGAACTTTGCAACAGGAAAAACCTGATCAAACAAACAAGCCCCACAAGACTTCTTCCCAGGAGATCTTCTTCGGGTGTTTGTCTTACAACCAATGATTGGAGTGAGTGAGTGGAGCCTTATATATCATCAGCAGCTATGACTTAACCGAGTGAGACCACAACAATTCTTAGTGCTAGAACTTTTCAGCATTGGTCGAATACAAAAAACACACTTACACTAGTCTCTAGTTTAATAATTTTTCATGCAAGATTGGAGACCCACTTTTTGTTATGACTTTTTTGTGAAGGTGAGTGACATCAGGCGGGGTGTGGGGTGGGGAAGAATTGCTGCTACTAAAGTTTCCATATAAAAACAATGGAAAAACAAATTGTCAATAAACTAACAAACATCTAGGTGTCTGAAACCTCGCATCCTTACTCCTCAAGAAGACAAAAAAGACTAAAGAAAATTGCAATGTGATGATAACTAACTGAATTTCTCTACTTGAGTATGTTGTATGTTTGCAATTGTTGTGAAAACTTTCAATCAAAGTAATGTCTGCCACAATTTTTCTCTTTTTTTGCAAAAGGAAGTTGAGCAAAACACACACATGTGAATGGAAATATTGACAGATTGTGTTCAGTGAATTGGGTGTAAGTAGTAATTTTTTTGTTCCATCATCTATCCTTTTTCATAACTAAGTTCAGGCAAATACTCATGCAACCATGAAAAGTTAAGTTTTTGGGTTGTCTTTTGCTACACATGTCACCACCACTGCATTAGTTGTGATATTGTATTCAATGAATTTCAAAATCAACAAAGGAATTTTGTTCTAGTTTTGACAACAAAAATACATTGTACAAAAAAATGATTTTAAATGTCTTGGAATAAATAGAAGAGGATCTAATCTCATTGAAAGCTAAAAGGATGCAATCATGCACACTCTTAATCAACATTCATCAACAACATAATCATTTTACAAGCTTTAAACAATTTAAAATTCATTATATAATTCAATGGCCATTTGCAAAATGTAGGGCATATTAGTTTAATCTTCATGGGTGAGTACTAGTTAGAGAATTATTTACATAATGAGTTCTTTTTGGGAATAAATTCATATATCCAAAATGTTGAAAGTCTTCCTAGAAAATAAATTTGGAAAAAAGATGAATACAATATTAAATTGATCGAAATTAAAGGAAATATACAATGTCAAAAGCTTGAATCACTTTTGCAAAGGCCATGGAATGGTGAAGTGAAACTACAACATATACATCTATAAAAATTGACTTCAGAGTATAAGAAACAACATTAATTAATTTTAAAAAAGATGCATGTGTTTAATCCATGACATTATAACACTATTTTTGGCTAAGCATTATGTCTATTGTTACAAGGTTTTCCAACTTTTGTTCAAACAAAGGGAAATTTCAACAAAATATTTGAAGAGAAAAACCTTCCTTTAATAAAGGGTATTATGTTAAAACATAAAAGGTCCAAAAGAAATAGAAGAAAGTATATTCAAAGGAGTAAAATGAATATTTTTTGTATTCTTTTTTGTGATATAAACTACATAACCATGATAACAAAAAAAGGGTGATAATTAGTCATGATGTTGTCTTTAATGAAATTTCTTCTAGTTTGGTATTTTTAAAAAAATTATCAATTGTTTTCAAATTCACACTGAAAAAAAGGAAAATTTCCAAAAATTGATTTGTCACCATGGTAGCCCCCAAAAAAACACTCATTTGTAATGACTTTTAAAAATAGAAGACAGGGTCCAACCTCATAAAAAGCTACAAGAATGCATCATGCACACTTTTTAAAAATTCTAGAGACAATGTAAACATTAAAACAGGTTTATGGGTTATGTTTATAGGGTCCCATATGTTGGAATATATTTTCAATGAAACATGGTCGTGTCTTTTTGAATTTGTGTCTCTTCTCAATTTTCAATTTCATATATGAACTTGTTTTCTCTTTGAAAATGGGCTCTTTTTTAAAGAGGTTTCCACCTTCAAAGTGTTATTTTATATATGTGAGTTTCCTCATCACTCTTCATGTGGTTGTTTCCAAAATTTTCTATCAAGATTGCATGCATTTTTTCTCCTTGTGTTTAGTGTATGCGTGCTAGGACACTTCAATTTTGGTGTTTTAGGAAGAAGTTTTTATGATATATAGTTTTGGAAATAAATCAATTTTGAACTTTGTTCTTGTTTAAGGAATTTCCTTTAGTAAGTATCAAGAATGATGAGTGTGGGATGTCTTTTTTTTTGTTTCGCTTTTGGTTTTTTTTAGTTTGGAATTGATGAAAGTCTCATTGCAAAGTGAAGACACATCTATGGCAAATAACAAATTGAGTTTGAAATTCTTTTGAAGAGTAATCAATCTTCTCCTTTTTTTTTTCCTTTCTTGTAATTTGTTCATCTTCGTTTTTTACTTCGTTCTTCATTTGATGGAATTGGATATTAGGAACACCAATTTCAAGTACATTGTTGATAACTCTATTGTAGATTGAAGGTTGTTCCCATATGCTTAACTTCTTTTTACATTCAAATTATATCGCAACATGTTTAAATTCATGATCCTCAATGCATCATCTTCTAAATTATTCATTTCAAAGATGATTGTGTCACCAAATAAAATTGTCGTTGCTCAACTTTCCACTAGTTGATCCTTGGCATTTGTTAGCATCAATTTTCAAACACAAGTTCAGAACCTGGATGCTTCCCAAAGAACTAGCATGCTGATGTCCACCCACATCTCCACCCCATCGAGACTAGCTCACCGTGTGGCCATGACATGAAGTTGCACAAATGCCTCAGAAGAATTCGAGTCCAAATAGCTACCACCCAAATGAACTTCGCAAACCAGTTGTGATTTGAATGTCAATCTCACACTATAGGGCTAGAAGAGGCTCGGGAAATGGGAGAATTGCATGATGAACAACCACCTCATACTTTCTAAACCTTGCTAGAGCATGTGAATGACATTTTAGATGAGACATTGGCACAAGTAAAGATTGCTCCATTGACAAACCTGAAAAAATGGGCTACCACCACAATTTGCTAATCAGCAATCCAGGTCCAGGACCATTTCCTTCAACATCATAATCATTCTTGCAGTAGTAGCAGGTTAGCCCAACAGACGCATCCAAGACACAAAGTTCTGAATCCTAGGAGAACCTAATACATGTGATTGTCAATGTGCCAGAGATGGTTGCTAGTCCTGAGAGAAATGTTGGATACATGACTCACAACCAGCACACCTGCCAGTGTGTGTTAGCCAAGACTAGTCCCCCTCCTCCCTACTGCTGCACATCCTCTCTCTTCAGCCATTGCTCTTAGCTCACCAGTGGTCATGCAAGCTTGGTAAGCATGACAATAATCGTTGAAAGGATAAAAATATAATGATTGCCACAAAGCCCATATTGATTGTACACATGACTCAACATGCTCCATCATATTGGGCTTTCCATCTGCAAGATACTGTTGAAACCAGTGGAAAATTGACATAACAAGGTTTGAACGGGAAGAGGTAGCTGCAGAAAGATTGCTTAAATGTGTACCATTCCACACACGACAACGAATTATGTTTCCAAGAGAAATGCAGCAATCAGAAATCCACCCTCAAATATGAAGTTCTACCACAACTTCTACAAACATACTTGGGTCCCTGGACATCAGACATACAGGATCCCTGGATGCTACCATAATGTTAAATTTTAATCCTGCATAGAGATGCTACAAAACTTATTGAGACTTGCATCAGATCAGCACATGAGAACAAGAACACTCAAATGGATCAAAGTTTCAACAACTTTGGCCTACAATATGAATGCAAGTTGAGAACCTTGACCACTTTCCCTGATTGCAGTTTAGTAAGGTACCTGCTTATGGTTGAAAGGAATGTCATCATTAGAAGGACTTTGTAAATTCCCCAAAGTCTTCACAGTACCCACCATGAGCACAACAAAATCGCATCCTGTCATCACACAAGAGAAGCCAAAGCAAATCACCTTAACCTCAATCCCTGGATGGTGAACTTCCTACTGAAGCCTTCCCAATTCATCTAGATAGATGAACTTGCATGAGATCTTCATACAATTCCTGGTGAGTTTCTGAAATTGTTCACTCTTCATTGTGGCTCAATGTGTCCAAGAGAGCATTGATAATATGAAGAACCATGTCCCAGTGTGTATTTTAATAGGGAATTCAAAGCAATCGTGTAAGTTACACATATGGGCTTGATTGTGGTCAAAGAGCCCTTTCATTTGTGTCCCCTGCAATTGAAGCTGTGCTCACTCCTTCAGTTATCATGGACTCCTTGTTGCAGCTCCTCACCAAGCTTCTCATACCGTCTCCAACTTGTATCATCTTTTTCTTGCTGATGCCAAACCGTCTGCAAATTTTGACACTGTACAACAATCTTCAGAGCTCAACTCACACCATGCTAGCTTTGTACTAATTGTAGGTTGAAATTGTGCGAAGCTCAAATTCTGGTACCAGTCCTGGCCAAAAACATCACATTGAGATTTCTGATTACATGCCTTGATTTTTCAAAACTAATTACAGACTAGTTGTGTGATTCAATTGTCAAGCATTTGGTGAAATAGTGAATTGCACTTGCACAAAACTTATGGAGTGACAATTGCAAAGAGTTCGCAACCTGTTCATTCCCCAAACTTCAAATTAGTTGTACATGCCAGATCCCATCAATCTCCTCATACAACTTTGCTACTCTCTGAGCTCAAAAGGTATGAAAGATGAGACTTAAATGGGTTGAAAGCACAAGATGCAATCATACCTTGGGGTGGCCTTGCTAAACACTAGATTCATGGCTATGGAGCATTGCAATATCAAAAGTGAAGTGTGTATGTGAAGTCATTTGGGGCCAACCCATGCTTGCTTTTCCCATGAGTTTTTTAAAATGCATGATCACCATGGTCCAACCTTTGTGGCTTGGCATTGGGATGAAGGTGGGCATGAAGAGAAATGTTTGTGGACCCAACAAATGCCTCTCCTTGCATTTTTACTTGTTGTCATCTAGCATCACACCACCACTTTGAATCCAAAGTTCATTTTGAGGGTTACATTTTTTTTGGAAGTAATTAAAATATTGTCAATAATGTTCAAAGAAAATCTGAAATTTGTGTTTGGTAATTTTGATTTTACTAGTGGGTACCTAAGACCTTCGGTCACTATGAGACGCCCTTGCATTGTTTTACTAAATTCGCCATTTTTTTATTTTTAAAAATGCTATAGCCTGAGTAGGACTGTCGGTTAATGGCGGAAAAAAAAATAATAATAAATCCCTCATATTAACCCTGGCAGCCCGTCGAAAAAGGGAGGAAAAAAAAAAAAAAACCCTGATATTAACCCTGGGCAGCCCGCCGGAAAAGGGCGAGAAAAAAAAATCAAAAAGAAAGACCCTGGTATTAACCATGGGCAATGCCATTTGAAATATACAGAGAGGTCCTGTCCGTCTATTCGTCGAGGTCTTGAAACCCAGAATCGAGATCGTCTGTTGAGATCTTGAAACCCAAAATCGAGACCTCGAAAAACGCACAGACAGACAACACAATTAATAAAGAGGATTTGCAATAGCTATTGGAATTCCTTTCAAAGAAAAGTCTACTATCTGACATTGATCTTTTGGGTGGCAAATTTTCGCCATTTTGTGAAAAATGTTTTGGAAAAAGAATCTTCTTGCATAAATTCCCTGTCTCTTTTAAAACAAAATTTCATTAAGTGGAAAAAAAAAATCACAAAAAAATATTTCTGCAATTATCTTTAAATTTTTCAAATTTTGTGTATTGAATATTGCCAAAATTGGCTAAATACGCCTATGGATATTGCCACTTGAGCAACATCACAAAATTGGGGGAAAAAAAAAAGAATGAGCTACCATATGTTTGGAGATCATATGAATTGAATAAATCACCAATTTTGTTTATTTACACCCAAAACTCTAAACCCTTAAACCCTAAACTCTAAACTCCCTACACCTAAACCCAAAAACTCTAAACCCCTCTCCCCCCCCCCCCCCTTTGTCCTTTCAACCAAAACCTCCTTAAACCCTAAACTATACCTCCCTAACTTGTCAACCAAAATAACTTTAAATCCTTAAACCCTAAACCGTAACTGCCTAGCCCTCAAACACAAAAATTCTACATCCTTAAACCCTAAACTCAAACTCCTGAGCCCTTCAACAATTTTTTTCTAAATCCTTAAATCCTAAACTCTAACTCCTAAGCCCCTAAACACAAAAGCTCTAAATCCTTAAACCCTAATTTCCAATGCCCCCAACCCACCTTTAAACCCAAAAACTCTAAAAGCCTTAAACTTTGGAACTCTATTACACTTCCTCAAACACTGAAACTCTAAACAAAAAAGAACTCATAAACCTTGAACACTTATTCATTAAAACCTGCAAAGAAAACTATTGAGGCCCTTTAATTCCCTCTCCCTCTCCCAAAAACTAAAACTCTACACTCCAGGACCGTTAAACCCTAAAAAATTATTTCCCTGAAACCTTGAACTAACACACTCTAAATGGCCCTCTAATGGCTTACCTCAAACACTCAAATTGAAAACTCCTTAATCCTAAAAACCTAAGACTCCTTCTTCTTAACTCATGAACCCAATAAACTCTAAACTCCTTGATCCTTCAACCCTAAAAAGACTACTAATCCCTTAATCCTTGAACTCTTTTTAGGTTAATCCCTTATTCACCCTTGAATTTTGAATACCTAAAACCTACGATGTAATAATTGAAAGGCATTTTCCAAAATTCTTTGTAAAAAGTCTTTAAAGATCGAATTTTCCTTTAAACATACAACCTCCAAAAAAACCAAAAAACCAAAAAAAAAAGCTTCCTAAATACCTGCAAAACTGAAACCCACCCCACCCATCCCCTCACCAACGAAAAAACAAAAGCAAAGCGCCTTCGCCCTTGGGACCGTCTTCGCACATGCGCCTCGCTCGCTCGCTCGCTCGACGTTGTTCTTCTCGTCTCTTCTTCTTCTTCTTCTTCTTCTGTTTGCTTGTGGTTGCAGAAATCGCGGATGAGCTATGGCGATTCAAAGATCCAACTCGACTGTTGTAAGAGATTCTGTTCGTCTTTTCATTACTATGCTCTTTTCTTTTCTTTTCTTTTCTCTTTGTTTTGCGCTTTTTTTTGTTTTGGTTTTTTGTTTATGGATTCCACAAGAAAAATTTCCAAACATGAAGCTCGAGGTCGTTCTTGTTGTTTCCCATGTGCTGCGTTTGTTTCTTGCTTCCAGTGTTTTTGTTACTGTTTTTTTTTTTTTGCTTTTTTTTCCCCCGTTTCTTATTAATGATGCGTGGATCCTAAAGAGGATGCATTAGAAAGAGAAAACATGGCTTTCAAACGATGCCGGACATGGCTGAAGTTCAGTAGATTGTGAATCGCTGTAAAGTCCGAGTTTGTAGGTTTTCGGATGTGTGTTATTTTGTGGCGGAACCGAGTTTTGTTTTGAATTCGAAACAGAACAGTCCGGGGTATCCGAGGAAGGAATTTTAAGCTGGTATGATATGTGAAGTTATTTTGTTATTTTGTGTTTTTTTTGGTGTGCAGGAGAACGAAGAAGAAGAGGCAGAGGATGCTGTATTCGTGAACTATAATGATGTGATGCAGGAGATCAATATAGATGAGGAAGGTAATGGGAATTCGACCGATTTGGATTGCTAGACTAGGAGCTCTCTTTATGTTCATCTTTGCTAACCCTGTCCATGGTTTTTTGGTCTCAATGCTAACCAGTGATTTCAATAAAGGATGGTTGCTGACATTCAAACTCAATTGTTTTTTTTGCAGAGTTACCTGATGATGATGGTGACGATGAAGATGGCAATGCAGGTCAAGCTTTTGGTGACTGTTCTCCCCTTGCTGGCTAGTTGAGGCATGATAAATTTCCTGCTATGTACAGATTGTGGACCTCTAAATCAAGGCACAGTGGTTTCATGTCATGTGTAAGGTGTAAGGTTATGGCTGAGGTTCTATGCAGCAGAGTCTGTCATGGAACAAGGTAAGATTGTGCCATTTGCTTCTTCATCCTCTGAACTCAAGCAATTCAAATCTATACAGGAGATATGGAAGAAGAGAACAATGATGATGAAGAAGCTGAGGAGGTGGAGGATTCTGTGCATGCATTCACCGGCCATGAAGGTGCATACCACTATTGCAAATCTTATGGAGGTTGGGATTGGACAGGGATAATTCGGCAGTAAAACCTACACTTTGGTCTCAGAACTTTCATTTGGGGCAAGTGACTAGTTCTAGATGCACATGAGGCTTTTTTGAATGCATAGTGTCACCAAAATCTAGGATATTGACAGAGAATGGCATTTCTGAAGGAGCCTTGTGAAATTGGTGGAGCTGCTTTTGCAGGGCCTGTGTACTCTTTGGCATGCAATCCTGCTGATGCGACTCTAGTGGCAACAGGAGGTGGGGATGATATTACCTTTCTCTGGCGTATTGGAGATGGAGACTTTCACCACAGACTGCAAGGTACAGTAATTGTTTGTGTATTCAGGCTCAGAAAGTAGGTAATTTGCAATGTGAGAAGGTTCTTAAGAATTGTGTTGGTCATGGTCACAATTTTCCTTCCACTTGTGGTGACTCAAGCCTGCAAGAACTCTATCGCTACCTTTTTGCTGATGAGGATCAAGAGCAATAAACCTCCAGATAGAATGTGTGCATTATGGATTTCAGGGCACACAGACTCGGTTGCAGCACTGGCATTCAGCTCAGATGGACAGTTGCTGGCATCAGGAGGTCTTGATGGAATAGTCAATGTGTGGGAAAGCTCCACTGGCACCTTGCGACACAAGCTTGAAGGACCTGGTGATGCCATTGAGGTAAGCATTCAGTTCACTAATGGTGTAGCACTTAGCAATGTAGCTTATTTTTGCTGAGCAGTGTCTCTCAATATTTTTGTCCCCCTGAGACCCCTACTTGTTGAAGGTCGCCCAGGCTCATCCTCTACTGGCTTGTCTTATTCCAGGGTCCTAGCTATTCATCTCTGCTGTAGTGTGTTGAATGCAGTCATTGAAGGGTAACAGTTTGATCTTTCTAAATTGTAATGCAGCAATGGCCTGTTGTTATGACAGCAACTGATCGGTGCTGGTATGGGGTTGGGTAGTGGGTGAAATGGCATCCAAGGGGAAAATTAGTGCTAGCAGGATCTGAGGATTTCACAGCCTGGCTTTGGAATGCGGAAACTGGTGCTTGCATGACAGTGCTGTCTGGCCATGGGGGATCAGTTACTTGTGGAGATTTTACCCCAGATGGTACCTTCTTCTTTCCTTTAAAGAAAGAAAAAGAAGAATGATTCATGGTTTGACAACCAATTGTGATTATGTGTCACCTCACCTTGAGGACCTGTGCCTCTTTTTTTTGAGGTGGATGCTTTCAAACTGTGGACTCAGAGCCTCCCCAGGTGGCACACTTGCACAGTGGCTGTGAACCCAGCTGCAGTTGCTTTTGGCTTAAGTGGTCTCTGAAAGAATAGTGAGGTCTTCAACTGAGAATATGAGGGGGAAATTCCAGGGAGAACTATTTGCACAGGAGGGGAAGATGGGAGCTTTCGAGTGTGGAATCCCAGGACAGGTGAAAGTACTCGTGTTGTGCAAGGTCAGTGGTCTACATGCAGGCTACTATGTCTGAGTTATTTGCCTGCTACAGATGAGTCCTAGGTTCTGCAATAGCCCTCAACTACTTGTAGTAGTCAGAAGAATCTGCCAAGTATGCAAAGCATTCAATTTTCACATTAACAGGAGGGGTGGTGGGCACTACTATAAGCTTAACTCAGGCTATAGTTCTGGAGCTCCATGCCCCAGCCATGGTTTCGATATTAACTTCGAGCTTTGATATCACAGTAGTCTGCTGTAATTGAGATGATGAAGCCCAGAGAACCAAGTCTTATCATATGACTTCTACCATAGCAAGCTGATGTGCAGAATGTTGTATTGGGACTATGTTTAAGAAAACATATGAAATTTTGCAGGTCACCCATTCCACACAGAAGGCTTAACTTGCCTGAGCATAAGTAGTGATTCCACTATTGCTATCACTGGTTCGACAGACACCAATGCCTGTCTCGTCAACATTCAAACTGGGAAGGTGAAACTGTTGTCTATCTTTATCACTTCACTTTTCTGTTCCTTATAGAACTGGAGATCCTAGCTTTGATCTGCTGGCAGTCTGATCAATTTGCAGCTTGAAGTCATAGATTTTCCTTCTTTACATGATTGTAGTTTTGTTCTTGGGTGCAGGTTGCTGGTGCCCTCACTGAGCACACAAAGTCAGTAGAAACCACTGGGTTTGCTGATGGGTAAGGTTCTGCAATACATGCTCTTCCCATCTTGCTGTCCACCTTCAGCCCCTCTCATATAAGTTTGCTTTTTTTTTCCCCCTCTGATGGCCTGTTACAATGGAATTAGCCAGCTTCTGGTTCCACAAGCTGAGCTCATGCCCAAAGTTAGGAACTGTCTGTGCAATAATCACTGCCATGTCTTGTTTGCAGGCTCCCAATGGTAGCCACAGGTGGCATGGAGGGGAAGTTAATCATATGGGACTTGCAAACTCTCTCAGCTCGTGCAACTTGTGAGCATGAGGTGTGCTATAGAGCTCTGTTTCATCTCATCAAATGTCAATTGGAGTCCTTGGAAGTTGATGTGCACAAAATTGATCTAGAATCTTTGTTAGGGCATGCTTTACAATCCCACAATACCAAGTATCATGAGAGAGTATGTTATGCTTCTTTTTCATAATACCAGAACACAATTAAGTTCTTGAAGGAGTTTCTTGCTGGTGTGATGCACAGGATGGTGTGGTGAAACTTCTGTGGTCTCCAATGTCCCAAGTCATCTACACAGGCTGCTTGGATGGGAAAGTTAGAGCTTGGGATGGCCGCACAGGAAACTGTGAACATGTGTATCAAGGACATAAGGACAGCATCTTAGATATTGCTCTCACAAAGTATGTGTCTCTCCCATATCATTTCTTCTTGCTATGACTTGAAGTGCACTTCTCAACAATACAAACTGCTGTTAGTTTTCATTATGAGGGAAATAGCTAAGGTTGATTTGGCCTGTGGCTGGACTGGTATCAGCTTATCAGCATATGCCTGTAAGCTAGGTACCAGGCAATAAGAAAGAGCTCAACTTGTAAAATCTGAACTGGGTAGGTGTTCAGAGGGATCCAGAGCTCCTTACTAATGCTTCTCATGTTTGCTTGCAGGGATGGGAGGTTCATTCTTTCAGGGTCTGATGACAACACTGCTCGAGCTTTTGAGGTGCTGTAAGCTATTGTGGTATCTATCCTGTTAAAAAGCAACTTTGGAAAGATCTTACAATCCTATAACGTACAGTATTGAGTGAGATTTGGGAGACTGGTGAGCTGAAGCAATCCAAAATGCCACTGTCTTTTGTGGTTGAACCAATCCACACCGTGTTGGCACATAACAGAGACCTGTTACACCATCCATGACTCGTTTTGTGAAGAGGCTGGTTTCTTAATTATTGGTAGGTTGTTTCTTTACTTGCCACTGTTCCCTGGCACACCAGCAACCTTCGAAATGTCTTTAGCAGAGTCTATAGAGTACATCACAGCTGCACTATGACTGTTGCAATGTAGCAATTGCCTATAGTTCTCTTTCTCATCCAGCTGTCTTGGATTGTTGTGTACAAAAGTTGTTGCGAGTAGTAATGTTAGGAGGACATATTCACAGCTTGAATCACTGAACGTGAAAATTTGCCATCTACGTTTATGTTCACAATAGATTAGCCATATAAGTTTTTGGGATTGTACATACGGTATGCAAGTTTCTGTACTTGGGCCAACTATGACCGTCAACCTGCAAGAGTTATTTGCACACTTAACACATAAGATTGCTGTGGAATCAAAACATATTGTAGTCAAAAACATGCTCAGAAAGTTCAGAGATGGGGTGGAAGGCTAAACACATGAAAATTCATTAATCCTTATCTTGTTGAAATGTGGGTGATTTGCATCTTGTAAAGAAGGGTGTGCGAAGCTTTCTTGTACTACTATTGAGGATTGTTGTGGCTCTTCTGCGAAAGATCAAGCCATAGATTGTACTCAATTGTTGTCATGTTTAGTTCAGGTTTCGCTGGAATCAGTTTTGCTGGAACTTATACTGTCATCAAACTGTCTGTATACTCTAAAGGTATGGTTTTTCGCAACAATAGAAAGCATCAGTTCTGCAACGTGCATAATATGCAAAAAGATGAGAAGCTCTTACAGTGTGACCCTGATGTCTAAGATCAAAGTAGTAGCATGCACATAACCATCTTCTTCCATGAGTACAAGGTCCTGTGTCTGAGCTCAAAGTGCTTCCTGAGCTCATCGATCGCCCACGGAAGGATTAGGGACGATGCCTACCAGATTGGAGAGTCGAGAATTGTAGGGGGTACCTGCAGGCCTACATGCGGCAGAGATCACGTGTCCTTTCCGTGCCTGAGCTCATCCATCAGCCATAGAAGAGATCAGGGAAGATGCAAACGAGATTGGAGACTTGCGAATTGTTGTGGGCATCTGCAGAGCTACATGTGGCAGAAATCAGGAACAGAAAAAAAATCATGTAGTAGGAGAGTACCACGTGCGAAGTAGATATTGCAGCCATGTGGAAAGAGCAAAGATTGCTTCTCGAAGCTTGTCTGGTGTGGCAACAACGGATTTGATGCAATGCAGGCTTTTCCCTCAAGCTCGATGCAACAAAATTCGCTTCTTCTTCAGCGTCGTATTTAGTCGTTGTAGTATAAGCTTTATTACATGTTCATGCGCACTCTCGTCGTCTTTCTAGTTTCCAGATGTCACAAGAGACGAAACCACCAACGCGAAATCGTATCGACTTTCTGCTGCTATCCGCGGCTGCTTTGGTCGTGCTTTCTGCCGCTGTGCCCGTCGTGCTTCGCATGGCTACTGGCAAGTCAACTGGAAACTCGTCCGAGCAGCCGAACGACTTCCGTTACTACCAAATCTACGCTTCCGAAGACGGCACGACCCACTTCGGGAAATGGAAGATGACGGGTTTCGATCTTCAACCATACGGCTCTAAGCCGCAGTACGTGCGGTCGGACTTCGGCGGCGAGCCAACCAAGCTTGTCTTCACGGAACTGGCCGTGGGACTAGAGCAGCCTCTGCATAGCTGCCCCGCAGTGCAATTCGTGGTCACCCTTTCTGGATCCTGGTACGTGAAGAACTCCCATCTCCTATCACTCCAATATTCTTCACCCTTTCTGGATCCTGGTACGCGAAGAACTCCCATCTCTATCACTCAAATATTCTTCACCTTTTCTGGATCCTGGTATGTGAAGAACTGCATCTAGTTTGCATGTTCTATCCCTCATTCTTCAGACAAGAACATGCAAACTAGATCAACAGAGAAAGGAAGCTAGCTAGCTGGAAAGGCAGTGCTGAACTCTTACTCACAATGTACAGATTGTTTGCCTCTTACAGCATCGACTGAAACCATAAATTTCTTGTCAGACATTGTAGCACATTTCTGTCAGGACTGCTCCTCAAAACTACCTACATTATTGAATGTAAGAAAGAACATCATCATCTTTGGAATTCAAAGTCTCCTTGAAAATTTCTTCACACTTCTTCAATCATCATCATCGTCATCATCATCAATAATCCTTCAGTTTTCTACTTGATGTGGACAGGTATGTGAAGACAACAGATGGAACCAAGTTTGCATTCAAGCCTGGAGATGTGTTGTTCCAAGACAATACAAAGAACTCCCCAGCAAACAAGCAGCCAGAACATTATTCAGGAGTCTTGGGGGATCAGCCCTGCCAACAGATGATTGTGCAGCTGTCACGACCACCACAGGTTAACGAACCAAATCCATTCTGAAGTTCTGCAGCACCTACCTGCAAGGACCCAAGAGTCCAGCATCACTGTCAAAAGTTCTGGCCATGGTGCAGCAGCACAAAGGGTAGTCCCAGGAATCCGCCATGGCTGCAAAAACTTCTGCCACTCTTTGCAAATGAAACCTATTTTGCAATAATAAAAAAGCTTCAGTTACAATAGACCATGCCTGAATCACAGACTAGCAGTTATTAGTAAAGATATTACTTATTGATACTCCAGGCAGCTTGCACCCACATGTAAGCATTGAAACTTTCATGTAAAACAAAATTGCCATTGACTTGAATTTGTAGCAGAATTTGAGTCTTGTACAACCACTTTGTGGAACCATCATGGTCATCATAAATCAAGAGGAGCTTTCTTCCTGTTGAACTCAAATCATGTAATACAATTGGTAACCTGACTGCAAATGAGAAATCCAGAACAAAATGAGGATTACAGAATTGACTTCTGTGAACAATAAATTACTCTAAAAACCGTACACTAGCTCTACTGTTGTGCTGTCTCTCAAAGCCTCAAGGGAGGTAGGCAGCTGCAGAAGGTAAGTTTAGCAATGGATTGCCATTACTGCCATCTGTCTACTTGCGGCGATTTGTGCTTGCACTCTTTGCAGTCATCATGCTAACCTCCCTCTGGTCTGCTGCCAGATAGTCTTTTCTTATGTCCCACAGCACTTCTGCTGCCTTTCTCATACTCGGCCGGTCTCCCTTTGTGGGTGCTGAACAAGCAAACGATAACTCTGCAATACGCTCCATGATGCCTATTGCTGCTGGTGTCTTCTCTAGCTTTGGATCCAGGGTATCCAGCACATTGCCCTCCACAAATTTATTGAATGCCTGTAAAACACTCCAAGTCTCAGTCTCTTGTGTGAATTCCTTTACTGGACAACATGGTGACTATTTTCCAAGTTTCCCAGCAGTCTGACTTTAAATGTGTTCATTCTAAAATATAAATGCGCTTCATTATGTCATATTTTATATGTTTATGACTTTGCCAACAGATGTTGACAAGCAATTGCCAATCTTGGTCTGTGCTATCATCCTTCTTGCCCTGTTTAGACCACCTTTGATGCTACCCCTGAATACACTTCTCAGAGAATCAGACAGAGATTGTGTCTCACCCATCTGACAGTGACACGCTCTTCGCTGGCTCGCTTCAGCTCTATGGGCCGCCTACCTGTGAAAATCTCTACTAGGAGAATGCCAAATGAGTAGACATCACTTTTGGTATTCAACTGATATGTGGTCAAATACTCTGGATCCAGGTAACCAGCAGTACCCTTGACTTGAGTGGAAACATGGGTGGCACCAACATCAGTTGAGGGACCCACACGGGAGAACCCAAAATCAGCCACCTTTGCACGAAATGTTTCTGTCAGAAGAATATTGGATGACTTTACATCCCTATGTATGATTGGCCTATCTGCACACACAAATCCCACACCCCTTGATTTCTTATTCCTCAGACGGTGACATTTGTTGGCATCACTTGGATTTCAAGTGATGTGACCAGGTAAGGTCCACAGGGGCATTCAAATCAGTTCTCATCTCACTATTTATCACCCAGCAACTCTCTAAGAATATGGAGTGAATTGACCTAAGGGCTGATAGTCAGTCAAACAGAAACAAGCTTTACCAGCATAGAGATGTAAGTAGGTGAGAGCATGGGCGATGTCAATAGCAATATCCAGTCGTGTGCCCATATCAAGTACACCTCCAAAAGAGCCTGCATCACCAGGGTTTGGGAGCAAGAATGGACTATATCAGCTTTCAAAACTCCCTATGTAAACAAGCAGATAAACTAAACATTAAATTATCTCCTATTTTCCTGGTTTTGATCATGGAGAGAAAGTAAAAGAGAAACAAAAAAGGCAAGACTCAGAGAGGAGAAAAACAACACTGAATGAACTATGAGAATGTGGACTTTGAAAAGCTCTCCACTCAGGACTGAAAAGCCCACAATTTGTTTTACATTACACAATTCCAGTTTGAATCCCCCAACAAACTCGGAATGCATGATGTAAATGTTTGACAGTCAAGAGTGGTTTACTGATTGCATTCATTAATGTGCACTATTTGCTAAATGGATGACCACTATGATCTAAGTTTTCTTCATGCCTTTTCTGGTCCAGCACGTGGAAGGAGCCTCAAGAAATCTAATGGGGTTGCATTTCACTACTGTTAGAAAGCAATGCAAACTGGGGCCTTGCTGTGTAAGATGTAGAGGGAAAACAAAACATTTAGATTTCAGGAAATGTGTCCAAATCCATATTTTTTTTTTGTAGGGAGTGTACCATCAAGGTGTTCGCGAAGATTCCCATTTGGCACATACTCGACCACTAGTATACGCTCATGGTTTTCTTCCAAGTAGCCTATTAGCTTCACCAGATTCAGGTGGTCCACCTGTGACAGCATGTCCACCTCTGTCCTGAACTCAACCGACAGCCTTTGCTCAAATGCATCCTGTTGATGTTTCCAAGACCAATTAGTTAACTTGGAAACTAGTGTTAGTTCACTTGCATACCCAAGACTCCTCAACCACTTTTTTTGGTGATGAGAACACCAGAGAACACAATGATGCTCTACCAGCAGTAAGCAATAAAGCATGCATCTCCCTGAAACCAAGACTGCAGCTCTTCAACCTACTCTCAAAATTAAGCAGAGACAATGTGGAGGTTATTGCCTGAATGATGAAAGTTAGCAGAGGAAGAGTTTTCTCCAGACACCAGGCTGCATCATTTGGGGTTTGGGGGTAAATTGCTTGGGATTTCTCTTCTTGAACCCAAAGTATATCAGTGGTTTTGGGCAGGGGAGAAAAGTGTGGTCTAGGTCATCTAACCTTGCACCCTTCAATGGCTTTGGGAAGAATTCCAGGTGTTCAGAGGTATCCACTTAGAGGAGATAGACATCATCATCCAGATAAACTACCATTGGAACCTAAAGACTTGCAAAGCACAATGGTGGAATCTGCTGATGGCTGGAGTAGATGGTTCATGGTGAAAGCATAATCACCTACCTGTCAACTTTCCATCAATAAGCCCTCTTTCAGCATGGATCACTTCTCAGTCTTATCTCCTTCTCTGAGAAGTGTGATCCACTGGTTCTAGTGAATCCGTCTCTGTCCAAAGACAGTTACTTGGTGTGGCATTTACAATTTCCCAACACCTATCTGTTTCATACTCCATCCATTGTTGAAATCTTTCCTGTATTTTTTCACCTACGGGTAAAAACCTGAGAGTTTTATTTACTCTAGGTTGATAGACAAAAAGGTATACCTTTTTGGCTCGTTTGATTGCAACAATCCTACCATCCCGGAGCTTGCCTCGGTAAACCATACCAAACCCTCCTTGGCCAATCTTGTTAGAAACAGAAAAATTGGCAGTCCCTTTGCTTAGCTCAGCCATTGTGAATATCATTGCTCCTGTGGGCCTTTGTTCTACACCATTGCTGTATGAAGAAGCTTGAAACCCCCTTGTTGCTGCAGAACCTCCCTGAGAAGATGATTCGGAATGCACTGTAACAGAAGATCAGAAGCTCAACAACAGTTTACAACAGAGAAAGGCGTTCTCAATTTCCAGAGAGCTGAAAACCAAGCATATAATGTTTTAAAAATCAAGCCTCTTCTTCACCACCCGCACTTGTATTGCTCTTAGTGTCATGTGAAGTGTGCATCATAGAAGGCTTCCAGCTTACCTGATACATTTTTGAAGTAGCTGGTGGAAGCACTCCCCTCATCTTCTGTACCACGCATGCATGGGCATACCAATGCACATCCCATTGGTAAAGTGTGTCCAATGTGTTACATCAATCCCTGTTCCTCGTCCCTTTGCCAGATGTCAAAGATGATGTACTCTTCTCCCAGTGTGGAATATATAATTGTAAAATCATTCCAGAGGTCGAGATGTCAAGACTGCTTTCCATTCAACTCATACCAGAATCCAAAGATGTTTCTCCTTGAGCTCACACCTGCCAACATGAAAAATGTGATGATGAATAAATATTCTGTCATCTGTCTTCAGTCAAAGACCAGCGTGTATCTGCATTCTCATGTTTGTAGGTAAACTGCACAATAACATCACAGTAACCTGCTGTCCTATAAGATACACTACAGGATTCTACAAAACCTGACGACACTGAGCCTGCTCGTGTCATGTAAGATACACTACAGGATGCTATAAAACTGATCACACTGAAGACTACATGAACTAGCATATCTCAAACTCAAATCAAATATTGATCTTGAGAAGAAGACAACTAAAGAGAGACCACCAGTAGACATTCAGGTGAGCTCTTTTAGTAGCCAAATGTTTCGAAACACAATGTCTTCTCTCATTGTACATCACCATAGCCTAACGAGTTTGGCTTGCGTTATGGAATCTAGAGAAAAAAAGAAATCTAGAGCTAAGACTGCAGCATTTGACGAGGAGAAATAGCGAGTTGCAATACGCTTCTCACAAAGCCAAGATCAGACGCAAATACTAAACCCCCGACATAAACTACAGGCGTCGGTAACGTTCTCCGCGGCTGCCACAGAACCAAAAAAAAAGAAGACGAAAAGAAAATCCAGACTGAAAAATCTGATCATTCCCACCTGTTCTCATGACACACGGAACCTCGAACAGTGCTAGATTCCACCATGCCGCATACCGCTCGCCGACATTCTCGCACTCCCGAGCACAACCGCCGCTAAACTCCGTCCAAAAAAGACAACAAATATAAAAAAAATCTCCTCAGAACCGCACGAAGGTGCACAGGCGCATGGAGTAGTCACTCCAGCAAACCTGAAATAGGCACGGCAACGGCTTCAGATCTGTTCCGGATTCGCTTGCGCGAGCGCCACGGCTTGCAAGTCGCGAAAGGCGGGCGCCACTGCAGCAAGCGAAGAAGACAGCCAACGAAGGTGTAGAAGAACAAGTATGAGACAACCCCCCCCCCCCCCCCTGTTTTTACTTTTTTTACTTTCACCGCACTCTGAATGTTTTCACCAAATGTTTTACCTACCCTTGCATTTTCCATTTTATTTTCTTTTTTCGAATTCTACGAAAATATAAAGTCTTTGGAACAGGGGTCCAGGGCCATCGGTATTTTATTTTTTAATTCGAAAATTTCGTAAAAAGGCGAATGTTTTTTTTTTCAGAAAATGCGAAAAAAACACGACACATTCGAGATTTTTGACCAATTTTCGCCATTTTTGAAATTAAATTTTTTTCTATTAGCCATATCTAGACTTAAGCACCTCCTAGGTCGCCACTTGTAACAATACTTTTTTAAAAAGTGCCTACAGCAAACACCTAGTCAGTCGCCATTTTAATGCTAATTAAAGCAGGGGATCCTCGCCAGTGGACCTACTTTAGAATTTCTTTTTTGGCCTTCAATTTTGTGAGGTAGGTAGGTTGGCGATCATCCACAAGAAGACTTAGCCCAACTTTGGCTACAGGTCAGAGAGGACATTAGGAAAAAAACAATTTAAGTATTCCTGCTATGGCATTGGCGATGTGCTAGAAGTTTTTGCCTAAATATGACGATTTCAGTTTTTTTTTTCCTCAAAATATGGCGAATTCAGGACCCTTTTTTTTTTAACCAAAAAAATCTTTATAGGATTTGCACTGCCTTTATTTTTGTCACAATATTCTAGTTTTTTTTTTTAAATTAATATTTTCTTTTTCTTTTTTAGAAAGTTTTTCTTAGGTCAGTCCGATATGCAGCCATATGTTTGGTGTGGTCAGTTTCACTTATAATGTGACTGGATAATGGAGAATATGCTCCGGAACTGTGCAGAATGTTGTGCAGAATGTGCACAACATGCTTGAGATGTGAATCGAACGGTGGGGAAAGATGGTGGGGAAAGATGGTTATCCTTTGTAAACAGGGCCATGTGGAATCCCTTACAACGTAATCAGCCCCGTGTGGAGATGGAAGGGGCCCCCCATTCGTACATGAAATTTCCGCATAAAAATTGAAACTTTTGCCCGTTTTTGGGGGGTTCCCGTCACGGCAAATATGTGGTGCCACCCACCTACATGGGGAGGAGAGAGAGAGAGAGGAAAAAAAAAAAAAAAAAAAAGGTCCTCATCGCCAGCCCCCATTTCGGGAGCCACATATTGTCCCCAGAATTGTAAATACAAAAAATTTCTGTATGCAAAAAAGTTCCTTCTCCCTCCAGTCTCGAAGAAAAAACTCACTTGAGAAAACGTGTCCAGTGTAAATGATAGGAAAAGTCCTTATCTCGAGGTACCGCCTATGTAGGTGTGGGGCTGAACTCTATGATGTCCAGTAGGATTAGGACTTCCCCTGCACCCCCCGCCCCCCAAAAAACACACAAACTATAAACCATGCAATTCCCAGAGATCTTATGAAAAATCCCAGGCCAACCTTACTGGGCCTAACATGTAACAACCATGTTGGGCCCTGATTGTGCATCAATAATTGAGCGGGTATAAACTAGGACAGTTGGGAGATTGCGTTTTTTTTCTTTCATTTTATTTTATTTTATTTTATTTTATATGGGCTGTCAGGTAGTTGGTTAAAAGCTTTTTTGTGTAATGGTCAATACATTTTTAATAATTTTATTTTTTCTTAGTGTCCCTACAAGTGCAATAAGGGATTTGTTCGGTTTCATGTTTGCCTTGATGAGGTGGTACAGTAGTTGGATGGATCCAAGCTCATCATCTCCTTGCACAACTTGCTTTGTGAGGTGGTGGTGGGATCCGAGCCCATCATCTCCTTGCACAACTTGCTTTGTGAGGTGATGGGATTCGAGCCCATCTCCTCCTTGCACAACTTGCTTTGTGCTACTGGTGATGGGTTTATGTCCCAGGTTTTGTGTTTTCTCCTCTTAGGGCTCCCCCATTGTGTGTTCTGCACTTTCAGGTGTGGTCTTTTGTTTGGACTTGAGTCCTTTTCTTTTGGGTCTTCCCTTGTTCCTTCGCTGAGTGTTTTTCCTTTATTTATTTATGTATTTATTTATAAAATGGACAATAAGAAAACACGATTACTCTTGATGATTTTAGCAACAACTCCAATATCAAATCCGAAGTTAGTCAAGCATGTCATGTTTTACAAGTAGCCAAATATAATTGTTTTTTTGTGACTTACATGAGGGTTTGCAACTACAATTCATTTTTAGAAAATTAATGATAATTTCCCAACATTGTTTTCTCAATGAACTTGAAATTCAATATATGCAATGAATTTTTTCTCTAGGCAGAAGAAGAGCTTAAATTTGGTTCTCTTTATTTTCTGTTGTAGTGACAGAGGGTAAGATAACCACTCTAGGGTTTCTGGGGCATCACCAAACTCCACACATTCAAATTCATAGTGGGTTTTCCTAAAACAATTGGTAGGTTTCCTAGAACAATCCGCAAAGAACCATAATTCAGGGTTTGGTTCTATGACCGATTTTTTGAGAACCGCAATTCCACATCAATTTTTTTGAGAATTGCCATCTTGGGTCTGCCCCACGGGTTCATTCTTTGAAAAAGAGAGAACCACACCAGACTGGTTGTTACCATCATCATGTGAGTTCTTTCCTTGAAAAAGAGAGAACCACACCTCACTGGTTGTTACCATCATCATCATCATGTGTTCTCGCTCTTTGTTTAACTTGTTTGACTTTTTCTTGAGACTCAAGATGTTCATTCTGTGTTCATTACAACATGGTAATTGCAATCCCAACAACAGCTATCACCTTGTAGACATTCTCTCCACGGACTGAAGTAGCATGCGAAGCATCGAACCTTTCCTACAACTTTCCCCTTTACTTTTCTTTTTGCGAATTTTGGGGTATAACTTAACTGTCTCTTGCGGTCCTCATTTTGGTTCAGAGTGTATGTACCTCCTCAGGTGCACAATACAAAACGCTTCAAGGCACTTTGATTTCCAAGTCCCTTCATTCCAACAGGAGTTTTGGATCCTCAAGCTCACTGCAAAGCCTTCCAAGACAATTTTTTTGTCAGACCTCAAGGTTTTGGATGTTCATGCTCAATGCAAGTATTGTGCTTCTTCTGAATTGACATCTACTTTTTTTGCTTGTTACTTTGTTTTCCAATTAATAGGACAAAGAGGGACATCTTCTCAAATGGATACAAAACCCACTCACAATAAGATGCTCTGACTGGGATACTCTGCCATATGCCGATGTATAGTTGGGTACCACTGTAGTAGCTATGCCCACATGTCTCAGATAGATGAGAACCCATCATTAAAGTGCCTGGAGTATTAAACACTATCAAAGAGTCAAAGGTGACAGTGTGATAAAGTATCCCATGCCTCTCCAAGTACCTCCTGACAAGTACCTTCAGGAATTTCCAAAATCTGCTTTTGTTGCCACAAGTTATCTGCAGCTATCAAATAGTTTCTTAATCTGCAGGTCAACATATAATTAGTGCCTTACAAAATAGAGAAGTTCAGAATGTCACCAAAAAGTCTTTTCTCCTTTATTCCAGGTTATGATATACATGCCAAATTGTGGAATTACATGTCTCAGACATCAGAACAGAACAGAATTAAAATGCCTCACCTATTCCTGCTTGTTGCCCATGTGAAGCCTCCTATTTCTGCAAAAAATTACTCAAGCCTGCTTTGAAGAGTTCTGGTCCTCTAGCTACTTCTAAAGCCTCCTGCAGTCCTTACATGGACTTTTTCTCAGATCTATGACCTGGTGGGGGCTTGCACAAAGGGTTTTCCTTCATTTTCACCTATCTTTTCTTGTGCTCAAGTTCAATTTTTGCAACAAAACAGCCTATGAGATCGCATCACAATCAACCACTTAGCCTTGTCATGACATGGGTCCTCCCATTTCCAAGGACTCTACACTGCTGTGGCAATGGAAGGGCCAGACAGATCTTATAGCACACTGTAGACACTCACAATCTTGGAAGTATCAGCAACTACCAAGTTCTCTGAAGCTGTTGAGGTTGTGCTGAGCCAATTGACCTGCGGCAAATGGTACACCACATTATTACTGTCATACATAGATTGATTCGAAATTATTACAACATGAAGATGGAAGATGAACCCACTCTTCTCAAAGAATCAGGGATCCAGTGTGCGTATTATCTTACTTTCCGCTTATGGTCAATATTCAAAAGTAATGGGCTTCTCTGCTTGCAAGACACACTAAGTGCATTAGTACTCGGTGGACTTTCTTCAAGAGCCCAATCCCACAACTTGATGAAGCCATCATTTCCGCCCGAGACAAGAAACCGCCCCTGTTCACCAAACCTTGCAAAGGTTCTGGTAGCAAGTAGGAACCAGCACAAAAATGCCACCAGATTCAGACAAAGAATGGGATATGAAACACATTAATAAGTGATACAACACTTGAGCAGAATTGGTAGTTCCTACTTAGCATTATCATGGCATCCACCCTGAGATTTTTTAAACACAACAAACAGAATAATGTGGTGAAGGGTGATGGATGTGCCAGTGCATAGTCAGCAACCTAGCTGTAATGGACATAACTGAACTGGTTACCAAAAAAGCAGGAACTGAAGGGCTTCCAAATCCTTGGAACAGAAGATTGGACCACTGAGTTTTAACAGAAGACATAAAGTCTCTAATCATGGTGTACAAAAAATATCAGGGCCAGCATGAACCAGCACCCACAAACACATCACCATGAATGGACAGTGCATGGACAGGATACCTTTTTTCATAGGGTTCTTTGTTCCCCATGCAACCTTCCCATAGATGACAGTTCTAAAAGTGTGCCAAGGGTTCTAAAATTGGGGTTCATCCAACTGGATGGCCTCAAAACACAAAAATTGGGGTGGTGTGTTTGTGGGTGCTGGGTCACACCAGCCAAAAATATCAGCTCTACATGCTTTGCTCAGCAATTCAGCATATGTCTGAGCTTCTCTAGGAGACTGGTGATTCCCTTCACACTCACTTCATGAAGTGTCCCATTGCATACTGAATCAGACTCCTTAACCCCCTAGGAGTCTGATTGAGGACACCAGAACCAAGGGCTAAAGGAGAGCATGCAAACAAGTATAAGCAACTTGAATTTCATGCCTGAGGGTACCAAACTACTCATATAATATTGACCAACACTATTCCGGTCTCACCAAAGAAACAAGTTGAAACCTAATAAACTAAGGTAATAATTGGTGCAAAGCTTCTTACACATGATTGACAGTGCTGGCATGTGCCCCATTCTGCAAATTCAAATGCCTTTTCCTGCCTGTCAGCTGTGTATCAGGCTCACTGTTGCTCTCGGTGCTCATTGATCCATGTGAATAATTCCCAAAACTTGCCTTTTTCCTTGGACCTGAGGTCTTGGATGCAGTCTTTGCATTGCTGTTCTCAAAGCTCAAGTCAAAAACATCAACACCTCCATCACCCCGTGCAGCTGCCATCAGCTTACCAGCCTCTCCAGGGATGTCCCCTTCTGTTACCGATAAAGAATGTACAAAGGGTGGGTTGCAAATCTGGCCTACTCCTTCATTACTGATGTTAGCAGTCGAGGCTGTTTATCACAACCAGAGCAAAGTCATGACTGCTGACTCTATGAATATCTGGGAAGAGATGCCTTCTCCACCAACAAGGTGATCCAGCATGTCTTCACTGCTAGAGTCTTAACAACCAAGAATAAGGGCAACATCGTTGTTAGATTCCTCCCCAAATAGGTCCCTAAGTTCTGGTACTTGAATCATTGGCTGCCCCAATGGCTGAGATTGGACCTACAGTGAATAACATGGTGAAACCAGGTGTGCACTTACTGCCATTAAAGCCAAGAACCTCTTGCAGGGTGACCATGAGCCTTAAAAAGTAATGGAGTATTTCAATTCTCCACAAGCACTAACCTCTATCTCATCAATTTGGCTTCTCTGAAATTTTTCCTTTCAAAAGTCAGAATACAAGCTTGCATGCATGTCCTGATGTAATAGCATAGCAAAACCTCCTGTACGAAAAAATATTTGCAAATATGCCAAGGTAGACATCAGAGAAAAAAATCACCCACCAAGATCAACAACATGTAAAGGCCGTCCTCTGCTGAAGTCCCACTTTACTATCTTGGAATCCAATCCTCCACTCACCACTGCACATTGATACCAGTACATCACATTGAAGAAAACTAAAAATCTGACAAAACTTTGAAGGTAACCATTCTGAGCATTCCAGGAGACAAAGACACATAAAATGAGGCTGAACCATTTTGTGTGTGGGCAGTTAGAACAATCAGGTTTACCTTCCCAAGGCCTTCGAGGATGAAAGACTGCTGAACTGCATATCTGTTGCAACAGAGCATGTTTAATGTCAGGAAAAGGGGGCTCAACCAGTAGTAGAAAGAAATGCAGAGAAACATGCAGAAGACTGATGCCTTGTCAGACCCGTTAGAAGGTGGAGACCTATTGTCCACATTAGCAGGTCAAAGGGGGCTACTATGTTGGCCCCAACATTCAAAAACAGAGTTTGAAGTGCCCACAATCCCACACTCTAGAAACATCTAATATGTGCAAGGAGGCCATGAGCCCCGAACACTAGCCTTTTTGCCTGATACTGAAATGGGGACAGAGTGACAGGATGAGAATCGTGTAGAGTATGGAGATACATTTGAGTGGACCCCCTGCAAAGTTTTGAAAAGCTTGTGATTCTGCAAATTGATCACCTGCACACAGCAAAAGGTAAAATAAGATTCAAATAAAAGGTGTTTCACAGAGCAATCGACACAATGTGGTGAATAAACTGCAACTGAGATTCCTTTCTTGTGCAAACTTTGGTTTCTCCTTTCATTTATTTCTTAAATTCAACAAGGTTAGATCTCCTAATGAGTAAACAGTATGTCTTTTCTGCCCTGATACCTAAAGATCATGATAGAATTATTAAGACCTCCTTTGGTAATGTATGGGCATGCTTATATAGACCAAACAAGCTCATAAGGAAATTTGCACTGCAATGTCACAGAACAGGTTAGAGCTTCACCTTAATTTCCCCACTGTCATCTGCTGCTGCAAGGAAAGTACCCTTGTGGTTCACAGCCACCTGCATTTTCGATGCAAGAGAAAATGATAATTGACCCCCATTGTGTCATGCAGGCTTTGACACTCGAACAAGCCTCAACATGATCAAAATGTGCAACCTGAAAACTTTTGCTTGCATCCAACCCCTAATCATTTCAACGAACACATCTGCAGTTCTTGACCACAAACAAAAACATCTCCTAGTTTCTCCACACCTGGCATGCCAAAGTGCCAACAAATAGGGTACCTGATTGATCTCCTCACTGTTGAAGTTGTAAGTGTGGAGCGGACTGGCAGAGGGGCCCTTCACAATGCACGTGGTATGTTAACCCTCTAAATGCCTGTGGCTGTCTCCAGAATCAGGGCTCCTATGAAGTTTACCCAAAGACTCAGAAGTGTGAGATTTCCAGCACAAACACATTAATGTCTTTTGAGGAATGGGGGCACAGGCTCACCCCTTTGTGTTTATACCCCCACACAAACATCTCACCAAAGACTTTCAAAAAGTGGAATCTCCATGAACAAAACCTCATAGTGTGTGTAAAGCTAAATATATGATTCACTCTCACTACAGACCTCACTTCAAGGATACAGAACATGACAACACTACTTGTAAAAAAACCAAGACTCTAAGAGGACTTCCACATTGAATAGTTTCACAGGTGCTGCATATTCCCTGTATTTCCATTTCCAAGGTTACCACAACCTGTACAATTACAGAGATTTCAGACCATTGACAAAATCGCCAACCAAAGACACAACAGTATGGTAGCCATTACACAAGCAGAGAAAGACTCACAACATACCAGGCGCAGATCCAAGCAGTAGACCTGTGCACCTGCTGCAGCATACAAAATCTCCTCTTTTCCTGAACAACAACAACAACAACAAAGACAAAATGGAAATCCTATGAGTCACTGGTCATCTAATGTACAAAATGAAAAATGGCAATATCAGAGATGGAGAGACAAACCTGGCTTCAGGGAAACTGACACCACATGCTCGGAGCCAAAACATTGCAGCCTATGCAAACAAGTTTTGGTGCGTAGATCAAACACGCAGACACTTTTATCCTAGACAAACAAAGAACAAGAGCAATAAAAGCATATCAGTGTCATCCAGTATCAAGTGATTTTCAAGACCACACACATTTCAGACATCCCAAACCCCTTTCATTGCAAGGTTTTGAGTTATTCAAACTGCTTCTCAAGATTGGGTGGTGGTCAATGGAATGTGCAGATGATTAGAAAGAGGAAGAAAAACACTATCAACACTTTGAAGTAGAACACTCCCCCAGGAGAAGAAGCATGAGCGAAAATCGGTATAATTGTAGAATGTTCATTGACTTCCGTGCAGGGAGTGAGTACATCCTTTCAGGTGTGGAATTCCTAGGGCCGCATTGCTCGGGCAACTTGTTTCCCTCATTCTTCCACAGACTAACAAGAATACCCGGACTTCGTTATCACAGCTCTTTCTCTTCATCGTTCAGTGATTACGTAACAATAGTAAAACCTAGCATGCATCTCGTACAATCCAACAAGAATTTGAAGCACAGAAGAGTGTGCAAAGAGGGCCGAAAGCCCTAACTATATACAGAAGAGCAATTCGATGGAACAATTGGAGGCGGACGAGGAGGAGAGAGGAAAAGGAGGGGAGTACCTCGCTGGACGTGGTAACAAGGTGTGGAGACGAGACGGACGACACACAACACAAGACAGATGCGGTGTGGCCCCGAAGCTTGATCCGTGGAGTTGAATTATCCACCATGACAACAATAGCTTGATGATCATCAGCTAGAGCAGGGGAGGGAAACACTGCGGACGTCAGTGCAGAGGTCAGTGCGGGATTGTGAAGAATAATATGACAGCTTCAATTCGCAAGCCTTTTCTACCGCATCCCTGCGACAACAACGACCAATCACAACAGCTCGAATTCCGCAACTCATATCGAATGTGATGAATACGAGGAGCAAAGCGAAACCCTAATCACAGAGAAGAGTTCCACTGTCATCTCCAACCTGAAGACCAGAGAAGTGAAACCCTAACCCTAATCGCGTAGAAGAGGATCTCAGAAACCAGGATTCTAACTAAACAGGTCCAAACCCTAATTAGGTCCTGATGCTCTTTCAGATTGATCCTATGGGTACATTATTTTTTTACAATTGGATGTGGGTGTGGTTTGTTTGTGGCTCACATGGTATGGTGAGGTGGTGATATCTGGAAGTTGTCGCATTTCTGTGTTTTGGGAGTTTGCTGGCTGGTTGATTGATTGATTTTGTAGGTGCTTTCATGGCTGACTGATTTCCAGCTATCCTTGCATGATGGGCCGTGCTAAGCACGGTGCCACAGTGCCAAGCCAAGAAGACCTTAGGTACGATTTCAATGGATTGTTCTTGATGGGTTTGTTGTGAATATATTGATTCTTGCATAATAAAGTCATTCCTGAACTTTCCACACATGTTTAGGGTTTAGGGTTTAAGGTTTAGGTTGAGTATTTGAATAAGAAATGTGTGAAAAAGATTTATTGAATTGTAGAAGAGGTGGAGTTGTTGCAGGGAAATTCCAAGTGAGTAAAGATTACCAGTCTTTTGAGAACAAACAAAAATAGCAGTGTGATAGTATCAAGGTTGAATGAGCTATAAGTTGTGGTTGTGCAGTGTCCAAAACAATGATGGGAGCAATGTGTTCATGCTTCCTGGATCCAAGAAGAATGCCAAGAAGTTGGAAAAGAAGGTGTGTGACCACATGCATTTGGTTCCAAGGGTTTGCTTATGTACTAATTCAGATTCCATGTCTTAGTACTGTACGGTTATGTGTCTGTTTTTGCTGCTCTTGTGCATGAGTTGATTTTGGGTCCGGATTGCATCCCTACCATTGGCTCAGGAGAAGCAGCAACAGCAGCACCTGCAGGACAAGAAGAAACAAAGCAAGGGATTGCAGCGAAAACTTCGCAGACTGCAGGTTGGGCATTAGAGACATTCTCTTCTTGTGCTTGCTCTTTACTTCATCTGATCAACATGGGGGGTATGTCAGTACGTGGTGTTGAGATTGATGTTGAATTGCAAAGTTATGATGTTTATGATATTGCCAAAGGCCCCTGGGATCCATAGCATCTCCCAGCTAGATTTTGGAGCTAATGTCTATTGGTGAGATTTTGCAGGAGGAAAAGGAGAAGCAGGAGATGCGTGTTCAGGTCATAGAGACTCTTGAGTATCCTTTCCTATGTCTCTGTGTCCTCAAAGAGTCATTCTTGAGCATTCTCTGTGTAGTTTCTCTCTTCCTTTCTTTCTGTGCTTGGTGAGTTTTTGAGTTTTCTTCTTTGTGTTTTTTGTTTCTTCTCTGTCTCCTTGGTCATGTCCTTTTCTGGTATGTTTTTGTTGAGCTAGCCTGTATCATGGCCAATTCTTCCTGTTACTATTGTTCTTGTGACAGAAACTCACATATATTGGTTAATGTAAGACATTGACCTCCACCCAGTTCCAGGAGCTTGAAGTTAGTGGGGATGCCATGGTTGCTGTCAGAGACCACTGGACATGCTTCGGACTGTTGCTATTGTTCAGACCACTTGTCATTATTTTTTTGGCATTCGGTCTCCCTCTTTTTCCTGTTCACTGATAATTTGTTGGATCTGATACCCAAACCTTGTAGGGTCATCTCTCAGTTCTACAAGATTTTAGGGTTTAGGACTTTAGCACATTAACAAGTTTTCATCATGTTGGGGTTTTGTTGCTATTTAAGGAAAAGTGTATGCAGAAAGTTAGTAACCCAAGGAAAATCAGTTCAGTTTCACTCAAACATGAAACTGAGTTTGTTCACAAGAGTGTAGTTGACTATGCTTCGTGCTGCAGTTTCCAAAATTTGGACATTGTCTACTGTGAATGACGTATTGGCACGCAAATCGCAATCCTTGATTTACACTATGTAACAGAAAACACAAGCTGGCTGATGATGCATTTGCTCTGCTACATTCGTCAGGCACCCTTGGACAGGTGAGGTCTTTCTCCTAAAATCGATGATGTGACCTGCAAGCTCAAATCACAGAACATGACTGGGAATTTCCAAACTTCTGGGAGGGTCAATTCACTTAGCCTGCAGTTGTGGACCTGGCTTGTATAGTAAATGTGCTATTTGGACAATTGTGTTGTTGACACCTTTGTGTTCTTCTGTGCAGGAAGAGACAATGCGACAGAAGCTTCAACGAGCAATGAATTACAAGCGAGCTGGTCTCCAACTTCCATCTGATATCCCACTTCTTCGCCAGAGGGCTGGCTTTGACAGTGCTGAAGAACTTGTGAGGGACCAAGATGATGCTATGAGAGAAGAATCTGTGCTGCACACAAAACACTCATGTAGCATGATTATGACTAAGTCCTTGAGCTCAAGTGAAGAAGGGTTTTTGGCCTCTCAACACGGACCTTTTCCAACTACCAGAAGAGCTACCAGTTCTCCAATGCCAAGCAGGAATGAGGGAACACATATGGCTTCTTCACGTGAGAAGATGGAAGGGAAAGGCTTGGGTAATGTGCAAGAATCAGGGTCTCTGCAAGAGAGTGCTCAACAGATGGAACATAGTGAAGAGAGGAAACAAGATTCTGCTGGTGTTGCTCCTTTTGTTGGCTCTGTGATTCCTCTGGAACATAAGGTCAAAGCAATGGTAACTTCACCTGGAGGTTCATGTGAGAATCACAATAAGGTTTTTGAGGGTTCAAAACAGAAGAAAAGGAAGAAAAAGAGGAAGAGGAAAAGCATTTTACCTGACAGCCAAGGCAATGACAGTGATGCCAATAATAGTGCTGAAAGAACAATTGAGGAAATGAAGAAGAGGAAAATTCATACTTCTGAGAGGATGGGACGAAGTAGTGATCATGAGTTTCCAGAAGTTGTGGTAGACAAAAATGTTGAGATGGTGTCTTCTGGAAAGGAAGAAATTGCAGTAGCATTGCCGAATCAGGATGATACTGTGTTGCGCAAGCTAGTAGTTACTGTAACAAGGCCAGATGATGTTGAAAAGAGCCGTGAAAAGTTGCCAATAGTAATGATGGAGCAAGAGATCATGGAGACCATCACTGAAAATGATGTTGTCATTGTGTGTGGCGAAACAGGGTGTGGTAAAACAACACAAGTCCCACAGGTACATATAATAGAAACCATTTCATCTTTGGATTCCTTCTTGTAGTTTGACCCTACAAGCATCCATGAATTGAAAGGTTGGGCAATTGGACTTCAAATTGTCTTGCGGTTCATATCCTATTGCCAGAGAGGAAGAGATCCATCCATACATTTTTGTCATATTGGCAGTCTCCAGCTGTATCAAATTTGCAGGGTCAAGTTTTTGAAATGCAGCACCCTGCATCTTGACTAACATTGTGCAGCTATTGTGAATTGCCAGTTTCTCTTTGAGGCAGGCTATGGATCATGCCAAAGTAAGGAGAAGTCAGGAGTTATAGGTGTGACGCAGCCCCGTCGTGTGGCTGTGTTGGCAACAGCCAAGCGAGTAGCTTACGAAATGAATGTTGAGTTGGGGCAAGAAGTTGGGTTTCAAGTGCGACATGACCGCAAGATTGGAGACAAAAGTTGCATCAAGTTCATGACTGATGGTATTCTCCTGCGTGAAGTTCAGGTATGTTTCAATGAAATCAATGGGAAGACATGGGATGTGTCTAATCTCATAAAGGGACTGCAGTGACTTGAATTTGTGCCCCCAGTTAGGCAACTGGGTTCTGTAATCTCCCATAGGGTGTGTCTATGGGATTGAGTAAAGGAGAGGAAAGCTGGGAACTGGCAAAAGGGACAGTGTTTGCAGTGCGGATTTGGGGAGGTTAATGTGGATTGCACCATGGACAGAAAGAAGGCAGTTGTATTGGAACTAGGCTGCCAGATGAATACTATCATATCATATCAAATTGTGTCTTTTGGTTTGAGATTAGTTTCCTTTCTATCCCATGTGATTAGATAAATGTTGTGGAGTGCTATTCTAGTGGGAGTATTGGGTTCTGTAAGGTAGGTCATGAGCTTCTTACCAGAAGCCTAGCTGCTCATCTCAGCTGATACAGGGGTTCTGTGGAGGTTGAGCAGGCAGATTTCTTACTTTCAAAGTACTCAGTGATAGTGCTGGATGAGGCCCATGAGAGGAGCCTCAACACTGACATTCTTATAGGAATGCTGTCTCGCATACTTCCACTTCGCAAGGTACTTCTAGATCTCAAGGGAATTGATGAATGTGTGGGAATTTTAGTGGAGGGTTTTGTTGGTCTTACCAGGAACAGTTTTGTTAGATGGCAGGCATAGGCCACAAAGAGAGTAAATGGCTTTGCCAGAGGGTCAATGCACATAGGGACTTCCAGGGGCATGAGACAATGTGATACATCTGTGTTACAGAAGATGGTCATGCCCTGGGTTCTGGTGTAAGTTGTGCAAATAGCAGAAGGGGCATTTCTCTACCAATTTTAGCAAAGTTATGTTTGATATTGGTCGTTGTTGTCCCAACACTTCTCTGTGTTGTGAAGTTTTGCAAGATTTGGGGTGTAGCCTAGGTTGATGACTTTGACCTGTAAAGTTCTTGTTCAATGATCATCATCTCTTCCTCTATTCTCTTCCTCCTGAGTTTCAATGAGACTGACAGGAACTCAGTACATTGGTCAATGTTGAATCTCCACCCATTGCCAAGAGCTGATGAAGTCAGCAGGGATGTTGTGGTAGGTGGTCAATACCAAATGTGTTGCTGTTGGAGGTCCCTGAACATGCATATGACTGTTGCTGTTGTTCAAACTGCTCCTCACTTTTGTTTTTGATCTGGTTTCTTCTTTTCTTTATGGTCGGATATCCTCTTTTTCATGCTTGCTGATTGGTGGTTGTCACATTGTCAGATCTCTAACATGTATCAGCTCATTATTGGGTCATCTCTCAATTCTATTAACTGAAATCATGAGTATGAAGAAATCTTCAGTGCACATATATTGGATAAAGGAGTTCAGGATTTCATTGCAGAATCCTTAGTATTCTGGCTTCTGTTCAAAGCTAATAAAATTCTGTGTGCTTTCGTAAGAGCATGAGAGTATCCTCATGCTGTTGAGCTTGTTTTGGCACTGATCAACAGATGAATTTATTGGTACTGGATCTTATCTGCACTTACAGTATGTCTGTTTCTTAGATGTTGCAAGTACACCTGCTAAAAAATTTTGCAGTTGTCATGAAGCTGATTTTGGTTCTTGGTTCTGTTGCTGTGTAACCAAATTGTTTGCATTTTCTCTGTTCCTATGGTCTCTAGGGATTTTTACCTTACTATCCTGTACTGGAGTTTTTACACATAAGCTGTGCTGTGTTTTTCTTCCTGGGAAACAGAGCATGTACAAAGAGTACTGCAGATTACAGCAACAACTGGGGCTAGAAGGTGCTTCAGGTAGTCCTTCTGCACCAGCTATTAATCCTCTGAAGCTGGTGATCATGAGTGCCACCCTGCGTGTTGAGGACTTCACTTCCAACTCAAAGATGTTTCCATGCCCCCCACCTGTAGTCCAGGTGCCAGCACGGCAGTTCCCAGTTACAGTGCACTTCAGTGCAAAGACAGAGCTTCTTGATTACATTGGTTGTGCTGAAAAGAAAGTATGTGCAATTCACAGGAAACTGCCAGGAGGGGGCATTTTGGTCTTTTTGACAGGGCAGAGGGAGGTAGAACTCTTGTGTCGGAGGCTTCGCAAGGCTTTTCTACCACGGAAAGGAACTGCACATACTAAGGTGAGTTGGTGTAGTGCATATTTCCTGATTTTCAACATTAGCCCATCACACCCTGTTGTCGGCAAAGGCATGTGCATGATGGGGAGCTCGTGGTGAATGTGAAGGCAATACAAGGAGACACGATAAGTGACAAGAATGCCCAAGATGCTAACCTGGATGCTATCACTGAGGCGATAGATGGAAATGCAGATAGGATCTCAGGTTTGTTCATTCTTCTCCTCTTTTAGAACAGAACAGGGCCTCATAGTTCAAGGATAAGCAGGTCAGAAGTGAATATGTTTATTTGGTGGGTCACTGTTCAAATAGAACAAATTTGTTACTCCATTTGAACACTGAAGGTTACAGTTGAAAGGTTAGGCTGGCCAGTTAGAATCAGATCTATTTCTTCAAGTTTCTGTCTAGTCTCTGTCAGTATTGGTAATCACAATGCATAGAGTTCACCAGTGACTTCACCTTCCTCCATCTAGCATATTTTTTTGAAGTTCTTGTGGGGGAAGTCCTCATGTGTCATGTTTGGTGCAGGAGATTCAGAAGCACTTACTGGTGGGCTCGGTTTTCCTGAAATTGAGGCACAACTTGAAATGGAGCCTGACTGGGGGACTCCAGAAAGTGACAATGAAGATCTCTCCATACATGGTGATGATGATCCTCTTAGTGATAGTGATGAAGATGATGCTGTGGATCTTGAAACGTCAGCTGTTGTCCACCAAGACACAACCAAAAGTTTAGTGGATGTGGTTGAGCACAACACAAACTTCCAACCTGGACCTCTGCATGTACTGCCTTTGTATGCTATGCTTCCAGCTGCAGCACAGTTACAAGTTTTTTCAAAGATTCCAGAAGGAGCACGCCTGGTAGTAGTTGCCACCAATGTGGCAGAGACTTCCATCACAATTCCTGGTATCAGGTATGATGGATCATCCACAGTTCTGCCACCAGATAGTTTTGCCAGAGATTTATGTGAATAGGAAGGTGAAGCAAGCACCTGAAACATTCCATTCTCCAGGCAGTCAAAAAATCTAGTTGTTTTCTTTTGTTGTTGTGCTGTCCGCTTCTCTTTGCTCTGCAGGTTTTTCTTTTCTTTCCTTCCCTTTTTGTCACACTAGCAAGTAACAGGGTACTGTCTTTGTGTTACTCTCAGAAGTTGACAGAAACTTGGTACACTTGGGTGCTACTTGACATCATGACTTGGTCTTCGAATGCAAACCCAGGCTAAAGATTTTTGTATGATTGTTTGGCCTCAGTTTTGAGCATACTTATATACACCCACTTGCTCAGAGTGTATACTGAGTGCAAGGATATGACTGCACTCATCCATCATGTTTGTTTTGATTTGTGAGAACTGAAAAACTTCAGTTAGCTTACATATTTTGGTGGAGTTTCTCACCGCAATCACTTTGCTATATGTGTGTCCTGAATTAATACATTCCCA
Source organism: Sphagnum contortum (assembly GCA_963920785.1). Classification (NCBI taxonomy): domain Eukaryota; kingdom Viridiplantae; phylum Streptophyta; class Sphagnopsida; order Sphagnales; family Sphagnaceae; genus Sphagnum; species Sphagnum contortum. The sequence continues at coordinate 753,384 of OY987283.1, forward strand.
CTTTGGGACATTATGGTGGCCTGTCACTACCAATTTCCATGGTTCTTAGATTTTTTATTTGCCATATGTTCATATGTTCAAAGCAGACCAGTCGTTTTTTGGTTTAGGGTACTCTGTACTCAATGTCACAGCAGAAATTTAACAAGGTTATCTGAAAACTATCTCTGTTCACTAAAACACTGTTGATAGTGCTGATACTAGAAAGATTTGTGTGTGCCAAAAGCAGGTATGTTGTAGATGCTGGGCGGTCCAAGGAGAGGGATTTTGATCGAACAAATGGAGTTTCAAAATATGAGGTGCATTGGATTAGTAAGGCTTCAGCAAATCAGCGTGCTGGGAGGGCTGGTCGCACAGGCCCAGGCCATTGCTATCGTCTTTACTCATCCGCAATCTACAATAACACATTTCCACAGTTCGCACCTCCTGAAATTAGTAGGGTCCCTATCGAGGGTGTTGTGTTACTCATGAAACGAATGGGCATCAACAAGGTCCCTCTTGTTCTCCTTGTGAATTGATTTGATCTGGATATGTTTGGTAAGACAGAATTTATGGGTGCTTCAATGCTTTCTTTAATGGACTTGTTTAGACAAAAACCTAAGGGATGAACTTTGGTTGGAAATTAGGTGGTAAACTTCCCATTCCCAACTGCACCAGAGCCAGCAGCTCTTATCGAGGCAGAGAAGTGCCTGCATGCACTCTTTGCTTTAGACTCAGATACAGGGATGCTGACTCCGACTGGCCAAGCTATGGCAGTGTATCCGATCAGCCCCCGCCATGCACGCATGCTGGTAGCTGCTCTTCATGCTGCACAGGACATGGAGGGCAAGGGAGACAGGAAAGGTGCAAGAGTGGTTGCAGCCTTTGCAGTAGCAGTAGCTGCTGCAATGAGCCTTGAAAATCCGTTTCTCAGAGAAATAGGCATTGGTGAGGAGGATGCCTTATCATCTACCTTGACTCAAGCTGGAGGTAACACCACAAAAAAAGGATCTGCAGCCAGCAGCAAAGACACGAATACCATGAGACAAATTACCAAGGAAGCTGAATTGGAATCTGGTGATGGGGTTAAATTGTCAAAAGGAGAGGATGAAGACTGGACTGAGGCAGACAAGGTGAGAAGAAAACAGAGGCGTGCAGCAGCAAACAGAGCCCACAGTAGATTTCGAAATGTTCACAGTGATCCATTGAGCATTGTGAATGCATTGTGGGCTTATGAAAAGGCTGAAAATCGAGACGAGTTTAGTGAGCTCCACTATCTTCATGCAAAGACGATGCAAGAGATGGCAAATTTACGCCAACAGTTGTCAAAACTTGTGATTCAGCATGGCTGTGATGCTGAAGCCCAGTTGATTGGCAAGATTGATGGTCAGAGGGCATCTCATTTGACCAAAGATTTCCTTGTGGAAAGTGCAAAGACTTGGCAAGACCTGGACAACCACACATTAAGCCAGGACCAAGAGACAGTTCTTCAACAAGCCATTTGTGCAGGCTGGGCTGACCGAGTTTCCCGCCGGTTAAGTGCTCAGGAACGAGCACAGCAAGCTGATGGGAAACACCGAAAAGCCATCAGGTCTGCTTCTACCAACATTGGTTGCCTTTTTTCTTTCTGCCCTTAAGGTTAGGGCAGAAAAGGTCCAGACTGTTTTCTCTCACCAAGATGTTTAAATGCTTCATAACTTTTGTTTGAGCTGTATCTTTCTGCAGATATCAAGCATGTGCTGTGGAAGAATTGGTCTATCTTCATCCATCATCAGCAGTTGCTAAAGAGGCTCCTGAATTTGTAGTGTACAACGAAATTATTACAGGAAATAGGCCGTACATGTGGGGTGTGACAGGTGTGGATGCACGGTGGCTTGTATCACATGCCACCCCACTTTGCACTTTCTCAAAGCCACTGGCAGATCCACCTCCTTGGTATGACTCACTTGGTGACCAAGTCATGTGTTGGGTTTCTCCAAGCTTCGGCCCCCATCTATGGGAGCTTCCATCCCATGCTTTCCCAATGAAGAGCAGCAAGATCCGAGTTGCACTCTTTGCTTCTGCTTTATTGCAAGGCAAGGTATTTCCATCGCTAGGTAACCTGCTGCCCTTTCTAGCTGCCGACCCTAGCATTATCTATAAGCCTGAATCAATGGGTCAACCCCGGGTGGGTGAGCTTTTGCATAAGCTTGGGGCAGGGTTGAACGCCATTGACTCACGCAGCAAGCTTGCATCTGCTTGGGCACAAGATTCAACATTTCTCTATTCTGAAATTTTGGCATGGGTTCAAAAACGTTATCAATCAAAACTGCAAGATGTGTGGCACTGTGCGCAGCAAGAAGCCAAGATGGATGTCACTGAGCTTTATGGTAGCAGGAAGAGAAACAGATAGGTCTGAATGAATGTTAATGTTCAACGAGAAAGCCAAGATTGATGTAACTGAGCTCTATGGTAGAAACAAGAGGAAAAAGAAGACTTGGCTCTAATGTAGCAAGAAGAGGAAAACATAGGTCTGAATGTTAGGTGCAGCAAGAAAGCCCAGATGAATGTCATTGAGCTTTACAGTAGCAAAGAAAAAACCCACGGGTCTTAATGTTTAATGCCCAGTGAGAAGCAAAGATGGATGTCATTGAGCTATTTGAGATGAAAACATATGTATATCTGGCCTTCAAAAAGGATATGAGACGCAGTGCAGGACAGAACACATTGGACATCACTACTGAAAAACTGGGGTGGCTCCAGTGCAGCAGAATAGTTACTAAAACTTGGGATCTATTTTGTTGGTTTTGTACCAATAGCTGCTGTAGGCTGAGACAAATCCTGTGTGTTTCAAATGTAGGCTATTCTTTAACCTATTGAGCTAATGTCTCATGTTCAGCAAGTTTCAACCAGTGTTGATCTCAGACTGACTTTTTAACATACTAGCCTGGTCCTGGTTTTGTGTACTTTTTATAATGTTCATACCAGCATAGTCCTAGAATTGGGTACTTTGGAAACTTTCTTACCAGCGTTGTCCTGATATTGGGTCCAAGACTGGGTTTTAGTTGATATGATGCAGGAATGATCTGGTATTGAAGCTGGTATGAGGTAGATATATACCTGACATTACTTCGGGTCCCTAGCAGATTGGTATAAAACTGGTACAAGGCTGGTATGCTATCAATGTTGATTGATGGTGGAAGTCTATCTATGAAGGAAGGTAGTTTGTTTGTTGTGTTTTGTTTTGTACTTACGAGATCCACCAAATCAGGATGCTTCAGATCTCATTCTTGGTCTCTTTGGAAAGCTCTTCAGGAGGAGGGGGTGCATTGGCTTGGTTTCATGGCGTTATGGACTTGCAGTGTAGAAGTTCTTGAATATTGAATGATTTCTTCACTGAAAATTAAATTAAATCATAGCTGAAAATGAGGACATGGTAATGATTGGGCCAACAGCACAGGCCACACTAATCGGTATTGATGCCAAGCACATGCCTATATATCATACTTACACTGGTTTCAACATTTGAAATTAGTGGGTGTTCTTCGATCGCAAGTGCAAGTTTGAATTTTCCTTTAGTGCTTCAGATAGTCATGACTTTCTTGCATATTGTAATATTGAATCCAGTGCAATATGCCGAAAGTGGGAACTAGAACTTGGTCTTTTTGCAAGTATGGGACTTTAAAATTTGCATCCTCTTGTGAGTACTTGCAAGTGGGGCAGGGCGAAAGCATGTATCTAACTTGAATATTTTAGGATAAAAGTATATCCATTTTTTGTTAGTGGACTTTTGAAGTGCAGAAATAGGAATTGATCAGTTCATTAAAATGGTAAAAATTGAAAGGCTTGTATTAAATTTCATTCCAAATTAAGTTGAAATCAGATTTACATAAGTATTCTCATTTAGGATTTTACTAATATGGAGTTGATTTTTTTTTATAAATTGACTTTACTACCATTTAATCAATGATATCACATTAAATTGTAAGTTTTAACATTCTAGAATGGACTTGTGCAATTTTATTTATTTTTTTTTCTCAAAAAGTGAGCCATTGTATCTTGCATTTACTCAAATCACATTTTTTTTCAATGATGAAAATTATTGATTGTCTGTTTGATATGATGACAATGCCATTGTTTATAATACATAGTTCCCTCAATGTCAACAACAATATATGTTTATCTTTTAAGCCTATCAATAACCATATGGCATTAAACATGGTATAACATCAACTCTTACACTTATTTTGTTAATTGTTGTGTAGCAAAACAAATAACAACCCCCTAGGCTCACCCAAGGTATAATGGTAACTCCTTGAAATGACAACAATGAAAAGAAAAATAAACAAGGAACACATTCTTTAGTTCTTCGCATTGAAACAAGAAAAGTGTGCAAAAGATCCAAGATGGGACTAGGACAAAATGGCATTCATAAGCACCTTTGAATCAATTCATTTGCATAACCCAAACAATGCAAATAATTAAAATCAATAAAATCAAAATTAATTCACATACTTATCTTAAATTCACACTAGATTCACATAAACTAGACTTGGGAGAACACACCAACCTCCACCCTATTATATATTTTGAAGTTGTTTCAAAAAGTCGCATTGAAATGTCATTTTTCTTAGGAATCCCAAAATGGATTCCCAAAATTAAAACAATAATGTTTCAAATATTTGAAATATCATAATTTTTTCAAAACATGCTCAAAACATGTATATTTTGAGAAGGTTTATTTTGAACACGTGAGTTCAAAATCTTGTAATTATCATCAAGATATTTTCAAAAAGCTAAAAATATCATGATTTGAAAATGATTTCATCCCACAAACTGTCGTCTAAACCTTTTAAACTCCTAAAGAATAAAAATCTTAAAGAAACATGCCCTTGACTCTCAAAAGTCTTCCACCTTGTGTGAGAATATATTTCCCCCACTTTGTGTCTTGGCATTATTCTTATGCCCAAATCTTGCAATGCTTCACCTTAATTGCAAGCCGAAAACTAATGTTGTGATAAAAGAAACAAACTTGATCACTCATATTGGATGTGGAACTTTGAATGAATGAATGTTTATAACAGTTCCCTTGACAATTGTCTATTGAGCTAATATGATTTCAGAAATTGCTCAAATCTATAAATTAACTATATTATATTCATAATTGTTGTCATTGTTGTTTGTCAATTGACAATAATAAATGTGAAAGCATTTTTGTATTAGTTTTGGGAGTGAGTAGGAATTCTATTTGAAAGTGCTTCTATGATTTTAAGTTCATACCTTCATTTTGTGTTGATCTTGGCATCATTTTTGTATTTCAGCTTCTCACATCAAAATATTAAGCAATTTTTTTTTTGTGTTTAATTGAATGTGTAAGGGATGTGTCAAATTTTCATCTTGTCCCATAAGGTTCAAATGGAGGAGTGCTTGAGGTCCTTATGTCAAATGTGTGTTTGCAACTTGGTTAAATTGTTTTGAGCATAAGAAATATGTAATGTAGCTCCTAGAAACACAACAATTAGAAAACAAAAATTTGTGCATGATTGATTTGATCATCAAAGACATTCATAGTTGTTCCTATATATAGACACACACACACACCATTCCACCTTCTTGTTCATTAACTCCTTATCACCTGATACTTACTTTTGAGGAAGAAACATTTAAAGATTCAATTTGACAAAAACATTGCTTCTATTGTAAGGTTTATGCCATGCTAATTGATCCCAACCATGTTTATTTAGAAAATGTTATAGATTATAATAGTACCAACCAACAACCATTGTAATGATTAAGGAAATGACATTAACAATGGAGAGACCAACAACTGGCCATGCATATTGAGTTAGTAAGTTGCCCACCCCTAGTACTAATCCTCCTACTAATGCGTTCACCCCAACGATGGCCAATTCTCTTGCAAAAACAACATTACCTCGATGTAGTAACAAAAGTTGAAAAATGGGGTCATCTACACTTTCTTATGGCAACAAAAACCTTCAATTTGTAAAACAACATGCCTTTGGTCTTGGGGGAAGAACTTGGAGAGAATTAGATCTTAGCTAAAGAAGCTCATGGTGATTGTTGGAGATTAGTCAGATTCTCTAGCTCCAAAATCCATCTTGTTGTGTAATTCAAAGAAGTTTGAGGAGGTTTTGATATTGCAAAGACACAATGTTGAACATTACCTCGATGTAGTAACAAAAGTTGAAAAATGGGTCAGCTACACTTTCTTATGGCAGCAAAAACGTTCAATTTGTAAAACAACCTCCCTTTGGTCTTGGGGGAAGAACTTGGAGAGAATTAGATCTTAGCTAAAGAAGCTCGTGGTGATTGTTGGAGATTAGTCGGATTCTCTAGCTCCAAAATCCATCTTGTTGTGTAATTCAAAGAAGTTCAAAGGAGGTTTTGGTGTTGCAAAGACACAATGTTGAATCACGTGTTTTTGGTGCTTTGTAGAAGGTACTTGGTGTAACTCAAAAAAGTTGGAGGAGGTTTTGGTGTCAATTCTGGACATGCACCTGTCTTAGGACCTATTGTCATGCCTCTCACCTTGGGACCTCAAATCCTGACACGCCCATGTCTTAGAACCTATTGGCATGCCTCCTACCTTGGGACCCCAAATCCTGACACGCCCCTGTCTTAGGACCTATTCTCATGCCTCCCACCACCCTTGGGACCTCAAATCATTACACCCTCCTGTCTTGAGACCCTACTATGCCTCCCACCTTGGGACCTCAACCCACTTTTTAACATGCCTCCTACCTTGGGACCTACAATGCCGCGTCTTGGGACCTCTTGTGGCTACTCCCTTGGGACCTCTGGTGGTTCTCCGCTTGGGACCTCAAATCCTGCAAGGTCCAGAGCTTGCAGAGCTTGAAGAGTGCATGTTGGCGATGGCGCAGGTCACTGCAGATCACAGTAGTCCCGTTGGTGTTGGGCAGGAAAATTCGGAGATGGTGTCTGGAGGAGGAGAAGGAGGAGGAGAAGGTGCGGAAGTCTGGGAGCATGGCGCAAACGGAGGAGGAGGAGGAGGAGGAGGAGGAGGTGTACAGCAGGTGGATGTGGATGATGATTTTGCGAGATGGCAGGAGGAGATACGGCAGGCGGAGGAGGAGGCCGAGGCAATGAAGGCGGGGAAAGGCAGGCGTTACCACGCTGATTTCCGGAAGCGTGAGGGAGAGACTAAGGTGCAGTGGACGATGCCCGCAGTGGAAGCAAAGGAAGAAGAGGAGAGGCCGCAGAATCCACCGGAAGGAGAGGAGGAGTTCATTGATGATGATGGCACTGTCTACAGATGGGACCATGCACTGAAGGCGTGGGCTCCGCAGGTTCTTCTTCTTCTTCTTTCTTCTCATCTTCGTCTTCTTCTTTTGTATCGCCTTTCACATGTTTTAGGGTTTGTAGATGTTTCGAAGGAACGGTTGTCTAAGACATGTATAGTGAGCGTGGTTGTACCAATTGAGGCACGAGGGGAACATATTCAGCTGTCAACATTGCCGTAGCCATGTTACATTGTCTGTGGGAGTGATTTCAATCACTCCTTTGAAACTGGATTACCATCGACCTCTATACAAATCTTTTGTTGATCATGAGGATGTTGATTCCATGTTTGTTTTCTGTGCAATCACACCACTAAGTGGCAATACTAGGCAGCTCCATGTAAACCATCCCAAACGCCATTTACTTCTCATTATACATACTTTTGTTAATGCCAGTGTGTGTTTTTTTGTTTTCTGTTTGTTCTGTCTTTCCTAGTTTGGTTCTTTCTGTGGCTTCATGAGGAAGTGTTGACCTTGCTGTTTTTTCTTCATCATGAGAATGGAGATTTCTCTATTCTTATGAAAGATATTTTCATTGTACATATGACTGTGGACTACATTATGAGTGTGGTTTGTTATTGCAATTCTGGATTGCCATGGAAGACTGCTTTTCCTATCTCTTTCTCCATCTCTGTTTTTGTATCAGAGATCAGAATCTGGTGGAATGACATCTCTCAGTATGCTTATCATGTGGAGAATATGGAGATTATAGTCAATTTCATTACATAGTGAAATGGCCACATCTGACTGCTCCTTTGCTCTGCTTTTGTCCTCCTTTCTCACTGTCTCATTTCCTTTCTGCTAGGAGTGGGTGTTAGGACTAGGCCACAAAGCATTTTTTGTTCCTCCCACATGTGAGAGTTCTGGTCTCTGAATTTTAGTTCACAAATCCATGTGTTTCATTAGTTTTGTGGTAGTGGAGATTGGTATGAGATAATTGAATCTGACAGTTGGAGAGGAAGCAGCAGGGTCTTTCAGGGTTGCCAGCCTATGGAGCAGAGGAGATGACTTATGTGCAAGAGGAGGAGGTGTTGCCAGCTCTACCAGTGGTCATGCCAGCCTATGAGGATGATGAGGAACCCCTAAGTTCTCTCCCTGAAGATCCTGAAGTGAAGCCTGGAGCAAAGCGCAAAAGTTCTCAAGTAGAGGAGCTGCCAAAGAAGGTGAGTATATAGTTCAGCTGTGCAGGTTGCTCAGAGAAGCACTGGTTGGATTGTATTTGGTATGTCTGAGCAGTACCATTACAGTTTGATTGTAGCTCTGAGAGTTCTCTCATGCCTGAAGTTGAATGTTGGGGCAATGTGACACAGGAACCCACAAAAGAACCGGAGGCTTGGTTTGATCTTAAGGTTAACACACATGTCTATATTGACGGCTTACCTGAGGATGCCACTGTTGAAGAGGTACGTACTGAAACAATGCAACTCTGTTGTAGGTTTGGGTATACTTGTTTGATGTTCATTCTGAATCAAGGATGCCATTTGGGTCCACATTCATGGCTGATCTGAGGATGCCATTCTTGAAGAGGACTGTGTTGTGGAAGCATTTATAACCCTGTCAAAGGTTTTGAGTACATCTGTTGGCTAGATGCTAGAGTCCAGAAGGAGGCTAAATTACAAGTTGCTTGAGAGTCACTCACGTTTGAAAGATCAGGTGCTGGTAGAAATCTTTGTCTTCTAGTCTCTGATGAGTTGTATGAGCATGCTGTGGTGATATTTTGGAGTTTGGTGGGATTACTCTCATTCAATTGAATTGGCAGGTGGTGGAAGTCTTTTCTAAGTGTGGCCTCATTAAGGAGGTGAAAGCTTATGCCCACCCTTTAGGCTTAAGTAGAGTGGCTGTTTGTTGGCCCAAAGCTTCATTGGTGCATGTATCTGCATTCCTCATCAAGATAGTGATCACTTCGGAGCTCTGGGTGTACTCATAACTTCTGTGAGTGTGCAGGACCCTGAGACTAAACAGCCTCGCATAAAGCTCTATGTGAACAGAGAAACTGGAAAGCAAAAAGGAGATGGTTTGGTTACATATTTGAAGGTGGTTCTTATTACCTTGCCTGAGGTAGAGAGATAATGCAATGTGGACCATGCTGACTTTGACAAATTGTAAATTGCATGGGTATTTTCAGTGTCAAAATTTGGGTTGTATTTCATGGGAGAGTTGTTTGCTTTTCCAGCTTATCTGGACAACATGCTGTATGGAGTGGCATATGGTTGGTAAAATGACTATGTGACAATTTTCTATGCTAGTCTGGGTCTAGTGTTGTCTATGTGTGATGTCATGTTGTGGTTGGTGACAGGAACCATCAGTGGAGTTAGCACTAAAGATTTTGGATGGAACCCCACTGAGACCAGGGGGACGACCAATCATGTCTGTGACACGTGCTAAGTTTGAACAAAAAGGTGCTTATTGACCATTTGTTCTATCTGGAGAAGCTTCTAGTTTTGAGCTGAAGCCCGGTCATACCATTTTTCCTGCAAATGGGACAACATGGTGTGTTCTGTTCCATAAGGATCAGTGTAGCACTTCCCATTGCTTCCAGAAACATAGCAGAAACTCATGATGCTGACGTGTATATAATTGTTTGTCCTTAGTTTTGAGTAGAGTGTTGTATGGTAGCCTACAACCACTGTTGGAAGCTGCTGAAGTCCGCGAGGAATATTGCAGCTTATCAGAGCCATTTATGATGAAATTGATGGTCTGATACTTTGTGAGTGACACTCGCAAGGTTATGGCTGCACTCATTCTTCTCATGTTTATTTGGTTTTGCCAGAACTTGTGTGACAGTTGCCTTGAAAATGTTTTGTGGAATTTTCTCTGCAATCTTATCTGTATGTATGTGTGTTTATCTCTGTGTGTAATAGAGATAGATAAACTAAATGTTATATATTTACTTTATTTCCTCTAGAATATTCATGACAAGGAGAAGAGATTTTCATGCTTAGGAAGTGTGTGTAAGCAGGGGAAGTGTTTGTGAAGAAGCAGCAAAATAAGCAGAAGAAAAAGAAGCTGAAGCAGCAGGAGCAAAGAGCACTTGGATGGGGTATATCAGATAGCAGCCCTGTGTTTGACCTTCTCCAATTGACATCTTCTCTACATTTGGTGCACTCGTCAACTTCCTTTGTTATATTTTGATAATATCTAGATTCCAGGTGAAGCAAAATTCTTATGCTCTTTTGTGTTTCTGCAGGAGGTTTTGATGATAAAAAGAAAGAGGAACCCATGACTGTGATCTTGAAGCACATGTTTACACGTGCAGAACTCCTGGTTTGATTTTTTGCCCATATTTTTTATCCTGACAATAATTTTTCCTTGCCATCAACTGATTTGGGCTTACTGAGAGGATGGTTGGTGTAATTGGTCTGGAAGAAACTGATTTGAGAAGAGGGACTAGAGGCATGGTGGTACTGTTGCATAGAGTATGATTCTGGAATGTAAAGCTTGCATGCAGGGAACCTGAAAGCGTCAAAGAACCTGTTGTTACTTTGATTTGTAGTTTGTCAATGTCATCCTGAATCATAACACACTGTTTGAGCTTCACTCAAAGCAAATGCTGGTTTATCTTCTGCAGGCTGATCCAAGTTTGCTACCAGAGGTAGAGGAAGATGTTATGGCAGAGTGCACCAAGATTGGACCCATCGACAGACTTAGGGTAAGTAAGCATAAAAGGGAAGTGTTACAGAAGTTTACTGCTGTTGGATGTTACACTGACATAGGATGTCTAGGTTAAGCATTCATGCCACTGTGTACACCAATATCAGGCATCATTCAAGTGTGAGTTCAAGCTGATGACACAAGTTGAAAGAATAGTGCAAGTGGCTTTTTACTTGTTAACTTGTATAAATCTCTTCACCCTTGGGTTTAGGCTCTCTCATTTGAAGTGAAGCATGGTTTGACATCATCCCATAAGATGTCATGGCACCCATTGGAGGTGCATGTCACTGCTGAAGTGTGTTGAAGAAACCACCATGTAGTTATGAACCAAAACAGAAGCCTTTGGCTCTTCCCCCTTCTTTGCTCTTTATGCATTCTTGCTATTAGTAGAGGAGGTGCCTAAGATGGTTACACTGTGTAACTGCAGGTGTACGAGAATCACCCAGAGGGTGTGGTCATGGTGAAGTTCAAGGACAAACAGGCTGGCCTGAAATGCATACAAATCATGAACGGTCGCTGGTATAGTTTTTCTCCCTGTATATGCATGGATGTGTCAGGCTCTTTAGAAATTGACTTATTGCTAAGTATTGTCTCTGTGCTCAGTAGGGAATCTGCTAATGATGAACTCCATATGGGAATAGATAAAGCTCAGAAATATAATTGCCAGCCTTGAAACATACCCAGTCACTGGTTCTTGTCCTCTGCATTGTTGGAGATTAAGAGGACAATGTTCAGTCCTCAATGCATCCAATCCTTTTCTCTGAGGCAGTTGATGATCTCAGACAGGTTGTTACATAGCTTCTGTTCTTGGATGTAACAAAAGCATTTGAATAATGCTGCCAACCCTTCACAGAGCAAAGAGCATTGACAGGAAAAAATAACTGTTCTGTTTGTGAAACATTCTTGTCCAGGTTTGGTGGAAAACAGATTGAAGCATATGAGGACACTGGACTTGTGAATTATGCATTGGTGCGTGATGCTGCAGAAGAAGAGGCAAGGTTGGAACAATTTGGGAGAGAGCTGGAAGCTGAATAGTATCAGTAGTTTGCAGTGTCATTGAACTCTAAACAATCTGAGTTATCTTAATGTGATCCAGCACGTCAAACTGCAGAGAGATCCGGAGTTGGTTTCCAGGATAGCCCTTTGAGTGAACAAATTGTTACATTATGTCATCATCCAGCAGGTCAGATGGTCGCAAAGTTTTCCGGACATGCTGGAAGTCATGAGAATTGTACAGGAGTCTTTTGCTTCTCAACAAGACCTCTAGAATTCCTTCAAAACAAATTGTACAGGCACCTTCTGAGTTAAGGTGGTTGTGTTCCTACATGGATCATCAAGCATCACCTTGATTGCTCACCAGCACTGTAAGAAGAGATGTAATTTGCCCTATTGAAGTGATGGTGCGGCGCTAGGTCTATGGCACCTGAGATCCTTTGTTGGGATCTGTATGATTTCTTTCTGCTACTGGCTTGACAATATGCTTGGCAAGGTCTACTCAAAATTGCAGAAGACCCTAGTTTCCACACTTCGATGCTTGGTTTGGTGAAGACAAGGACAAGGAAACACATTGTACTTCTGGTTATGTGTTGCACAACAACACAGCTGTATGTAAAATGCATTGCCCCCTTGTAGCTCGGAGTTGTATAACATGATAAAATTATAGATTTCATTGCAATCTTTGATCAGGAGGCTTACTTTGCTGCTCCATGAAGAGAAGATCATGGAAAACTCTAAAGAAGAATGCCATCAAGAACACTGGGAAAGAGTACTAGAATCACAGGAGAACATGGTGGTTTTGGAGTCTCGAGCAGATTTTATTCCAAGTTAGCAGAAATTACGATAAACAAAAAAATGATTGCATTCGAGCAGATTTTATTCCAAGTTAGCAGAAATTACGATAAACAAAAAAATGATTGCATGAAGGGTGCAAAGCTCATAAAACCCTAAACCCTGGTCCTCTTGTCATTGCGGTCTTCAAGGGAAGTTGGAGCAACTCTGTTGTGAGTCAAGGACGAAGTGGAAGTAGAGACGGTAGAGATAAGAAAGAAGCTCCTGCTAGAGATGCATATGCACCTCGCGCAACGATCCTTTCGTCTGTCACGAAGTCGACAAACGACAATTAGTGTCAGATGTTCCTGCTTGCGACTCCAATCAGGTGATTTCCATGTTTTGCTCTGGAAAACTGTGGATGCACTATTCACATCTTCCTTTGTGTTTTGCATCTTCTGAAACTTTCTTGGCGTACTCTCCAGGTTTTCTGCAGTGTAACAGATTTCATTTCTCCACGCCGATTTTTGCTGTCGAGGTTTGCGTCGTGTAATTAGTGCTGCGTTTTTTTTTTTTGGTCGCTTGACCCGAGCTCACGACGGTGCAGCTGCAGGCGCTTGCTGTGGTGGATTTGAGAAGATCGTAAATTCTGTTATTACAGTTTAAGAGAGCGGACGCATGAGAGGCCTGAGAAAATGGATATGGTAATGCATAGAGACGCGCTCTTGTGAACATGGCAGTCAAAGCTCCACCTCTAGATCTGCGCGCATTCCTATTGAGGGGACACTCAATCCGATTGTTCCGCGCAGCCCTGCGCTCTGCCCGCCGTGCTCCGCCGCATTCCCGAGGTATGATATCTCAACAATTTGGACCTACTTGATGAATAGGGATCGTATCAGGCATGTACTGCTTTGACATGTACCTACTACTTAGTCATTCCAGTCAAGTGACATCAACTATATACTTATTGTAGTAGCAATGCAAGGGGTGCAAAAGACATGTTTTTCTTGCTAAAGCTGAAGAAAGAGTTTTTACTTGCTAAATGTTTTTTTAAGAATAATGCTTTTCTTGCCAAAGCTCTTTCTTCATCTTCTCTCTCAGTTCTCGCCATTTCAGCTCATAAAGATGTCTCCTCCTGCAAGCTCTGGAAATCACCATCAAATCTCTGTGGAATACACAGCTTGACACGGGTTGGAGATGAATAGGGATCATATCAGACATGTACATACAGGATAAAATCAGTCATTTCAGTCAAGTAACATTAACTATATTCTTATTGTAGTTGCAATGCTAGGGGTGCAAAAGACATGATTTTATATCAGTGTATATAACTTTTTAGTTGTTCCTGGCATAATGCTTTTCTGCCTAAGTTCTTTCTTCATCATCTCTCTCAATTCTTACTGTTTCAGTTCACAAAGATGTCTCCTCCTACAGTTCCTGGAAATCCTTGAAATCTCCTTGGCTTTCTCAGCTCACTGTTCCAGTTGCATAATCTTTTCTTTCAGTGGACAAAGGATGTCAGGTCTGTGATATAGTTTTGCATCATTAAACTTACATCTTCTCAGCTTTCAGTACTGGTCATGAGTGAGCCTGGCAACACCAGAAACAGGACACAAATAGAACTTAAAGTGGTTAGCTTGAGTGTCAAAGCCATGTGCCTTGGCAAGAGGATTTACATGAAGCTAATATCTGCATCATGCAGATGAAACAAACTTATTACCAGAGAGACCCGCAAAGGACCAGTAGTTTTGCTGTTGTGGCTGAGGAAGTATGTTATTGTCAGGTTTCTGTTTTGTTGGATCTCTGAGCTGCGTTTGGTTTACAATGTTTTCTAGTCCAAACGCAAGCTAGAGCACCCAAGAAGGAACTAGTTTGCAACCACTTAACTGGTCATCTGGTCTTGCTTTGATGGACACTATTTCCTGTATGAACGTAAGTCCTAATGAATTTAGCATCACATGTGCATAAATTGGCTGTCTGGAAACGGCTATGTCATTTAAGATGGTAGCTGTGGTTCCATTGTTTTGGAGTGCAGGAGATTTGGAACAGACTATCCGGTCTGAAATGGAAAGGAATCGGTATGAGAAAAACCAGCAGACAATTCGTTTTCTGATCAGTGATGGTTTGCAACGACTGAAGCAACTTAATGTTATGTTGGGCATACAAGGGTATGAGGAAGCTTGAATGGCTCTGTTTTCTCTCACTTTTCACTAGCTCAGAGCCACAAGGCAAGGACAGCATTGCTTTTGCTGTCCCTTTTGCCATGTGAAATAGGAGTACATTTCTCTAGCTGTTGTGCAAATGCTACTGTCTGTTCTTTCTTTGGCATGCATTGTGAGTGGAGTAGATTGTGGATACCAATGTTGAGTGCATATTGAGGTTTCCTGCTGCATCCACTAGTTTGGGTTAACAGAATTCAGTCCATTAGTAACCCTCTATTGGTTCTAGATAGGAAAGGATGACAATCACAGGTTTCAACTTTCACCCACGGGTTCTCATCAGGAATAAAATGATCTATGTTGATATGTGCTGATAAATCAGTGACGAGCAAGTTATGAAATTGCAACTCCATCTTCAATAGTGATTCATGCAAAGGGGACCAATCCAAGATCATACTTTTCCTTAAAGTCATGATATTGACTACTAAGGTTATACGTCTAAGGATATCTTAGATGATATATGTCTCTGCAAATAAATTTTGTATTCATTAATTTAGTTGTGCCATAAATTGGTGCTGAAGTTCAAATTAAAATAGATGACAAGTCCCAATACAAGTTTTTACTTGTCTTTTGGGGTTTCAATATGCAAAATTTTGTTTTTGGGATTATTTGAAGGAAATCATATGTCAATGCTAATTTCCTTCTTGATTAAACTGCTTTCCGCTACTGAATGAATTCCTTTTGGACAGATTTCAACTCCACATTACCATTCATATTCACATTAGGCTCAAATTGATACGATTACTCACTTGTGAGGACAGTAATAGTTTGGAGAAACATAGTAGAGTTCAATTTCTATGCTAAAAGTCCAATGCAAATTAGTTATGCATAATTGTACATTAATAGTTTGGAGAAACACGGTGGAGTTCAATTTCTATGCTAAAAGTCCAATGCAAATTAGTTATGCATACTTGTAGGGATGCTAACAGAATTTCGATACTTTGTGTAATCGAGAAAGGTGGTCGGCATAAATTTGTGAACAATGACAAACCCTAGTCCATCTTTTACTACATAAGCCGCCTAGAACCACAGAACTTTGATCCGCTTCCCTAACCAATCCCATGATTCTAGAACAATCCATGGAAAAGCGAAAAAAAGCTATGGCACAAGTCTTAGATTGCCTTGGCCCAATGCCAACTAACTTTATTCCTTACTTCTCTCTACGTCTAACGAATGGCATTGGCAAAGGAATGTCCATTTGTTTGAAAAACCCCTACAACCATTCAGTTATGTAACCTAGTGGTAGATTGTGTGTCCAATTTTCCACTTTTTTTTCACTATGCTCTTTTTTCCACAATACCCCTTCCTAGAATCAGAATCATAAGTAGTTAAGTCTTTCATTTTTGATCCCATATGGGACACATGTCACTTGTCATGTTCTACTCGCTTTTTCTTTTTCTTTTTGTTGGGCCGAAAGCAACAAACAATTAAGATGACAAATTCACATTATGTTTCATTGGTCGATGGTCATATGGAAACCTTAATTCTCAATATTTTTTTCTACCTATTTCACCTTTGTAATCTAATATTTATCTTATTCATTAGGGTTCAAAGTGAAGTCGAATTGGCACATTTTGAGAACAAGGGATTTGTGGAATTTTTTAGTAAAGAAAAAAAATATTCATCTCTAAACTATTTTGAAACATAGTCTTGTGTGAACAACTGAATAATCGAAAGATTGAAATATAGTTTAAACTTGTCAAAAGCATGGGAACCAAACATTTAATCAAATCAAACAAGAGAAATACATCTATGAAAAAAAATTATTAGAATGAAAACATTTTTTTTTTATAAATTGCATTAAGAACAACAAGCAAGTCCATAAAGATGATGTGAACTTATCTTGTTTATGTAGAAGATTCATTAGAATAATATTTATGGGTTTTTTTAATATATTTTTAAATTATTACAAAATTTAAAAAGTGTTTTTTAACTCTTCGCAATTAAAAAAAGGGGCAATGTTTGAGGATAAAGAAGAAGATGAAACATTGATTCTTCATGTTGAACTTTGGTCACCTTAATTCAGACAATTCAATAAAAGGAGATCATTAATTCTAGTGATGTTGATAATGATTATCCGAATTGGTTTAAGTGAAACATGTATAGGGTCCATTAGTGGTCATGACCATGATCATTTTGGATGACATCTATTTGACAATTATGAAATGTTTCATAACTATTGAAATAACTCATTTTTTTCACCAACTCCATGTGACAATTATGAAAACATTCCATAATTACTTAATTATCTCTCATATCACCAACCCAACTACATGATATGAAAAGGCAAATTAACATGTGCCTTCTCATAATTGAATTTTCATAATTTGGTTGAATCCAATTCAACAAAATTGTCAAAATAATTAAATTGAAACCAATTTAAATTCAATTTGGTTTGAATTCAAACAATTTCTATCAATTGAATTGAACTTGATTCAATTCAAGCAAATTCAATTCAATTGCAATTTTAATGAAAACATTAACCATGTTGGATGTAAAGGATAAGAATATTGTGTTCAATTCACTTCACTTAAATTAGGAATTGGAATTCAATTCAATTCAATATGAATTTCACTCAATAACATGAATTATGGTTATTGGACTCTCATTTTTGCAACAATGTATGTTAAATAACATAACCTCTCATATTAACATAAAAATAAAATCATACAATAACCTAGTGGCATAGTTCTTGACACTTAAAAACAACCACACAAACATTCACACAATGGTATAAAATCAAATAAATTGAGATCATTTTCAATTGACACAAGTAATCTCTAAAACATTTAACCTCAAGAAAACTAATCATAATTTGCCAAATAGGTTGATACATTGGAAATTCATGAGCTTTCAAAACTATAACTTGACAAAGAAAACAAAAAACAAAGCAAAAAAAGTCTTTGTACTCTTCCTTCAAACCCCCAAATGTCATTCACATTACACATATTTCAATGGATTGAAAATAAACATTCACTAAGTTGGGTATTCCCTATGACTAAACAAGCATGGAATGGCACCTTGCATATCAAGGTATATATATGAAGTTGTTTTCATGCTCCCAATATATGTGGTTGATTAATAATTGATTTGAATATGGGAGCATTAGCTAACTAGTTGTAAACACACATTCAACTACATTTGGGACAAAATCTAACACTTGAAGGTGGAAAAATAGATCACTTTTTACAAAACCAACATTGCATGATTTCACTATGCCAAAACATGGCATCCATGGCTTTTCCAAATTTATTACATGTTTAATGAAAAATGTGTATGACTAGTCAAACTAGACTAGTTATGAGTGCAATGTTTTGGCATAGTAATGTAAGAACATTGATGTTATGAAAGAGGCCATAATAAATAATGATATTGGTGGATGGTGATGGGCATGCAAAGCTTGAAGATCATATATGTAATTCAGGTCTCTCCACTAAACCTAAAAAACGTTTTGGGCATGTTTTTGAATGGGGTAACAGTTGGACTTGGCAAATGGTAGATGAATTTGGGGAAGCAATTTCCATGTTGGAAAGTGTAGGACTAATTATGATAATGTGACATTTTCATTTCAACATGCAATTTTCAATCTTTTTATAAAGTAAAATGTGTATGTGAAAATTGGTTAATTTGGCAATTATATTGGGATATGTAAATTATGGTATACGACAAGCAAAATAATTGTATACAAATAGATCTTTTAACTTAGCCATGTAAAGCTACTTTTGCAACCAATATGTACTATGAACCATAATAGTTGCACTTGTATTATAATATCAAAACATTAACCCTAAAATCAATAAAGTTATGAATCCATGCATTACACACGACATACATTAATTAAAAGACCTATTAGTTGCATAAGTTAATGACTATTGGTCAAATTGTATCCTTAAAAAAATATTAAAAATTGAATCATGGGTGTATACATGGGGAAGTGTAGATCGTATGATGTATGGTTGATTGTAAATACACCATTAGTATTTGCAAGAATGACTATGTTGGTGCAATTTGAATCCCAAAGCAATGCATCACTACAAATGTATGTTTGACATGTGGTTCATTGTCAAGTAACACATTTGTGATATTAGTCAATTAAATCCTAATTGTAATTGTACAATTGGGGTTGCACAATAAATAAAGCAAGAATAAACAAGTGTGGGTGCAAAAATGAGTGAACCAATTTTTGAACTAAGTGACAAATTTTGCAAAGTGGTTGTAATTGTAATAACCATATTTGATAGATAAATTTGGAAATTTGTTTATAGGGACTTAGTGCAATGAGGATACCAACTTGAATATGAATTTATTTCACTTTTTAAATTTGCATAATCAAGGAAAACACAAGAAATATGTATTTTCAAAACAAAATTTATGGATTATAATCTTAAGAACAATTTTTTATAAGGATTTTGAAATAGTTCAATGACTTGTGATCTGTTTGTTAGGGACTTGATTTTGGATAGATAATATATTAAAAAAACTAAGTTTGAAAACATGATGGTATTTGTAAGGTTTTACTTATGGACCTTTGAACAATGGAAAAAAAAAGGGTTTTCAAGAATTCATAGAATATTTTAAAAATAAGTTTTTTGGGTTTATCTTGCGGACACATGTTAGGAAAAGGGACCTCCAATTGCTCATTAGATCAAATGCAAAAAAATGTTCAAAAAATCAATGGGAAACCCTTGTAATTTATGCTAACCAACATGATTTAAAGTCATTGTTTTGGACTAAAAAGGTGGCAATTTTTTTACCCCCTTTGGTACATTCGTTCTTCCACCCACCCACAATCATGTGCCATATGTAAGCATTTTGTTGCCCTAAATCAAACAACAGAGATAAATTCCAAGACTTATTACATAGGAATATTGAAATAATCAACATGTTGTAATGTGTTCTTGAGGATAATTTTAAATTTAGTGAAGTTAAACACCAGTGTCACAAAATAGATGCATAACAAATTAATTACACAAAAGTCACAAGGGGATACCACCACACTAATATACACAAGTGTCGAAAAAGTATTAGAAATGAAATGAAAATTGGCCAATAACATTTCATGAAGCCATTTTCATTAAAAAAATCGTCAAATAACATTTATAGTGTTATACATGTTGATATTTGACTTGTAGGGTCTCATTAAGGTGAACCAACCCATGAGACCTTGCCCTATTATTTAAATATATAAAAAGATACCTTGACAAAATATTTAAATAAGCCATAATATGATTTTCAATTAAATATCCTAAACTTCCAAAAGAAAAATAATTATAAGGTTTCAATTTGTAAGCATTGTCCTCACAACCATTGATCTTAGGTTTCCAGAAAAAGAAAACTATAAGGTTGTAGGTTTCAAGTAGTGCCTCCACAACTCATGAGAATTGAAAGTTAAAATTTATTCTTCAATTTTCTTCATTTTCTAGAAATAAGATAAAAAGCTTTGGCCCCACTTTTGTTAATCAATTTGTTTTTTTGCATTACAAATTAAATCTTTGTGAGTTCGTAAGTTGAAATTTTTTTGGCTTGTTCAACTCCTCTTGCATGGTTAGTTTTTTCTTGCATTCCTATTGGTCCAATTGCATTGCTACTTGGGTCCCCTTGCATGTTGGATTTGGGTCCTCTTGTATGGCTATTTGGATATTCTTGCATTATTATTTGGGTCTTCTTGTGTTGTTCAAGTTCTCTTGCATTGGTATTGTTTGAGTCCTTTTGTGTTGTTTGTTGGGTCCTCATGCACTATTTATGCGTAGGTCCTTTTGCATTGTCACTTGGGTCTTCTTGCATTGCTACTTGGGTCTTTTTGCATTACTGTTTGTGTCCTCTTGCATTGTTGTTTGGAAACAAGTAATGGTTGCTACTTGAGTCCTTTTGGGTTGTTAGCTCCTCTTGTTGTTTGGCTCCTCCAAGTTCAAGTATCTTTTTAACTTAGCCTCCATATGTGTTGTTTAATTCCTTTTGTGTTTTTACTCGATTCTTCTTGTCATTCTTCAATTCTTGTTGTTGCTTGTTAGTTTGGTACTTCCCTCCTACTTGTTTTGTGCTTTTGGGAGTAGGAACTTGGATCCACCATCAAGTTGTTTTTTTCAAGTAAGAATTTCAAATTATGATTGTAATTTTTTGTCTTTATTTTTGGATGTTAATGTTTATCTTTCCATTTATTTTGGTGAACATTTTTTTATGCTCCAAGTTCAATCTTTGTTTGTTATTAAACTTGGTAACATTCTAACATTATAAATTATGTTTATTGTTTGTAGGATTCATACATTTTCTTTGGATTGCATTACATTTCATTTTGCATATTCATTTTTTACATGAAGAGATGAGGGCTAAGTGAGTTGTTTGAAATTTGAAATGTGACCTTTGTAAATGTTACTAATTGTTTTGAGTTGTGTTGTAGGGTTTAAATAGTTAAATCAATTTGTCATAATCTATTGTTTTAGTTTCTCCATTCTTAATGAGTAACATCTTGAAAAATGGAGCAATCAAGTGAAAATGAAAACTTAATTTCAATTGAAAATGAAACATGTAAATTTTTTCCAATGGAGTTTTTTGGGAAGAAATTTCTAAATATCATCCTAGTTTGGAAACACAAAGTAGTAAAGTTCATGAAAATGAAGAAGAAAGAAGGACAATGAACTTTCAAAAGTTGTATGTTCAACGAATTAAATGGAAATCTAGGGTAAAAATGTACTTTGTTGGGTTTTTTTCTATATTAACAATAACAAATAAATTATTGTAACAATCCTCAAATGATGCTTTATATTCTCTATTACACTAGTCTTGTCAATGCATCTAATATTAGAACTTGGGCAAAAGAAACTTAATTTCATATTACAAAACAAATTGTAAAAACAAATTTCAATAAACATGTGATGTAAACCATGCCATTATTGCAAAACAAATTAAAGAATAGTTCAATAATCCATTAATAGAAATTATTGTTTAGAAGCAACCAACAAAGAAAAGGCTTAATCTATTTGCTTGACAAATTTCAATTTTTTTGTTGCAAAAGATCCTTTCAAAAAGATGATGTGCAACAAAAATAATTCATAAAAGATTTAAGCATTTTCATTGTCAAAAATCACTTGCCAATGTAGCTTGTGGAAAATATTTGGATGAAGCATTTGGCCTTGAATTTATGTCTTTGATTGGTCTATCCTTCAAAAAAACTTTTTTTTTGAAAGGTGTTGCTTAACTTGGCGAAGAAAACAAAACAAGAATATGTTTTGCCAAAATTATCAAAATGTTAATATTTCAATGGTAAGTTTTGATTTATGGATCTCTCAAGGTGCACATGACATTTTTGCTCTTGTGATAAACTTTTTAGGGGTTAATTAGTTGTTAAACCATGTCATTATTAGTTTGTTTAAAGGAACAAAAACTAATATTCAAGCTTTAGTGAGAAATTTGATAAAATTATTCAATGAATATGGGCTGAGGAAGAAAATCTTATTTATATGTAAAAGATGAAGGGTCAAATTTGAATGTTATGAAAATTGTTTTAAAATTTATCGTGCATTCTGAATATTTGGGTTTGGAAAAAATACTTTTAAGGTTCTTATTTTGTCCATGATTTTTTTTAAAGCTTGTTAATATGTGACAACAAATGAGAAAATATTTAAAAATCTCAAGTATGTTTCTATTAAGTTTGTTCAATTAAATTTGTAGAAATGTATAACTTGGTTTTTAAAAGTTTGGAAAAGGCCAAACAATGGACCAAGGCTTGTGAGGAGTTTAACATCTATCCAAGAAAACAAAACATTCTAATTAAGACAAAGTAAATGTTTTTCACTTAAAATTAAATTTATAATCATTTGAAATTTTTTATTTGAACAAAGATCATTTAAAATTTTAGTTTTTAATTGAGCTATAGTTTGAAAATATTAACATTGAATGTTAAGCTTTGTTTGTAGGTTTGCCTCAAAAGTGATTATATTCCAAAAAAATCTACAACTTGAAAATGTTATCAACCTTTGTTACAATAGATAAACTTCTATTAGGATCATTGGAAAAATATTCCTCCTCTTACATGGCACACATTTATCAAATAATTGTTCACTACATTTCCCTAATATTGAATGCTTATGTTTTAAATTAGTTTTGAGGCCATTGGTTGCTAAGTGATGCATTGCATTATATAATAACAATGTGTTTGAAATTGAGGGAAAAAATTGAAATTTGACCAACCTTAATCAATTTGATAGATGGTGATTTTGGGGTTTTTCTGAGTTATTTTTGTTGACTTCTAACATGAAAAATGAGGTTTGGGGGATGTTTGGAATCTTTACTTTCCTTTTAAGGAAATATGATCTTAAAAAAACCCATAACACATTATCTTTGATGTTTATAGACCTTAGGTTAAAAAACTTTCACTTAGTGTCATCTTATGTTGGTTGTGAAGGCATGGTTATTGTTAAGGAATATGATAAGAAATCTTTATATCCCATATGTATAAAATGCCATAATCATTTACATCTTGTGCTAGAATATGAAGTTGGTGGTGTAGATTAGTGATTGAAAACAATTATAATTTGGATATATTTTGAACAAATTGTGAACATAAACTTTCAGAAAGAACTAAAAGTTTCTAGAAGATACCAAGTGAACATGAAAAATTAAATGTCCATTTCAATGGTGAGAGAAGCACAAATCCATGTTCCCCACTTGTGATAAGCAATTATAAAAAAATTAAACTAATTGTAATTATAATCATCAATCCACAATTATTTTTTTAATGAATAGGAATCACGACTTCCAAATTGAAAATGCATTTGGGAGTCTTTGGGTGCCTACTTGTATTCTCACACATCTTTCATTCATCTCAAAGGAATGCATTTGAATTTTGAATCATGTTGTGCTTGACCTCATTCTTAACTCATTTTCATTGTTTTATGTTAGGATCATGACATTTACTAACACCCTGAATTGAGGCCTTAACATAATTCTTTCTAATTTTAAAAAAAAAACCAAATACTCAATATGTAGTTTGGAATATCAATGAGAGGAAGATAAAATGGAAATGATTACATTCATGTGCAAGTTCAAAAATAAAGTTTACCCTTAACATCAACAATTTCTACAAGCTTTCCAAGTTCCTTCAAAACTATGAAGAAAACCTAAGGCCTTCTCATCAAAGAGTTTCAAGACTTGCAAAATCTCCAACAAGGGTGACAAGGCAAAGTTTTGTCCTTTTAGAAAGTTGGCTTTTTTGGACCTAGAACATTGAAAAGTCAAAATCGGCTAATGCATATGTTAAACAAGAGTGCAAGAAAGTGGAGTTTTTCTGAGGTGGGTATGGAGGTCACATTTGCCACCAAACAAAAGATCATTACCTTGGGAAATCATGTTATTAAGGAAGGAAGGAAGTTCATTATGTTTTGTTTTGCCAAGTTGAGATCTTGCTAGAAAGCTTTTATGAGTAGAGGTGCACCAAGATGATTTTGTAATGTTGAGACTTGCAATTATGGGTTTGTATGTATAATTGCGGTATTATACCCGTGGTATTATATCGCTGTATTATACAGGTTTCTCAAACCATACCTTGTATAATTGTATAATAAAAAGTTCGCCACGAAGTCCGAAGGAGTCCGAATGAGTTCGTTAGTAACCGTTACAGAGTCCAAATGAGTCCGTTACGGAGTCCAAATGAGTCCGTTACAGAGTCCAAATGAGTCCGACGTGGAGTCCATGGAGTTCAGACTTCAGAGAATCAGAGGGTTGTTGGAATCTGACAGGGGCAAGCGGAGGTGAGCGCAATCACAAGGCGGCCAAACGCGTTCATAGTTGCTCACGAGCTCGGTTGGGCAAGCACAAGATCGAGACCGGGACCGCCATTCTGTTCAATTCGGAACAGCTCAATCGTCAAATCGCTTCAATAAGCGATACAAAGTTCTGCAAGTGGCTGCACCAGCTTTGCCCTGATAGCGGATATGAATCTGAACATGAAATGGACCCTGTCGACGAGGATGAGGATGCTGTTGGTGATAGCGTTGATGAATTTGATCGCGTTAACATATCCGAGGGCGTAGACGGCATGCATGACGAGGATATCTTCGAGGCCGAGGAGGTGATGGACGAGGGTAACATCTACGAATGAGGTGGACGGTGGACCTCTGAGTGTTGTATAATACATTTGGTATTATATGGTATTATACGGTATTATACAGCGCAGTCCGCGAAGAATCCAATTACACAGATCCATACTTGCAATGCATGAGTTATTGAATTTTAAGTATTTTCATGACTTAAATTTTTTTTAAAAAAACAAAAAGTGAAAAATTTAGGGAAATTTGGGGCGCACTCTTTGTACCATTGGAAAGTTTTTAATAAGTATGAATGGACCAAGGTGGTTTCATATTTTTTAGATCTATTGTGCAAAGGTTATTGAATTTCGAATAATTTTCGTCATTTAAAATTCAATAAATTTGCTAAAAAAAATTCATAATAATATAAAAATATTTTATTAATTTTGGTCTATGTTATATCATCAAAAGATGTGATGAGAACACTTTCATGGACCGAGCCCCTTTTGATGGAATTGCCTAACAAAGCCATAATTCCAATAGGAAGATTTTGGGTCAAGTTCATTTTGATGTTTAACATGAACATCTTGCCATGGAGGGGGGGGAGGTGGACATCTATATTCATGAAAACAACATTGATTTCTAGGATTAAAGGTGCATTCACACTTGGTCCCCTAACACCAAGCTAAGCATTTAGAACCTAAACCTATTTACCACAAAGATTTTATGTTAAGTTAACATTCACTTAATATTAAATAATCACCCATTTAGCATTTGGTGGTGCCACCTAGAATTTCACTTAACATTATTTTAATATTTAGTGTGAATGCACCTTAAGCATCTCAAAGAGAACATGAGAGGTATGTAGAGCTAGAGGGAAAAAAGATTTCAAAGCTTTTGGCAAATGATGGGATCTTAAAGTTGGGTAGAGAGCTTTTCATGTATGTTTTACTCATTAAATCATCACATTATTTTCATCTTTTTAACATTCAAGTTTATCCAAAGCTCATTTTGGCTAATGAATGTTCTTTTGGCTAATGTTGTTCGCATGACCTAAAAAGGTATGATGAAGATGGAATTCCAAGTTTTGGAAAGAAGTACCCACATGTATTTTAAACATTAGAGTTATTTGTAAAAGTAAGACAAACACAGCAAGCACCACAACCCTGAGTTTGGTCATACACAGGGTGAGATTAAAAAAAAACCTGCAAAAAAAGCACATTAGGGAGGGGGAGGGTGCGGGGAAAGTCAGAAAACCGTCAATTTTAGAAAACCGTCAATTTTGGTGGTAAACTGAGTTTCATCCTGTCTTTCCTTTTTCCTGAGCGCGGATACGACTGAAAAGAGGGGATATGGGGTGAAAGGAGGCCCAAAGACAGGGTTACTTTACTTTACGGATAACTGTATTGTATTTTTCAACTCCACCCCTTATGACTTTTGCAACAGGCGTGTGCCGTGCCAGAAACCCTGACACCAAATGATAATGCTTTTTTTTCTTTATGATAATTGGGGAACAACAAAAGTCTTTGTTTTTGGCATCATTTTAAGAAATCAGCAAAATTTCATCTTATTTCCAAATCAAGCCTTTGAATTCAATTCATTTTAAAATTGAGATTCAGTTGAAAAAAACTTCATTTCCAACCAAATTGAAATCTATTTTCAGAAAATCCATTTCAAATCGGAAATAAAATTTCAAATTCATTTATTATTATTATTATTATTATTATTGTTGAGATTCATTTCAAAATTGAATTTTTTTTCATTGGAAAAAGTAAATTCAAATTTGGAAATTCTTTTTAAATTCACTTCAAAAAGACAAATTGAGATTCATTTTGATCTTGTGAAAAACTCAAGTGTGTTCGTGTTCTTCTTCTTCATCATCTTCTTCTTTTCTTCCTCTTCCTTGAAAAGACGAAATTTAGTATTGAAAAAAAAGAAAGAAAAGAAAGAAACCTTCAACAAAAAAAAGAGAGATAAAATTATTATTATAAAACAAGAAAAAAAAGAAAAAAAAGAGAGAGAAAATTATTATTATAAGAAAAGAAAGAAAAGAAAACTCTCCAACCCAAAAAAAAGAGAAAAATATTATTATAAAACAAGATTGAAGAGAAACTCCAACCAAAAACAAAAGTAGACAAAATCCAAACACAACAAAAATCCGAATCAAAAGTGGCGGGTGTCACAAATCTCATCACTTTTTTTCTTTTTTTTTGTGGGTTTGGTTGTTGTTGCTTTTTCTCTGGTTTTTGAGGTTTTCTAGGATTCCAAGATTTGTGTTATGTTGGTGGATCTCAAAATTTGTGTCCTGTTGCAGCCAAAAAAAAAAAGACTTGTAAGTCGAGATTATCCAAAGCCAGGTGCAATCAGCATAGAAAGAGAGAGAGAGGGACGAGAGAGCGCGCGCGCAATAGAGAGAGAAAGAGAGAGAGAGGTAGAGGGGGGCGGGGGAGCGTGAGATGCTTCCGGTTTTGTGAGAAGAGAGAGCAAGCTCACAAGATCCTTTCACTTTGGTACCACAATTTGGCTCTACCCACATCCTCTTAGCAAGCGTGTAAGCTCTTGCATCAGTCGTCTCCTCTGCTAGATATTTTCTGCTGCTGAATTTCGAAGCTTGATGATGGATTTGGTAGTGATGGACTAGGTAGGAGGTGGGGGAGTTTTGAGATGGGGATTGTGGCTGTTGCATCGTCTTGTGTACCAAAGGTGGGAGGTTTACCTAGTGATGCAGGGCGTGTATTAGTAGAGGCACAGCATCAGCAGCAGCAACAGCAGCAGCGGCAGCAGCAGCAGAGGTTGTGGAGAGTAGCTAGTTGTCGCGTTTGTGATCCTAAAGCAGTGGGTAGGAGTAGAAGAGGACGAAGCTATGGGAGTTATGGAGCGTTGCCCAATTCGTCTCCGATTTCAAGTGTGAATATTTCTTCTGCACAGATTGTTGCGCAGCGAGCAATTTCGGTTTCCGTTTCTCTGCATGTTTTTCTCCATAGCTGTGTGCCATCGTCGTCTTCTTCTTCTTCTTCTTCTTCCAGGAATTGTATCGCTTTCCGTTCATGGAATCGTCAGATTTCTCCGGCTTTGCGGCTGGCTAGTGTATGGACACGAAGCGTGAGCACGGGGGCCAAAACGTGGCTCAGTCGACGGAACGGGATCGGGCGGAGCAGGAGTGGTAAGAGGAAACAAGGGGCAACGGCGTTTAGTCGACTGCGCAATAATGCAAGCCCTACTGCCGCTGCCGCTCACTCGGTATTGAGCGACAAAAGTTCCAAATTCTGTTGTGATGTCTTCGGTTTGCCCAGTGCAACAACACTCAAAGTGAAGAAGAAGCAGCGCCAGGGTGTGTGCTGCAGAAGCAGCAGCAAAGTGGTGTCGAGTGAGACTTTGATCACGCCGGGATGGACGCCATCTCTTTCATATGAGCAAGCTATTCGACTGCAGGTCAGTGTTTTTATTGTTCTGCTTCAGTAAGATTTGCCACAAAAGAGAGATGGAGGAGAGGGGAAGATAGTAGGGCGAACGTCACGAAGACACATGCTTCCAGCGGCGATGCTGTGCTCAAGATGGCAATTTAACAGCAGGTGGAAAAATTAGGGTGGGAAGAGAGAGAGAGAGAGAGTGTGTGTGTGTGCGTGCGTGAGGGATCTTGTTTGCATGTGTGTGCACAGGCTAGCAACACTGATGATGTTAGCCGTGGTGTGTCTTGATTGCAACAATTAGGGTTTATAGATTATTGATGGCAAGCTAGCTGAGGTATGTCTTGATTATGAGAATGGGGATTTATACATGAGCAGGAGAATATTGACATATTTGTGTGATGGATGGTGGAATGAAGGCACAAGAAGAGGAATCACTCTTGTTCCGCAATGGGCCTCCACCAGGGGACATTGCAGAGGTGGAAGCCTTCTGCCGAATTCACAGGCTAGCAGAGCTCTTGCATGCAGTTGTGATGGGCTGTTTGCGCAGCAGCCATAATCTGACAACAAAGCAGCAGCAGCAGCACATGTCAGTAGAAAATGACAGAGACGTGCCTGTGTTGGAGGAGAAGGTGGTGGCTGGATTGGCACGCATGGGTGCAGTGCTGCAACAAGGTAGGCTTGAGGTCCTGGGTGGTGGTAGACATGTTGTCAATAACGTGGGAGATGCAATCCCCTCTCTGGCACGAATGAGAGTGGAGCTCATGGATTGCTGTGAGGCACTACAAAAGGCACTGGAATTGTGCTTTGCACCAGTTCCGGAGTCCATCCACCGCCCAATGCAGCAGCTGCATACTGTCTGCCTAGATGCAGGATTCCCAAGGTTGCCAGGCTCTCCTAGCCATGCAGATATCCCTAACTTTGCAGCTGTGAAGCTACGCCCATTCCGGGGTGGCTATAACTTGGACCAGGAGGAGGAAGTGGCATTCTGGAGAGGAGGACAGATGACAGTGGAGGGCTTGGAGTGGCTGCTGCAGCAAGGTTTCAAGGTAGTTGTGGACATGCGAGTTGAGCAGACAGGCAGCCTGCTTACACAGAGAGCATTGCAGGCAGCAGAAGACTCTGGACTGCTGCGCATAGTTAAGATACCAGTGTCAGTAGGCATGGTCCCGACAATGGAGCAGGTGAAGGAATTTGCAATGCTTGTGGCAGATGCTGGCAATAAGCCACTTTACTTGCATAGCCAGCGCGGTGTGGGCCGTGCATGTGCTATGGTATCAAGGTGGCGTGAGTTTGTCCTGCATCAAAGCATAGAAAATATACTTAATGGTAATGACATTTCCACTGCTGATGATGTTGTAGGAATCAGTAGAGAAAGTGGGGATGAAGTTGGAGGCAGTGCTGTGTACTCTGCAGAAGTAATGCAAGAGCTCACTTATACAGGCAATGAGTTGATGTTAGCATCTACCAGCAGTAGCTCACAGCAGCTTAGCTCCAGCTTGGAGGAAGAGACTCCTGATGCTTTAGAGGCAGGCTTTGAAGGTAACAGGTTCAAGACATCTGTGGAGGCTACTTCCACAATGAGAGAAGGTAGGAAATCAGGCAGCGAAGCTGCAGCTGAGGATAAATACAATATAAGCTGGACAAAGAATGTCTTTGAGGCACAAAGACCTGGGCCAAAGGTGTTTTGCAGGAAATCTATGTCTGAATTCACCAAGCGACGCAAATCAATGCCTGGGGCAGCTGGGCTCCAGCGAGGTGTGATGAGCTTATCTTCTGCTATCAAACAGAAGGAAGAAATAGATATTGCAGGGCCTGCAGGTAGGTGGGGCTTGGCTACTCCAGGCATTCCCAGGGCTGGGAGCTTTGAGACTCCTGCATTGAGCAATGGAAGCTTAAAAGAGAAGGAAACACAGGAGCAGAAAGCGAGAGAAGATGCTGGTGAGCAAGCAAGGGTGAATGGACACAAAGGAGGGCATGCAAGCACTAATGGTACATATAGTGCCTCTGTGCGTGCATCCAGCAGGTCTGAACAGGAAGCTCAACAGACAGAAGAGGAAGAAGAAGAAGATGATGATGATGATGATGATGATGATGGGGAAGAGAATGCTGAAAATGGTGGTCTTCGCAGAGTGGAACCTATAGGGGAGAATGGGGATGGCAATGGTGGAGAGCTGAAGGGGGACATGTGTGCAAGCACAACAGGGGTGGTACGGGTGCAATCACGGCGAAAGGCAGAGATGTATCTAGTGCGCACAGATGGATTCTCATGCACACGAGAGCGCGTGAAGGAGTCAACTTTGGCCTTCACACACCCCAGCACACAGCAACAGATGCTAATGTGGAAAACATCACCCAAGACAGTGCTGCTTCTGAAGAAACTTGGTTCTGAACTCATGGATGAGGCACAGCAGGTCTATTGCTCCACTAATCACAACACAAAATCGAGCTGTGCCTTGCTTTTTTGGCTTTAAGGAACATATTTCCAGGTCAATTCTTGTTGAAATCTAGAGGACAACAAAGGTAGCTGGGTGATTGGTACTTTGATTGACTGCATCACAGAGATGTATTATGCCTGTTCTATACACGGAATTGTTTGTCTCAATATGATGTAGCAAGATATACCCACTTGTGTTATGCATCTGTGGTTTGGGTATGTTTGTGAGATTGAAAAGTTGGTTTCATGCCTTGAGCAGGTTGCATCCTTTTTGTTCCATCAAGAAGGCATGAATGTGATGGTGGAGCCGGATGTGCACGACATGTTTGCCAGGCTTCCAGGTTATGGATTTGTCCAAACCTTCTACAACCATGACACCAGGTGTGTTGGTTATGCCTATTGAAGTTTGCTGTGCAGTTATTCTTGAACAGTTTTCACAGTCATTCATTGCCTCCAGTTTCAAGCTTACTGTAGATTGTTTTTGGAATATTTGCTTCATGTTCATTTGTGGCATTGTCATTCTGGTTAAATCTCTCTGTTTGAGATGATGTGCAGTGAGCTGCATGAGAGGGTGGACTTTGTTGTCTGCCTTGGGGGAGATGGAGTGATTCTGCATGCCTCAAACCTGTTCCGCAATGCAATTCCACCAGTTGTCTCTTTCAACTTGGGCTCTCTTGGCTTCCTTACTGCCCACCCTGTATGTCTTCTTATCTTTCCCACTGTCTTTTGTGCAAATTAAAAACCTAATACCAGTTTCGGCAGTAGAAGTGATCAACATACCCATAAGAACATTACTTCTGCAAGAACTGCTTCTTGAAGCTTAACATGATTGCTTGTCATGGGCTGACTAGTTTGAGGAGTTCAAGCAAGATTTGAGGGCCATTATAAACGGCAACAGTAGGATGGGTGGGGTGTACATAACACTACGCATGCGGCTGCGCTGTGAGCTGTTCAGGAATGGAAAGCCCATCCCTGGAAAAGTTTATGATGTTTTGAATGAGGTTGTGGTTGACCGTGGCTCCAACCCCTACCTCTGCAAAATTGAGTGCTATGAGCGCTCCCGTCTCATCACTAAGGTAACACTTGTGTTTTTGAATGCTGTTCTTAATAGATGGAAAATTCAGTCAGTCACTTAGCTGATGATTGAATGGATATGGCTTTTGTTCAGGTGCAAGCAGATGGAGTGCTTGTAGCCACCCCTACAGGAAGTACTGCCTACTCAACAGCAGCAGGTGGTTCAATGGTACGTGCCATATGCATGGTGTGTTATATTGTTCATTATATGGTGTAACCATTGCGTGCCATGACTCTTAGATATGCTTCTGAGGGACTCTTTGGATCTATCCGATTTGGTTGCAGAAGCTTAGATGTTCTTTGCATTTTCTTTCCTTGAGCTTTGTAAGTGGGAAAATATGCAGGTCCATCCAAATGTGCCTTGCATGCTCTTTACACCCATTTGTCCACACTCCCTATCCTTCCGCCCTGTTATCCTACCTGATTCCGCTCTTCTTGAACTTAAGGTGCACTTCTTGACCCTCTCCCGAGAAAGAGTCTGGCACTGACTGTCCATCTCTTTCTCACCTTTGTTGTGTTAAAATAAATACATAAATGAAGATGTCTAATTGGAAGATTATCAACAGTTTCAGATCCTAAGTAATTGGGTTGATTCCAGTTGCTGCTTTCCAGCCCTGCATGTCTATGGTTGTTGCAGGAGAAGAAATGAGCTCTTGATTGGTTCCTTTGAACTATTTAGTGATGGCCCCCAAGTGCAACACATGGAGTTTGGACATTGGGACTATGTTGTGAGAACTAAGCTATGCTGAGAAGAGTATTTGCAGTGGAATGGTCATCAGGTTGTTATCTCATTGGTATATTGTGTGTTATGTGAGCTAGGTACCTGATGATGCAAGGAGCAATGCATGGGTTTCATTTGATGGAAAGAAGCGACAACAATTGTGCAAAGGCGAGTCAGTCCGTATCTGCATGAGTGAACACCCAATGCCCACTGTCAACAAGCATGACCAAACAGATGACTGGTTTGGCAGCTTATCCCGCTGCTTTGGATGGAATCAGCGCATTGAACAACGCTCTATTTCTTTTCTCATGTGACCAATACAGCTTGTAGTTGTAATTCCCTTGTACTGTTTCTGCAATCAACATTACACAACACCCAAGTTCTTGTTCTATAATAGACATGTAAAGTTTGGAGATAGAATTCCCAAAAATTATTTTCTGTGCTGTAAGCCTGTAGAGAGAGGTTGCTTTAATTGTAACTATAATTGTACTTGTACTCAACAGAAATTGTAGTTATCTGATTCTTCCAGCGCAACAGATTTTGCCCCTTTTTCAGTTGACTTTGCCCTTGACCCGCAACAGGGTGTTGTTGGCTCTCTTGTGCTGAAATAATGTACACTCTTCTCTTGAAAATTTTGGTCTTCAGATCTGTTCAAAATTGCATGAGTACATGAGGTTGATGGGACTCACTTCAAGCAGCAGAGGGTGCTGTGGGTCCCCTTTTTCTGCACACATATCTTTTCCACTTTTGCCCTCTTGCATTCACAACTCTTGCCTCTTGATGTCTATGAATTGCACAATCCTTTCATAATTGTGTTGCATGTTTCATGAGTGCCATCTCATGTCAATTGGCATTGAAAGAATCTTTGCCAAATGAGCATCTCCATTCCATCTTAGCTTAGATGTTTGGTCCTCATGCTTGAATATGGTTTGCCCATTTATTAAACCCTTAGGAACTAAGAGGACCAAATCTGTTCTCTATTCAATTCAATTTGGAACTTGGAAGTGTTGAGTTTGTACAAATTTTCAAATCCAGCTCTACAATACAATGCATCACACATCTCTACAGGAATTCATAATTGTGGATCTTGCAAATCAATAGTTAAATTTGCCAAGTATCCCATAGAGGGAGGGAGCACACAACCCTGATTACTTGGAAAGAGTAGAGAGATACAATGGTCACAAGAAGTTGCAATGAATGGGAGACTCCTACTTGCCAAAAAAAAGCCATGCAATATCACACATCTAAGAACTCACAATCCATCCTAGCCTACTTGCTAAGGTCATGCTTAATTCATCCTCATAAGAGTTCTCAAGGTTGCCATGCCCATCCAATAGCGGAGATCCCATCTTGCTGACAATTTTTTTCCCTAGCACGGTTGTCTTCAAACATAAATAAAAAATGAACAATGATCAATGCAGAGATAATACAGAATCAAAACCATGCAGAAGAACCCATGTGCCTCAGTCATGACCCACTAGGTAGTTCCCTGTTGATCATCAGCCAACTAAGAGCAGCGAGCAGCCACATTATGTGGTCATGCCGGGTGCCAAAGATGCTTTCAGAACATATCACAAATTAGTGAAGATTTTCCCAAGTCTTTTATGAAAAAATGATGGTGATAGCTACAACAACCCATGCAGAGCAGCAGTATATAAACAAACATACACTAATCTATATACAACCAGCAGTTCTAGAAACTGGGAGCTAATTAGCAGATGTTCATGTGGCTACCGTAATCGCATGTAACTCCTAAGGGCTTAACACCTAAAGTAAGATCTATCACATGTAAATGTTGAGAGTAGAATACTAACAATTAGTTGCACCTGCTCTTCACATGCAGCATTCAGCTTAAACTCTTGTTTCAATCCTGCACTTGATGCCTGAAACCAGTTCACCAAGTGTATGACTGCCAAGACCTCCAGCAAGGCCCAAGGAAGGGTAAAATGGAAAGTGACTCAGAGAGGCAGGGTTTGGGGGCTCTTACCTGCAGGGTGATTGTGTTGATTGAGCAGGCATTTGACTGTAGTTGGCTAGCTCGTGCAGAACATCTGCATAAGGAAGCTTCACATCTCTGAATCAAGCTCCCAACAAATATAAGAAGAAAATAGTTGAGAAAGAGGAGAAGAAGAGTTATGACAGGAACGGATAAAAGATATTCTGCAAACTGCAACGCTGAATTCAATATCAATTCACATTGACAATTTCTTGGAGGATCACATCTTGGTGGCTGAAATTCTCTTGTTAGCACATGATGCTAGAGGTTTCATCTTGTTTGTCACCTCAGACTGCCAGCTCTGGCACTATCCATGATTGATTACAAGGAGCAATTCTAAGTCAGAATTCCTGTGCAGAAAGAGTGCTCAATAGGATCTACACATATAATTTGGTTGCTTGGAATGCCTTGATATTACAACATGGGAAGTTGTTGTGACACCCTTCATGGCCATTATCACTAAAGACATCTTTTCTACAAAAAAAGACGTTAAGATTCTGACAAATTGCTGGATCTCTGATAATCAAGGAAATGGAAATCATTTTGTAGCTTGCACAGAAAATAATGTAGCAACATGAAAAAAGAAGAGAGTGCAAAGAAGGCGCTGCAAAAGAAATAGGGCAATGCAGATGG
The DNA here is from genome assembly GCA_963920785.1 of Sphagnum contortum. NCBI lineage: Eukaryota > Viridiplantae > Streptophyta > Sphagnopsida > Sphagnales > Sphagnaceae > Sphagnum > Sphagnum contortum. The sequence continues at coordinate 788,585 of OY987283.1, forward strand.
CAGATGCCCCTCTTACATATCTCATTCTGACAAACAAAACAGCAAACTGCACAGTTCACAAAAAGCTTCTGGAAGCCCTACTCAAAGAAACGCTGGCAGATGTGAGGAAAACATATAGACTGTATCTCTCAGTGCCTTAGTCGCCATGGCGGTGCGGCCAATGAATCATCATCGTCTTTGAGTCGTGTCGGTTTGGACTTATGGTGAGTTGTGGGCGCGGCGCAGGGCGCCAGCCTCGTATCGGGGTGGAACGGTTGGATCCACAGCCGCCGCAGCAACAGCAGGCCAGAGAGAAACTTTGGCGGGAATTCTTTCCAGATCCTTCGCAGTGCTGGGATTGTAGACCTGAGAAGAATGCCCGGCCAGATGTCAAGCGTAAGAAGAAGACGCACGAAGCACTCTGGCTTGGGGACCGGCAAACCCCCACATGGCTGGTAGCAGAGCTGGCTGCAATGCTACCAGGAACTCTACAATTGGACAGTTTTTCCTGGAATAGGAAGCTTGCAAGACATGGCAACATGAGCAGACAATAGAACTCTTCAAAAAAATGCAACTTGAAGGCTTGATTCCTGACAGGTTCACTTTTGTTCCGGTGCTCAATGCATGTGCTAGTTTGCGAGCACTTGAGGGGGCAGACAAGCTCATCAACAGATCATTGAAAGCTGATGTGTTTGTGGGAAGTAGCTTGGTTGACAAGTATGTCAAATGTGGGGAGGATGGAAGATGCTTGGAGAGTGTTCAACAAGCCACCATCTCGCAATGTGGTCTCTTGGACAGCTATGATATTGGGACATGTGAAATGTAGACAAGGGCAGAATGCACTGGATCTATTTTGACAAATACAACAGGAATGTGTGCAGCCAGATACGGTCACTTTTGTCGGGGTGCAAAATGCATGTGCTAGTGTAGTTGCACTTGAAGAGGGCAGGCATGCCCATGAGCAGATCATCTGAAGCGGTTGTGAATCTGATTTCTTTGTGGGAGCATGGAGGATGCTTGTAGAGTGTTCAAGAAGATGCCCTCGGATGATGTGATTACCTGGAATGCAATGATTTTTGGACATGTGAAATGTGGAGAGGGGCAAAAGGCACTGGAACTCTTTCGATACATGCAACAGGAAGGTGTGCATTTGTCATGTCACTTTTGTGGGGGTGCTGAATGCATGTGCCAGTCTAGCTGCACTTGAAGAGGGCAGGCATGCTCATGAGCAGATTACTGAAAGCTGTTGTGAGACTGATGTCTTTGTGGGTAGTAGCTTTGTTGACATGTATGCAAAATGTGGGAGCATGCTTGTAGAGTGTTCAATAACATGCCCTCACAGATTGCAGACTCTTGGGCTGCCATGATATTCAGACATGTGAAATAGGGGGAGGGGCAGAAGGTATTGCAAGTATAACGGCAAATGCAAATGCAGCAGGAAGGTGTGCAGCCAGACCCAGCCACTTTCATCAGGGTGTTGAATGCATGTGCCAGTGTAGTTTCACTTGAAGGGGGCCGGTGTATTCTTCAACTGCACAGAAGGGAAAGAGGTGTCAAGGAATGATGCATGATGAGGGATATGTGCCGAATATGAAACTTGTGCTGCATAGGAAGAAGAAAGGGAGTTTCATTTTGTGTCACCACAGCAAGGAATGGGCCATGCATTTGGGCTCATCAATACACCTCCTGGTACTCCACTCTGGAAATCCAAGCATCTGCAGGTATGTTGTGACTCCCACACACAACCCCCCACACACAACCCCAGTTCATTGCAAAGATAGGTGCAAGAGAAATCATATTGAGGGATGCCAGTGCTGTTAGGGTTGCATACTTTTAGGTTATGAAATCAGGTGGGAAATTTTTTCAAGTACCTTGGACATATGGTGATTAACCCTTTGTAGTTTTGGAGCATTCTACCTCTGCAGTGAAAGGGTATGAAGCATGCACAACAGGCCACCTAAATGTTTCCTTCTCTCCTCAAAGCTGCATATTTCCTCAAGCTGCAATGATTTAGAAGTAATACTTGAGAAGAAGCCTTAATGTGGCATTAGAGTCACAAGTCATTGATACATGAGGAAATGTTGCAGCTGGAGGAAAGATGCAACATTTCCTCAATATTTATTAATTCTGTTATGAAAGACTTGTAGCTCTAATGAGGTCTACTTGTTCAGGAGGAGGGAATTTAGCAATATTAGAAAAGAAACTCCCATTCTTTTTCCATTTGAGTTGCTGAATTTGTAACATGGGAGTTCATATTAAAATAGCAGCTTTTCTTCCATCACTTTAGAGTGTTTGTGGAGTTCGAACAGCAGAAATTTTTTTGTAGCAACGGCTTCATGTCAGTACTAATGTTGATAGACTACATTGACTATTGATGCATATATCAATTCAATTTCCCAATAGTGAAGATTAGCAGTTGTGTGATGTACCATATAGCGTTTATTTTAATGTGAGTTTTATTGATTGTGCAAGACAGGATGGGCTGTTGTTGTGAGATCTGAGTGTAGAATATATCTACCGTCATGTAACTTATTTTCAATTGCACTGATTGAGACAAAAGTTGCAGTGAGATATCTAGAAAAGTGTAACAAGGTTCCAACCAAAAGTTAATAAATATTCAAAACTCTTCATAAAATAAACATTATAATGGTTCCAAAAATTAGAATTTCTTACTTTTAGCTATTTCCCCCTTTGTGAATCTTCTTCACCTGGATATGAAGCACATTTGATAAAACCAGATTTGAAAAAAGACTCTGAAAAATGTCCTGGAGCGGGTGGCTGTAATTTCAACCACCCCTGCAACCAGAGAACAATAAGGGCAAAAGCGAACTCAAACTTTCTTTCCTAGTTCACTGCATACATTTCTATGGAGGCGGAAGACAAGTTGCTCCACTGCCATCACATCCTCCATAGTAAAATGATTTTCCACCTCAAAAGAGGTGATCATCAGCAGCAGCATAAATCTTGCAGTTTCTTCGGGCAATCTGAAGCAGATCTGGAAACGTTGATCTTGATATATGAGCGGGTGCATTTTAGTTTAACCTCAGCTCAATATCAAAGCTAGAATATTGTACAACTAGCCCAAAAATCTATCTACTGCATATAAAAGATACTCAGAATGCAGACTTCTATGACCAAGAATGAGATTTCTTTGCCCGAACTAGAACTGTGAGCCTTCAAAAGTTTGGCCGAATTCCCAGTTTGAAGGAGCAGCATCCTGTGAGACAAGAGTTCTGCCATCACTGGTGGTGATCATGAAAGACAAAGCTTGACCGTCCATTGCATTGCCACTGTATTGCCAGTTTTGGCCCCAGTTTCTTTGCATCGGGTACCAACCAGTTCTTTCTCCCTTGCATGACAAGGAGTGAACATCCCCTGCACCGCCCACATTGGACACCAGCACTAGAAGAAAGTAGGGGTTGCCATTGATGGTGAAATGCACACCCCCCGACTTGACACAAGGAATCCTGATCGATCAAAAAACAACACAGAAAATCAAACAATTGCAGAGAAACTTTAGAGCTCAAAGCCAGAAAGTTGAAGGCTTTCAGATATGATCCTTCAAGAAAAAGGAATTTTCAGATATGATCTGCAAGAAAACGGAAGATCCTTTTGCATCCTCAATGACTCTCAAGAATGCATTTGGGTGTTACAAGGAAAAAAACAAAGGCATCACAAGCTTTGAAGGTAAGCATGACTCCGCCATTGAAAGTTCACCTGCGGTAGAGGACGGGGACAATTCCCGCTTTGTAGATAGCAATCTGCTGGTAAGCGGGAACAGCCATGTCGAAATGCTGGAGAGGCATGTTGCACCATCCACCGTTGTTGTTGGGCAAATAAGGGTTGGGAGGACAGAAGTTTGTTGCCGTCACAGTCACCGTAGCTCCAGATACACACCATCGAGGCTCGTTGCATTTGACCTCAAAGCATGCCCCACAACTCAGGCCGTTGTTGAAGAGGGCCGTGCTCAGAGCTGCTGTGTTCGTTCCATAGCCCTGGCTGTACAGGTTTCCATAGCCGCAAGCACCTCCTGCGATGATGAAATATTTCAGAAACATGAGTCAAGCAAACAGTGCAGATGAAGCGTGGAAATGAGCTTCGTCAGTTGCAACACACTATTATAAACATCCTCCTAGCTCGCGATCTCGGCCAAACATGAGTGCTATACCTTGGGTGCCCGTGGCGTCGCTCCCACCATAAAACGTGGCATGCGCGTCGCTCCATGCCGCATCACCAGTGTACAGGCCAGAACTCTGAGCGTGTGACAACTGGTGGACGCACGCCAGAGTCACGACAAAAACCATTCGCAGGAGCACGGCCACCATCTCGCTGCACATGGTGCAATAGCAATGGGACGACAATAATGGGAAACGCTGCATTTAAGACCAGAACTTTTTCAGCAAGCGATGTAAACAAAATGGAACCAATCCCACGATAACATCAAATGCGCCACTCTCAGTATGAAGGGAGAAACAGGGAGGAAAAAATGGAACTCATACATCCGCAAGTCGCGACACAAGACTAAAAAGCTACAACAACGTTAATCGGAAAGGAGGCGAAACCCAAATCTTTAACCCGTAATATCAATCGATGTACAGAAGAGGCAAAATCCCAACAAGCAGTTCCCCGCACAAAAATCCAACCATGAACAAACAAAACCACCAAGGAGCCAAAACTCATGAAGCCATCCATAAGGCACTTCTGCAGTAATCCAAGAAAGTAAGGACTCGACAAACTACACCGTAGATTAAAAGGTTGAGAACTCCCTTAATCACAAACGAGAAACGAAAAAAGAAACGACCACGACAACAACAACAACAGTTATAGAGCGAAAGGAGCTTTAAAAAACAGACAACCAAACAAACACACACACACACACGCCGTGAACGAGAAGCTCAGAAAGCTTACTTCTTAAGGTGAGACAGGAATCGTGTGGAGGATGGATGGCCTACTTCCTGCCTGTTTGTCTTGCGCAATGGCAGCTGCAACACAATAGACAACAGGAGGAAGCAGAGCAGCAAGCAAGGATTGATGGGGGGCGATGAGGAGCGACGCGAAGCAAAGAGGGGAAGAGAGGGAGAAGCCGGATGGGTTGGCGGCGACTGGTTTCCAAGGAGAGGACGAAAGTGTAATATACACACGAGCCGGTTGCCCGATTCCGTGCAGAACGCAATGTTCGGTCAGTCAGGGAAAACAAAAACAAATTTAAATAAATTTAAAAACATAAAAGAAGAAGAAGAAGAACCTGCACCACCCCCACGCACGGTTGGCCGCGCGGGCTGGCAGTCCGTCCCGTAACGAAACCGGTTGGCTAAAGGCTTCGGTTCGTCGCGTAAAATATGCATCACATGGCTCCACCGTGTTTTTTTTTTCTTTGTGCGAAATTTCGCACAAATGGGTAAAATACAATTGAAAATATGCGAATCTTACCCTATGAGAACCATCTTGTGTTTTCTGTTTTTTTGTGGGAAAGGGTCAAGAAACGCACAACTTGTGTTGAGGACAAGCCATGAGACGCTGGTGCGGTAGGATTTGCCTTCATGAAAATTTGGCTTGTGAGTGCCAGTTCTTTTACTTGAGACTGTCTAGCCATTAGCTGAATTTGTGAACCTTACTTAGTACCTACATATTGCTATTCTATGTTGCCTTGAGAGCTTGGATTTACCTCCCAAGAAAGCCCACAATTTTGTGTTAAGAAAGTGGAGTAGCAACCCTCACTCTTCTTGTTCATTGTTGTGTTTTCCTTGATGTTTGAGATTGTTGCACTGTTGACACTAATTATATTATTTTCAGAAATGTTTATATTATATTATTTATTTAAAAACCAATTTTTTTTGGAAACAAATTGAAAAATCTTTGACAATACTCTGAAAGTATTCTATTTTCAACCGAAATTAAATTAATTGTTTGACAGTTATGTGTTGAAGCTACCCATTGTAGTACTGTATTTAGGGTTAGTAAGGCAGTTATGTAGTCAACTGTGATTACATACTAATTATTGGTAGTCGTTGTTGTCTGAAGAGGTACAAGTAATGCCAGTTTATGGCAAGTCAGATCATTCGAGATGAAAATTTTAATGAGGTTTGAGCTTACTAATTAAAGGCTGCAACTCCTTTAAAACAATAATAAAACAATTAGAGATAATTGCTAATTAAGGAACGACAAAGTCTTGGGATATTATTGTAATCTCTTCTAAGCCCATCATCTCTCATGACCCCCCACCCATGGGCTTTACCTATAGTAAAGCACTAGGCGAACCATATCATGAACCTAAACCTAGTAGATCACCAGGCAGAGGAGGAGGGTTCTTTAGACCTACTCCTTAACAGTGAGAGAGGGATCTTATGCCTATAAGTAGGCATAATATCTCTCATACTTAAGAAGTAGGATTTAGAGCCGTCCTCTTTCCTAAGAGCTATATTTAAGGGGATATAATGTACTTTCCAAATACACTGAGAAATTTCTCTGAGTTTCAGCATTTCATACTGAGATTTAATAAAATTTCCTTTCTTTACCTATAGCACTAAAAGAGGGGTTAGGGGTGAAAGGAGGCCCAAAGACCAGGTGATTTTAAGGATATCTCTATTACTGGAGCCATATGTATTCCTTGTAATTTTGCTTCACCTTGCACTTCAAATGATTTGGCTTTGTACTTTTGTAACTGTTTGTCTTGCATGTGAACTAAGGTTATGTACACAAACAAAAAGTGATTCATTCATAGTACATGACACACAAGATACTTAGATATATTGTTAGAGGATTTTTGTTTCTTGCAGTTCCATAATAATGGGGCTCAAACCAAACACAAGTTTCATTTTGACATTTGGGGGGTGGCTGGGAACACCATTGTTATTTGCAAGTTGCAACTACCCACAAGGAGTCCAAAGGGGAAAAAACAGGCACAAACCACCAAACCCACAATTGTCAATCATCGAACTCTCTGCCTGCCTTAAGGAAGTGGGTGGGGGTTGGGTCAACTAGATCAGTTTGTCAGGCCTTTCAAAATTGAATGCGGAAGAGCATGCATATGTATGCCTTCAAAACCTTTTACTATCACTCAACGAGACATGAAATGGAAACCTGACCTTCCAGTGGAAAACAAAAAACACTTATTATATACTATTACCACTAGGAAAAGATAAAATATTTTTTTGATGCACAAAAAATTAATTGAATTTGAGAGCCTTTAGTTTTTCTTTCACTCGTGAAGGAAGCAAACAAACACCCCACGTTTACATGAATCGGTAGCAAAGGGGACACTACTACGTATCTAATATCCATAAATTAATATTAAATGCCATGTACAAGTATTGTTTCTTTATTATCTCTTCACACTTGAGAACTTTGCAAAGAAGTACTTCTGTTCTGTGAAATGTGTTCAATTATAAAGTGTTGTTAGCCAAGGTCCCAAAGGATCGATTCTTTAGGCCCGTTTAGTGAACTTTTCCCAGGCCTCCTACACACAATCCCAACCCCTTTTTTATCTTCAATAGTTTGGGAAAACACTTAAGTAGTTCCAAGAATGCACAACTAATTTCATTTGCTTCATTGCAAAGAGAGGATCCTTTCAGAGGGTTTCATGATCACTTGCAGAAGCCCATTTGAAACGGAAGACTACTACCAAAGTAGCTTAACAACTTCCTCACCAATTAGATATATATTTACATATATACTATTATTTTTTTTTTTTAAAAAAAAAATTAGTATTGAAATTTGTAAAGAAAAAAATGTTGAAATATTCACCCAGAAAAAAATGTTCCAAAAAAAATAAAATTGTAAGTACACCAATTTACTTTACCTACTTCTGACCCACTTTTGGAAACTTGAAGAAAAGGGGCCCAAAAAAAAACCCCAGGAGCAGCAGGACCGTAAAAAGCGGTCAAATACCAAACACCTTCATTAGCGCCGCAATCTACGCTGAACTAAAACTCACGGTCAGGTTAAAAATCGAGTCGGGCACCGGTCCGCGCCCCACCCGAAACCCCGCATTAAATGCGTGTAACTGCCGGTGGGTTATAATTGTAAAAGGAGTAAATAATGATCCGGTACAGAAAAACTGCAAGTGGGGCAACCAAATGGGGAGATCTGACGACCAGCGACCGTCCATTCAGTGCAGAGGGGGACAATAAAAGGGGTGGTTAAATGTGGGGTTATAGGTGGAGTTGAGAATTAATGTGAGAATTTACAAAGGGGAGGGTGGGGGTGGGTAGGGTACCAAGCCAGGATGCGTTTCGGTAGTTTGGCCTCTACCCTTTGTCCTTTTATTTCTTTGCTTCGTGTTAACAAAGTAGGTGTTAATAGGTGGTGGTGGTTGTTATTGTTGTTGCTGTTATTTGGGTGGGGAGGGGAGGTGGCTTTGGAAGTTGTGTCCTTCCTTGGGTAGAATGAATCACCCTTGCTTAGGTAGTAGCTAGGTTTGTTGTCGCTATCAACCCACCAATGGGGCCAAAACCCAAAACCCAAAAACAAAGGTTTGGTACCCTAAGTTTCACCCAAGGATATGGATGGATGGATGGATGGATGGGTGGATATATGGATGGATGGATGGGTAGATAGATGTATGGAAGTTGTGTCCTTCTTAGCAAAATGAATCACCATTGTCTAGGTAGTAGGTAATAGGGTAAAAAGCCAAAAAATAGCATGCTGCCCAAAGTTTTACCCAAGGCCGTTATATAGGAATGGATGGATGGGTGAATAGATGGATGGAGTTGTGTTTGATTTGGTATCAAATTGGATGAAAGCTTCCTTTTTTTCCCTATCTGTCACATTTTATCTTGGGATTTCTCTAAAAACTGAAGTAGTATATTTTACCTATACATAGTTTTCAGATTTCAAACATATTGTACTACCACTAGAAGTAGTAATCTTCCAAACCATTGAGACTAGTTTGTCAAATGCATTTAGCCAAAGCGGAGAGAAATGAACAAAATGCAAGTTGAGCTTGCTCTGTACTTTTTCTAGCTTAGGCATTTGCCACCAACAAGCTGAGCATTTCATTTGTAAGACATCCACAAGGTTAGCATCAGCCTCAAATCATGGTGGTTTTACATTCACTAAACAAGCAAATTGGTTATTGTGGCCCTTCATGTGAATGCGGCCCCCAGCTCCCAAAACATGGAAGTACACCAAAGAAAAAATCAGTGCATGAAAACAAGTAGGTAGATCATTTGGGCACCACCTCAAGGATTAAAGGCAGCTTCTCCTCATGGTTTTGTGTGATGGGTGGCGGTGGCTTGTTTATCAAGTAATATCCAAGGGTACTTGATTCAAAGGGACCCACAAACAAGCCCTTGGATGAAAGTACTTTGAATGAACTATTTTATTGACTATTTATCATTCAGTTATTGGAAGATAGCCAATATAAAATGGTCTTTGGCTTTCTTTCATTTTGTTCTTTGGGGGCGCATCCAATGGGTGAAGAAGTGTGATAACAGGTAAACCGTGAGGCGAGTCCCAATTGGCTCCCTATCCTAGCATGACAGGTCTGGCTTGTCTCTCTGAAATGGCCGCTGGGGCGGCCAACCCTCCACCCACAAACCGCATGTCCACTGATGACACAAATCGGTCAGACAATTTGCAATAGTGGCTGCCAAAAAATTGGCATCATTGAGTAAGTAGAGAGTATGCTAAGAGTAGAATACACACTTGGTGAGTTGAGTAAGTAGAGAGTTAGTGTTGAAAATTGATTAAAATAACAATGTTCGGTTCCTGACATCATTTATGGGCTGCACTTATTGCCATCAATGAATGTTGATCTATCTATCTATCTATGGAAGGCTTTTAGCACTTAGGTGACTAATGGTCCAGCCATACTCCAAGTTTGTGTGTGTTAGGAGCATGTTAACAATGAACATTAGTTCACACCTCAAATGTTATGTAATAGCAAATGTACTTGAAGATTGTCGTGGTATTGGAGATATTACAATGTCATTCACCAATGTTTCTTGATTTTTCATCCTTTAAAAAATGAAGATTTCATACATTAGTATTGATGTTACTTAGAATCTCGAAAACCAAGAATCATAATCATTATTATTTTTTCTTTGTCTTTTCTTTCTTTCTTTTCCATTGCCCTAGTTTTATCTACCTGAGCAAGGCATGGCATTGTTGTAGTTCCAATGGTAATGTCTTCACTACCTTTACAAATTGTGAATTATAGTGCATTCAATAGTTTATGCAAACTAAAATTCTACATGATCTATTTACTACTACCAAAATGTAGCCAACTAACAAGCACAACTATTTTCACCAAGTCCCATCAACAACAAATGTTGCAAATGGTATTCCAATGGTATTAACAATTGACATTACAACTAACACTCCAATTCCACCATCAAGTTTTGCGAATTGTGCTTTAAATACATATGATCAACACTTAAATCATTTCATTATGGGTCTAGGATTGTGGGAGTCTTTTCAAGGCCCTTTAACGAAGCATTAAGTTTGACTACATATATCTTTTGGTGGTATAGGCCTTCTTTCTATAAAGGATTGTGCCCAACTATTTTTCTAAGGAGTTGGGTTTTAATGCCTCTAAATTTGTGCTTTACGTTTTGTATTTTCAATAAACCAGTTTTTGCAGAATATGTTCTTCAAATTGAAGGGGGCCACACCTACTTCAATCATCTTTACATGTAATGTGAAATGATTTTCCTCTTGTAGCAAAGGAGATGCACCCTTCTTTTGAGAGTCTAACAGTTATCGACACCCCAAGTCCATAGGCATCTTTCATGAACATCCATCACAACACATCCCTTAAGTTTATCTTGGAGGTCGATTTCATTTCCTTGATATCCATAGCTCGCATTTGTTTTTATTCGAGCAAGGGAGCAAGGCTATGGTTGGTTGTAAACCATTTATCTATTTATTTCACATCGCACATTTTACTTTCACCTTAGCGTTGCATTTTCATCTTGATTTGATTTAACCTTCAACATTTAGTCTTCTCACATGTGAGTGTGGACATAGGTTGGACACATCTAGCACGCATTTAGCTCATTGTCCATTTAGACGTCAATGGATAACCACACATGACACCATTCAAAACGTCATGTACATTTGAAAAAGTGGACCTACTATATGGAAACAGTGGTGATACACCTTTACATCAAGAGTTTCATTACAAGTTGATCTCTACATGACCCAAAAAGACTAGGTCTTCGTTGTTGATATGGCAGTTATTGATCCAACGCAGGACACGGTGGCTTTGAATGTCATTACTCGACTAGCAATTGTAGCTACGAAACTTAGCACCATTGTTAATATTTGCAAGCATAGGAGGCTTCACAAAAGGCACCGTTTTATTTTAATGGCCATGGAGGTGCACGATGCACCTCAACATGATATGGATTGTTCCATCAAATAATGTGCTCATCTTTTCCACGATAAGCAATCAGGAGGTCATTTATCCTTGTATTTTTACATTCAATTTCTTAGGTAACATGTTAATATTACTCTTCAACATGTTTTAGCATTTGTTATAGAGAGGAAGATTGCATTAGCGGGTGATGTTTGTTTTAAACCTCCCATTACTATTCAATTTCATGATTTACACATAGGTAACATTAGAAGGGTTGTGGGTGAAATAACTTCCTACCACAATAAGGACTAGTTCTTTCCTTTTTTTTGGTTCTTGTAAACAATTCATCCTTTGGCCTTTTTTTGGCCTCCCCTTTTTGTTTCCCCTATGATGGTTTTAGGCATTAATCTTTTATTGGTTTTTTTTAATTTGTTCTTCAATCATTTAATCAATTTCTTAAAACATTCACATCTTGAATGTTGTATCATGAAAACCTTTAAGAAATCAGCATCAAAATTCTAAAAATTCAAATATATTTGAACTTGAAATAATCTAGGTCAACTTGATTGCAAACATCATAAACCTTAATGATCACACCATAAGAACATCTAATCCACTTCAATAAAACAAAAAAAAACATAAAGTTTTTGGATATTCAAAGATTTTAACCATTTACTTAAAAAAAACCTAAACAACCCAATTTTTTAAATGTTGATATTTTTGCATTTGTCAATTTAAACAAAGTTAAACATGAAGTGAGTTGGGAAGCTATCGATCTAAATATAACATGGAAATACTAATCATAAATTGGTAATGCATTTTTAAAAATTTAATCATAGGCAGTCATTTTGATATTTTTTCCAATGCAAGGATAATTGGGGGATTTTACATTGAGATTACAAAAAAATGTTTAATTATAAGAGCAGCACCCTAGGAGGTCAATCTTTGTATATATTTTTAAACATCTCAAATAAAAAGATATTTTTAAGTTTGTTATGAAATAATGGTATATTGTAAATAGATTTTCATAATGAATTATAAGTAATCTATTTATATTTTTAATAAACTATAAACTATAATTTTATTCAATAAGTTGCACTTTATATCCTTTTGCATGTTCTTTTGAATAAAATGGAATTGAACTCCTAGGGGTGGCACTAGGCACAATGAAAAATTTGGAACATGTTTGTAAAAGACAAATTTTCAAAATGAAAGTTTACAACTTTCAACAATGTGTATTTTGAATTAATTGATGTTTTCGTGAATGACATACTATATTTTAATCCTTCATGTTTAAAGGATTCCATGAATTTAAATAATGAAATTGTTTGTTGTATGCAACCTTGCCATAAATCTACATTGCTTGATAACCCTAAGTTTAATGATGAATGAATGATTATATGCATTGAAACTCTCTTGAATATATGCATCTCCTTTATATATCATGATCCCACCTTACATTTTATACATGCATTTGAAGAAGGTTATAGGTGGGCAATGTTTCCCCACACTCCTTGTCAACATTGGTTACTTTTAATTCCTTCCCCAATTACCAATTAGACATGGAGCCTCTCATTGATGGGTTTAGTTTGAAATAACCCAATATTTTAGCTTGAAATTTTTAATGCAAATGAACATGTTACATCACATCCTTTATCATGATGATTTTTTAAACCATGTTACACTCTAGAAAGATCTTGAATTTTTTTTTTCAACCACATAATAGCACAACAAACAACATAGAACTTTGAAACCAACATTGATAAATATTGGGGATTCTTCACACCATGTTGGGAACACGTGGGTGAATAATTAGACCTCCTATTGTGATCAGACAAGAAGTTGGATTTTTCTCTCATGTGAACACAACTTTGTTTTAGGGTTTTGCTTTTTGTTTTGAATGGCCATCATCTTTCTTTGTGTGAATGGCAAATTTTATGTTATCACTATTTGTTAATAATTACAATTATTGCTTCAAATAGACTTGTGAATTGGGTAGGAAACTTTGTTTGTTTGTGCATTATGTGAAATAGGTCGACAATAAGCAATGGATGGCCAAGGATGCTGCAATCATTCAATGGAGAGGGAGAGTATGACGGTGCATGACAGTATAAGAAGATGAGTTTAAAGGCAAATGAAAGTAGGTTTGTTGGTTTTGTTGATTCTATTGTAGAAGTGTAAAATTGGGAGCTTGCAGAAGTTGGTAGTTGTTGTTTTGATTTTCGTTGCGCCAATGATTACATCATGGTAGGCTTTATGTTCTTGATAGTATTAGTTTTTATAAGGGGTTGATGCTAAGGGTTGATGACACTTAAAATGAAGTATGAGTTGTAGAAGTAAGAGCATGTAAAAGGATACATCTGCATGGTATCTTGGTGGAACCTTTCCTCGAATCCAATGAATAGCGTAGATGTATGACTAAGAGCCAAAAACCTTAACAGGGTATCCTTGGGTTGGGTAGAACATGGGTAAAAAATGAACAAAATGGGAGAATTGATAGAAATTTATCCATAGACCCTTGTCTGCACATAATTTTATTTTTCCTAAGTGGTTGCAAGCCAACTTTGGTATACATTGCTCATCTTTGGTTCGTACCTATAAGTCAACATGTTTATAAGATTAGGCCAAGTGTTTTTTTGCATTATCACATATGGTAAAGGGATGGTTAATAGCTCATAATGGACCAATGGAAGACTGAAAGTTCCGACCTCAAGCCAAACCCCATTAGTTGATGCATTCATAATGTGTGGATTTCTTCTTAGTAGTAGCTTGAAGGCTACCACTATAGTAAGCTAAAAGAGACTAATAGGTATGTGCCATCTAGAGATTTGCATGGGTATGGAACATTATGTTCTAATAGGACAATATCACCAAGGGGTTTTAACAATGCCAAATTGGTAGGATGTAAGCTACAGGAATTGTTTCACAAATTTATATGTTTATTGTGAGCAATTTGTAATCATGAGATTTTCTTTCTACTCCTTTCTTTTGGTTTCCACTATGTTCAACATAATTTTCATTAGAACACAAAAAGGCCATGTTGTATTCATTTGAATTTATCAATTGTACTCACAAAGTTAATCTACAACACAATTCAAACTTTGAAAAAAAAAAGTCAACCAAACCCAAGAAAGAATGGTTTGCACATGGCTTATAAACCTCACATGCCTTGCGATGGAAAAATATTTACATAGCAATGGGCCACCAGCATATCAATACATCCATAGCATGGCCATCTAACATTAAACACAAAGACTAAGTCAAATGATATTTTGAAATGAACTTACGTTAATAGAATTTTCACTTTTTGACTTCAAGTTGTGTGAATATAAGAAAAACATGAAGGTTTTTTAAAATATAATTGTTAGGGTTGATTCAATATAACCATCATTATCAATAGTTGTTAATATCAACATTGAATCATGGCCATATTTACAAGCCCAAATTAATTTTCATATTATTTCAAAGTGCTAAATCATGTGTGAATACCAACAATTGGGAATAGTTTTTATCTTTCTCCATTTGAACCCTCATGCTAATGGTTCCCCTCCCCTTCACAAAATGTTTTCTCATTCAAGAAATTGTGTTTTTCCAAGGACTTTTCATGTCACCCCACATAAAAAAAATCTTTTCATTTTAATGACAACTTCCAAAAATGAGATGGGCCAATTTTCCTAAAGATTGTGTTTGGCCCAAATTGAAAGAGGGAGTATTATGTGAAAGAATTTTTTTTCCCAACCATATTATTACTTATCCTCTCACGCACAATGAATTTGTGAAGAGGATGCAACTAAACATGATATATCATGTGATAAAATTATTATATTTTCAACATACCATATATATATATATATAACATATCTTCCAACTAGATAATTGGGAAGTGGTAGAGCAAAATATCCATCTAAAATGTCAAAATTTTCATAATGATTTAATTATCAACATGGTGTGAAAAAATCTTTGATTTCAAGTTCCTCCATATTCAATTATTAATCGACTAATTGAACATACTAACAATTAATGTCTAAAATCATTAGGATATTAATTAATATTATTTTACATTTTTAAAATATTAAGGATTAATTCATGCCCTATATTAATTAAATTATTGCTTTCATAATAAATGTAATGATATTATAAACTTAATAAAATTTTATTTATTTATATAATAACCAATGTTTATTACCCTACTTTTTGCTTGTGTATTTTGTAAATTCAATGAAAAATGACGCGCTCCTTGGTCTCTGGGTGAACTCACTTGAGGGTTCACGAAATGTCAAGTTGCGGAAGGTTGGGACCGAGGGCACGCTCCCGACTTCCAACTCTAGAAAGGGGTACAGGGTCGAGTTGGGAGCCCTGGGATTAGACTAGGAAGAGGGACTAGAAGATCAAACTTGCATCCAAAAACCAACCATAAGCTTGAATTTGCATCAAAAAACCAACCACAGGAGGTTAGTTTAGCATTCGGGACACCCTTGGGTGTTGGGACTTGCCACGGGCACTTGGACACACAAGACTCACCACGGCCCGGACTCGGGAGTAAGCCACCACCTTACTCCTTATAGTATTCTCTGCAACTCGCCGTGGAGACCACATCCAAATGGCACAAATTCCCGGGACTCTCGAAATGGAGTCCCGAAATTGTCCCAGCGGGACTCCCAGAACTTTGAACCGCCATAACTCCCGACTACAGAATCCGATCGCAACGAGGTCCGAACCGAAGTTGTAGCCCTCGTCGAGATCTTTCCAACGCCATGTCGCACACTCAAATCGGGTGTCGGGAAAAGGTCGATTCCCGACTTTTAGTGGTCGGGAGTCAAACTACCAATTTGACTCCCGGCCCTTCTTTTGCCCATAACTTGGGCTGCAGATGGCCGAATTGACAATGCGAGGGCATTTTCGATATCTACGTTTCAAGACTTTTCCAATGACACCAAGAACACCCCAATGCGAGGTGTTTTGCCCCTTGCTGTCGAGCTCTGAACATTCGGAAGTCCCAGAGGACTCCAAATCCCAACTTTTTCCAAGTGTTGGGCTTCCCCCACACTTGGCCAAAGTAGGGTTGCGACAAAAAATGTCTCCCTAATTCAGGTGTATACTAACTTAATAAGATCAAATTTGACTAAACCACCCTCTACATTTGACCAAATCCCAATAAAAGTTTGTAAAATGAAAATGAAAACTAAGTATGAACTATAATTAATGGGAATTACCATAACCACTAAATTCTATAACACATTACAAAACAATGGGGATTTTCACACAAAAGGTTACAACTTGTGACACATGCGTGAGGTAAGCTTTGTGGTTTCATTTATTACAATGAACAAAATGTGGTGTTTATTATGGCATTATGCATATATTACATTTAAATTGTAATTTGACATTAAGTTATGGCACATATTACATTTGTGTAAAAATGTAATTATCAAAGTGCAATTAACCTATTTTTGTATCAATAATCAAAACAATAAAATACAAAACACCTTGAATGTCTATATATGTAATTTTTTAATGCAAAAAAACATCAAATTGTTCCTAATGTAATGTTTGAATGAAAAAAACTTTACTAAATTCCTATATTGAAACTCAAAATTAATTGCAAAATCTCTCCTAGTCAAAGATCAATTTTGACACCCCCCTAAAACTACATGATATAACCCAAAACCATTCACACAATAATAAAAGTGCAATGTTACAGAAAACACTCAATTCAAATTGGAATCTTGTCATGTTACATGCATCTTTTATCAAAAAACTCACATGCTTATGTGTTACCCTAATTTCACTAAGAAAATGAAGACCAAAAACATATAGACAATTCACATATCTATCTACAAAGGTTTTTTTTTGGTTTGTTTTGTTTGCTTTTCATAGTGAAATCTCCAAAACCATAGTACCTCCCATTGCACTCTTGGTATCATAGGAAAGCCCTCAATGAATAGAGGTTCAATAAGTGATTTGGTAGTGTTTTGATTTCTATTGCAAGAGTTATTCAATATTGAACAAATTGTCAAAGAAAAAATTAAAAAAATCAAAACTAAATATTTTAGGGTAAATTGAGGTGAACTTTTCATATTGTTGGAAAGTCCTCAATGAGTGGGATTCCTTGGAGGCGATTTCATAATTTTTAGACCAAAGTTGTGGGGTTGGGGAGAGATATGGAATTTTGTATCATTTTTGTTATAAAAAAATAATTGATTATGGAATTTTGTATCATTTTTGTTATAAAAAAAAATTGATTTTTAAAAAAAATCTTTTCACAATTGACCTTTATCATCAAGGTCCTATTCACACTAGTGATTTATTTTATTTTGTGGTGAATTTTCACCATTTTGCAAAAAATGTTTTGAAAAAGAATATTTTTGTCACAAATTTGCTTTAAAAAATCACCACGGTTGCCTACAATATGGAAAAGGGCTCAAACTTTTCTATTAAAAAAATTTGGCTAAATATACTTATTGATGATTGCCACTTGAGCAACATTACAAAATTGAAAAAATAAAATAAAAAATCACAGCACAAGCCACACTAGTATTACCTAAATCTACAAAAACACAAAGATTTTGGTTTTTAGGGTTTGGAGCTTCATGCGACGGTCCCTTTCGTATGCGCAAGCTTGCGTTGTGGTTCCTTGACTTTCGCGATTTTCCTTGTTTTGCTGCCGCTGCCCTGGTTCTAGTTTTTGCTGTAATCTGAAATTGGGATTTGGCGTTTGTTTTTTTTTTCTTTTTTGGTGGAAATTTGTTGGATTGGTTGTGTTTTCTTTGGTGCAGGAAGAAAGGGAGAGAGGTGGGAGTGCAGATTTCTAGGAATGCGAGTGCTTGTGAGGGAAAATGAGAGAACGTGATGAGGAGGAGGAGGATATATTCGATTCGGTTGTGAATCTCGAGGGATCTCATCTGCAGCAAGGATTTGACGATGGATTCAGAGACGGTGTGGCGGCAGGAAAGGAGGAAGGGAGGGAAGTAGGGTTGAAGACGGGGTTTGAGCTGGGAGAGGAGATCGGATTCTATCGAGGCTGTTGTGATGTCTGGAAAGCAGCCATCGAGAAAGACGCCAATGCCTTCTTCTCTGCCAGAGCGCAACGGAACGTCCGCCAGTTTGATGAGCAACTAATTTCTTATCCGCTTCTGAATCCGCAAGATGAAAGACTTCAGGACCTCGTCGATACCATTCGCGCCAAGTTCCGTGCTGTTATGTCTATGTTGTCGATCCATCTTGACTACGAAGGATATCCTAAACCTAATCTTGCTGATGATGCATCGTTTTGAGGGTTGTCGGGAACAGTTTTCGGCGTTGTGCCACATACCTTTGGAGAAGACATTGCTTGCAGCAGCTTTCATAGACAATAGGTAAAGAGTTTAAAGAGTTTTTCCTTTACTGTGGTTTACTGCCAGAGCTCCCAGAGCTCCTGAAGTACAATTGTAGCTCAAGAAGATTCATCTGCTTTTCTACCACCAGAACCTCACCTTGTAAATGGTACTTATACAGGTGACCATAACTATGCTACAGTCTACCTGAACAATATAAATTAGGGACTGTCTGTGTAGTGTTCAACTCAGTGTGTTCTTTCTTCTATGTATAGTTGGGGGTTTCAAATGGAGTTGTGGAATCTGAGGCCTTTGCAGCTCTTGATCAAGGTACACACCTTTGCTCTGATCTCTCAGTTTCTTTGGGTTTTCACTTGTAATCATAAAAGTCTAGTTTAATCTCAGAGGTTCTAGAATCCTCATTATGTGGTAGCTTCAACATGTGAAATTGAGAAGTTAATCTTGAAGGCACGAGCATCTTAAGTGGAATTATCAAAACAATGATACAGAAGGGTCAAGTGCTGATTACTCTAGGAGCAAGAATGCTTTGCTTTTTGAGTGACTTCAACAATGTCATTATTTTGTACATTTGTTAAAAACATCATTGGAATGATCAGGCTATGATGTCTTTATGGACAATCTTCGGAGATAGTTTGATAAAAAGTTATTTAAGGATTTATGGTCTGCCAAGAACATATAATATCAGCAATGTTGCACTTCACACCAAGATCCAGCTCATTGCCTTGATTCGCGGGTAGACACCTCCTTTGTATTGATAGAATTCAGAAGTCCTGATGGAGAATGAAAAGGAATGTGAGCAAGACTGGATACTAAGGTTATTACCAGTTGATCAAACCATGGTGGTTTTATAACTGTGCTCTGAAATCCTTTCCTGTTGAGTGACAATGCTATAAATAACAAGCTTGCTCAAGAAGCTGAACACAAGAAACACTTTGGAACAATGGTGGAAGCAAGAGGCTGATAAGTAGACATTGGACTAGATGGCACTGAATTTTGTAAAAAACTAAGTTACTGCAGACAGTGGTGGATTGCAATTGTTTCTTGTTTTCCATCATGACCATGTTTGTGAGGGGAGGAAAAGGTATAGGAATCAACATCTGTGTGCATTGAAATCTCTTTTTGCTGATCTCTACCTGACCATTTAAGGTCTCTACACCTGAACTTAAAAAGAGAACACTAATTTAGATTGACTCAGAGAAATATGTTGTACATGCATTTGTCTGCATTTTCATTTGTTAAATGTACAAAAATATTTTCCCTTTCACCTTTCCCTGATTTTGTATGCACTGTGCAAAGTGCCCATTCAAAGTTAGTCTACCTTAAGTGAAAATTCGCCATGAAGAAATCACTGAAATTTCTGATGGTAATTGTTGAGAAAACTTATGTTCTTATTTGAAGTCTACAATCACAGAAACTAGAAAGCTGCACACAAAAGATGAACAAACCAGAACTGCATTGATTTACGATTTGCAGACTTTGCCCCACTCAAGGGAATTCTAGGTGCTTTCACTTGGGTTGCTTACTCTATGCTCCATCATGAACACAATCTACAGATTGTTGATATCCAGGTCTTAAAATGAAGATTATTGGATTGATAGCTGACAAGCTATGAAAAATTGAGAAAATTCTCCACAACCTGAATGCTAGGTAATTGAAAAATGAGATGTATCACAAAAGGAGATTCCAAATATTAAAAATGAGATAGATCCCAAAACCAGATCAAGTATTGAAATCTGAAATAGATTAACAAAGGAAAGACTAGGGCAGGAATTGAAACATGAGATAAGTCATATAGATTGTGAAACTGGAAACTGGATATACCAGGCCACGATATCAGAACGGAATTTCATGAATGATTGCTCACTGAAGGACAACGCTAAAATTTTGAACCACAGATGGTGCTTTCATGATATAATAACAATAATAATCAAACCAGCAGCTAGCCCTTGAAACTGTTTCAAGTCCGCACTCCAAGGAGTTCAGAGTCCATCAAAAGACGTTAAATCAGCAACACATCTTTATTGCAAGCAGTACCAAAATTACTACCTGTTTCCTTTTCTCCTTGTCTGCCATAGGCCCAATCTTTTTTTTTTCTCAAAAGAGATAGATGCTGCCCAGACACTCTTTGGATTATGTTACGCACTGTTGGGGCCAAAACTTGCATAACAGGACCCAATCGTATGTCAGGGCAGCAAACAAGAGGTGCCTGGGCAGCACCAGACACATCTTGTTCTGGGAAAATAGTCAGTCAGGGAAAACAGGAGCAGGGAGTACTTTTGAACTGCCTTGCAATAAAGACATGTCTCTGATTTAAGGTCTTCTGAGTGGAGACTCCAGGGTCAAGGTGTGTCAGTTCTTACTCATACTAGTACGCACATGAAAGCCAACAATTGGTCATATTATTGCTATAGTTTCATCACAATTTAGCTGGGCTGTCATGAAGATCTTAGTTAACCTTGTACTATCTTCCTGGATGATCCGCTACTAGAGATGGGTGTCAACAGAAAGTTCTAAAATATTACAGAATTGTGTTGTAATTAACTCCGTCCAGGAAGTCACAAAAGTTTCAAAAGTTTCAAATGAGAGTAATAATTAAGTGAAACACCCATGAGCTAAGGGTGTCAATAATTAATGTCCTATTTCCTCCTTATATTACGCCTGACAAGATCGTTGCAGTGTTGTTTGATCTGGTTCCTTGCCACCACCACGCGCCCCGACAATGGGATATTCAAACTTGGGTGGAAAAAAAAGGGGGCTAGTGGAACGGCCTCCAACTGGAATAAAGAATCGAGAACGTGAGTGCTGCAAACAAACGCGTGCTAACAGTATGCCGGATCGATCAGTGTGATACGAGTCCTGACTCCTCCTGACTGACTGACAAACTGATCACTGGACTGACGAGAGTTTGCACACTGAATTGAATTCAATCTGCAAATCTCAAGATCTTGTACTACTCTGGAAATTCAATCACTTGCGGTTAGTATTGAGATATGTGAATGATTTGGCTTCATTATTTTCCAACTACCCAACGACCCCGCTGCTTAATGAATGAAGAATGATCGTGCCCTTTTCCTGATCTGAAGGACTTGGGGAGGTTCTAGTCAGTGTTCTTCTGGGCAATTTTGTCATATAGCCAAACTGGCGATGATCCACAGGAAGATTTAGCCAAATATGAAAGTAATTTTAAAACAAAAACACATCCTTCTATACTTCTTACTATTTACTTGAACCATTTATAGAAATATGAGATTTTTCTTGAATTTAGGTAAAATATCGGCTATTGAAAATCTTTTAAAAGCTCTTTTTATTTTTAATACGGCATTTTGGCTATATAGTGCATAGCCAAAAAAAGGCTGGTTCTAACTTCTAAGTTCTAACCAGTGTTGGCCGAGTATCAAGTTAGACCCTTGGTATATACATTGGTATTGGTCTTGGTATCCAAGGACCAATCAAACTTGTATGAATCAATCATGGTTTTTTTAAATTAAAAAAATTTGTTGCCTAAGTGGCAATCCTCCATAGGGAGATGTAGAAAAGGCTAATTGTCCCTAAGAATATTTAGCCAAATCTGGCTATAAACCATATATGAAACACAACACTTGAATAATTGTTCTATATTGCTGGCTACTTGCGCGAACTAAATTTGGCAATATAACAAATTTCCCTTCTTCTTTTTTCTTGACTTCTAGTGATTGAAACTCCCAAAAGGGGTGCAACACTATTGTTCATTGGTGAAATTTCATCAAAGGATTCAATTAAAAATGAAAAATACAACCATCAAACCAATCCACCTTGACATGGTTTTGTGAGCCATTTTTATTCCATTTGGTGAAATATTTTTTCAAAGTAGTGAAAAATAAGGGTTTTGTGAGTTTCCTATTCATCAATTTTTTAAAAAAACTATCATATTCTACATTAAATTCTAATAGGTAGCAAAAATGTATAATGAATCCTTTTAAGTTTTACTTTCACATTTTGTTGAATTTCATATTTGACTATTCATCTTATGCATGATGGTCACTTTAGCAACATCACAAAATTGAAAAAAAAATATTGATGCACCTTTGATATTCAACTCAACGACCTTTTTAACGTGCATCATTTATGCTATACGTACACCATAAGATCGAAATGTTGCATGTTCAATTGTAGAGGTGGATTCTCTAACCCAACCATGATATAAGGCATTGAATTGCAATATTCCATAGCATTTTGAAATTGGAAAAAATCATTGTGTTTATATTTTTTTTCTCATCATAATACATCCAATAAATATCCCTTTCACATCTCTTCACAACAATGACAAAATCATATATAAACACATCACAAATATGAGCAAACTTGAAAATATTTTAAACACATTCAAACATAGGGATGATGTAATTAAGAACAAGAAAACCTCAATGTTGAACAACTCCAAGTTTGCCTTGGAGCTTTGTGGTGGGCACTTGTCCATCAAACATTTGTATTTCCAAGGTATTTTACTTAGTCAAAATCCAATTAGTAAGAGAAAGCGTGGAGTTCCAATGTGCTTTGATGTTGTAAAAGGTCTTCGAGGCTTTAGGGTCCAAAAATTCGCCCAACTTGCATGTGCTCCAAAACAAATTCAAGGGACATGCAATAATGTATATACAAAGATTGGAACAAAGTTTCAATTTGGGGCACTAATGGCAATTTTTAAAAAGTTCAAATGACAAGATTAGTCCAATGGGCAACATAATGCACTCCCAAGCATGAAGGGGGCATGTTTCTCCCTTAATTACATTGTAACTCTAATTTTAGCACCTTGGAAAACCAACACACCATCAACACCAAAGTTTATGAATTTGGAAGCTAAGTTAGACTCAAAATGTAAAGTAAAATAGGTATGGGCTTCCAACCTTCAACAACATAAACATCCAACCTTAGTGATCAATAATGGTCACTTCATCAACATACATTAAAATAAACCTTACCATTTTAATCCAACGACAAAAAAAATTCAAAGAACTAATATATGGGAGATTTTGCATAATCTTTTGTATGGTCATCATTGGAAAATTTCAAAAACAATTCTTGAAACAACTACCTCATTTTCAATTGCAACTACTTCACTTCTTTCCTAGAAAAATTATTGTCTTTCCTACTAACTTTCCTACCCACCAAAAAGGACATAAGAATGCAAATTAACATGTGCCTTTTCACACCGATGGTATTTATATTAACTCAAATTATATTTGGCACTAACATAAATAATGATGAACTATTGTAAAACATATGGGAATGTAAGAAAAAAAAACAACAAATTGATCATCATTAACAATGCGCAACAATGTAGGGCCCAAGTTGCTAATCATGGGGCACAAGCTTGTGCATGCAATTGGTCACAATTCAAACATTTGTGTCATTTGAGTGACGTCATGGGATGTTTGGCACTTGAAGAAAATCAAACAAATTTTTAATGTTTTTGTATCTCATAATTGGACATTGATGTTTCAAAAGTTAATAAATTATCAAAAATTGTACAAATTCACATTTTTATTCAATTTCAATTCTAGCTTCTATTTTGTTTTTAAAAAATCCTTACCATGCATCACCATAAATTCACATTTGTTCTTGGCATGTTGGTTAGTTGAATTGATGTAGTATTACCCCATAAGTACGCTTGACCTAACAATAATGACCTTGTGACCCTTATGTGCATTTAATGGCCATTGAACTTCAATATAACATGAAACACATTAATGAAAATCATAAACATGTAACCATTGTCATTCTACCTCTAGTCAATTGACAATTTGATAGTTAAAACATATTAAAAAACAAGTTTCAACTCCCATTTTGCCTTTTAAGTTTTTGATCTTCCAAACAACTTGGACTAAAATTTATAAAAGCAACAAAATTGGCTTCTTACCCAATACCAATTTACTACTAGAGGAAGAAGTAGCAATTGTCATTTTACACACTGAAACATCATGAAATTTAGGGCTAGAAGTACGATTTGCTACCAATGCAATAATTCAACCAATTTTCGAAAATGGCTTAAACACATTGAAATGAAGCTTGGAAGAAAAATGATGAAATTTGAAGTTTGTAAGTGATATCAATGAAGGCATTAAGTTTACAGTTCAAAGGACAAAATTAGGCACCTTCATCAAAATAAAAATGTAAGATGTGCATACCAATATGAACACATGAGGTGCACACTATATAAAAGAGGTTTGAAACACAAACACAATGATCCTAGTCATGATTGAACTACAATGAAGTTTGAAGCACATTATTAACTTTCAAAACTCATGTTATGAAAGTTCATGGCAAATGTATATGGGCATATACAAATCTTCAAGTTGAAGGTGTGAAGGGTTCACAAAGCTTGGTTCAATGATCCCAACCACATGTCCATTGCACCTATGTATCCACTTCAAATAAAAAACATTATTATGTATTTGCTCCTTGAAGACAAAATCACAAGATCTTAGCTCCAACACAACACAGATGTACACAAAATTTTCAAGCACATAACTTTGTCATAAAGGATGCATCTACATACTCATGAAGGTGAATAAATGGGGAAAACAAAGGTTTGAGAATGTTTTTCGCAAAAGGTAGCAAATAACAATAGAGGTACATTGACTTGATGCAACATCTAATCATCGTGCATTAAAACCCAATATCCAAAGGTTCACACAAGTCATTTATGTTAACAAGCATCCCCAGTTGTTGATTGAATTGGTGGCCCCAAAATTCAATTTGACATCAGATCTTTGGTGAATTTGGCACATTTTTTGACTTAAAGATAAAGTGACAAGGTCAAAACCTAGAATCTTAGGTCTAAAATGTGCAAAGTTTTGCCATTAAAAAACCTTGTTGACTTCAATGGCTAGAAAACATTCAAAGGTTTTTGTTGCATCTTGTGTCATAATTCTAATCTTCTTTGGTTCAGAAAGGCTTTATCATCTTTTTTATACTTATGATTTTAATTGAGGACTAACATACTTTGTCTTACCTACCAAACTTGATAATGAACCCAAAATGTTATAATGTAAAGTGAAATTTTAAATTTTCATAATAAATGGTTTTTGAACTTGAATTTTAATCATACCAAAATAATGTATCAAATATTCTCAAAGCTTTTCCATTTGATATTTATCAAAATAACCTTAATTATAGTTTCAGCTGTTCCAAAATGAATGACTTTTTATTATTGAAACTTTGAACTAAGAAGGATCAGATTTCCCTAGTTTATTAATTGTTCCATTGATTTAATTACAACACAACATGTCTACTTCAAAACAAACTACATTTCATGTGGTGCACATGTTTGCAGCCTTTACTAACATACAACCTAAAATCCCATTCATTGTTTTTTCATCTTAGGACAATGGTTAAACCCAATTTATAAACCAACTTGGTGGAAAATATCTTCAGGAATGATCCTATTCTTGCTAGTTGGAGAAATCAAAACATTTGAATGAACAATAGGATCAAATAAAAGGCTATCAAAATCAAAATTATTTGTGAAATCATCACACCAATTTTTGATAGTTGAAGACAACTTTGGACTACCTTAGTACCTTGGCCAATTCAACACTAATTATGTTATTTTCAGAAATGTTGAAATTCTAAAAGATTATTTCTTCCAAATCAAAAAACATTGTGAAGGAAAATAGTGAATATTTAAGAATTTGTTGAAATGAATGTTTCAAAATTAATTAGTTAATTATTTGATGGACATGTGTTGAAATGGCCAAGGTACTATGGTATTTGCCACTATTAAAGGCCTTAAGTGTTTGTTAAGAAGTGTTAAGTAGGTTTTATTGAAACCCAATTCCTGAATTGATATGTTTATCTCTTAAAAGATATTATTTAATAGTTATTGGTTGGATACCCAAATGAAATTTTCTTTTCTTGATTTGTTCAATTTCATCATTATTGTAAGTCAATATCATTTTTTGAGTTGAATCATAACCTTGTCTGCACTTTTAACTCCTCATGTTAAATATTAGCCAACCTAGCTATAATTTTGCCATCTATATTGTTTGGTGATGACATGAAAATTAAGAAGTATCATTAATCCTTTGTCCATTAATTTCAAGTTCTTAAACTTCACAAAGGACAATATGATTTACTTCCATATTTGAAGCTGGATTACATGCACAATTGCATTTTATTTTGTTCAGTTGTAACAACCATTTTTACATGAGCGAATTTTTTTTTAGTTGTAATACAACCATTGGAAGACTTGGATACCTTGTTATGAATCTAGTACGTGGAATTGCAACTTAGAGGTTAAGAACTTTTTTCTGTACAAACATGTCAAATTATCGGGAAGTGTCTTCCACAACATCATCAAAAAAATATTATTAAATTAGCAAAATCTGAAATGTCTGCTTAGATCAGGGATTTTGGGGGGGTTTTTTGTGGAGAGTTTTTGCAAAATTTCAACCTCAGAAATTAAGAGGGAAAAATCTGTCACAAAATGTTAGAGATTTTTTTTTTTGTCAGGACCAATTGAAGTGAGAATACCAGTTTGGTCCCCACTTTTGACAAAATTTGGGTCCATTACCCCCAGTTTGTGGTTATTTGCGAAAACCATAACCCTATTTATGTTTATGTAATGTCACTATTTTTTTTCCCTTTTTCTTTAATTGACATTTCACATAGTATCAAACATCCTATATGTAGAACCTGTGATTCTAAAACAATTGTTTTAAAAAATCAGTGAGTCCTTTAACCAAATTGATTGCCATTGAGGTTGTTCAATCCCCCATCCAACAATTTAAACCTTCACAATTGATTTCAACTTTTATGTTGTTGCATAAGTGGAACCCTAATAACAGAATTTGTCGACTTTGCAAAGAGACCTTTTTTTTAAAAAATTTGAAAACAAATGGAAAGAATCCATTGCAGGAAGAAACAGAGCACCATTTATGAAGAGATTTACAAGTATGTATTCCATCCATTATTACTGGAATAAACAAAAGCAATGGGTCTCGAGAAGATGACTTTTCTCTAGCCCTTCCCTCAAATAGGAGACTAGAAATGCAAACTTTGAGTTGTGCACTATTAGTTGGCTTATGATATTTCCTGAGCTCTCCATTGGTGTTTTTTTAATCAAATTTGGAAAGTAGCTTAAGTAGCAATCATCCATAAGAAACATTTAACCAAATCTGACTATAAACCACATATGAAGTACATAATTTTTTTAATAACATTTAATATTTATGCCTACACATTAAAAACCAAATATAGAAATCTGATCATTTTTACTGATTTTTTTTCTCAGTTTTAACAATTGAAACTATTCAAAATCACTCCTTTTTGAATTTGAGTTTTGAATTTCATAGCCATTAAAAAAAAAAGGTTGTTCCCATTGAATTGGAAGCATGGGTTGTTTGCTGCTAGGGTGCCAAGGCAGTTCCACAAAGTCCAAGGCCTTAGTCTGGGGCATCGCTTTGTGGGTTATTTGGATTGAGAGGAACCATGCAATTTTTAGGAGGGAAGGATGGCAAATAGAAAAGGTTCAATCATGCATTTGGAGTGGTTTGCTTGATTATGGGAGGGCTTCTTGGTATAATTGTTTAGGCGCTATTAAGAGATGCCCAATTGTTAAGCAAAACCTTCTTCTTGAGTCCTTTGATAAGCTTTGGGGTCGGAATAATGTTATTTGTTCTAGGATTGGTATATTTGTTGCATGGTACTATGATGGACCTTGTAGAGGTTTTATTGGCTGACTGTTTGGGTTGAGTGCGTGTTGCGCGCTCCCCTTGTGGGTTGTGCTGCTTTTTTCTTGGCATTGAATTTTTTCATTTGTGCCTTTCCAAAAAAGAAAAAGAAAAAGGAGGTTGTTCTCAAGTCTCCACTAAGAGCATGCCCCCAACAACAATAAAATGACATGTTTAAAATATTTTGAATGAAGTATTAGGCCCCTTTTACACTAGAGCTTAGAATCTCGTGGTCATCAAAATGGAAAATCTCCAATAGCAAGAGAAGACATGTCAAGGTACTACATGTTCATTTCACACAAAGGTTGAAGGCCTAAAGAAATAATGAAATGTGAATGAATGAAAAATGAACATTAATTACACTTTGGATAATGTCTCATAGTTTACCAAATTTCATGTTAGGACCACTTATTTGAGGTGGACCAAGCATGAAGCCCATTAAACCATGAGCTCAAAAAACTATGATTGATCCGATTTATTAAAAAAAATCTCTTATGATTGGCTCAAAGAGGTAAGATTTAAATAATCAATCAGTTTTATGTAGTTGGCCTTTTTAGCTTGATGGGGGCAGATGGGGAGGAATTAACACTCTACATTGGATGTGCTAAATATTGATACATACTCAAATGGGGGCTGTTGTGGGGGGCATGCACGAATGGTCATATGATGTTCTTCAAATAGTGTGAAAACAGTTTTTAATTTTGAAGCCGTAAAATTGTATACAAGGTAAACAGTGATCCATATGTTGTTGGCTGGCCATAATGATTGGCCTAACACTTTAAAATATCTAAATTTTCAGGGTTGTGGGTGGGGGTGCAAAAACCAATCAACACTCTATATTGGATGTAATAAACATACAATACTCGCTTGTGGATGAATGAACCTCAACAGATTTAATATTTGGTTTCACCTTGGTAACCAATTGTGTAAGACATAGGTGTCATATATAGGTAGATAGGTAGGAAAATAGGTAACTACTAGGTAATTAGATGGTTTATACATAGGTAAGGGCTGTTTGTACTAGGTACCCCACCTACTAACAACCCACTGGCAGGTTATTAGTAGGTGGGTAGAGCAAAAGAGCAACTGAGGTAACCACCATGGTTAGCTAAGGAACTGAAACTCAACAGAAAACTGTTTTCTGACCAATCACCATTCATCCTTCATGGTGCACTTGTGGGTGCTGGTTCACTGTGACCCTCTATTAGCGTGAGTGTCAGCTTGGTGTCAAGTTTTAGTCTACTTTGGTGTTGGTGTTTTGGGTGCACTGAACCAACCTTCCAAAAACAGTACTACAATCTTCTACTACCACTGTTTTGCTCATGATGAGTCATGCAGGCAACAGTAAACCAGTGCTGCCTGGATATGAAGATTTGAGGCATTTCTAGGTTACCTATATGGAATATTTTTCAAAAAATTATAACATAAGGACATGCACAATATTAAAAAAATTACAAATATAGTTGACCAAACAGATATGAATTCTATTTTTATTTTTCATTTTGGTGGATATCCATTTTTCGGCTTTCAAACTCATACTAATCACATGATATGTATAAAGGTTAGGAATACATCCCGACTTTTGGAATTAATTTTCCAATCATAGACCTACCCCACTAGAGCATTAGAAAACATTTAAAAAACCAATAGCTTGTTGGGGAGTTGAACCCCGGTTCTTTAAAGAACCCTACCCAATGCAACATAAGTTTCTTGCCCTAACCACACCCTCACATACACCCCAAAGGACTTAAGAACTTCAACTTGCTAAGCATCCTTCAAGTTGTTGAAGAACATTGAAGCTTGATTGCACATTTATATGATTCTTCCTAGTAATAAAAGAAGATCACACAAAGAGAAGGAGAAAGGGAGGATGTGGGTCCTTTTTTTGGGGGATAGGAAATGGGATGGTGGATACTTACCTTGATTAGGTTGGGTGGCTTTTAGTTAGTTGCACATGTGTGAGATATATCTTTCTACAAAGAACTTAAACCCAATTTTAATCTTTGCATCAAGAAAAATTTCATCATCATCATCATCATGTTTACGCCATAGAATGCATGAACTTGGTTCTAGGGCACAAAATCCTCGTACAAATCCAGTGTTGCCACTATTGCATACATTTGCTTTGGAAAATAATTGCAAACCAAACAAAACAACAAAGCCAAAGAAACGCTTTGACTTTAAGCTTCAGATCTCATAAAGAGAGCATTTCGACACTTAGAATTCATATCTTCAATTTCGTCAAACCTCTAACATGACACAATGACTTCATGTTTTAGACCTTCGAACTTCAACTTCACACCTTTGACTTGAGACCTCTAACTTCATAAAGAACAACAAAGGACAAGGTGAGTGAAACAAAGGATATTGTTGCTCAAAAGGTGTTTAAAACAACTCAAGCTACTAAAGAAAAAACTAGTCAAATCAAGGATCGCGTTGCTTCACCTTGGGAACATCAAATGAAAAGCCACACAAGAATGATGAAGCTAGAAAGATGAAGTTCAATATGATGTTGATAAAAAAGAATATGACTATAGTGTTGGCTCAATTTTGGAACAATTGAAACAAAAGGTTGTTGAATCATTTGGAACTATGCAACAAAAGACTAGTGAGATTTGTTGAAAATGTTCAAGAGAAAGTTGGAAAAACAAAAAAAAACTTTGGTTCAAATGTAGATGAAATAAAACAAAAGGCTTCTAAAATTATAGGAATTACCAAGGAGAAGGTAGGATCTACTATTGAAACAATGAAGGATAAGACATTGGAAACATAAGGATTTGTAAAAGAAAAGGACTATGAAATTGCAAGAGCTGCCAAGGAAAGGTTTGGGTCTACATTGCAAACAACCAAGGATAAAACATATGAAACAACAAAATTTGTGAAAGAAAAGGCCTCGAAGACTACAACAACTGCCAAGGAACCTCTGACTTCACATGCTCACACGTCATAGAAAGTGTTCATAGTTCATATGTCAAACCATGCTCACACTCTCACTTCACAAAAAACATTGTAAGCATGATGCATTACCAAAAGTTGCACTTGAAGCAAGGATGATAGAAGAGAAGAAAACCACATAAAGAAGATAAGAAGATGGAAGACACTTTGTCTTCAAATTTTGTTGCAAAAAATTAGAAATCACATGTCCAGCTAAGGTCTACAAATGACATGCACTTTGCATGTTGCATTCAAAGTTTTGCCAAAAATACTTTTGCATTTTGCACTCAACAAAGTGTAAAACATTAAACCTTAATCATTGTGAACTCCATATCGATCTAATCATAATCCCAAATCCCTAACCAATCATATGCCAAAATGCACCGACTATTTGTCGAATATGCATATTCATATTATGCATATATGACCATATCCATCCATGAATGCCCATATGTGCATAGCGGTAGAGGCAATTCTTGCCCGGATATGGATGAACATCGATTATTACAATATCAATTTATGTCATATATGTATAAGGATGAATATTTGAAAAAACCAAATTCCAAATGTGATTACATGCATATCCAAGTACTATCCAGGTTCATATCCAAATTTTTTGATATGTCTGAGCAACACAGGAATAAATCAACACCCATTAGAGCAACATGAAGGACAATAATGTAGCTACTAGCTAAGCCCATCCTTGAAAACAACCCAATGACCGATCAAGATAAAAATTCTAACCTAAGCCAATTAATGTGCTTTGATTATAGTTGGCCACTATGCATTTTGCACTGTGTGACCAAATGTATGGTGACAAAAATGTGTGTTTGGTTTTTTTTCTAACCTTGGTAGATTGTTTTGTGTTGGTCCATGAAAATATTTTGGAGCATTTGGGTGCTATTTGTAGCCCATTTAAAATAGGGATGTGTTTGGTGGTTCCTTGCACTTCTAGAAAAAACCATTGCCCAGCCTTCATATA
Organism: Sphagnum contortum; assembly: GCA_963920785.1. Classification (NCBI taxonomy): domain Eukaryota; kingdom Viridiplantae; phylum Streptophyta; class Sphagnopsida; order Sphagnales; family Sphagnaceae; genus Sphagnum; species Sphagnum contortum. The sequence goes on from OY987283.1 coordinate 820,820, forward strand.
GAAGGTCCAACCTTTACATGGAAGGTGTTTGGTCATCAGCATAAAGAAAAACCATAATGAAAAAATTGTTTGATAATGGGGGAAAAACATTTTTTACTAAAATTGTACCCATGGATATAACACACATCTTTGAAAAGTAACATTCATTTGAATTACCTTTCAAGCTTCTCAAGATCCTTACCATTATTCAAGAATGTCAAAACATTATAAGTTGTGTTAGATAAGCTTCAATGTTTTCTAAAGCTTTTATGTCCTTAGGGTTAAATGTTGAAAACTATTGTAAATGAGAGAAAAAAAAATCCCCAATCAAGAAAAGGGGAGGGACATGCCTATGTAGGAGCTAGCTCATAAGATTGCAAAATACAAGATAATTTACTAGTTAGTTTACATAAGCATCAATTGCAAAAATAAAAATCAATTTTATTAAGAGAAATACAAGTGTCTACATTATTGTTGAATCCAAAGGTCTACAACCCCAATAGTAGCAAGGAGTTTAAATAGATCTAGTTCCAACATATTTTTGTGTATTGCAACCAACTAAAGTTTGAACTTCACAACTTCAATATGCTCATCAACTACAAATTTCAAATTTATTTATGATGTTTTTGCAACCTTTTATCTAGTAATTTTTTAAAGTGAAGGTTTGGAAAGTCATACACTCCTCAATTATTCAAAACTCACACATTTTTTGAAGTCTTTTGACTCTTAATAAAAGGCTAAATTTCATATCTTTTGTAAGTCCTAATAAACCACTACTAAGTTGTTGGAGGTTAAAACCAAGAAGTAGGGGGCTATCATGATGCCTAATATACCTTGTAAGTGACAAAGTGGATTGCAATAACAAACAACAATAGATAAGCATAAGCACAAGCAAACAAAGTAGCAAAAACAAATAAGGTTCCTACCTTAACATAACAAAGATGGACAAGTGAGGCCTTGGAAGAAATGATTGATGCAATGGAAAGAGGTTAAACATTTTTGAGGAGAGAAAACAAATTTGGCACATACCATTTATATTTTTTCCAAATCACTTGAATGGCAAACAAGGTTGAGGAAGATAGACCAACAATGTGTTTTAATGGATGAGGAGGATAAAGTGCACTCATGGCTTGCGTTTTGGATATGTAGGATTTAAGACTTTTCATTATCTTGCAGAACAAAGGTGGTATAATTTATTCAAACTAAACCTACCACCTTCAAAGATGGATTTCTTCAAAATAATTAATGGTATTGATTTAAATCCTGACATTTAAAATTGAATATTTGACTTGTGGAAGGATTTGAAATTTGTAAGGCACAAGGTTTGATAAGTTAATAATGTAACAACTTCTATTAGAATCGTCAAACATTACACTAAACACAAGTATAATATTGACCATGAATGGAACTCGAAAATGACAAGGATTCAAACATTGTAGTAATATGAAGCAAGGGTTATGGCAAGAAGGGGTTCACATTAGGTTAATAACACCATTCCCAAGTCTAGGAATGGCTAATAGTAAATTGTGTTGTAAATGTAACAAGGGGCTTTCTATTTTGATTTTATATATTTAGGGGTGAAATGATTAAAACATATTTACATCAAACATTGAAAATTAGGGACATGCATGACAATGTAAAAAAAATCATGAAGAATGTCATTCCTATTGAAGAAATTCCTTTCATTGTTTAAAGGTCAATTTCAAAGCACATTTTTCAATAAAATTAACATCTATTGAGTTTAGATAGGTGTGGTTCACATGTCAAATTAAAATCCATAAAACAAGCACAACAATTTGGGTTGGATATGGTCACCTTACATTTTCGCACTTTCCATGCCCTGCAATCCTTAGATGTGAGTTGTTTCAAGCATATCAAAACTACTTTCAAAAATGAAAATGACAATGCCATGGTTAGAAACAATGATTATGAACTAAATAAATGCACAATTGTTGGGTGGGTGGACAAGGGTCTACAAAAAAAATCATGCATGGAGTAAAGGAGACATGAATATGGCAATTCAAACTTGAGACCATGGATCATAAGACAAAACTAAGTGATGCATACATAATAAAATGGTTAACATTTTAAATGAAGACAATGATGTATTTGATGGATTAGTTTAATGGAGGCAGGATGGAGCTACCACACAATTAATGAACATAATAGCCATTCAAGATGATGTAGGAATAGAATTTCAATTTGTTGATCAAAAGTGGGTAGGTTTGAAATACTATGTGAAAATGCTTAGAAGTCTAAAAATTGATGTAGAAGAAATAAAATAGAAACTACTTTTGACCCACTAGTAGACCTAGATGGACCCATTTGTGAATAATAGGAAGTCCATAATTATGCGAATGCAACTCAAGTTCTTTTGTCTATTGCTAATTTATTATCCTTATGGAATCTACATGCAAGGAAAACAAGGGGGAAAAACATTTAATAAACTACCATTTATCACACATAATCATATTTAATGGGTATTCAAAAAAAATTAAGCTTTAAACAAGGAGGCCACATAAATAATTAGATAACAAGGAAGGAAAAGGAAGAGAAGAAGGTTAAGCAAGTTGTTGATTTCTTCATCATGGTCGAAAGAACATATTAAGTAGAAAAATGTGCCAAAACAAATTTAAACAATGTTTTGTCTATGGGTGCAATAAGAGAAGCAAAAGATAAATTTCACAAAGATTATGTTGCAAGTTTTAGAACCCTACACTTTAGGATTTAGAGGAGTCAACTTTGGGTCTACATTAAAGGTTCGTAAATCAATTAAGGCAAAGGCATTGACTTGACAAAAAATCCAAAGGCCATGTTGCAACAAGGTTGCAATAGATGATTAATCCTGAAAGATAAAAAATAAATGTAAAGAAGGGGAGGGGGCTCCAAGATTAGGAAATATAAAAAGAAAATTGAACACAAAAAAAAAAACATGACAAAAAAAAAGAAAAGAAAAACATGATGACATTACAAGGAAAAGAAAATGATGATCACCATAAGAGGACCACAACCACAATGAGCTTCAGGGGGGGAAGGAAGGTCCAAAATAAGAAAATAAAACAATCATGAGGATGCAAGCAATGATCAAAATTAATAGAAGATGAGAAGAAGACCACGAGGATTATGATAATAAAAATAGAAGATAAAAAGATGGTCATGAACTTCACCAATGAGATGAACACACGAGGGGCAACTTTGAACAAGGAGATGAAGGTGATGATAAAAAAACAAAAAACAAAAAATATGAAAAGACATCCAAGAGGTTCACAATAATCAAGAACATAAAACAAGAAGATGACTAGAAGGATCACAATGATCAAAAATAATTTAAACAAAAAGAAGATTATGAATTCATTAGCAACATGAACACACACATTATGTCCCATAATGGGAAGAAAAGGTGACGATCACAAGGATCACTAGCAAAAGAAAAAAGGTTAAGGGCTAGAAAAATATGGCCATCATCTACAAACCACACCAAAAAATGCATGAGAAAAATAATAAGAAGAAGATGTAACTCTAAAACAAAACTCAAAACAAAAAATCATGAGAATGAATGACAAGAGATAATTGGGACAAGATTTCTTGAAAGATAACAAGGAAAACCAACATGATGCAACACCAATTTCAAAAGTAGACCAAGAAGAGAGAAAGGGAGAACACCATGTAAGAATAGGAACACAAACCTAGGATGCAAGAAAAGTGGCGTTGCTTGAAATTTTAGGGTTAGACAAACAACAATTTGCCCATGATTGTAAATTTTCTTACCTTTTTGTGGTAATGATCTCCTCCATTGATGGAAGATGAATGTTTTTGCATAAAGAAATTCATGTTTTCTAGATGCATCCATTTTTATCAAGGGTCTAATCTTATCTACTTGTCAAACATTGATTAGTCATTAGGAAGGAACAAAATGTTTTTTCATAGGGATGACAAGTGTTTGTTTAGGATACTTTCCAACCAATGGACCCCCCCTTAATTTGGAAAGGCATAACTTTCATGTCTTCCACCAAATCACTTGATTCAAGCCTCTACGAATGTGCCCCAAGGTGATGGACAAGTTTTGTTTGGACCACATACTCAAAAAACCACTCCAAATGCACCTTTTATCTTTTGGTCCTTATGTGTTTAGTGACCAACCTAACTACATGAAGTGGTTAAGAAACAATTTTTAATAGAATTCCACATCCTTAATTAAGCATTTGGTGGTTTCAATTGAATTCCTTTTTTTACTACTTGCTTGGGTTAAGCAATTGAGAGGAAACAACCATGGTTGTTAGTTAAGGAAATTCCACACCATAGTTACTAATAGAAGTGGAACCCAACATAGAACCATTTCTTGACCCCTTAATAAAAACAACCTTTACGTATGTATAAAATATATATCAATGTTGAATGGATATATCCATTTGAACATACGTGTGTGTGGTATTGATATTTGGATTATGAGTATTAAAAATATCTTCATGTACCATGTTGGTATCAATAATTGCAAGATTGTTCTACAAATCATGAGCATGAACATGAACATTGAAACACTACATCCTACGTGTTTAAGTACATGTATGTGGGTAAGTCCAAAAACTCTTAAATCATTTTCTTCAATTTACAACTTCAATTTAAGTGATCTCACTATAACTTTGACAAATACATAACCTTTCTAATCAAACCATAATGATCTAGTTCATCCATGTAGGCAAACATGAAACATTCATCCATTTTATACACCCCCTCCCCCCCCCCCCCCCCAATTTGACATTGCAAACTAAAAAAAGAAGGTTAGGCAATTGTATTAAAAAATCTGCCATAGCAACCAACAATCTTCATAACCCTTCATAAACATGAAAGAATCTATTAAGCATTTTGAGGACCCATCACATCTACACATAGCATCCAACTTTCAAGCCATCCATTCCAACTCATGAGAACCAAACTTACCTATGCATACTTGGACGTGGACGTAGGTAAAAACTACTGTAAACTAAGTAAGAATGGGAGTTACTCTCTGAAAAAAAAGTTCTCCATATGAACATGTGTAATGATAGCATAAATGGATCTTGGCAAGGAACCAGGAAATCTCGTGGATATGACCAAATCTTATACTAGGAGGATAGTGGTTAGACCTACCCATGTTTACATCTGGCCCAACCATACATAAAAGTTCAATACTAATATAAATAATCTACTTACCTAAAAATCACCTATTTTCTTACCAATTTTCCTAAATATAGGACCTACTTCTTACATAATCGGTTACCAAGTTGACACAAGATATTAACTCGGATGAGGTTCAACAACAACTGAGTTACAATGGGTATCCAGTGGATCGTGCATTGGTGGGTGCTGGTTTACTCTGGATGATGAGTCATGTATACCTAACACATCTGGAGTCTTTATATGTTTTTATCATAGTGCATGGGCAGCTTCAACAGATCGATGTCTGTTGAATAATTCATTAATTTTGAAATTTTCATGTTGAAAAATAGCATGTCCCTGAATACTCCAAATTTTCTCTAGTTTCCTTTGGCAACCTTTTTTTTTAGTTGAAAATTTCAACATTTGTACAAATAATTAGTGTGGAAAGCTGCCAAGGTACTAACTAGGGTACTTGCATGTGTCTTCAGAGCTTGTGTCTGTCTTAGGCATGTGAATCCTGATTACTCAGGCCACCTGCTAATTGTCTGTGATGGGAAGTACAATCATGGATGCCGCAAATTTTTGAAAAACTAAAAGTAAATAAAAACCACCAAATTTATATATTAGGTTCAATGATTTTTTTTCCTTAAAAAAATTGTCATTTTTCAACCATAGAATTGGAAAATGTTGGAGAAATGTGTTTTTTTTAAGGGCAAATTCACACATTTACAGAAAATTATTGTTTTCTGTAGTTTAAATATCACAGAATTGGGTGGGGGGGGGGGGGGGGGGGGGGGAACCCTGATTAGGTTCCAGTACATGGCCAAAGATAAAAATTGACAATTAATTTTTTTTCCTTCCATATCTCATCTATAGCCAAATTTGGCTAAATTATCTTATGGTTGATTGTCACTTTGACAACATGGTCACAAATTTTTCATAAACTATATCACTGCTTATAATAATAACCATCAAAATAAAGACATGAAGGACATAACAAATGGCCAGAAAAATTTGAGAATGCAATCCCTGAAAATAAAAAAAATGTCAGCATAAGATTAACACTTGTACTATGGAACTCTGGACATCAAATAAATGAAGGGTTGCCAGTTCTGCATTCCAATTATGTTTGCATGATTGGAGGGGAAGGTGTACAGCCCAGTGGATGATATGACTCAGGTATGGATGGATGAACAATTTGAGTTACGTAATAGCCCACAAGATTGTTAGGCCTTGCCCCTGGATCCAACTTTTGAAAGTTTTACCTTATTAGAACCAGTTTCACATTAGATGAACTGGTGTTTTTGGGTGAACAGGTTTAGACTGTTTAAATTTGGAATGGATTTTTTTTGGGTGTTCAGAGTGTGAACACAGTAGGTAGGTAGATGTACAACATCTTTATCTATTGACAGGGCTAGCGTGTTTGTGATGCCTTGTTGGCCTTGCCTACCAAGGGAAGGATAATATTGTGTTTAGATTCATTATAGAGTAGAGTAGCTTAAGGGATCTTTGGCCCCTAGGTAATAATAATAGGTCTATTTTTTTTATATGAGGATTTTTGATATTTGATATTTTGGCTTGTGTTGAAACTTGAGGTTAGTTATAGACTTAGAATATCTTGATGGATTTTTTTGAAGATTATATTTTTGCATGGTGAAATATTTGAGTTTCCATAAGTCCTCTTTTGCCTTAAGATATGTTTTTAATGTAAATGGGCAAGGCCACAGTTGGACACACCCCTTGTTCATAGATAAACTCTCTCTACTTAGTTAGTAATCACCAATTACCCTGCCTATCTATCTATTAGGACCTACTGCTTACACGGTGGGTTATCAAGTACTTTTTAATTTTCTAAAAAAATTATGCCCCGAGACAGGGTATCAATATTTGTATAGAAAAATTGAACTGGTTCTCACCATGTCAGTTCTCATAAATTTGAGAGTAACTGGTTATCATTTGGTGATTCTCAGAAATTGGTTATTACTTTTTTTTTTGCAAATAAAAAATCATCACCAAAATTACAAAAAAAATTATTGATTTTATTCCTTTTCTTTAAAATAAAAAAATAATTATCAATGCGACCAACAAATTTTAGGAAAAGAAAAAGGTAATGAGGGAAAAGTTACAAGTGAAGCCACTTCTAAACTCTAAACCTAATTTCAAGCTACTACATAGGGTACACAATGCCTTGAGAACCTGACTCGGGTAAATGGCTTTACCTCACCCAGGTCTCAATACTTGTAATTTTTTTACTTGAGTCGGTTCTCACACAAGCGAGAACAGGTGATCAGGTTTTCATGCAAGGTATCGCTCAAAGTGATACCCTGAGAGGTTCAGATAAAAAATACCTGGGCGAAACTCAAGAGTATTCTTGATACCCACCCAACACTGGAATGAACCCCTAATGGTTATCAGGGTCATTCTTGAGGTTATTATTGTGCATACCCACGATTCTCAAAAACCTTAAACGAATTGATTCTTATATATATATATATATATATATATAGTTCTCAAAAAATTCAAAGTAACTGCCGGTTCTTTTCCAGTTCTTTCACAAAAACTGCTGGGTCTTTGAGATTTTTGATATAACTGGAATTACCAGGTCTTTGATTCTGATTTTTCAAAACCTAAAAAGATATTAAAAATTTCTAAAACTGGCAGTTATCAACAAAATCAAATACCAACCCAACAATTGTGAAAACTGCAAGTGTTTTTTGGGTTGCTTCCTAAACATTACAAATATCCCATTCTATGGTCTAGCGCATCAGATTTAACATTTCCCTGGGTTAAATGGAGTCACTAAGAGGCCTTGCTCAAGAAGGTGAAGGTATGAGTGTGGTGGGTGCAGGTTTATCTTAGCCCACCATGACCACTTGCCCAACTTCTTGAAGAAAACACCGTATCAGAAGCTCATGTTAACTACCTTTTTTCTTTGGCCTTGCCGCATCAGTGTATAAGGTTTGGGCATAAAATTTTGGTTTGCACTTGACTCATGTGTGAGTGACATAAGGAATATTATGTGTGCATATCATGATGGATGCATATGTTCCATCATATTAAAAGTGCATGGATCTAGATGCGAAGCTCTAGATTCAGTAACAGAAGTTTTTAGTTTGAAGTATGAATTTGAACCTGGAATCAAGAGCAGAGTCATTGCTGCATGATGAACTGCTTGTTGCTATCTCATCCAAAACTTTGAAACCTGCTGAGAGAGGTAAGAAGTGTGGACTTCAACCATTATACCCCATTAAAAACACTATTCATTGGTGCATTGGTTCACGACCTTGATATTCACTGCCTTCAAGCTTTTGATGGGCATTTGGTAGTATTGTCACATATTTGGTGAAGTTGTAAAAGTAGGCTAATTCTAGTTCATCATGTTCTTTGCAGAAAAATGCTAATAAGCATTGGATGATGTTTCCTGCTGCCCTGTTCAATTTGCAATGTAAAATTCTTGCACTGTATATATTGCATGTTTGCTGATGTGTTGTCAAACCACAGGGTTTAGCAGGCATTACAGATAACTCTATTGTGATGGAGATTAATTCAAAGATAATTGGCCTAGTTGCAGTCCAATCTGTCCTTAAACCCTTCGCAGAAGTTTCTAAGGACCATTGCAAAATAACCTTGGTGCTCGAGGAGCAATGGTGGGAACTATGTTATCCAGCACCATCCATTGGAAACGCGTTATGGCAACCTATTCATCCACAACTGAGTTACACATGTAACCCAACGCTCCTACTTCCACCTCACACAACCTAGGTAACCACTGATGTAAGTGGGTAAGTATCATAGGCAAATAGAAAAAGAATATAAGCGGTTACTATGTAGGTAGGTAAATAAATAGGCTAAGTGTTGGTGGCTACAGGTAGATAGTCGATATACATGGCTGGTTAGTACATAGCTAACCACCAAGGTCAAGATATGGGAGAGGAATACAATGAAAAAGTGTCTCCTCCTATCCACATACCATCCATCCTTCCTGGTGTGCTGGTGGGTGGTGTGCACTCTGGCCAAATCTTATATATAAATTCACTAGTGGTGTCCGTGCGTCCCTTGACGTTCCGCGGTAGAATGGGACAGGGCGTTCCGGTCCGGCGAAAACGGACGTAGTGAATGGCTGGCTGTGAGCACGGGCGGGCAGGATTCGGAGCAAAAGGTTTGAGACTAATTATAGTAGTTGTACAGTTAGGAGTAGCAGTCAAAATATATGTAGTAGCAGTGGAGGCGCTCAGGATTGATGGTTTTCTGAGTTTCATCCCCTGTTGAATGCTAATGTACTTTTTTGCAGGCTTTTTTTAATTTTATCTCACCCTGTGTATGACCAAACTCAGGATTCTGGTGCTGTGTTTTTGTTACTTCACAGTGGCCTTCGGCCACGGGCACCCACTAGTTGTAATAGAAGTTAACAACTGAAATTCTCTACAAAGTCAATTCAATTGTGGTAGACGAGATTAGAAGTTAGTGTATGGTATGTATTTCCCTAGTAGAACTGAATGTTATTTGGAGGTTAAGTGCAGTTAACTTCGAGTTTTGGTCTGGGTTAGTAAGGGGCCAGACCAGAACCAGTCTGATTTTCGGAATCAGAGATATTATTTTTGAAGAACTGGACCTAGAACTGGATTTGCAGTTCCGTTTATGTGTGGAATTGGAACTGGAACTGGAGGATCTTCATAAAACGAAAGAACCATGCAGCACTTAAAAAACATCTCATAAACACCAAATTTCACAAAATTTCAGTGTTTAAATTTGTTTGCAAGGATGCAAAAATTCACCACAAAAGAATAGTGATCCTGAACATGAACCTGAAAGTCACAGTAGACAAGGTCACATGTGTACAATCTCCTCAATCTTCTTGCTTTGCAGTTCTGGACTGCAGAGATGAGCCCAGCTTGCAGTTTTTGAGCCTTCAGTCTTCAATTTCGAACTTTGAATCCTTAGTCCACAGATGGGTTTTCAACTTTTCATGTATCAAAACCAAGCTCAGCAGTTCAGCCTGATGGCACCAGTTGGGTCAGATGAAATTGGTCTGGCATCACCAGTCTCGACACTCTGCTTCATCAGGAAATGGTCTTGGTTGAGGGCAGTTGCTGGCAGATAACATCCATATGAAAACTAACAATGATGCAATTGAAGGGTAGCCAAATACACACCACTATAATAAAGTCAAAAATTTTGTGAAACATTTTGCATCAAAGCAATACATTTTGTCTTGATTCCAATTTTGGTTGAATTAAAAAGGTTGTGGAGTAGCCCAGATCGTTAAGGAGTGTGGGGATCAGAGCTCTTTTTCAGTATATTTTCATCTCTTGGTGCTAACAAACAAATCCAGTGCAACTAATATGAAGGATTTTTGTGATTTTTTTTTTTTTTTTTTTGCAAAGGTTTCAGATTTTGAAGAAAGATTCTGGAATCGCCCTACTAGTTTCCAACAGGTTGCCAAACTATATCAGGATTGTTAAGATTTTTTACTTTCCTCTTTGGCTTGTAGCCAAATTTGGCTAGTCCCTCTCGTAGATGATCACCAGTTTGGCTGCATCACAAAATTGAAGAAAACAAGAAAAAAAAACCCTAAGTGGGGATCAACACAAAGAATTCAATTAAATGAATGAATTAGTATCATTGTTTGGATTTTATCATGCTAGTTTGATTATGGTATCTATTGTTTGTTTTATTATTTTTCAGAATGACAATGTTGGGCACACCAATGTGGCAACGTTGGTTTAAATTAGGCATGGTTTGGAAACATTACAAAGAAACATTTTGATGTTAAATGCATTGGGGTGATTTGAGTGCTTGTCCTTATGTCGTATGTATTTAGGAGTTGAACTTCAAATTGTTGCAACATTGTGCTTTTTAGTTTATGATCCAACTTTTCGCTCAAAGTCTATATGTTTCCCCACATGGTTCCTGGATCCTAACCTAGTTCAAGTTTTGGTTCCAACCTAATTCTAGAATGTGGGGCCTGGTTCCAAATAGGTTTAAAGTAGCTAATACCAAAACTATCAACTCCAAATCGAGGAACTATGACCACACAACATAATTTAGTCGCAACTAATGTTGGGTGGGTATTTGAGTTGATGTTAGGTATTAGACCACATATAACATGTGAAAATGAGGGTTTTTTTTTCAAAAACTTGGACTTGCTTCCTCTTCAAGTTGCTTCCCCCCCCCCCCCCCCCCCCACCACACACACACACACATTTTATAATCAACTTTTTCATAAAATCAAAATTTTGCAACGAAACTTGACATAAAGGGAAATAAAGCTAGAGTGTATCTACCAGAAATCCTCTTTCATACCTTTTCAATATTCAACATAATCTTAAATAAGCTTAGCGTTAGGTTTTGTGTTTGTAGTTGTTTCATTGTCTCTTGTATCCTTCACTTTCCACAACTGCCATTTTTCCACTTTTGCAATGTTCACATGCATTATCAAAATCCACAATGATAATACATGAATGTAACTTACTGACTAATGGAAAGCATTAAAAATGAATCAAGCTTTAGGGGAGCATGGAACATGCATATGTCAACGGACTAAAAGAAGGTATGTAGCTATACATATTCACATCTCCTTTTATTCTCATTTTGTTTAGAATGCACATTGTGTTTGTTTTATAAAAAGGTGCAAAGTGTGAAGTAGCAACTCAAGCAACAACCTCAAGCTCTAGCCTTTGAATTTTCTATGCTTTTATTTACACCTTTTGTATTTGCTTGAAAATGCATTTATGAAGCAATGAAGGTGGGGGGATCTTTTGACAATTGTTGTGCCTACTTCGTCACTTATCGCCTCTCCTTGAGCCATGAACTTCTCATGTTTGATCACTTGTTGCCTCTCATACTCATCACTTGCCGCCTCTCCCCAAGCCATAATCATCATTGGCCTTGTTTTTACACCTCATCCCTTGAGCTTTTATTTTAAAGTTCAAGTGTGAAGCTACACATGTGGGGAGGGCATCTTCAAGAAGTTACTTTTGTTTTGTTCCTATCATGGAACTACAATATCCAAACCTCAAATCTTTATTTCCCAAAAAATTAACTATCACACTTTGCTACTATGAAGTTTAAAATGCAGGGTAGTGTGAAGTTTGATCTATATCGCTAATTCATTTCCTCAATTGTTCCATCCTTTTACTAAAGGTGATGGCTTCTTCTTCATGTTTTATCATGAATGTTAATCTTGATATCAATTCTATCAACAAAATCCTTCCAACATGGACAAGATATGACAACAACTACAATATTGACAATATGTAACCTACCCACAAATGTGGGGAGTTGGAGATTCTAGAGTATGTTGATGTTGATGAACCATATGTCATTGAAGTGCATTTAAAAAACTTGTAAAAAAAAAGAGTTGTTTAGAAGTTGCATTGTTGTAATTCACCTACATGGGCATTTTTAAAGGTGAATACATATAGATCTTTTAAAAATCAAAATCATGAAATTTAGTATTTTCCATAGTGATGTAGTTCTTTTTGAAATCTTGGCAATGCACACCAGATGTAAGAAATGTTTCATTACATATTATAAATCTAATGGCATAACAACCGTGAAAAAACATATTGATTTTGACCACTTTACCATATTAAAAAAAATGTTAGAAAATGCCCCAAAATTTCCACTTGATAATGAACCCAATAAAAAAAATCCACATGTCTATTTCCATTTACAATATTTGGTTTTTTATTATTATTAGTAAGATCAAAAAAGGTGATGCAACAAAAGTGGGCTTTTTGGAGGATCTAATGTTGTTTGTAATCAAAAGGTTCCATTTTATGAAGACTAGTGAATCCATTTAGGTCTAAAGGTTGGCATATAGGTTGTGTCCACAAATTGTCTTCCCATCTAAGCTTTTGTTGAAAATATTTTTCCTAACTTGGTTGAAAAAATGATAACTATTTATGTGTAGCTTGCATTGGTTAATTATTTGTTTACCACCTACACATTTGATTTATGGATGTCAAGAGGTGTGTGTGTCTTTTTGTTGTTGGCTTTATTTCAAGTGATTAGGAAGCAAAACATGTCACTTTTGGGTTGTTTGAGGTGATGGACACATGACGCGCTCTTTGGTCCCGGGGTGAACCCACTTGAGGGTTCACCAAAGTAAAGTTGCGGAAAGTTGGGACCTAAAGGCACGCTCCCGACTTCCAACACTAGAAAGGGATAGAAGGTCGTGTTGGGAGTCCCGGGATTAGACTAGGAAGAGGGACTAGCTTAGCTTGTGTGAATCTGCATCCAAAAACCAACCACGGGAGGTTAGTTTAGCATTCGGAACAGCCTTGGGTGTTGGGACAAGCCACGGGCACTTGGACACACAAGACTCACCACAACTTGGACTTGGGGGAAGCCACCACCTTCCCCCATATAGTATTCTCTGCAGCTCGCAATGGAGGCTACATCCAAATGGCACATTTTGTTGGGGGTCCCGAAATGGAGTCCCGAAATTGTCCCGACGAGACTCTTGGAACTTTGAACGGCCATAACTCCCGACTGCAGAGTCTGATCGCAACGAGGTCTGAACTAAAGTTGTATCCCTTGTCGAGATCTTTCCAACGCTATGTCGCACACTCAAATCGGATGTCGGGAAGGCATCGATTCCAGACTTTTAATGGTCGGGAGTCAAACTGCCGATTTGACTCCCGGCCCTTCTTTTGCCCCTAACTTGGGCTGCAGATGTCCAAATGACCAATGCGAGGCCATTTTCGATATTTACGTTTCAAGACCTTTCCAATGAGACCAAGAACACCCCAATGCAAGGTGTTTTGGGTCTTGCTGTCGAGCTCTGAACATTCGGAGTCCCAGAGGACTCTAAATCCTCAACTTTTCCAAGTGTTGGGCTTCACCCCCACACTTGGCCAAAGTGGGGTTGCGACACTCCTGGCCTTTCTTTTGCCCATAACTTGGGCTACAGATGTCCAAATGGCTCATGCGAGGCCATTTTAAACATCTACACTTCAAGACCTTTCCAATGGTATAAAGAACACCTCAATGCAAGGTGTTTTGACCCCTGCAATCAAGCTCTGAGTTTTCGAGAGTCATGAAGGACTCCAAGTTCCGATTTTTGGGAGTGTGAGTTTCATCCTCACACTTAGCCCAAAGTGGGGTTGCGACAAACTTGTAGACCTTTTAAGCTTGGGGCATGCATTTTCAAAGGTGTGCCAATATGCTACTACACATGATAAAATGCTTGTTGGTCTAACATGTGCATCTATAAAAGATACTCAAGGTGTTATTTGGAAATGTATTACATGGCCCAAAACTTTTGGCAAGGGCATGCAAACATGCATGCATAGGACAAAACTTTCATTGAGTCTAGATTGAGGCCTAGAAAACTAAACACACTTGTGAAAACAAGGGAAACAAAAAGTTTTGATTATTTTTTAAAAATTGTTTTGTGGTTTTAGAATAGACATACATGCATTTTATGTGGTTCACAAGTGTTGATTACTTTGTTTATGTTGTTCATTGCAAAATTGCAAGTCAAGTATTGTTGTTTCAAGATGTATGCTTGATTTTTCTAAACAAAAATGCATTGTGCTACAATTGATAATCTATGACATTACAAAATCATGTACCATCTCCAAGAACCTAGGCTATTTGTGAAGTTGTGGTGAAAGTTTTGTCCCCAATTGTCATTGATTTTGTTTTGAACCAAAGTTATGGACAGTAATTGCTTGTGGATGTATTGTAATTTATCATACCAACTTGTTGAAACATTTGGGAAGAGTTAGAATTCCAAATTGTTCTTGACAACCTTGTTAAATTTTTTTTTCTTTAACATGAGTTGAAAGAATTTGTCCACATGAAACAACAAATTTTGGAGGTTTTACCTTCAAATTTTTTTTTTTTGCATCCATTTGGTAGGAAAAAAGGTCATGACATGTTGACTTTGATGTTTAATCCAAGGTTTAAAATCATATAGTTGGTCACCATATATTTATGTTGTTGATTTGATTGTCGAATACGACCAATTTTTTTTGTTGCCTATACAAACAAGTTGTTGATACTTGGCAATGTTCAAGAAGTTGAAAATCTTCAATCACAAATCAATTTTGAAAATATGTTTCACATCACAATGACAAGTGTGTAAACTTATAGGGAGCTCATGCCAAGAGAGCCTATTGGATTTCATTGACATCCTATTGATGCAAAAAATTGCAAATGTGTTTTGGTGGCACTAGGAAAAAAAAATGTTTCCAATCATTGCAATACTAGTGCAACATATTATTGGCATCCTAGTTAACTAAATTAAAACAAAATGTATTCTTTGCTTTTGTTGGGATTTTGATTGCATTTTATAGATGTCATGTCCAAACAACAATATGGACAAGTTGATATTTGTCAACAAAAATTGACAATTCAGCCCACAATTTGGCTAGTTGAAACCCATTGACTTTGCATTTGCATACGAGGTGGAATTTGATCATTTGATGGCATAGCTAGAAGTTGAATTTGAAAATGAAATCGAGGGTGAAAGTTTTTGGGCTTGCATGATTCTTTTTAATTTCAATTATTTTCTATGTGTAGGTGGTTGATGGTTGATGGGCTTGTTTGTGCTTTGTGTTAGGTTGAAAATTGAAGGTGATGAATTGAACCATTTGTCAAGTTAGCAAATTTTGGACAAATTTTTCCATGGTTCCACACTATGAAGGGGTTGATTGTTTGAAATTTTGGAATGCAAAATGGTAAAGTCTAACTATTGTGTTTTGTATGTTCTACCTATATATGCTTGATTTCACTAGTCTTGGTGTCTTGCTTGGGGGTTTGCTAAATGTGTGTGTTTTTTTTTTTGTTAATTTTCTATTTCTTGTGGGTCTTTGTGTTTGTTGTATCTTGTATCTTCAATTTTATGTCAATCATGTGTAGCCCAACACTAATAAAACATTCAAAAAAAGAAAGAAAAAGAAGTTGACTTCACTTGAAGCCACCAAGAAATGTTGAGTCTTACTCATTTTTTGGGTTTTGGTGTATTTGATTTTATGTCAATTTCTCTTGAAAATCCATAGTGTTTTGGAAATCTATTGTGATTAATGTGTCTTGGAAGTCTACAATGACTCTTATGTCTTCTATAGGTCTATCTTTTATGGTTTATGTGTCATATTTATGTTTGTGTATCATGCATGTCTTGTGTCTTATGTTTCTGGTCTCCAATTTGTTGGTAATTTTCCACAATGTGTATCAAACTCTAGATGAAAGATGGAACAAAGGAGTTGCCTAAAACTTAGAACCATAAAATGTGACAAAACTTTCATTCTAATTCACAACTTGGGTTAGCCTTTGAGCTTAAAGTAATATTTGTGTAATAAGTTTTTCAAAGAAAAAATATGATTTAAAAAAAAACTTGATGTTCCACCATGACCTTGAGATTCTTTGAGGTTGTTTGTTCTTCTAAATGTGCTCTATAAACCATGTCTTTAAATTTCAAAATTTGTGAATGTGCTTTGTGCTTTGCTTCCAAAATGCAAAGAACCAAAATGCTTTGTAATTTGTCAAAGCCCGAAGACTTGTTTCTCAAAAGGGATTTGTCAAATACCATTGTAAAATAACCTGAGTATAGTTTTTGTTAAAGAATCAACATGTGTACCTAGTTGATCACATACCCAAACCCATGTCACCATCTCATGACCGCTCATCACTGGGTTTCTCGAAACCAAACTTGGACGATTCTCTAAAACCTAATAATTCAGACAACCAAAAAATGTTAGATTTGGACTCAGAGACCTTGATTTTGTATAAGCATGGGTAATATTTACAAGCAATTCAGATGAGATTTGTGGTTTTTACCATGGTATGAATATGGGTGCTGGTACACCCAAGGCCACCTTTACAAGGCCATAGGATCGTATATAGTCTCCATACCTAGTATCGTTAGGCCTTGGGTGAAGCGGCACCTATACCATTACTAAGGTAAAACCCCAAAAAAACAATTGGGTTGCTTATAAACATTATAGATATCCCGTCCTTCGACAAAATCAGGGGTCTCTGAGTTCAAATTTAAACATTTCTGTGTTTCCATACAAAAGTTATTATCTCTAAGAGTGCTCATTCAAGAAGGTTAAGGCAATAGTATAGGCATTCACCTGGAGATTAATTAGGTAGAGGATGCCCGAGTTCCTTTTTTTTTTCCCTCCCCCCCGGACTGCCCTTTCACCTATCCAAGATGTGTCTAGTGGTGCCAACACACTTTGAGTCCATGTTTTGGGTTTGTAACTAGGTGCCCATTAGAAGCCCAATACTTGCATAACATGGGTCCAAAGTGAGGCCAGTGGTTTTTTTTGTCGATTTTTTCATGTAGCCAAAGTGGTGATGATTGATCCATTAGGAGATTTAGCCAAATTTGGCTACAAGCTAAATATGAAAAGAAATAATTCTTCTATATTTTTTGTTACATGGTTTAACAACCATGTACAGAAATCTGAAGATTAATCTCAAAAAAATTCGAATTCTGACCATTGAAAATCTAAAAAATCACTTGATTTCAGCACTTCAAATTTTAAATATAGATTCTTGACTATATAATAGAGCCAGCAAAAGAAAGGCTGGTCTGGGCATCATCCATCCTTTCTGAGAAAGAGATGGATTGGGCCAAGGGCAAATGAGGAGGAAAAAAAAAGAAAAAGAAAGCGTTAGATCATCTCCACCCCACACCTGCAAACACCCCTTTTCATTTAAGTCTTGGAGAACGATAGCGTGTAAATCCTGCTGCGCTCTTATATTGATGTCCATTATGCGGTGCTCATTTTAGCCCCTTTAAAATCTTTTTTCTACAATGGATTTGGACAGTGACTATTACCTGGCCAGATGTGAAGACATGTGACTACAGTTGGTGAAGGGGGAAGGGGTTGATGTTTGTCAAATTTCAGGGAGTTGGTGAAGAGGGAAGAGGTTGATGTTTGTCAAATTCCAGGGAGAAGGTGGAGAGGGAAGGGGTTGATGTTCGTAGAATTTCAGGAAGTTGGTGAAGAGGGAGGAGGGCGTTAATGTTTGGGGGAGAGCTAGCGGAAAGATCAGGTTGTATTAATATGTGATCTGATGGAGACCAAACCTCATAAGGTGTGTATGCTATTGGAAGGGCAAGAAGACTTGTAGCAGGTTTTGGGAGAGCACAAATTGTTCAGAAAACATAATTATGAGATTAGTTAACAAAACTAATTTTATTAGTGGGAGGTATGGGAAATTCATGGTCTTGCCACAAGAGCAAAGGTGTTGACCTTTTGCAAGGGTCGTCAAAAAGAAAGGGAGATGTTGTGCAGATCTGCAGTGTGATTGAGAGACCTCTGCTCATCGCTGAAAATGCTCCTTCAAGCTTTGGGCAACTCAGAACTGTGGTGCTTCTTCTTGATTTTACTATGAGCTTTCTTTCCACAAATGTTTTTGGGCTTTTTCCCATTTGCATGACATTAACTTATCAGCTTCCATGTCATACAATTGATTTTTGCTTGCTTTCCATTGCATTGATTAGATAAAAAAAATTGAAATGAAGTGATTATCATTACATGCTCTTACATTAAGGATGTCCCTAGCTTGCTATAACAATTAGAATTGGTGGAATAGAATTTTCTCATTAACATTGACTATGAATGTATTGAACTTGTAAGGGTTGCAAATTTCACTATAGATTGTGACTTAACTCAAAGTGTGGTCTTAATCCAACAAAATCATTGAACTTGTAAGAGTTGCAAATTTCACTATAGATTGTGACTTAACTCAAAGTGTGGTCTTAATCCAACAAAATCATTGAACTTGTAAGGGTTGTAAATTTCACTACAGATCATGACTTAACTCAAAGTGTGGTCTTAATCCAACAAAATCTAGCAACCTATGGCATATCATTAAAACACTTTTGGAAATTCTCCTTGGGTTTGTGTCCCAAACACTTGAGAATTGGAGGAAACAATCATGAAATGCAAATGAACCAAATTAGATGGCTTTAATTAATGCACCCCAAATTTGAAGAATTTCATATTTAACATTATTTTTATTGATTGACATATGTTTTAGGACCTTGGTGAATTTTGCACAGATTTTCTTATTTCTAGAATGATGAAAAATATTTAAAATATTTTCTTCAAAGAAAATGAATTTTTTTGGG
Source organism: Sphagnum contortum (assembly GCA_963920785.1). NCBI lineage: Eukaryota > Viridiplantae > Streptophyta > Sphagnopsida > Sphagnales > Sphagnaceae > Sphagnum > Sphagnum contortum. The sequence continues at coordinate 840,033 of OY987283.1, forward strand.
GAATATTAAAAGATATTTTAATCTTCAAAATTAATCAATTATTTGGTAGGCATGTGTTGAAATTGTTCCTTTATTATGATATTCCATCTATTATGTGATAATATTGACTTATTGAATTATGTTTCAAAACTTGGAGGTGTACCATGCATGTGAATGATATTGCCTAGAGTGAACCAACACCTATGAACACACCACCATGGATGGTGTGTGGACATGACATTCTTTTTCATTTAAAACTCATTCCCCATCTAACCTCCGGATAGTTAAGGGTTCTAAAAATGTGTTAAGGATTTTAAAATCAGGGTTCATCCAACTAAACAACCTTAAAACAAAAAAACATGAACATGGTGCATTTGTGGGTGTTGGGTCACACTACCCAATGATCTTTATTTGTCAGTCACTTGACTTTTTGAAGGGAAATTAACAAGCCCCACACATTTGCAAATTCACCATTGAATCCAAAGTTAGTTGAAAAATGATCAGGCAAAATCGATGTGATATTTCCCAATTCATTATTATTATATTTTTGTTAAACTTGATATCTTCAATTATGTAATTTTTTTTGTTTAATTACTAAGATTTGTTCATTTTTTTTAATATTCAAATAACTTTTAAGAGGTATTTGAAGAGTTATACTGATTTCCCCCAATTCCTTTTGCAAAAATATCCAGTGCATGATTTAAATCCCAGTTGTACTTCCAAAAATCCAAATTTGACTATCATTTTTTTTCATGGGATTGCTTCTGGCACGAATGATGAATGGAAGGAAACATGGACAACACGCCCCACCAATGATAAAGAAGAATGCATATGTTGGCTAGAGAAATGGCTACCTAAGGACTTGAAAGATGATGTTTGAATTTTATCACTATCTTATGATTCTAATATTGTGGCAAATGTCCACAATGATGTGATTGAAATTGGCAAAAACCTCGTTCAAAGTTTGGTTAAAAATTCAAGGCGTGACAATCATCCTAATTCATGAGCACGTTATTCCTCTTTGTGTACTTCAATGGAGTATAATTGCTTGCATTTTTAGATCTTGTTCATGTTGTGCATGAATAAATTGTTCATGTGTGATATTATTATGCTACAAACCAAGAAGTTTGAATGTTTTTGCATTGTTATATTCATGTAGCAGAACATGAAATGGGGCTTGGATGCCAACACTTTGTTGAAGGTCCTAGTTTGATTTTGGTGACAATTTATGATTGGAGCTTTTTGAAGGTTTATTTTTGATAATGCAACTAAAATCAACTACACATATGTTAAAAAGACAGAAAATTTGCATCCATTTCATAGCAAATTTCAATTTGAAAACAAATGTATATCATGATTTCTTTTTTTTAGGATCTTTATTTCAATGCTATTTTCAAGGTAACACATAAAAGATTATTTCAATATTAACACATAAATGTAAACACTGACATGTTTGTGTATAACAACTTTTTTACCAAAACATGGTTATAACATTTTAAAATTAGATTAGTGGAGTTAGGAAACATGAAAAAATTGAAACAAATATATTATGGACTTATAGCTTCGGTCATGGTTAAATTGGTAAATTGCCCCAAGTATAATTTGGTAGTGTAACTTCTTGTATATGTGGGTATTGACTACCATTAAACATGTTGATGATGGATTTTTGGGGCATTTACAAATGTTGGGTAGTTATCAAACCCTTTGGGACGGATCGATGGTATTGGTTGCTTATAGTTTCAAAGGTCTTGTATTCAAAAGCTTAGTGATTGAAGCTCACAAACATGTGTATCAGAGGCAAGTGAATAATTTGGATGTTGAAGTACAAAAATGTTGTAAAACATTTTTGAACAATGTTAAAGGTGTAGTATTTATATGGTGTACCACATGCTGGTGGTACCCAAGATCTATCAAAATACTTTTCTTGGCAATGTCAACAAATTCACACATTCAACAAGTACACAACCCAATCTAATCTTTTGAAAAATTTGGAATCTTTCAACTTACAATTGGAGCAACTTTCAGTGGATTTTTAGAATGCTATTCGTGAAGACCTCAACATTTATGCATTTTGTGAAGGATTACCTCTTGACATAAAATGGGTAAAATTTTCACCTAGCCAAATTCAAGGCTATTCAACTAGGTTCATTGGTTGAACATTAATATATTATCATAACTTGTGTTGATTGAACTCAATAACTTTTGAAATTACAAGTAGTGATGTGGTTATGTGTTGTTATGAATTCTATTTTCATGAATTATTACTTGAAAAAAAAAAATTGATTCAGTTTAGACATCATGAAATAAGTCTTAGATTTTCCTTTCATCAAATTCATTTCATTATGGTAATATATTTTTATTGAAAATCATAAACTCATTACAACAAAAAAGATTATTGAAAACAAAAATCAATATCAAGTTGTAATATGAATTAATATGATTTGTTTCTTAAAAGTTGAAATGATGTTATTTGACACAAAATATTTCATCCATATTCAAATATCAATTGTTATTAAGTTATAATTTCATGATTTGGTATGATGATAATTATAAATTAATGATCAAATGAGTTCCATTCAATGAATACTTTGCACATGCATGTAATTTTAATGCTAAAGGCCTCTGCTTTTCAATTGTCAAACAATAATAACAAATACGAAATTGAGGATGTTAATCACTTGACAATTTGCAAGCCACCAAACAAAAATCATCCAAGCTATTTTTTATTGTTGGAATGTTTGAAAAATTGTATGAAGGTAAACCATCAATTTTAACTTTTGCAATTTCATATGTTCATGGAATTTGATACATTTTTTGTCACAACACACAATATGCACTATATATATATAATCAATTGACATTGAAAACATTATGACTTGTATTTTGTGAATTTTGACAGAAACATATATCACTTCCATCTTTGCCATGTATTCATGAGGTGGCATTGGTTGATAAAGCAAAAGCGATTAACATGTTACAAAAGGAACCTATTGTTAGTTTGGTTGGAATGGGTGGGATTGGGAAAACCACTTTGAGCAAAAAAATGTATCATTTGTTCCACAACCAATATGACAAATCTAGTTTTTTGGAGGATGTGAAATCCAAGCACATCAATGATGTCATAAAACAACTTCTACACAATTTGTGTGGAAAAAGTTTATGCAAGGATGAAGATGTGAATAAATAATACCTTGACCAAATCAAGCAATGCATGATATCAAAGAAAGTGTTGGTGGTTGTTGATGACATTGATGTGACAAAAAATCTCGTAGCCTTGCAACTTCTTATTGACAAGGACATCACAAATGTAAATTGCAAAAGTAGAATACTTGTGAATTGTCGAAATTGGAAAATCTTGAAAAATCATGTAAATGAGGTTGGAAAAGTGGATATGAAATCTGTGGAGAAGAAACAAGCAAGGGAAATTTTAATGTTTCATGCATTTGGTAATGAAAATCATGTTGCAACAAAGGATTTTGAAGATACATCTATGGAGATTATAAAGGCTTGTGGGGGGTTCCCTTTAAGACTTGAGGTATTGGGTTGTTTTTCGTGCAATAATCATGATTTAGAAATATGGAAGGGTGCATTGAGTAGATTGAGAAAAAGGGCAAAGTATAACATGGGGCCTTGATAATGAAGTGCTTTGGAAACAATTGTGCATTTCTTATGATCACTTGGATAAGGAACATCAAAACAAGTTTTTGGATTTGCTTGTTTTTTGGATAGTTTAAAAATAAGTATAGTTTGCCGCATGTGGAGTGAAGATGATTTAAGGCCAATGTTTGGATTGCAAAATTTGAAAGACAGATCTTTAATCAAATAAACAGAAGATGGAGTCTTGTACATGCATGAACAATTGTGCGACATGGGTCGAAATATTGCAATGGAAGTTCCAATGAGTCGATTTATATGGACACTAAAAAAAGAATTTTCATTTTTGCAAGAGAATGAAGTGTTCAACATGTGTTAAATCAATCTTTTATCATTTTGATATTAATTAAAATTACAAATCAAAACATAAGTTTTAAAATTTTAAAAATCTAAAAATATAATTTTTCATTAAAGATGATTATAAAGAAATGTTATTTTTATTCATGTTAAAAATCATTTGTATTTTTTTATGTGATAGGTGGTGGAAAATTTAGAAGGCATTTCCTTAAAAGGATGTGGAGATTTGCATTCATTGTCCAATATTGGTTTGAAGGGATTTCACAACCTTAGGTTGCTTGACCTAACAAAAACATCACCAATTATTATGGAATTTTTCATCCAAGGGAGAGATTTGAATAATCTTAAATGGTTGTGTCTGAAAAAATGCATGATGCAAAAGTTACCAAATAATTTATTCATTACATGTACTTGATTTATCACACTACTCGCAAGAATTGCCTACAACTATTGGTCAGCTAAATGCACTCCAAGAACTTAATTTGTCATATTGTTATAGATTACAATAATTACCTACGTCTATTGGTCAATTGAATGCACTTCAAAAATTTAATTTGTCAAATTGTCCCAAATTCCAAGACTTACCTACATCTATTAGTCAATTGAGTGCATTTCAAGAGCTTCAATTGTTGGAAAGTTCCAATTTGCAAGAATTACCTACATCTATTGGTCGATTGAGTGCACTCTTAAACCTTCAATTATCGATGTGTTCAAGGTTAAAAGAATTACCTACATCTATTGGCCAATTGAATGCATTTCAACAACTCTAATTATCATAGTGTTCAAGCTTGCAAGAATTACCTACATCTATAGGTGGATTGGAATGCACTCTTAAACCTTCAATTGTCGATGTGTTTAAGCTTGCAAGAATTACCTACATCTACTGGTTGATTGAGTGTATCCCAAAACTTTCAATTGTCGATGTATTCAAGGTTAAAAGAATTATCTACATCTACTGGCCAATTGAGTGCACTCCAACAACTTCAATTATCGCAATGTTCAAACTTGCAAGAAATACCTACATTTATTAACCAATTGAGTGCATTCTAACAACTTCAATTATTATTGCAGTGTTCAAACTTGCAAGAAATACCTACATCTATTGGTCAATTAAGTGCACTCCAAAAGCTTAATTTGACAAGGTGTTCAATGTTAAAAGAATTGCCTACATCTATTGGTCAATTAAGTGCAATCCATCATGAGCTTGATTTAAAGGAGTGTTCAAGCTTGAAATATTTACCTACATCAATTGGCCAATTAACTACACTTCAACATCTTAATTTATTCCAATGTTCAAGCTTGAAAGAATTACCTACATGTATTGGCCAATTGACTACACTCCAAGAGCTTCATTTGTCCCAATGTTCAAGCTTGCAAGAATTACCATCATCTATTGGCCAATTGAATGCACTCTAAGAGTTTAATTTGGGTGGTTGTTTAAGCTTTAAAGAGTTACCTACATCTATCGGTCAATTAAATGCATTCCATGAGCTTAATTTGTCAAGGTGTTCAAAGTTATAAGAATTACCTACATCAATTGGCCAATTGAATGCACTCCAAAAGCTTCATTTGTGGGGTTGTTCAAGTTTGCAAGAATTACCTTCATCTATTGGTCAATTGTATGCACTCCAACAATTTCATTTATGTGTTTGAGTTTGAAAGAATTACCTACATCTATTGGCCAATTGAATGCATTCCAAGAGTTTAATTTGTGGTAGTGTTTGAATTTGAAAAAATTACTTACACCTATTGGCCAATTGAGTGCACTTCAAAAGCTTTGATTGTCAAAGTGGTCAAGTTTGAATGAATTGCCTACACCTATTGGCGAATTGAATGCACTTAAAAAATTAAATTTGTGGGGTTGTTTGAGCTTGAAAGAATTATTGACATCTATTGGCCAATTGGGTGCACTCAAAATACCTTAGTTATCTTCATGTTCAAATTTGCAAAAATTACATACATTTATTGGCCAATTGAGTGCACGGCAAGAGCTTTATTTGTCTACATGTTTAAATTTGCAAGAATTGCCTACATCTATTGGCCAATTGAATGCACTACAACAACTTCATTTGTCCAAATGTTCCAACTTGTTAGAACTACCAACATCTATTGGGCAATTGAGCGCACTCCAAAAGCTTGATTTGTTAGAGTGTTCAAACTTGAAAGAATTACCTACATCTATTCATCAATTGAGTGCATTTCAAAACCTTTCATTTGTGAGGGTGTTCAAATTTGCAAAAATTATTTATGTATATAGGAAAAATGTGTGCATTCCAAAAGCTTGATTTGTTTGAGTTTTTCATCTTGCAAGAATTACATACATCTATTTGGTGACAGCACAATGATCTAGACCAATTTTTGCATACACATAGTTCATACATGAGTACACAACTTTTATAATCCCTTCATTGACCCTCTTGCATTTCTAAGCCCTAACTTTGAAACAACATAATTTTTTCTAAAATGATTCAATCACCTTGATTTACAACTTATTTTCTTCATGTATAAATACATAAGAATGGTTAATATCAATGTGAACTTTTTCTTTCACTTGATTGATTGATTTATCTAATCATAGTTATGTTTGCATAAAAACATTATTAAAATTTGCATTCCTTAAATTTTATTGAATAATACAATTGGCTTTACACCATTTTTTGTGTTGATAATAGGGTGTAATCACAATATAATGACCCACACCTACCTTTTGGTCCTTTGCTTACAAAATCGTCGAGAGAATTTGAAATATTTGACGCCAATATGGCAATAAGAAAAACTTTATTGACCACAAGGATCAAAATGCAAGATTTTAAAAATTCAATTCCAAACAAGTCAACACACTTGACTTTTGCATTAATCATCTAGATGAGGTTTGGGTTTTGCATGTCTACCAATAATTGTCAAATTGCCTTCTTGTGGTTCTTACCTTGTGGCAATGTGAAAAAACTTTCATGGGAGATCACACAAGAAAGTTTAGAGATTGAATGTTTTGAAAGAAAATTGAATCATGGTGAAGTCTTAAAAGGTGAAAAAGGTCAAGGTTCAATTTGACTTTTCACCATGGGATCACATGGAATATAGATATCAAATTGAGGAATACTTCAAGATAGTCAAGAAGTTAAATAATGAAGGGCTCAACCCCAAGGCAAATATTCTTGCACACATTGTGTTTAATGCATATAATGTTGAGGCTTTTTGACCATGTTCTAACAAGTTCAAAACTACCAATTCACCTAGAAAGAAAGAAGGATTTAGTGAAGCTTTATTGCAAGTTTACGGTATAGACCAAATCACCAACAATGAATTCACGATTTGGTTTGCGAAGGGGTTCATTGTGTAGGGAAAGGGCCACAAAGTGAATTGTGTGAAGGTAGCTACTTTGATAGCTTGAAAAAATGTTAAAGGAAAGAAGAAACAAAAGTAATGAAAAATGGATATATGGATTTGTTTAGGAAGACTAGGGGGAGGGATTTGTTAGGTTTGATCATAAGTTTTCCAATTCACCCATTTCCACCTTAAGTGTTGATGCATCAAATATTCAAGTACCTATGGTGTTCAAGAGAGAATGATGAAAAAGTAAACGAGGTGCATGTTCTTATGAATCATAGAACAATGTTAAAAACCAAGATTTTTCATTTAGAAACAAATAACACCAAGCTTGTGATAATAATCTTGTTATCCAATATTTGTTGTCCCATTTCCTCCTTGATTTCCAAAGTTATTGGAACAAACAATACCTCAAGGTGCTCCATAATAGACATTGACCTTGCCCACTTAGTGGACCAAGACGAGTTTGGGACGATAGTTACCTCCTATTGTAACTATTGGGATTCTTTTTTTTTTTGCAACTCATGGACGATATCTGCCATTAGCTCTTTGAAATTTTCTTCCTCTTGCCAAACTTGGGGTTCTTTTCTTTTGAACAACTCCTTTTCCTAGAAGGCTACCTCCTCATGTGCCTTACTTCTTGCTGTGACAACCATCACCATGTTAACAATCACCTCCATTCTTCTTTTCACTAGGCCCCCTTGTAGATTTATGATTTTTCATTTTTTTCCTTATCATTTCTTGAGTCTCCTCCTTTAACGAACTATTACTGGAAGCATGTCCTTGTTGTCCATAAGTATAGCAAGTAAAAATGTTATTAATGATAGTGTAGCCCTGTGGTTTTCCTCTCCTCCAATTCCTTTGTCTTATTTGTTGTGCTCCCACTTCATTAACTACTACATACTATTTTTCCTTTAGTTTGTTCTTTAGTTTATTGGGGTTCCAAAAGCACTTCTCTTCTTGATGGTTGGATTTTTTTTATAGTATTAACATTCCTTCTCCCTTTGCATTTGTTGTGGGTTTGTCAACCTTCTTCTTTTCCCCTTTCATCATTGGGTATACATTTAGAATGACTTGGTTACCATTAGCATTAGTGGAGATCTCTTCATAGATCATTATGATCCAAATGTTAAATTAATGTACCTCATTCCATACTGGCAGTAACCACTCAAACATAAGGCAGTAGACTAACCTTTAAAAATGCATTTAGTAATCAATCATCGATCGGATGTTGAAAGGAATTTGCCAAAATAAGGATTCATTCATAATATTCCTCTACCTTCTTGTTCAAATTTTATTTGATCATTCACAAGTTCATATAAACTTGCTCAATGTTCATTTGAACCTTGAAGTATCGTCTATAAAAAGCTTGAACAAACTTGCTGAAGGTACACTTTAAATGGCTATTCACAAAGTTGTCCCCATAAGTCGAAATCGTGTCCTACTATAACCCTAAAAAAAGGTCATGTAAAGTTTTCATATGACAGTAGTTTCTTCATTTATTAACTGTAGGCATCATGATCAATTCAACATACACTTTCATTATGAATGATTAAACAAATATTACAAACCACAACAACAAATTCAACCCTGATCTTAAACTATGATAGATGATGGATCATTTAACACTTTAGACTATCTTTCTATGGTTATCATGGTCACCAAGTTGTGGAGTTCAACAAACTGACTTATGAACCCTTAATTTCCCATCTTAAGCTTAATCAAAGTTTGAAAAATGAGTTTAACAAGTGATTATCCCTTCCTTGGCAAAACTTTTAAAATCTTCCCAAAAAACACCTAATTTTCCTAGATAGAAATAACAATTCAGAATTCCCAATAATAGGTAATTGTCCTTTTCTAGTAAGGACTGAAGCTTGACTCAAATGTACCAAATTTGAAAATCAATAATTTGGCCCTAAGGATATGATACTTCATGTGTGGAATTTACTCGTCATAACTTTTATCCCCAAGACAAGAATGTAAAATTCATTCCTTCACTTCAATTAAGGGCCCCACCTTAGTATCTTACATTAGACCACTAATTACTCCAATAGACCACCTTCAATAACAATGTGAAACATTAAAGCGAAAATGATTTTTATTTAGCTTGTGGTATTCTATAAAGTTGGATCTTTCCATCGAATCAACAAGTAATTACTAAACAAATTGGGAGGGCAGAACTGAAATTGAACTAATCTATGAGGATATTTACACATCTATTCATATTGAAAAGTATGAAATTGAGCCTCGCACAACGAATAATGAATTCCACAATAGACCAACCGTTTTAATCCTTTAGAGCCTCACATCAAGGTAGATGCAAGCTATGGTGATTCATTTTTTACATCCTTTTGAACTTTCTGCAAAGTGTACTCTATTCAAATGCCATAAACACATTGTAAAATTATCAATTTGACAAAGTTATTTATGGATTAAAATTGTCAACTTGAATAATAGTATTTTTATTAAGGGGTGAAATTCAATAAACATACATCAATCATATAGTAATGGACTTTTAAAGTGGAAATGTGGACTATAATTTGGGTTTTGCATTAACATTCAAATGCATTTTTTATTATGATTTCATTTGAATAATTTTTATGGGGACTCAATATATGACTCATGATAGGAAAAAAAATATGGATTGAACAAAATTATAGCAAAAACTATGGAATTTTGAATGACTAGATTTGGGTCTTATTTTCAAAAGTCCCAATCTTGGTAATTTTTTATTGGATTGATATATTTTTTCTCTTAACATGTATAATAAAAAAATTTAAATGAGCATCCTTTCATATGGACTTTATTAATTGATTAATCACCGTATAAGGCCCACTCAATATTGGTTTTTAACATTTTTTTCATTATAATGTTAATTCTTCCAATTATATGGACTTTTGGGACTAGGACTCTTGCCGCTTTTGAATCACCGTAACTTGCATCTACCCATCATTTCCATCATCTATCCCTAAAAACTTATTATCAACTGAGATTTTATTACAAACTCTAGCACAACAAAATTGTTGGAGGCAACAAAATGTACTCTACAATATTTGGGCATTCGTCTCAAAATCCACCTCACACTAAGCCAAGAAACAAATAGACATTCACAACCACAAAACAACACAATGAGAAAGCATCCTTAGCTTGGAATCTTGACATCCTTAGTAGTCTTGCGTTTCGTCTAGCTCCATCCTTCGCATAATTCTTCACCACATAGAAGAAAAACAAAGAACATAATACTAATCCCTAATCTTCAGCACCATCTTAATAGCAAAATTATGCTTAGCAAAAAATTGCTCCATCAGTTGTGCTTGAGCGAGTGACTATATGACAAAATAGAAGTTGGTTTACAACCCCAAGACAACAACATTGAGTATCCCTGTTCACACAGAAACCCTAAATCCATATCCTTTTGCCACATCGCAAGGTCACTGGAAGTAAGAAATACTTTGGATAACTGGCTGAGGGGATATTGAAAAAACTCAATATCCGGCCAACATTGGTTGCCACTAGATTAGAAGCACAAGTTTTTAATTAGCCTTCTATATTTATGGCTGAAGTTTGTGCTTCAAAGTTTCCACACTTCCATTCTACACTTGAATGAATAACAACTTCAAAAAGACCAAGTTAAATGAATAAACCCATGATACAGCTAACTAATTGCAGGGATCATGAAGTTTCACTGTGCAGCGGGTTGTTTACTAGAATCAAGCTTCACCTCTGCTGCACTGTTGCTGTTGCAGTCTAACCAACTAAGAGTGAACATAAAACTATGAAGCAAATGTGTGCAGCGGGTGGTTCACTCAAACCCGTCACCTCTGCTGCACTCATTGCAGCTTGCCTGGCTACTTAGTAATTTTTTTTTATCACTCATGGCTTCGCACTAAAACCCACTGATATCCATCCATATCCATTAACTTTCATCCTTAATTCTGACTAGAGGTACAAGTCTAGCAGTTTTGATCTAGATCATGAACAGATGTGTCATTGATGATTTAAGTAAATTATCATAGCTCTAGTTTGTTATGCATCCATCCATCCATCCATCAATCATGCACGGAACTGGTTGCCTTCGAAGGTCTGTCCAAATTGCCATTGAGCGAAAGCGGCGTTGATGGATGTGACTGATCTGCCATCGCTGGTGGTGACAATGAAGGACAATGCTTGGCCGGTGAGACGAGTTCCGCAATTCCAGACTTGTCCCCAGTTTCGTTTCATGGTTATCCATCCCGTTCTGCTTCCCTTGATGGACACCGCATGTACATCTCCCGCTCCCCCCACGTTGGTTATCAGAATCATGTTGAAGTATGGGTTTCCGTTGATTGTAAAGCGGATTCCCCCGCTCTTTACACATGCCACTCTGTAAATTAATTGCAACAACAGTTGATCCTTGTCAGTTTTTTTCCCTCTAAATCATCATACCTCACATAAATTCCTTTTGATTTGAATTTCCTAATGATTCATTTAGCACAATTTGTGTTGCAGATTTTTTTCATTGGTAAAATCTCGAAGATTAAGTGATTTTAGAGAATCACCTTACGTGAGAAAAATAAATAAAAAATTTGATAGAATTCTACATTTGGCTTTTAGTGTGCATCCAAAAATATAGAAGGTCTGTGCTATGATTACCACGATTATTCAAATGGCAAAAGATTAGTAGATTTAAGATAGTTTGCTAGATGTATATTATTATCCAACGCCCTTTTCGGGGTCTTTCGACTCTGCTTTTTTGCCTTATGATTTGAAAAAAAGAAGTCTATAGGCCGATCAACTTGTCAATGGAGGGGCAATTTTTGGCCCTGTGCCGGCTTCTAGAGCTCTGAAAATGGTGTAAGAAAGCATCCATCAGCTGGATGAACGATCCGGGGCGTAGTGATTTGGTACCTTCTGTAGAAAACAGGAACAATGCCAGCGACTTGTTGCGCAAGGTGGTTGAACATGGGCATGGTGAGGTCGAAATGCTGTCGAGGAGGGTTACACCACCCTCCGTTGTTGCTGGGGATGGACCAATTGGGCGGACAGAAGTTGGTTGCGGTGATGGTGATGATGGGATTCCCGGGATGACACCATCGCGGTTGGTTGCATCTGATCTGATAACAAGCTCCGCAAGTCAGCCCGTTGTTGAATAGCGCCGTACTTAGAGCAGCTGTGTTGATGCCGTATCCTTGTTGATATAGGTTTCCATAGCCACATGCACCTCCTAGTGCAGGCAAGAGTCGAAAACAAGGTAAGAATTCCAATGAAGGATCCACATTGCAATGACCTTATAATCAGGAACTAGCTTAATTGTCCAATTCTTCCTATAAGATCTTATAGGTTGAGTAGGATTGCAAGGCTTCATTGCCTAAGAACACTCATGTCCATCTAGAATCCTTTCAGACGATCACTTGCAAGGTGGTAAATCTCCTCCAGCAGAGATTAGCTCAACAATCTAGGCTGTAATTGCCTTGACGATATTCAGCAATATTGCGATATTCAAGAGTACCATATTGAAGAGAGAGAGAAAGATGTGATACCCATAGTGCCGCCACCATCAGATGCACCATAAAAGGTGGCATGGGCATTTAACCATACTGCTCCTCCTGCCCCATGACTTCGCTGCACAAAGAGAGCGAGGAACGTCGCTACCAGTACAGTAGTCCGGACCAAAACGCCCGGAGCAGCAACTGCCATGATCGATTCCATACTCCTGCAATGTCTGATCAAGCGCCAGCTGATTGTCAGTTCCGGACTGCGATATAGAAGAGACCCAGACGAGATTAAACCCCTAGTTATCATGAATGTCCCTAGTTGCACAGCCAGTAATTCGATCGCCTCTGAAAATCATGATATGCAGACACACACATTTAGCTAGCTAACAGGAAATTACTGTAATGGGTGATGCTGGACTCCGATCAAAGAAAAAATTACAAACAGATGATCTGAAAACCATCCACAATGCGGGCTCGATTGAGAAAGAGGTCCGAAACCAAGCAAAAATACTGATCAGCAAGTTAAGGATCAACTCACATGATATTGAAGCTGCTGCTGCTGCTTGAGGATCTCGAGAGAGTACAGTCTCTCAGAGCTGTCACACTGCTGCACTCAACAACACATGAGTAATGAGACGACGGCTGATAACGAACTGCGGGAGTTGAAAGTGGCAGAATATTTGAAGCAGTTGCTGGTACTTACCCACTTCGAAATGCGCATCTCAATGGCTATATAAAGCCGCCTGCGCTCTGCAAGTGACCAAAAACAACACAAAAAAGGAACAAATCTCACGTGTGTTACGTCAACGGATTGTGCGGAAAGTGGCGAGATTGTTCAGCCGCCGGCTCTACCTATTCCATCACGGATCCTTTATTAAAACCAAAAAAGAAAACCCCAATTCTGATCTTGCTGCTACCAAAATTCTTACTACGGCATCTTTTGAGCTTGAAAAAGGGGAAAAAAAATTTAGCGACAAATCCACTCTACCAACCACCCAGTTCTTACAAGTGGGTTGCTCGTGGCTGCCAGTGGCGAAAAGATCTTGAAGACGATGATCGCGGCTACCTGCTTCCGCGCATACCTGCTCCCCCTTCATTCACGCGAACGAAACACGACGTCTCTTGGTGGATGAAGAATCTCACCCTGGATGAATCTGGTTTCTTTGTTTGGCAAAATGGCAATAGGACTTTCTGATTTCACCCTGCTGCCCCTTCTACCACACGAAATAGACCAGATTATGAAACACCAAGTCCCTGGCATACTGGTAGTAGGACTTTCTGCTTTCACCCTGCTGCCCCTTCTATCACACGAACCAGACCAGATTATGAAACACTAAGTCCCTTGATGGATAAAAAAACTCAACCTGGATGAATGTGGTTTCTTTGTTCATCATACTTGTAGGACTTCTGCTCTCCCATTCATTCTCGAGAATGAGAGACTAGGTTATGAAACTCATAGTCCCTTGATGGATGAGAAACTCACTCTGGATGAATCTGGTTTCTTTGTTTGCCATACTGGTAGAACCGTCTGTTTTCCCTTGCTTCCCCTTCATTCATGCAAACCAGAACACATTATGAAACTCGTAGTGCACCAATGGATGAAAAAAATCTCACCCTGGATGAATGTGATTTCTTTCTTCCTAGCCTTTAAGGCAATTCATAGGAGAGTGAAAGCTGCCATTTTCATATGATTTCTTTATTAAAATGTGGCTGTCAAGTGGACCTATCAAGGGGTCGGACTCGTGATTGTAGAAAATTGGTAGATGTTGAAGCAAGTTCTGCCATTAAAATATCACTTGATTGGCATCCTGGGTACATCAAGTTATGACCATTAAATTATTATGTGATTGGCAACCTAGTTGTTTTCAAAAACCTTTCACCACTCATTGATACTATAACAAAAGATGTCTCTATATGCCAATTGATTTCACTAAATTTTAAATGAATTCATTGATCGTAGTAAGAAGATTTAGTGGGGTTGTAGTGAATTCTTTAATTCAATGAATAGGGAGACTAATGGAATGCACCCACATTTTGTAATAATGTTCAGAGTATGACATTTTGTGAGTTGAGAGGGTTTTGGTTGTAAAAAACCAGTGGACTGTCCACTGGAGTGAGTTATGGCCATTGACGTTAATATGATGTGATGGGGAAGTGTTGTGTGATTGGCATCTTGCTGGTTTTTGAGAATTCTTCACCAATTATTTGAAGGCTGCATTTGTGGATGGATATGTGTAGGATGATGCCCAAAGCTGTGGACATCACTAGAATAAGGAGGCCCACCCAATTCCCGTAATGCCTATGGCTGAGGGCATTCCCCAACATAAAAAACCGGCTATTTTATTTCATTTTTTTCCTGTGATAACTGGTGAGTTTCATGGGAATTTTTTTTTTAATGATGAAAAACTTTCTGCAAAATGAAATGCCACAAGGTGTGGGTGTTTTTCATTTTGTGAAATGCCCCGAGGTTTGTTTTGCTCTGTAGGCCAAGCGTGCATTGTTCACATTGGCTAAAAAAGTTTTGGTTGTTAGGTGGGTGTACGGATTATGTGGAGTGTGACTTCCTGGCACCACAAAATTAATGCTACACAAGCCATAAGAAAAGTTACAAAATTGTTGGTCAGGCTAGCTTCTTTTATTTACTCTTGATTGTCATGAATTTGGTGCTATGGAAGCTCTAAAGGGATATTATTATGTACGTGAATGAATTAATTCACCCTTCTCACTACATACTTTGGACAATCTAATTATCGATAATTATTGAGGCATGTTGTTGGGAGAAAGCTAAATTTTTTTGCTGTAGTAATTTTGTTTGACTCTTGGCACTTTAGATCCAGCAATCCAGAAATAACAAAGTGTCTTTTTGGACATAAATAAGTTCAACTCTCAATTGGGCTAAATGTGGACATTCCTTTTTGGTTTTGACTTTGCGTATTCGGCACCAATTGGCGGTTTGTCCTTATTAACCCCACCTTGAATTTCGGTTTTCATTTGTAACTTGCTCTCTTTAGAGAGCCTATAGGTCAACCCCATTGTTGGTCCAGCAAAGTTCATGGGGGTTCTTCTTTGTCCTGCCAAGGGCATGATGAACCATGATAGGCTCCCAAGTTCATATTCTCGCACTATTTTGTGAGTGAGAAACTAGTTGTGGATAATGAGGTGGGAAAGTTGGAGGGGATGAGGAAGGAGGTGGGAAAGGCGGGCTATAATGGCACTGGCTACTTCACTACCAAGCAAAACTCGCCACTAAATTAGCCCCCAAATCAGGGGAACTTTTGGCGTCACATAAGGGTCATGAGAATTGTTCTCTGCATGGAGTCTACACCTCTAGGCCATGTTTTTAAGAAATTCCTTTACCTTGGTGAAATAAGAACCGAGGATATACGGTGATGGTCCCTGGGAGGGCCCGGCTAAGTGGTGGGTGACCAGAAGCTGGGACTGGCCAATGGCAATTTTGTGCCCTAGTTGTTGGTGGTCACTTGGGAGAGATTCTTGCAGATCATTAGGAGCGATGTGGACTATTTGTTAAATGTCATGATGTTCTATGTCTAGGTCACATGCTTTAGAAAGAGCAATTGACCCTAAAAGCTTGGGGCAAAGGTGAGATCTCTTGTAATGGAACTTAGTTTTTGTTGTTTTGTTTAATTTCAAAAGTTAATTTAAGAGATAAATTATGAATGTAAAATATGAATGATGCATGTATAAGTAGGATGAAATATTTTCATGTTGATAGTCATTTCCAAATGTTGGGTATTTTATCTTCATTTTTTTGGCTATTACTATCCCTATGGTAGTAACTATTGTGCAACTTTGAAAAAAATGTAAACTATAAACAACCTTGTGAAGCTTTCTTCGAAAAAAATCTCAATTGCCCTCCACAACATCCAAAGCCTCTTCTTCAAAACTTTCCTCATGCATAAGTTGGTTTTTTGTTGTCTTTCCCTTCTTCGCTATCGAAGGTCGGTTTTTTTGGAACTAGATAGATGGTAACTCCTTACCAAGGAGCCAATCCTCATGGTGTTTTTTCATAAATCTACTCATTGAATTTTTCTTAGCCAAAGGAATGTGTTCATCATTCTCCTTTGCATCCAACCTTCTCGCACTTGGTCCACTTTGCAACCATTGACAACAACACCAATGGAAAGTCTTTTAAAGACTCTTCTTTTATCCTCCAACAACTTGGATAGTGCTACATTTTTCCTTATAGTTTGTTGCATGGTCTTCAAAACTTTGTTGAAGTTACCTGCACCCACCCCATCCAACATGCCTTCCACAATTTGTTCCATTTGTTTTTTAGTGTTCCTTGTTATTCATGGTCTCACAACAACTTTTAAAAAATGAAAAGAAACCATGATTACTCTTTGAAATCTAATTTTGTTTATAGTAATTACCCTCCTTACCTACTACATGTTTTTTTTTAACGACCTTAATGAGTCAAATTTAAAATCTTGAATTTTGCAATTAGGGTTCTAAGGGTTAACTATCTTTCCTAGATTGGCCTACCCTTTCGTCCCCTTACTTCCCAAGTATAGATCTTTAATGATTTACACTTTCACCTTGTAGTTTCACTTTTGCACTTACTTTGGTCTAGACAAGAATTATCACCACTAGACAACTCCTAGAAATGAACTTCTATTGCTTCTTATATTACAGCACACAAAAAATTTAGAAGGTCACCAACAAGATTTGTTTTTGAAACAAAAAGAATCCCAAAAACAAACACCATACGCAAACTTGAAACCCCAACTAGAGAATTTGAAAAAGAAATCCATAGTATGGTCACCAAATGTACCACAAACCCCTAACAACCACAAACTAATTAGTTATGATTGTCAAGTAAACCATAAATTAACAAATACTCTCTTCATACCTATGGGTTTGATTTCCTCTAGAGCCTCAAAAAGCACAATAATATAATTTTTCTTGCAGGTAAAACCATAAAGAAAAACAAAATAATAAAAATAACTAATTTCATATGCTTGCAAAAGCTGATTACCCTCCTACGGTAGCATCTACATGAGACATTTGTATTTCAAAACATAAGAAACGAAGAAAAAGAAACACATAAACTCCTTATTATCATTTAATTGAAGAAAAATCAAAAAAATGTAGAGAATTATTTTCTACACTACACAACTAATGATCTCCTTTAACTACTTGCTAGATAGAAATGGAAAAAATATCACATACACACATAAACTCTTCTTTTCCACATGCCATAAACGCCACCTAATGGCCTTGCCAAAGTACAACAATTGTTTCCCATTCTAATTTCTTCTCACATCATAGCCAACATGCCCCCCAAGCTTCCCCTTATGCGAAAAATGTTCCTCCTTAGATTTCCCCACCGTCCACGCACACATGGGAATCTCATCTCCTCTTAAATTAGTGGCACTCCAAGTCTTTCCCCAAACTCCACTTAACTAACCAACTCCTTGCCTTCTAGGAATCTAACTTAACTAGTTGGCACTAGTTTAGTTAGTGATAAACCATAAACCTAACACCGGTAAATTTTAAAACTTACTAAGTTTCCATACTAGCTTAATTGACCCCCCAAAAGGAGGTGGAATTTAGCCTCTAACAACACTATTTTGTTAAAGCTTTACAATTGAAAATTCAACTTGTCTTTATGAAGGTGATAGATACAAATTAATCTATATTTATCCCATTTATATACATTCTTGATGACATGTTATTGATTCATGAAATAATTGATTGGGTTAAACACCTTAGGTAATCATTAGTTCCTTTCGAATTGAATTTTGCCAAAGTTTTGTAAAGTAAATTAATGGAAATTTCTGTTCATGGCTTTGGAAAAAGTGGGCATGGTGGTGGAGTTCATTGTGATGGTGAAACTTATGTTCCAAAATGTTAAGGCTGAATTTACCTCAATGGTAGGATTATAAAAGCTTTTAAAATCAAGAAGGGCA
Organism: Sphagnum contortum; assembly: GCA_963920785.1. Lineage (NCBI taxonomy): Eukaryota > Viridiplantae > Streptophyta > Sphagnopsida > Sphagnales > Sphagnaceae > Sphagnum > Sphagnum contortum. The sequence goes on from OY987283.1 coordinate 858,694, forward strand.
TTAGGTAGGGTTGTCTTTTAGCCCCTTACCTCTTTGTCCTTATTGGGGAAGTATTAAATTATGTGATGAAAGAAGCAAAAAGGTTGGGAGATTTCAAAAGCATCATCCTTCTTGGAGGTACATGGTACAACATATTTTAGCACAATATGTTAATGAAACTATGTTATGAACTATTTTGGTCAAAGGTGTGAAAAAGAACCTAATCTAGAAACTACATTTAAAAGGCAAAGAAATGTATTTAAATGTAATATTGGTATTTAATAAACCAATATGTGTAGGCCATATGTATATTATAGTTTTCAATAAATTTTTTGACTTTACTACTAATGGTTTTTTTTATTGTGACTACACCTTGCTTAAAGTTATATGTTGTAGGCTTTGGACTTGTAAGAATAGTACAATCTACAACAAAACACCATTGAACTTTTGAATATGAATATGTGTGTAACCAATTACGCAATGAATGAAAGGGAGATTGCACTGATCTTTGAAACCAACCATCACTTATGACAATTTTTCCATTGTGACCATTGAAATTGGATTTTAAACACAACACTAATTGTGGAAACAAACTTATGTAACAAGATATTGATGGAAGACTTTCAAATGGAAAACATCTCATTGCATTAAAATAATTAACACCATGTGCAAGTTTGAAAAAAGAACAAGCAGCCCAAATGCCAACAAAAATAACAAATTTGTATTTGATGTATCTTTTCAATTAAAGGTTGTAACTTCTCCATGATTTGCAAAATGACTCTAGTCATTCGAAAAGGTTCAACCCATATCTAATCATCATGTTGTATCATGAAAAAGTTGAATAGCAAATAGTACTTCTAGCTTTCATTTAGTCACGAAGACTCATAATTGCAAGACAATCTAAAAAATCAAACCACAACATTTTTTTTTTTTGGGAACTTGTTAGTTGCCAAAAAAATCCCCCATATGTCCGAGGGTCTTACTCTCATTTTCAAAACAAAAAATCAGAAACTCTTCCAATTGCATAATGACATGTATAAATTGGATTAGTAAACAAATCTCTTCTATTGAGCTCACAAATGCAAATCACGAAAAAAATTGAAAAATAGGAAGATAAAATAGATTACAGAAAGAAACAAGATTGTTACACTACAAAAAATGGCTAGAAAAACTAAATTGGTCTACAAATCAAATGCAAAAGCTTTGATAGATGTTCGACAACATGAATGTGAAGGCTGTTGAGAACATCAAGAACTTGAATTGCAACAAGAATGTCGCAATGAAAACTTGACTTAATAGAATGCAACTCCAAAAGCTTGAAGCATAGTGAAAGCTCATAAGTGTCACAAAAAACAACTCACAGAGATGACATGGGAAAAAGTGAGTAGCTCTCACAAACAACACACAATCTTCAAATGAAGGAGATGAGTTGAAGGCGGCAAAAGACTATTGCCAAAATCATGAAACTTCATCATTTGTTAACTTTCAGCCACGTATCATGAACGAAGATGCATTAGTGTATGATGATAGGGGTATCTACCTACAAAAAGTTGATAGGTTTGAATGGCAATAGGTAAAAGAAGTTAAAAGTTACCTATTGATAAGAAAAAGCCCTAAAGGACCTGCTGCCGAGCTAAGCCCTAACACTGCCCAATTGCTGGTGATTTAATTGTGGTCCCTAACTGTAGATCTGAATGGACCTTTAGACTATTATTCTCAATGTGCATGCCAAGACATTTGGGTACAAAATTCAATTCAAACAGACCAATGTAGAGGCAAAATGGTGATTTTATGTGATTGAGATGTAGAACTCTACAGCAATGTGGAATGTGTAATGCTTAAGAAACTACTTTTCTGATTTGTATAGTTTGTATGCCATTTGAAGTACGTGACCCACATTTATTAACACTTCAAAGAAGTTCTAATAAACCATACATTTATAAAAGTACTAAGAGCAAAACTTCCATACGCATAACCAGTTTTTGGGGGCTGATGTGCTGATGTGTCCTCCTGATTGGACATCCACACCCGAGTTCTATCACATAATAACCCGCTGGTATCTCATTCTGTATGTGGATGAAAAATGATCAGTGTATGGATGAAAAGTGATCTGCATCCATCTGCTCAGCAGGTAATGGATGTAAAGGACAGGTTATGTCGGGTTATCAGCTCCAGGCTACTGGTTACCCAAAACGATCAAGGCATGGAATCCAGCTGCCTCTCCCTGGTTACCTAGTCCATAACCATACTTGGAACTGATGATTAGTTGCAGGAACAGTGGTGTTGGTTCTACTGAAGGAACCTGAATAAGTTGCAGCTCAGCTTGCAATTGCATTCCTAATAATAGTCAATTCAATTGATATCCTTGCTTGCCAATACAAGATGCCCTCTGTAAGCATTTGTAACACAAACTTGTTTGTGAGAAATGATCATTTGTACTACTACCACCACAATGTGGTTGCTTTGGATATGTCCCCGTACAGAAAATTGTAGATGCATAACTGAGATTACCACAATGTCATTGTACTAATGTCCCATCACTTTGGACTCTCTAAAAAAATCCTCTCAGTACTTTGGCCTCTTCATTATGATCTGTCTGACTAGGTAACCAAGTTCACAATTGGCTACAGTTCTAATGTCGTGACAAGAATAACATCAATTATTGATTTAAGTTCATGACAACTCTAAAGTGACAAGATAATTTGCCAGTTTCAAAAAGGTCAGTAGTCATTGGAGATAGAACTGATGTGTCACAACACCACATTCAAATGACTAAACAATTCACGTTCTGTGTATGTAGTTTGAACATTTCATTTGTCGAACAATTGGCAAATTTTTAATCACCAATTGCTCATAATTTTAGGTGTTAAACAACTAGACACCAAAACTGGAATCAAATACAAGGGCCAACCAAAAGAATGAAGAAGCATGTATGTATGTGTATTTATCAGGTGTGGGATTAGTATGCATAATCATGATAAATGGTGGAGATGTGAACTATGATCATGCATGGTTAGGTCACACTTTAAATTATCTAATGTAATGTTGTTTTCAGCTAAATTGGTGGTTAGGTTAGGCTGTTTTTTTTAAAACCTGCCTAGTAATAACTCACAAGTGGGTTGTTAGATAGGTTGGTAGTAAAAATAGCCCTTCCTATGTATAAACCATCTACCTAACAAGTAGTTACCTATTTGCCTACCCATCTACCTATATATGAGACTCACTTCTTACAGAATTCGTTACCAAGGTGAAACCAAATACTAACTCAGTTGAGGTTCATCCATAACTGACTTATAACAGGCATCCAGTAGATGGTGTGCTTGTGGGTGCTGGTTCACTGTGGCCCTACATGCCCACATATGTGTACACCTTACAACTCTGTGACTCACATGGAAGCTTATGGTCCCCACTCACAAACCTGATAGACAAAGGACAACCAGAAGGGATTTCATTTCACTATGCACCAGAACTTCACAACTTCAGGACTACCCTAACCCTCATCACTTTGAAGTTTTCCAGTGTGTTTGTTGGCCATAAGTCTAGGCCCTTGTTCCAGGTCACAATTTGTGACACTACTTTTGTTGGAATACCTACCTACCTTTGCATCCCAAGGAGGATTTACATTAAATGGTGACAGGAAATTTAGAACCTGTATAAATAGTGAAAAAACTAGTTAGAAAAATGCTACCAAACTAAAATCAGAGTCCAAATGTGATGAAAATTTTCTCCAATTTTTTTTTTTTTTGAAAGTTGGTCATTTTGTTTCCAGATACAAGGGAATAGTGCAAAAAGACTATTCCCTTCTCTTTTTTGCATTCTCATTTTGGCAAAAAAATTTGCACCGAAACATAAAACTGGCTACAATCCTGGAAAATTGAAATTGCAGATCATATGTAACTAATCTGCCATATCTCTTTCTCTCTCCCTCTCTGTCTTTTTGTCTCTTGTCTCTTGTCTCTCCTCCATGTTCCCTTGTTAACTTCTTTCATGGTGGTGCAATGTGGTTGTGGCCTGTAGCCATAATGTCTGAATGATAACAGATTCATGTGTATTATTCATGTACACCTTCTTTTCTGTAAAGTCATTGTAAGGCTTCTGCCCTTCATTAGTATTATTACAAAAAAGCACTATTACATTAGTCTCATCATTATCAATAATTATACAGTTGATCAAACTTCTCCACTGAAGTTGTGTGGGGTCATCTCTGGAGTTCATAAAGCCAGCTACCACACTCCCATGATTTTGTTTTTGCAATTGTCTTCTTTTGTGCACCAGTTATATGTACCTCTACGGGAGCATCTCCACCCATGTCCCTTATTTATCACATCCAACTTAGAGTGTTACCTATTTCCTCATCCCCCATAAATATGGAAAAATTGTACAAGATAAAAGGAAGATCAAATTTTAGAGTGTTTACTTATTTCCTCATTCATATAACATAAACACAAAAAAATTGACAGTATAAAGTGATATGCAAGTGTTAGTTACTTCATCATCCCAACTAACAAACATGGAAATTTTGAACAGCATAAATTGAGAGACTACTGTTATAATTACGAGGGTTGCTCCGACAAATGTATGTTGAATAGTTAAATTTTATTTTGAAGATTTCATGTTGAAAATATGATAGTCTTGGAGTATTCCAAAATATTCTCTATAATCCTTCACAAATTTTTTGTTCTTTGTAAAAATAATTATTTGAAAATTTCCACATTTCTCTGAATAATATAATTAGAGTTGAAGCCATCACCAAGGTATTATGATATTTAGATGCCATTATTTGGGTAATTCATTGTGGCTGGCAATAAAAAGAAAAGACAATTTTTTTATTGACCTTTTTGGAGATCACTGTATCTTATATAGGGTGTGTTCTTTTTCTCTTTTTTTAATTAATTTTTTTAAAAAATTATTGGTGTGATGCTGCCACAGTGGCAATCATTCCCCAGAGGAATTAGCCAGAGAGAAAAAGTAGAAAATTTTAAGAATCCCACTGGAACCTATTGTCTAAATATGGCGATTTCAGGGAAAATCAAATAAAATACAAAATTCCTTCAAATCTGAAATTTTTAGCACATTTTCTTTCACAAAAATCCTTTGCATGAGTAGCACTGGATTTCTTTTTTGTGGCTAAAAAAAAGAAACTGCTGATCCTGTGAAAATATACAGACCCAAACTGAATTTGACATTTGTTAAAGGCTGTACTTCATCCAAAGTAGTGTGTACAGGTTTTGACACTGCTGGCCGGTGTGAGATGCTCAAGGATGACAGATATATATGTTCATGAGCAACGTTGTTTTCTTGAGTGAGGTGTTGGGTGTTAGCTCTTCAACTCTCTAGTTCTTGTTTTCCAAGATTAGCTCAGGAATTCTGCACCTATTTGGAAATAACAGTGGTAGAATATTAACTGAGAACTGTCTGTCTCTGTGGTTGTTGTTGTTTTTCTTCTTCTCCTTTTTCTTTTTTCTTTGGAGCTGAAAAAAATTGGAGATTGCTGTAAGGAGCTGCATGCATTTCTGATGATGAGGATGTATCCAGTCCTTGTAGTAGCTGTTCTCTTAAGCTCTCTCATGTCTTCCTTGAAGTGTACCTCTTGTGTGGTGATGCAATCCAGGCTTGTTGTAGGTGCTGACGAGGAGCATCGATTGTCCAATTCTGATGCAGTTGAGATTCTGCTGCAGCAATCCAGCTTCCTCATCACTAAAGAGCTTTTCCTGAAGCTGTATCCCAACTATAACACTAGTTTTTACTCCTATGATGCTTTCGTGACTGCAGCAAAGTCGTTCCCCGGTTTTACCACCCAAGGCAGCAGGACACACAGGTGGAGAGAGGTTGCAGCTTTCAGCGCTCACGTCCAGCAAGAAACAGCAGGTGGGTAGCTTTTTTCACTCTCTAATTGATCCAGTGCACCTGCAAGCTGTGGATTTCTTTAAACCCTAAACTCTATACCCTTGGAATTCTTTCCCCAATTAGACCTTGGAAGCGCTTCAGTTCCTGAAATGAACATAATTATGGGTTTGTGAGATTGGCAACTGCAATGGGTGCAGGAGATGGGGATAAATTAATTCACCCCACATTGAAATCAAATAGCCAACATTAAGGAGGTGGTGATGGTGATCAGGAGCTGTAACTGAGCTAGATGCTGCACACTTGATCAAAAAGAAAAAAGAATTGTGTTTGTTGTGTGGCAGGTCTGTATTATGTGAATGAGATTGATCAATCAGGAGACTACTGTGATGCAACTGACACACAGTACCCTTGTGCTCCTGGTCAGACGTATTTTGGCAGGGGTCCTCTGCAACTCTCATGGTAAAACCTAAACCTGAACCTAGTCTTGGCAAGGTTGGTCCATGAATCAACAGCTGTGCAGAATTCCTTCCAGTGATCTTCATCAAACTTTCTGAAGACTTTCAGGTTTTGTTGATTAGGGATCCGATCAAAGAAAGAAGAAAGAGAGAGAATTTACCAGCACATTGTGTTTGATTCTTACTTTTCTTCCTTCAGGAATTTCAATTATGGAGCAGCAAGTGCAGCAATAGGAGCTGACATCCTTTCCAAGCCTTACCTCTTATCTCAAGATCCTGTTCTTGCATTTAAGTCATCTTTGTGGTTTTGGATGACACCGTCAGGTAGTATTCCCTCAATCCATGACGTGATTATTGGGAAATGGAAACCCAGTAAAGCAGATAGAGAAGCTGGTAGGAAGCCCGGGTTTGGGTTGACCATTGACATCATCAATGGCAACCTTGAGTGCGGGAAGGTCACACCTCAGGCACAAAACAGAGTTAAGTATTACAAACAGTTTTGCAAGGAACTCAAGGTCTCTACAGGCCCTAACCTTAGCTGTGCATCAATGCAACCGTGGGTTTGAACAGAATCACCATGGCCAGGAGGGCATCTGCATCACAGATCAATCTGTATTTGTGACCTGGTTATGAATTGGAACTCATTTTGATTCAGTAGCTCAACATCTTTCTGAAGCAAAAATAAAAGTTTTGCAACATGCCATGAAATCTATATGTAACTTTGACAAGGTTTCACAGCGACCCACTGTCCAGCTATCTGGAATTCAATGAGATCATTGTGAAACATGATCTGGGAACTTCTTCTGTAAAAATTTTCTTCTTCAATCTGTCTGAAGCAAAAACTAGGTTTTGCAACACCCCATGAAATCTATATGTAACTTTGACAAGATTTTATAGCCACCCTGTCCAGATATCAAGAATTACAATGAGATCATTCTGAAACATGATCTGGGAATTATAACTTCTGTAGAAATTTTCTTTGTCAATCTGCCTGGGGCAAAAATTAGGTTTTGCAACATGCCGTGAAATCTATATGTAACTGTGACAATATTTTGTAGCAGACACTGTTCAACTATCCAAAATTCAAGGAGAGTGAAATTGTGAAACATGATCCAGGAATAACTTCTGTAGACATTTTCTTCATCAATCTGTCACATTCTGTAGATCTTAAGAAACTCTGCACCATGTGGTGAATCTCAAAGTTTGGATTTGCGATAAACTCAGAATTTCTTTTGCTGTTAGAATAAGATTGATTGCTGAAATTGAGTAAGAGTGGATTGAAATCACAACAGTGGTGGCAGAAGCGACATGGAATCTGAGGTTTGCCAGGGTTACTTAACATCAGATATTACATTATGTTTTGAACCCAGTCAAAATGTTTCGGGATTCTATCAGGTTTCACTTGTTACAAACCATCTGCACACCCCTATTTGTGTTTTTAATGTGACACTGCCTCCATATGCAGAGCTTCTGCATATAATCACTCATACATTATATCCAGGCTACAAGTATTCAGAAAATGCCTCAGTTGCAGCTGACTACTCACATGCTACTGTTTGTAAAGAAATTCCCCCCCAAATGTTGCCTCAAGCTGTGGAGAGCCTCTTACAATAAGCAGGTAGTTTTGGCAAACTCAGCAAGGAACAAAATTTCTTGTGAAAGAACACAATAGCCTAGTTTCTGTCAATGAACAGTTTAACCTTCGGAGAGTAAAGTACTCCATGGGGCAAAGAAGGAGAGCATCTTTAGTGGTAGAGCTCAATGGCAGAGGGTGCAGCAGTTTCTCATTCCTTACAAGAACAACTTTAAGATGGCTCAAGCCCTTCCATACCAGGAGCATCAAGTTAAAGGTGATTTTCAAACCTTGGTACCTTGATCCTCAAGGGTTGCCTGATGAAGGAAAAGTCTCCAAAGTGGTCATTGGTGCTGTGTGGCTAGTCTTTGCTTTCTGGAGTTGGGCTCCCTCTTGCATTCTTGGGCTGTCATCAACTGGTTCTGAGCTTGCAAGCTTGAGGGTTGGTTCTCAGAGCCATCTACAAAACTCAGCTAGTCACCAGGGTTTTTTTTTCAAAGTATGGAGAGTACCAGAATGGCTGCCCTCAATTGGACAGTGGAGCATATTTTGCTAATAGCTAATTTAGAAGGGAGAAATGTCAGGCTATGTTCTTCTTCTTCGTTTAGCATTTGGGTAACTGGTTTTATAATCAATGAAGCCTATTTGGCTATTTTGTTTTCACAAATATCTTGCATTTGGCAACTATCTAATTTAGCATTTAGAATGATTGCTGATAGTTCTGCTCAAGATTTCCTAGCTATGGTGATGAAATAATTTTACAATCAAAAGTAAAGCCTCAAGACCTAAAAGAAAATAGCCCATTGCTTAATCACACCAATCAATTCACATCCTCCCCTTGCAAGAATTGAACCTTGACCACAAAGGGTCTTGTTCATCCTCAACAGACCCAACACCTGAACCATTGCAATCTCCACCAATTTCATGTACTTGTTGAGTTGTTTTAGTCAACATGGCAGAAGACTTTCTATTCTTCCTCCATCTAGAAATGAGATTATGACTAAAATGTTCAACCATTATTCCTTTCATAGTGTGGGACATCGTGAGCCTACAAAATGAAAACTGTATATAAAGTTGATGTGAATCCATAAGGACCATAATCCTTGAGGCGGTCTTGTGAGCAACACACAAAACACTAACTTGATGACACTCAAATATGAAAGGAATGAACCTTATGCTATAACAAGGTTCAATTAATACATATTGTTCATTTTTTTGTGCTTGTTTTTGTTTTGTTTTGTTTTCAATTTTGTATGGTCTGAATATTGTTTTCAAATGATTGCAGATGTAACACTGGTGCAAATATGGATTTTGGAATATATTTTAATGTGATTTTACTCTCTAATTTTTGTAGCTTGTTATTATTACAAACTTTGAATGTTTGGAAAATAATATGTTTAAGTAGATGATTAAAGAATAAGAAGTGTCAGAATATTAACATTTATCATTTGACGACCATTTTCAGGAATAAATTTTGGGGTTCACCCATTCATCATCCTCAGTTCGTATGTTGTGAAATGATATACTTCTTACTCTTGAAACTAAAGGAGGTGAAGCTCCCAGGAGCATCATGAATGTTCGATTCAAATAGTTACCTAACCAACATAACTTCAACAAGGCCAGACATATGTTCATTTCTTCTTATAATCCAATAGGAGTACACCATGAGCCTCATGCTTAATAGACAAATGTGATATCCTCAGCAATGTGACAGTTCTTTCACCCTTGGTACTATGGGAACAAATGAGATCAAATTCAATACAAACAAATATATTCAATACAGACATTTGATTCCCTTGGAAACATTTCAAGTCTCCCCTTGGGAACTAGCATTGTCCTCTAAGGAAGGCATCGATCTTCTCTTGAAGAAACTATTTTTCTCCCCGATTAATTCTAGGGAGGAAATTATCCTTGAGGCATCACAATAGATGTATTCCCGGGATACTATTTACCTCCCCAAGGTAGTCCAAGGAGGAAACAGTTCCCCGAAGCATTATAGTATAGGTCTCTTCAAGGAATGATTCTCCTTTTCAAAGCTACCCCATTGAGAAAACAATTCCTCATGGAATCATAGTAAATGTCTCCCAAGGATCTCTACTTTCCTCCTTGGGGTAGTTTTAGGGAAGAAATGAATCCTTGTGGCATCACAACAGATGTCTCTTGAGGAATTGTTTTCCTCCCTGAAAATTATTCCCTTGGGCATCACTCCAAACGTTTCCCTATGGAATAATAGGGAGAACCATGTTGATGCACCATTTCCTCCCTAAAAAAAGAAACCCTAATATCCTAAAACACTTAAAATGCACAACAATTCGACAATAGGCTTCTACCCCAGGGAACATAGTAAAAGAAATTTCCCAAGAAAAATGCTGGTTTTTGGGGAGTTCTCCAAGGAATCCAACTTAAAATTGGGAAATGGGGACATAACAACCAATTTCCAATAGTATGTTTAAATTCATCACAATTGGCTTTTGTAGTGGGTAAATTCTTGAATGTCTACGTCCATTGGTGTTTGAATGCATTATAGACCTTAGGATATTGTTGTAGTTATTTCCAATAATATCCCACATCAACCATCACAAGGAGACTCTCAAGCCACATAACTTTATTTTCTCATGTCAGTCAGTCAGGTTGAACTAATGAAGGATTATATGGTGAAAGCACATTATAGTGACTAAAAAATGTTGTCACAAATATTGTTTTTCAAAACTATGTAACTTTCAACTTCCACCAAGCCAATATTTTAAAAGGCTTTCATAAATTATACTTAAAATAAGGTAGTTCAATTGCAAATAATGCAATTGTCAAAGGAAATAACATGTTTTTATTAATATTAAATGATTATAAATATATTTGTAACAAAATAGAACCTATAACAATATGTTACAAATTGTAAATGTGTTCTAAAAATGATTCAAATAATTGCAAAACTTGATGAAGTACTTAGTTATTCATGAGTTGATTGTACCATTTCAATTACAATTGAAATTTTTGATTCATGTGATTTCACAGAAACATTTGGACAAGTTTTTCATTCAAATGAACATAAGTATGTTATTGAAAAATTATTTTCATTTGAAAGATACAAGAATTATGTTGGAGGCCTTTGTATCAAAATTCATTTTATATGTTTATAAAAATGTTAAATGAAATCAAAGAAAAATTGCCCCCAAAATAATACAAAATACACCCAAAAAAAAAAAAATCTTGCTCAAAGTGCCTCCTCATAGTGTGTTTTCACCATGTACTAAAACTCATCCTTTCATATAGAACCAAGAAAAGGCCTATGATCATGCATGACATCTTCGATTTTTTGCATGTGTTGATGATGATTCAATTCCCAATCATCAAAACTCTCTACGTCAAAAGTTTGTTGTAAATGTTTTATCTATATTGACAAGGTGTTTGACATTAGAATGACAACCCAATTAGTGGGTTTAGGGCATTGTTGGATGGATGCAAATGATTCTGCAACACACACCCATGCACCCATGCATTGTCCTCCAACAATTGAATAATGTTGGGATAAGCAAGGTTTTACATGTGGGTTGGGTTGCAATGTTGAAATCAAAACTACTTTTTGGACATTGAATGTGAGCCACAAGTGAACTTCAAATTGTTGCAATTAGTAAGGATAAGGCTTCAACACCTTGTTCCAAGTTTGAAAACATAGACTAGACAATTCCCTAGGATTTGGTGGGTACAAATGCCCTATTGCTTATTGCTGCAAACGTGTTTGTAGTTTGTGATGTCCCCTTCACAAGAATGGGCCATGGCTTGTGATCATTAATGGTTCTCACCCTTGGGCATGGTGTTGCCAAGAAATGTCAATTTAGTTTGAATTTGTTTCCCCACAATTTTTAACAACATGGGTATTTGTACTTGTGTTGGCATTTGCCCACCCACCTTCCCCCCCCCCCTAATGTAGATTGCACTTTCACTAGCTCATCAATCTCAACAACTTTTTATGCTCATTCGTCTCAAGTGTACCAAAACAAAAACCATGGAAATGACAACATCATTTTGCCCTTTTCCCTCCCACACACCTCATGTCACCATCTAAACATTCTTAGTTCTAACATGGTGGAGTCAATTTCTAAAAGTTGCAAGCCATCAACAATTCACCCCCATCATTCTTGTGTGTTTCCAAATTGAAATTATCATCAAACTTGACTGCCAATGATGAAAAACGTTCTTGACAATGAATGGGATGAAAAAACATGTTGCAAACCAAGGAAAAAAAACAAGAAAAAATTCAAGAAACATAATTAAACACATAGTCCAAAGATTATGCTGCAAAAAGATGTAACACCAAAACACACAGTCCAAATATTATGTTGGAGAGAAAATTCAAGCTCAACATGTGCTAATAATAATTGCAAACACATAGCACAATTGTGAAGCAAATAATTAAAGTAATAAATAATGCAATTGAAACACAAAGAATGCAAATGCAAATGCAAATGCTTTCCACTAGGGATATAACAAGACACGTACCTTGGCATCAACTCAACATCCTAAACATGGAAATGAAAACAACCCCTTACATTTGAAAGGGTTTCAAATAACCATGCCTTTGCCAAGCTTGAACTGTCTAATTCCTTGGGTAACATTAAAAAAAGATCAATCATGGAAGGTGAATACTAGCCGTGAATCATACAAACCTTAAACCAAATGGGTAAAAAATTTAATTACTTAGCTTTTTTCATGTTATCATGTTGTTGTTGTCATTACTCAAACAATGTGTCATCAAATTTAGTGATTATGCATTAATGACAACTTTTTTCATAACCATTATTGATTTGATTCACATCAACGACAAAGAATGATAATGTTGTTTTCTATTAATATCAAATATCAAATGTTTAAACAAGTTCAAAAAATCATGAATTGACAATGCCATTGAAAAGGGAGGGATGTGATTAGGGAAAAGGTGTGTCCTCAAGGATGGACAATGGTCGAGAAAAGATGTCACCCGAGGAGAAGATGTGTGCCTAGGGATGGGTAGTGATAGGGGAAAAGACTTTCCATGAAGAAAAGATGTTGCCTCAAGTAGAAAATGTGTCCTTGAGGAAAATACATTCCTAAAGTAAAAGATGTGTCTATAAAGGGGTAGAAATCTCTAGACTAGTTAGTACCATAGGCATCTTAGTAACTAATAGTTATTATTAGTAAATTTACCGTCCCTTACCAAAAAGGTGAAGCTAGTGGGATTAAGTAGTTCATGTTAGTGAATGGTTGGAGGTAATCTACCCAATCATCTAGGGGATTTCTAAGAAGGCATTAGGAGAAGGGCCTTATTTTTGTGGGTCAAAATATGCCTTGTGTGGCTTTGTGAAAAAACATTAAAAGAGAATTTAGAGAACTTCTATAACATTCAATACATTTGTAATTTGTTGTTAAAATATATAGCTCTTTTGGAAAAGTGTGTGGTGAACATAAAAGAGAAAGGAGTATGGGAAATGTATTTGTACTTGTGTGTGATTTTAATGAAAAATGGTTGAAAAACTTCTACATGTTTTGTGTGCATTTAGGATATGTGGAAAGTAATATAGTTTAAGATTATATAATATGTTGTTGGCCTTTTTCATAATAGTTTTGCATTTCTTTTAGAAAAAGGAATAAGATTGCATATTAAGTGGTAGCCTTTGGAGTAGGAAGTTACTAGTTGCCACAAGCAAGTAACAACCAATATATGGTAGTAGGAAAAGGGGGAATACTTGAAGGTTGAAGTTTGTAAATTAAGTGGGATTGGTGCAAATGGTAAGCAAAAGTCATGAATGGGTGCAGCTTGTTGCAAATAGTAAGCATTGTTGGGAAGGCATTGTGGGGGTGTTGCAAATGGTAGGCAATGTTATCAAAGTGTTTATATGTGCTATTAAGGTGGGATAGTAGTTGTGAAAGGCTTACAAACTCACTAGGGCAACATTCAGAGGCATTGAAAGTACTATGAGCCTTAAAGAGTAGGTATTCCCTAATAATTTTCATTTCCCATGTTTTCTTTCTATATTTTCTTCCTTTGGCATCATTGGAATAGGCTATGACTCGAACGGTAAGTCCATTTTTAAACAACAAACCTTACCTTCTTCTTTTGCTCCTTGTGTGAATTTTTACTTGTTACTTGAATAGTTGTAATAAAAAAAACAAGTAAGGATAGTTTTTTTTTTGGAACACTAAGGCGTTGACCTTGTTCCCTTATTCTTACCTCCTGCATCTTACTTCCTATAGGATGGTAACGATCGAGGGCCAAAATTTCACCTCTTTACGGTGTCCTTGAGATAGATAATGGCCAAGGGGCCCAAGGAAATGATGGGCCCTGAGTATAAGATGCCTCCCAAGCAAGGAGATTGGGTCGGGAGAGGATATCACCTCTGGAGAAGACGTGTTCCTTGGGGAGAAGGTGGGCCTAGGGAAATGATGAGGGCTAGGGCAAAAATGTTCCCTAGGAGAAGATGGCCCAAAGAAAATGTGTCCCCAAGGATGGATATTGGGCAGGGAGAAGGTGGGGCCAAAGAATTGATGAGGCTTGGGTAGAAGACATCCTAAAAGAAAAGATAGGCCAAGAAAAAAATGTGTCATTGAGGATGAATAGTGATGAGGATGAATAATGGTCAGGGAAAACGTGGGCCTCAAAAAATGATGAGGCCTTGGGAAAAGATGTTCCTGGGGGAAGATGGCTTGAGAGATGATCTTGGCTCAAGAAGAAGGTGATCCTTAGAAGGGTGGGTAGGTGAAAACAATTTGTCTTTGGGGGACTTAAGGTGAGGCTAGGTTTCAATGGGCAAGCCGACAAAATTGATGAGTAGGCCTTGGGCGTTGGAGGGGTCCAACCAGGTTCAATTAACCAGGGAGGTTTTGTAAACAATGGGGATTGTGTTCTCAGGGTCTGTAACCTTGATTATTAGGGCACGTTGCAAAGAATGGTGTATTTAATTCATTGTTCCTACTTAATGTTTGCCTTTGTTTGAATGTGTTGTGTTGCAAAAGCTTGTATGTTATACAGAAGTTCTCACCCTAGGGCTTGAGGAGGCATAGTTTTGGGATTTGATGTTTCTCATTTTATTTTTTTCCACACATATTTTCTACAAAACATGATGTTTTGCATTATATGTATTGAGTTGAATTCCCTCAAAATCTTAATTTTACTATTTTCAATGACAAAAAAGTTCATAAAAAAACAATCTCATACCTTGCTTTCATAATAACTTGCACTCACCCAAAATTCTTTACATTCCATAGAAGACATGACTAAGTCATTCTTAACTCTATAAACTAACTCCTCCTTTATAAAATACACACCTAATCATTTTAGGCCAGTGTAATGGGGCCTGAATAAGAGTTGCTTTGTGGGAGTATTTTACACGTTGTAAGCGATGGGCTTTCATGTATTTATGATGAACTTTCAAAACATTCCCATGAAATAGGATCAACTTTGCCATTTTTACAAAAATGTCAGTGTTAAATTATTTTCATTTGTGTTTATTAACAAGAATAAAATTGATCATCAATTTGGTTTTTTGTTCATTCTCCACAATTTAAAACTTACATAAAATGAAATATTACTTCAATTCCTCTACCAAGGAGTTGCTCAACCCTTCCCCCAAGGTTCGACCCTCATGTTCTGCCATCATAGTTTTAACCATTGACCAAGTGACACCTATTGCTTGTGATTGATGATGTTCACACCCATTGTTGGTAATTAGGGTTTTAGGCAAGTTTTCAGTCAGGTTCCAAGTGACCTGTATGGAATACCAGCTCATGGGGGTATTTTCAAAAGTTCCCAAGTCCATTTTGCCAAATTGCGAAGACCACTTTGCTATTTTTCTATTTGGCTATTTTGCCAAGTTGACTTTACAAGTTAGCCAAGTCCACTTTGCCAAATTGCAAATGCCACTTTGTTATTTTTCTATTTGACTATTTTACCAAGTTTGCCAAGTCCACTTTATCAAATTGTGAAATTCACATTGCTCAATCATCATGTCCATATTGCCATATCCGCATTCCAAAGTTGCCAACTCTACTAAGTAAATTGCCAAGTCCATTCAAAATTACTGAACTTTATTGGCATGTGCTAAACCCCCATATGAAAACTCTTTTTTTTTAGTCCAAGATGTATGTATGGGACATGGGGCTTGTTATTGAAGGCCATGATGCCCATGGATGTCCCTATTAGCAATCATGATTTCATGGATGAACTTTATTTCACAAAAGTTCACTTTCATTCATGAAATTTTCCATATCCATCAACAAAACTTCATCCATTCTGCATTGAAAATTCATGTTCATCCATGAAATTGGGTGACTTTAAATGCAGAAATATTTTTCTGAATGAAATACAAGTATAGATAATATTTATTAGATGAACTTGTTTCATCCTAAGATTTTAGGTCTTAATGGATGGACTTCCATTTCATCAGGATGGCTACACTATCACGTCATTCAAAAATAGAAATGCAAAGGAAACATGAAATTTGAACTCAAAACCTTTCAGGTAACTCTCCATAAAGATGTGCCTTCTCTTCTCTCATCCCAACTTGGGCACCCTCGTTTGCACAAATCTTTGACGTCTCATAAAGTAGAACCCAAATTCAAAAGAAGGGATGGATAGAGGGTCAAATTCTGAACACACCTAGATTAAGTAAACACCTTGCCCACCTGCCTAAGGTTTAAAATTTATTTAGGTTATGTACTCACGTACGTAGTCTGCCACCTACCTACTTGTCAACCTGATTTGCCAACCTACCTACTTGTCTACCTCGGTTACCTACCTTTCTACCTAAGCCCCCAATCTACCTTCCAACCTACTTGTCTACCCAAACTACTTACCTTCTTACCTAGGCCCCCAACCTACGACCTACTTACTTGCCTACCTAGACTACCTACCCTCCTACTCAGGCCCCCAACCTAACTACCTACTTACTTGTCTACCTAAACTACCTACCTACTTAGGCCACCAATTCATCTCCTTAGACTATATGGGTTACACTAGTGGGTACCCGTGACCTTCGGCCACTCTCAAGTCCCCCCCTTTCTTTAAATCGTATTTATTTTCTTTAAACCGGGAGCATGCCTCTCCCGGGCAAGATGGGTACCCGTGACCTTTGGGCACTGTGAAGTCGACTTATTTCTTTTAAGCTAGGGGGGGATGGAAGATTTTTTTTTCAGTTTTCCCTGTTTCCTATTGTATTCCCACGGTGTTCCCTTTAAGTTCTTAATGGGTTCCCAAAATGTTCCCCACGTTCCCAATGTGTTCCCCATGGGTATTCCCAATCGCACCTCCCCTTCTCACATATATCGATGGGCCAAAGGGGGAGGCACTCCATCTATCCATAGAATCTTCAATTTTTGTGAGCCTTCATAGTGTCAATTATTTTATGCCGGGGCCAATCAAATTCAATAAAAAAAAGTTGGACTTGTGAGGGATAAAGGTCAGGCCAAAAATGGTGATGAACGTTTTTGGGAGGAGAAATTTCATGCAGCCCATGGGAAGGCCCAAGCACACACTGAATGTGCCTTGCATTTTTTCCTTTTAAATTTAGGGGGCGGGGGATTTAATGGAGGATATTTTTCAGTTTTCCCTGGTTCCCTCTATGTTGACCATCCCACCATCCGCTCACCTTGGCTGGGGCCCTCAATGGATGTGGGGAGGGGGGGGCTCCAGCCAATCAGGAATAACTGCATCAAGACACTGACACCAATTTCTTTATAGGAGTAGACTCTTCCATCATCATCTTCTTCCGGGATGAAGAACTTGGATGGATGGACGGATGGACGACGGGACGGATGGATGGAAAGGAGGACCGCCGGCGACGTCGGACAGACAGACACCACGAATATTATTATGGTGGAGATATGCTAGCTAGTCATCCCATGACCCCATTTGGGTGTCTCATGGGGACCAAGGGCATTTTGGCAACAAATTCTCAAAAATGGACCTAATGGGCACCCAATAAGGGAAATTCCAACAAGGTCTCCAAGACCTAGTCGTCTCAAAGACCCTCTTTTCAACTTAGCAAAACAGCCAAATAGAAGAATAGCAATGTGGACTTTGCAATGGGGCAAAGTAGACTTGGAAAGAGGTAATGTAACTGTAGGACACGGACGGGTTTGGGGACCGAAACTATGTGTTTTGTCACATAGTTATGGAGATCTATGCTATTGGTTGCACATCTACTTTCTCATCCACCTTTTGTCCTCACACAAACAACACCAAAACATGTCTATGCATAAGTGATGGGCTTCATCATTCTCCTACCATAAACCTCACACAATCAATACTAAAACATGAGTCTATGCGTAGGTGGTGAGCCTCAACATCCCTCAACCACAAACCTCACACAATCAACATCAAGACATGAATCTATGCGTGGGTAGTGAGCTTAACATCCTTCTACCACAAACCTCACACACTCAACATCAAAACAATCGAAACCAAAAGCCTTTCTAAACATCAAAACTTCCATAACAACTTTGTATTCAAATTGTAATTCTTTACAATGGGAGGAGGTCTGTGTTAAGGTCACAAACACCTCCTTATATACTAACCCAAAGGAAACAAGTCAAGAACCTTCCAAAGGTTATCCTACACATAATTTAAACATAAGGAAACAAAATCACATGTTTCCCATGAGATTCCATATTTAATTAATCCTAAGGAAATAACTCAAGGAACTTCCAAAAGTTATCCTCCACATAATTTAAACATAAGGAAACAAAATCACATGTTTCCCATGAGATTCCATATTTAATTAATCCTAAGGAAATAACTCAAGGAACTTCCAAAAGTTATCCTCCACATAATTTATCATAAGGAAACAAAATCACATGTTTCCCCATGAGATTATACATTTAATTAATCTAAAGGAACCAAAATCACATGGTTCCCCCATGTGATTCCACATTCAATTAAAAGGAATGACATCACATAATTTTCCATGTGATTTCACCTTTAATTACAAGAATGACATCACATGGTGCACATGCACCATGTCCATTCATTTACCCCTTTTGTATAATTAATTAAGTAATTAAATAATTACATCAAGTTACCTCTAACAAATTACTAAGGTAATTATGAAATTACCCATCAAGTTACATCACTCCCAAACTCATTATGGATTCCGTCCTCGGAATCAGATATCCAAAATCTTCTTCAATTTGTCATGATTAATGCGGTCTGGATATGGTGAGCCATCAACATTTTCAAGCTCATAAGACCCATTATCAGCAAACACCTTTCTGATAACAAAAGGTCCAAACCACTTGGGTAACAATTTCTTATAAGCCCTACGATGATGTCGAACATCAAACATCATGACAAGGTCGCCTTCTTCGAACTCCCTTCTCTTCACCTTCTTGTCGAAAGCCTTCTTTTGTTGAGCCTGAGCGACTTCAATGGATTGGTAGGCTTTCAACTACAACTCATCCAACTCGTTAAGTTGCAACAATCGATGATGTTGGGACTCATCCAAAGGAAGTCTCATTGTTGTGGCAGTGCGTAACGTCATCACTTCCAGCTCAATGGGTAAAAGCGCCTCCATCCCATAGGTTAAGCGAAAAGGTGAGTACCCTGTGGCAGTTTTGTATGTGGTGTTGTAAACCCACACAACATGGTGAATTTTGAGATCCCAGTCACAAATATTCACATGAACCTCGGCCTCTTTTGCCAACATGGAACACAAAGTCCTATTGGTCCTTTCTACTAGGCCATTAGTGCTAGGTTTATACATAGTGGTAAACCTGTGTTTCACTGCTAGGCGTGCTAACAGGTTTTCCACAACCTCACTCAAAAACTGGGGACCATTATCAGAAACAATTTCAAGTGGTGCCCCAAATCGAGTAAAGACTCGTTCATACAGAAATCGTGCTACTTCTTGTTTCACTGAGGATTTCAAGGCACGTACTTCTGCAAACTTTGTAAGGTAGTCCGTGGCAACTATAATGAATCGATGCCCTCTCCTAGTCATTGGCAATGGGCCCATCAAATCAATTCCCCATTTTTCAAAAGGTCCTAAAGGGGGTATAGGATGTAAAGGGCCACTTACAGTAGACCTTTGTGCGTAGGCTTGACACACATCACAACTCTTGCAATAATCATGGGCATCCTTGAAGAGGGTGGGCCAATAATAACCTGCTTGCAAAATCTTTTCTGCAGTGATTCGTCCTGCAAAGTGACCTCCACAAAACCCATCATGAAACTCGTACAAAAGACGTGAGATGTCACGTTTTCCAATGGTTCGTCGTAGAACACCATCCCTTCCTTGGAAGTAGAGCTGATTGCCTATCATCGAGTAATTTCTACTCTTGTGTGCAATCCTTGTTCGTATTGCCTTTGTGGCTCCATCTGGGAACCTCATGCCATCTAGGTATTGAATGATCTCCCGATATTCTTCAGGTGCTTCTTCTGCATTAATGGTCATGATTGCAGCATCGGGAAAGTCGTCATCCTCTGAAACATCACCCACTCCTTCATATGCTCTTGTAAGGCCATCTACATTGCCATGTCGCCTCCCTGGACGATGGACAATGTCAATGTCAAACTCCTCCATCAAGAGTAACCATCGAGCAAG
Organism: Sphagnum contortum; assembly: GCA_963920785.1. NCBI lineage: Eukaryota > Viridiplantae > Streptophyta > Sphagnopsida > Sphagnales > Sphagnaceae > Sphagnum > Sphagnum contortum. Next base: position 879,117 of record OY987283.1, read on the forward strand.
TCGACCACTTGGATTGGGTTTGTTAACCAAGTAGGTTAAGGCCTTGTGATCTGTCACAATTTTGGCCTTGTACCCCATCAAGTAATGGCGAAACTTTTTGAGAGAGAAAATAACTGCAAGACCTTCCTGCTCGGTCACAGTATAATTCTTCTCTGCTGAAGTTAATTGTCTACTAGCAAAATGAATGGGATGGTCATGCCCATTTTCGTCTAATTGTGATAGTGTGGCTCCCACCGCTTCTCCTGATGCATCACAATACACTAAAAATGGTATGTTCCAATCTGGAGTTCGAAGGATTGGCGCAACTTGAAGAGCTGACTTCAATTGTTCGAATGCTCGTCTTGACACCTCGTCCTCCATTGGTGCAGGTGCATCTTCACGCAAGAATCGTGTTAAAGGACGTGCTTTTGCCGCAAACATGTGTATGAACCTTCGATAGTAACCTACCATCCCCAAGAAACCTCGAAGAGCTTTCTTCGAGGTGGGAAAAGGAAGCCCTGAAATCCTATCAAGCTTTTCAGGATCTGTAGCTACCCCATCCTTTGACACAATGTGTCCAACCATCTTCCCTTGCGAAAAACCAATTGTGGTTTTCTCAGGGCTCAAAGTCACTCCTGAATCGTCCAAACGTTGAAAGACTAACTCAAGTTTGGCGAGGTGGGAAGCTCTATCACTATAAACCCCAAAGTCGTCAATGAAAACCCGTAGGAAAAGGCCCAGAAATGGATCAAAGACCTTGTTCATCAACCGTTGAAATGTCCCTGGAGCATTGCACAGACCAAAGGGCATTACTGTGTAGCAAAATGTGCCCCAAGGTGTGGTGAATGTGGTCTTCAATTGATCTTCTGGAGCAATTTTCACCTGGTGGTAGCCCCTGTATCCATCTCCAAATGTGTACATCTCGTGCCCTGCCACCTCTTCCAAAATTTCTTCACAAAATGGCAAAGGGTAACGGTCTTTCTTAGTTACTTTGTTTAAGGCTTTGTAGTTGACACACACCCTTAGCTTGCCATTCTTCTTTAACGCCAACACCACAGGAGAAACCCACTCAGTTGTCTCCACATGTCTGATGAACCCTGCCTCCAACAACTTGTCGAGCTCCTCCTTCACCATGGCCGTGTATCTTGGATTCCACCTCCCTTGCTTGGTCCTGATTGGCTTGGCATTTGGTAACAGTTCAATCTTGTGTTGCTCCATGGTGACCTCCCTCAAGTCCTTGTAGCTGAAAGCAAAAAGATGGATATACTTACGTAGTAGATCCTCGTATTGCTTCCTTTCCTCCGATTGAAGGTCTGGTCCCAGTTGAATCTTGTTTAGACGCTCCTCGACCTCTCCTTCTGTTAACAAGCATGGACTGGATTGGTTATCACCCCCTTGAACCCCTTGACCCGACAAAGTTCCAACTTTGGGGATTGTCTCCAAGGCATATAACCCTACCTCCTCTTCACTAGAATCATCCGTGTAAATCCCTTCAGAGCTAGAACTTTGGTCTGTTTCTGATTCATCCTCATACTCACTCGTCCCACCAGAGCTTTTCACAAAATTGGCAAATGGAACTCTTTGTCGGTTAGGACGAACCCCGATGGTCATGTATCCCTCGCCCCAATAATTCCTTGCATGTGACTTCGTTAACCAAGGCCTTCCTAATATCATTGGATAAGCCCCATCTTCCTCCAAAACCACATGGAAATCTACAATGGTAGAGACCCTCATTACAGTGATCACCACATCGTTAATGACTCCTTCTGGCCTAACAACTCGCTTGTTAGCCATCTTTAAGGTTACTGAGGCTGGCCTGTCAATCTTCAAGCCTAAGTACATCATTGCAGGAATTGTCATCACATTGACTCCTGCCCCTCCATCCACCAACACTCCGCGCAACACTGATCCATTGCATTGCACATCAATGATCGGATCACATTCGCGCTCAGCTGCTATGGCATTCAAAGGTGAAGGTACCTTTGGGACTTTAGGTGCTGACAATCCCTTCCTCAGCTCCCTTCGAGCTGACGGCACCATCGCCACCAACTGTCCAATGGTGATGTCCGCTTTCTGAGATCCCACATCCTTCACCACAGAATAAGGACCGGAATCTCTAGAAATTGGAAAGTCTTGGAATCCAAATCTCCGCCTTCGGTTCTTTTTCTTCTCTTTTGGGGCCCTCGCCATCTCCTTGAACCTTTTGACGCTTGCATCGGGATGAGAAGTGCCCTCCGCTGGTCGTTTAGATTGGGCCATGACATCAATTGTATCTTCAGGGATTTTGAGGCTCCTTTCCAAACCCATCAAAGCCCTTTCGCGCCCTTCACTCATTGGCTCAATTAAATGTACTTGAGCCTTGCCCTTCTCTTCTGTAGAAAATCTTCGAGTAGAGGGGCCTGCATTCTCTCTGGTAGCCAAGGTTGGCAAGTTTGGACATTCTCTTGAATAATGTCCCATCTCCCGGCACCTGTAACATTGAATTGTTGACAGGTCCCTCTCCACGTTTTTGCTCTTACTCGTCCTTGGTTGCAACAGATGGAGGCTTAGCTGGTTCATTTGGTTAATCATTTGCTCCATAGCCGACTCCATGCGAGAGTTCACTTCCGGATGCTTCCGTAATTCTGGCTCAGTCGAAAATTGCACGGTTTTTGCCGTGGGTCGCACAGTTGGTCGTGGAACTTCCTCCATGCTCACCTCCTTCTTTTCAGCAACTGCTGCTGCTTCTTCGAACGTCGTCGTCTGTTCATATCTCACTTGTTGTCGTAATTCTGACAACAGACCAATGGTGAAATGTTCTAGTACCAATGCATTGACTCCCGCAAAGATTGGATCAGTTCCTTCATGACCCTGTGCTCTAAGACACCCTTGGAGTTTATTCTGCAACGTCATTGTCCTCTCCTTATACTCTCTTACTGACTCTAAAGCCCCTTGCTTTAGTTGGCTCAGTTCAAGTATTAAGTTCTGGTAGACGTTCTTCACAGAAAACTCCTTCACTAGAGCCTTAGTTATGTCAATCCATGATCCTCTCAACTCTTCCGTTTGTCGCTCAAACCAAAGTGATGCCGAACCCTCTAAGAATTCAGGAAGAAAATTAAGCCATTCCACAGCGGTCCTAAGCCCCGTACCAATACAAGCCCGTTTGTATTCCCTTAAAAACATTTCGGGGTCCTCACCCTTACTTCCCCTAAAAACTGGAATAACCATATTGATTCTTGTTTTGTTTCAAAGAAAAAAAACAAAAACAAACACCCAACCTAATTGAATCTTTTTACCAACTATCGCTTAGCTTTTACAACCTTTCCTCGTGAATAAGGAAATTCCCAAGGGCCCGAGTTGCACTCATAACAAAATCCTCCCTATCCTCTCGGTGTAAATCTCTAAAAGGACCAGACATTTCCAATCCTGCCATTATCCTATTTAAATGCCTAGATTGAAAAACAACATTTACAAGATCCTGGCTATCACGAGTATCAATTACGCCTCCACTCCACATGACATGCAAGTTATTAGTTCTGGCGTAATCTAGAGTCGCATCTCTCTTCCTAAGCCAAATGAGTAGATGCTGCTCTTCTGTGATTGTCCTTTGGCGTTGCCTTGCAGGTTCCAAGTCGGGTTGAAGTCCAGATTCCTCTCGTCTTCTACGTAATTGTGATACTACCACACTTGGTTCACCTACAGCCCCAGGCTCCTCCAAAGGTCTTTCAACAGGAGTCCTTGGCCTAGTGACTCCTAATGTCAATGATGGAGTTTGTTGCCTATCTTCGGGAAACTGTGTACCAGGGGAGTCAGGAGCCTGTCCTAACGTTGACATTAATGTTTTTACTAAAACAACAATTCTAGAAATAAAACATATATGCTTTTTATTTCTTCCAACAACCTAAAACACTTCTTGTAAGAAGTTTAAAGGTTTTAACAGGGTCTAATGAACATAAGCTTACTCAAGAATATTTACGATCCTTCATAAACTTCTATTTACATCCTCTCATATGGCTTAACACGTGCCATCTTCTTTTCCTTTCTTGCATGTAGCCTTTCTTTGCGAATCTTTTCAAATTCTCGCAAATCTGACTCTAACTCATGCCTAGGATTGCAAGTTACATCCAAAAGAAGACTTGGGGTCAACAAGAACAATTCATGTTTGTGGTCCTCAAGATGCTGCTTCACGCGTTGAATTGTGCACCCAACTCGATTTGGCTTGCCTTTTGTAATCTCAATCGCCAGAAGTTGAATCTGCTCCACCCATGTGGCCACTTCTGTCCATGATTCGGGGATAAACAAATTGCCTTGCATCCCTCGTTGTAAACAACAACAACAATTTGCTCCCTCCTTCTCTTTCCCTTCTTCCCACCAAGTTTTCCACGACACAATTAATTGTCTCCACACAATTTCACAACACAATTAAATGTCCTCCCACAATTTCACAACACAATTAACATAGACTCGGGTCCCGGTTACGGAACCAAAAAGATGTAGGACACGGACGGGTTTGGGGACCGAAACTATGTGTTTTGTCACATAGTTATGGAGATCTATGCTATTGGTTGCACATCTACTTTCTCATCCACCTTTTGTCCTCACACAAACAACACCAAAACATGTCTATGCATAAGTGATGGGCTTCATCATTCTCCTACCATAAACCTCACACAATCAATACTAAAACATGAGTCTATGCGTAGGTGGTGAGCCTCAACATCCCTCAACCACAAACCTCACACAATCAACATCAAGACATGAATCTATGCGTGGGTAGTGAGCTTAACATCCTTCTACCACAAACCTCACACACTCAACATCAAAACAATCGAAACCAAAAGCCTTTCTAAACATCAAAACTTCCATAACAACTTTGTATTCAAATTGTAATTCTTTACAATGGGAGGAGGTCTGTGTTAAGGTCACAAACACCTCCTTATATACTAACCCAAAGGAAACAAGTCAAGAACCTTCCAAAGGTTATCCTACACATAATTTAAACATAAGGAAACAAAATCACATGTTTCCCATGAGATTCCATATTTAATTAATCCTAAGGAAATAACTCAAGGAACTTCCAAAAGTTATCCTCCACATAATTTAAACATAAGGAAACAAAATCACATGTTTCCCATGAGATTCCATATTTAATTAATCCTAAGGAAATAACTCAAGGAACTTCCAAAAGTTATCCTCCACATAATTTATCATAAGGAAACAAAATCACATGTTTCCCCATGAGATTATACATTTAATTAATCTAAAGGAACCAAAATCACATGGTTCCCCCATGTGATTCCACATTCAATTAAAAGGAATGACATCACATAATTTTCCATGTGATTTCACCTTTAATTACAAGAATGACATCACATGGTGCACATGCACCATGTCCATTCATTTACCCCTTTTGTATAATTAATTAAGTAATTAAATAATTACATCAAGTTACCTCTAACAAATTACTAAGGTAATTATGAAATTACCCATCAAGTTACATAACCTTAGCAAAGTGACAAGGGGTAATCCATAATAGCTCTCTTCAAAACCAAGAATGGGAGGAAAGCTGGTTGGCACAAATCCAATTAAAGCAACCACCATGAGTGGCCCAAAGTTAAATCAGCAGCAGGTCTTAAATGCAGGCAGGACAAAAGTACTGCTGCATTTATTTTCTCATGCCTGCCCACTGCCCAGATGCTCGATTGAAAAATGTGTCTGGTGCAGCCTAGACGCATATTGTTGCAGGCCAGAATAGGTCTTAGGACCGCTTGACACTAGGAGTCAGGGCCCAAAAAACCCTTGGGACCAACTTTGAGCATTTTGGGGTTGCAAATTGGCCCCAAGTTATCATAAATGCTAGAACATTGACGTCAGGATATTAATAAATGCTGTAACATTGGCCCCCGGGGTTGCAATGGGCCTCCCAAATTTGATGGTATCCTTTTTCAAGCCTTGAGGCCAGTACAAGGCCATAAAGTTCAGCATTTATTAGTACTTGGGGGCAGATTGGAAAGTTTTTTTTAATATCAGCCCTGACTCCTTAGTGTCCATTGCACACCCAAAACTTGCATAATCATGGGCCCAAATGTGTCTTGGCATCACCCATCTTTTTTTTGGGAGAAACATGAATCGGGCTTTACTACAGACAAAGAAATATAGCAGTACAAAACTTTTGTACTGCCTGGATTTAAGACCTGCTCCGGATTTAAAAGTCAGGGCTGGAGTGGCAAGGCAACCTATAAATTCCTTACCAATGGGCTACTGGCTTAATGGTTTCAGAAACTCAAAAAAAAAAAACAATGGGTGAAATGTGTGTGTGTGTGTGTGTGTGTGTGTGTGTGGGGGTGGAAAAAAACAATGGGTGAAATGTGTGTGTGTGTGTGGGGGGGTGGAAAAAAACAATGCGTGAAATAGCACAATGCTTGGTCTCATTTTTCTTCGAACTCCTAGTTCCAAATGATTAATTCTTGGGTGATTGAAGAGTTTGGTGGAACAAGAAGCAGAGAGGGTCGACAAAAGTTTTGTCATGCAATAAGAATTTCCTGTCTGCAGAGAGACTGCTGACCCACTCCATCATCCATAAACATAAATGCCAACGCCTTTAGTACCTAGTGCCAACTATACGTCACTACTCTTAATGGGCAGCTTTTCACTTTACAAGGCAACCTCAATAGAATTTCCATTGAGTGATCAGCCCCGGTAGAAAAGCCCATGAGCAATCACTTAAGGTAGGGTTTGCTGGCCGTTTCTGTAGGAGGGCTGCATTGTTTATGGTGTCCAAAGAGGAGATGGAGCTTTCGTCTTGGCGCATCTACTGCACTCAAAATTGGCAAAAATGAACTGGAGGCGAAAACGTTACAGCCCACCCCAAGAAAGGGGGGGGGGGTTCTTACAGAAAATTCTTGACTGAACATCTCATAGCCTATTTCCAATCCCCTCAAAAAAATCCTTAAATGTTGTTCTGTTGCCTTTAGAGTTAGAAGATGATTTGTAGAGCTTAAGATGGTAAATTCAAAGCAGTTTAAATTGCTCAATTTGAAAAAATAAATGAGAAAATTATGAATTAGGAGGGGTCAAAATGAAGAAAAATGAAAAAACAAGCATTTTGTAATTTGAAAAAAGGTATTTTCTGTACTGTTTTTTCTGGGCTGCTCCTTCCACTCTGCATTTCAAAGATGATTTGTAGAGCTTGAGAAGGTGCTCCTAGAACATTTTAAATCGCTCAAAATGAAGAAGAATTGAGAAAATTTTGCCAAAGTGATCGGTGATAGGCTAGTGATCAGTGACGAGCCACTCTACCTTACTCGTAATCAGTCATAGTTTTTTCAACAAATTTTGTAGTTTTCACACAAAAAAAATTAAGATTTTATTTTTTATTTTTTTTGGGAGAATTGTCTAGTGTGAATTTTTTTTTCTATTTTAAAAAAACTTCCTCAAATTTTTGATATCACAAAATAGAAGAAAAAACTCTGCTCGCAACGGTCTGTAGTCTGTACCTGTTGATTCAGCAGCTTTTCAGCCACTCTTAAAAGGCTGAATCAGGCAGTCATTTCTTACTTCCTACCCTTGTTTAAGACGGACCCATGCTACCAAGCCCTAAATGTGAAGGACCCATGTCACATTGAAAGGGTGATCACAACAGTGCACTTCAAAATTTTAAGACTCTCCAAATACTACCCTTCACATTGAAAGAGAGATCACAAAACTGTCCTTCAAAATTTTAAGACTCTTCATCAGTCTCTCCCAAGTGAAAACAAACAAGTATGACCTTGAAGTACATTAACCCCTAAATGCTAGATAAGTTCAAAAATGATTTTAAACATAATTTCTAATGGGATGAAAATGTAAATATTTCTCAATGTGTTTTGGGGGTTGCAACTTGCTTCGGGCTTTTCACAAGCTTACAAATAGTATACTGACTAGGTATTTTCACATATATTTGTGTGCAAGAGAAATAAGTGCATGCATTGAGCCTTCAGCTAGTTATCTAGTGAACTTAGTCGCTTGCACTTTGGATTACATCAACAAAGGTGCACTCTTGCAAAATGTGGGTATAGTTTACTGGTCCTTGTTCATTAGATCAATGAATTCAGGACATTCTCATTTGGTCCTATTCATTAGGATTAATGAATTTAGTCAAATTCTATTGAAATCATTTGGCATACAAAAACGTAGTGATGCAGAGAGTCATAAGTGGATAGCAAAGGGTTAACTCTCTAAAGTCATTTATGACTTAACTAAAAATTCTATATCAGTGAGATCATTTTGAAATTGTAGCCTATTTCCAAGGATCCTTAAATTCACATTCCAAGACTTGGAAAGTTTGATGCTTACTTGAAGAACCACATTTTGATCTTGAACTTATAAAAAACAAATAGTACCTTACTTATCAACATGGTGCCATATTAACAAGCATGAATAAGTGTATTGGCAAAAGTCTTTTTTGGTTAGGGAAGTTTTAAGATTCAATCTTCTGCAACACTTGCCTAATCCTACCTGAACTTAAGTCATATATCATATATCATCACCACTTGCTTGATTCTGGCTGAAATTTCTGTGTGAATTTTGAATCCAATCATTGGATTTGGAATCATATTTGTGAATTACTAAGTTGAATCAGTTTTCTAAGTAACATTTCCGATAGAGATAAAAATGATTGAGAAAATGGCTTAGACTTTTAAGGGCTAAAGGCTGCATCAAAATTTGAATCTCTTAAACTCATCTCTTTAAAATAATCAACACATATGAAAAATAATATAACTTTCAAACACTAAAAAAAATTACTAATAATTACATATTTTTGAGGACCTTATTGCGTTTCACATCTTTGCATGCAATGTATATTTGCTCTCAATCTAGCAATGGTGCAGGCCCAATGGGTGATAATCTGTTTTATAGGTTTGTTTGTTTGTCATGTTGGGATATCCCAAATTACAATGTCCCTTGTCGTGCTCTTGGTATTGTTGGAAAGCCCTGATTGAGTAGTGGACGGGCTTGCCCACTCTTTTGAAATCTCATTTATCCCCTTTCTTCTGGAGGAAGCGAATTTGCAAATTTAATAGCCCTAACATTGTTCCCCCAAGAAAATTATTTCTTGGGGAGAAGGGAATCAATTTTGTTTTGGGGAACAATTTTTCTTAAGGAACAATTTTTTAATGTTTAAAAAGAAATTATAAGAAATATATTTTGTTCAAATCAAACGCTCTTTATATTATTAAAATATTTTCAAAATATAAATATAAAAAATGATCTTGCATTTTCAATTTGAGGTAATTTGAGGTTAGGAGCTAAAAGTTATGACAAAAAGAAAAGTGAAGGGTCAAATGTTTCAAGTCTCTTTGCTCCCGTAGGGATAAAGAGACTAAATTGCCACTGGGAACATGGGGATTGAAATTTGACCCTTCCCTTTTCTTTTGTCATAACTTTTATCTCATAGCTTTGAATAAAAAATGCAAGAACATTTTTGGTATCTAAGTTGTGAAAACTTTCCAATGGTATAAATAATATTTTATTTGAACAAATTGCACCCCTTATATTTTCTTTGCAAATATTTGGGAACTTGTTCAGTGGGATAACTTAGTGCCCTTTTTGGGGAAAGTTGCTCCCCTTTTTCTCAAAAAACTTGCTCCATGAGAGAACAGGATTGAGACTACCATTTTGTCTTCTCCACAAGAAAAATTCTTTTCTTCCTAAAGCATTTAGGTTGAAGAAGTTGCCCATAAACTATTTTTTTTCATTCATGGAAAAAAATTAAAAAATAAAAACTAGAACCTTGTATATTTTATTCTAGTTAGCAGATCAGTTTTTTTTCTTGAAAATACAATGTCAGAAAGATATTTAAAATATTATTAATACTTCAAGCACAATCCAAAAAAAATTAAAATATTTTTCTTGCTAGGCATTGTCCTGCAACTACGGTGAGACTGGTGTCACATTTAACTTGTTGGGCATGTTCACTAATGTGGAAAAAAAGCATGTTGTAGTAGTACCTTTTCAAGTTTGGCAAAAATTATATTATTTTTTAAATGCCAAAATTTTAGAAAATATAACTCCCTTCTTGCTGAAAATTTAAAAAACTATTGTTTATTGATGGCGAAATTTCAAGAATTCAAAAAATCAAAAAATTGTTATAAGGTAGTTTAAGGATGTTAGTATGTATATAGCATGTACTTTAAGTGATTTCAGGCTGTTGTTGAATATTTTTTAATTTAAATAATATTTCGCCAGAAACTCCAATTTATTTATTTTTTGACATTGAAAATCAATGTTTTTAGACATCGGTTTTGGAAATAAAAAGTTTCATGCATCCATTGAGAAGGCTGGGCATGCACTCATGATGGGCCCTGTTTTATTTTCCTTTTTGGGGTGGGGTGGGATGAGGGAAGTTACTTTTTTGTTTTTCTTCCTTTTTTTCCAATGTGTTCTCCACATTTTCCCATCAAATTCTCAAAGGGTTCTCAAGTTCTCAAAGTGTTCCCAAATGAGTCCCTCAAGATGTTCCCAATAGCACCTCAATTTTATCTCATACGTTTCCCCCAGAGTTCAATTCTCATGGTATATAAACTGAAAATGTATCCTAAAGGGGAGCGCATTTATTTTTATTTTACAACTGGGGTCCAAAAAGGTGCTTCTATTAGGGGCATGGCCAATGTTCCAAAAACTTTGCTGATTGGCCAATCAAATGACTCCTTCACCGAAATAAAAAGAAAAATGTTAGTGACCCATGAACTAATTAATTTGAATCACACTATCCAGTTCTTCCCAAAAGAATTCAAAGCCCATCCAGTTCCAAAGTAGAAACCTGAACTTGTTTTTATGAGATATTAAGCTTGGCACCAATGTAGGAGCCCCAGCTGAAAAAACTTGGGGCCAACTTTGAGCATCTTTTGGCTTTTTTTGGGCCCCAAATTACTCATAGATGCTAAAACATTGAAGTCAGGATATTTAATAAATGCTGGAACATGGGCCCAAGGGTTGCAAATTGGCTTCCCAAATTCGTTGGCATCCTTTTCTTTTAGCCTTGGAGGCCATAAAATTCAGCATTTATTAGTAACTTGGGGCAGACTGAAAAGATTTTAAAAATTCCAGTCTCGACTGCTAGTGTAAAGCCCTTGGGGCTGATTTCAAATTTTGCAGCAATAGAAATGCTTGATTTAAGTTTAACCTTGGCCTTGACTCCTTGTGTAAAGTGGGCTTAAGGGTTGGGTTGGATATGGCAAAGAATTGGACTGGGCCAATCCAAGTGCAGAGAATCAGCAAGGCCCACCAAGCTTGCCATCAATGGTGGAGATGGAACCTAAAGGGAAGAGCCAGTGAGGCCAGCTCTTCTCCCTCTCTAGTAAACAAGCAGTTGCATAATAACTTTGCCTTTTATGACAGGTTCCAAAATTGCAAACTATAAGCTTCTCTTCTTACTAGTTCTAGAAGAGTGTTTATTTTCAATTTTGTGATGTAGCTGAGGTGGTGATCGTCGGTAAGACGAATGGAGAAAATATAATGAAAGTACAAATACAAGAAAAAGAAAAAAGGGCATCCTTTCATATTATTTGCTAATAGAAAATATTGCAAAAATTACCAGATTTGTATACATGGATCAAGTAATGGTAGCCTAAAATATACAAGGATATTTTTAAAAAATTCATGTCATATTTTGGTAATGTCCATTTTTTTTTCCTGAATCGACTAATGGATGATTGCCACCTCGACTACATTGCAAAATTGAAAAAAGAGAAAAAGAAAAGCACTCATTGGGCAGATCCAACAAAAGAATAGTAGTAGTACTTAAGGAGATTGATTACATAGTGCGTGGGTAGGCCAACAAATTAGCGCCGCGCCAGCAGCTAAAAGTGGCGCTTGCTAAAAGTGCGGCCAAAATTGTCCAATGATGAAAGTAGTGTTAAAGCAGCTGCAGGCCGCAGGCTGCCTGCCCGCTTGCCTGCCTGCCTGCCTGCCTCTCTCTTGTAGTACTACCATACAGTCTACTTACTCCACTTCGCCTTCAACGTTCTGGTGCCCCGCAGTCAGTGTGCACCCCATGCCCTAGCCCCTCGTCTTTCACGTCTCTTTGTATCTCCCTGCCCTCTCTATCTGCCTGTCAATCAATTCTCTCTTTGTAGGTAACCTGGGTTGTTGCTGCTGCTCTCTTACAATACCACACACTCCTTGTATGTAAGTGTTTATGTTTTGTTTGTTCAGCTGACGACCCACTTTCTTTTTCTTTTGTTTTCCTCTTTTTTTCCTTGTTTTTTTGTGTTTGCTGGTTTTCTGGAATTCTCTTGTTCTCTTGGTTTCTTTTTGTTGTGCCGAATTGTAATAAGTGAAGAGGAGGAGGAAGAGGTGACATCCTAGCTTGTGATCATGCTAAAATTTTGAGAGCAATCACTAGTTTTGTTTGTTGTATGATTTGGTTCTTTTTCATGGAGTGATCCGAGTAGTCGTACTAGTACTATTAGTGATGTTGTTGGTCTCGTGTAGTTCGTTGGGTAGTCATGATCAGGTAGCAGCAGCTGCGGTGGTTTTGGACTTGACAGCAGGATGAGGAGCAGAAGCAATATTTGGTGCTGGCAATTTGGGAGAGCCACAGGAGGCAGAGAATCGGAGGAGGACGAGGAGCTGGAGCAGCTGCAGCAGGAGGAGGAGAATGAGAAGAAGGAAGGAATAAAAGGACGCTGGAGATGGTGAAGAACCTAGTCAGCAATAATATTGGGTCGTCGAAGCTCGTGGAGTTTTTGTGAGATTTGGGGTTTCTGATGGGGCATCCGTATCATTATAACTCGCATCATGAAGCAGCAGCTGCAGCTGCAGCTCATGGTACTACTCCCCGAATGCGTTGCTCTTTCAAGCGAGCGACGGCCGTTGTTTGCGGCGGTAACCTCGTGGTGGTGCTGTACCTGTTACATTCTCTGTTTGTCCCCCTGTACATTCGCCCTGGAGCTTCCCATTCCTCCATCGTCCTCATCCGCCAGAACGGTTTGTCTTCTTTTTTCTCTCCCTCTTTTTTAGGTTTTTCCTTTGGATCCTCAGGTTAGGAGGTTTCCTGGTTGTCCAAGCCGTTGATCCTCCCTCCTTTCATGCTGGGAGAAAGCACCCATTGAGCAAAATGGCGGTTCTGTTATTTCCGAGATGGCAATGGAAGGGGCAGCAAAACCTTGCCCAAAATGCTACTGCAGGATGTTAGCAATGGAAGTGGTAGCAAAACCTGAACACCCTAAAATGTCACCACTGGATGTAGATCTGAGAAATCCATCACCAGGAGGAATTTAAACCATTCAGGGATCAACAATCATAGCTGGAGCTTCCTTTTAGGTATGGAGAGAATTGCAGTTTTTTATGAAGAAAGCTGGTGGGATTGCAGGCACTTTGCTGCCAACAGTAATGAAATACACTCAAGCACAATTGTATCGCATTAAGGAGGCAAATAAAGCACGCCAGGCTGCTCAGCCTCTGAAGCTGATCGAACGAGTGAGCATTCATTCGCAATCAATCTCAGGACTTGATGTTTTGTTTGCTGTTGAGTGCAGCTTGCAAATTAATTCTTGTTTCTTTGTGCACATTTGTTCCCAATTACACAGGCAATGGGCTGACCAGCTGCTTTGCTGGATGGGTAGGTGAAGGAGCTCCAACAAGAATCACAAGTGGTGGCAATGGATAGTAGTGCAGAGAATGCAGCAGCTGTGGTTTCCCATCACTTGAAAGAAAAACTTTACTACAATGATTTTCAAGGTCTGAAGCATGAATAAGGATGCCCCATCCATCTCTGCAAGTCATCAAAGAACTCCACAGTGATTGAATTGATCTGCAATGTTATTCCTGAGCTAGTTATTACAGATTAAGGGATTCATAAAATCTGTAGAATCCTGATGATCAAATCCGCATGTAAACCTTGGAAACCCCAATTTTTTTGCTGGATTAAACAATCAATGAAAAGTATTCATAACATGATAGAAATGAGAGAAGATGGAGCTGTACTTGTGTCAGCATGAGCATTAGGTCATCAAGAAAAAGGAGATTTTTGTGGAGGTGTACTGCCCTTCTGAAGATGGCTGTTATTCTTTGTATACAGCCTTCTTTGTACCTCCACAAAGAACTCCATCAAGCTGACCATCTTTTTGTGAGTTGTACACTTACAAATAATGTGGAGCTAGTCAAGAAGTTTGATCATTCTCTGAATTGGGTTTGCATCAGCAGAAGAAGTACCCTTTGTTGACGAAGTGGCGCTTGTCGAAGCTTCAAATCTGTTCATTGAAGAGGAAGGCAGTGGTCTACTTCCAAGTAGAGCTGAGATTGGTAAGCACTACTACATCCTACAGCCATTTGTGTTATGAAGATTATTTGTCCTACCATCAGTTGACATGCTGCTGGAGGCCTGAAGACAGGACTTCTGCTGCAAATTTGGATGGCTGGCAGGCTTTGGTCCCATTACAGTGACTTCTGACACTGCGTAATTTTCTTGACACAAGAGTCAAAGTTGTGCTTTCCCATTGTTGGGTGAGGAACATGAGGTGTTTTGAATGTGACATCTGCTGTCAAATAGCATGGCTGATTAATGTCGCCTGTTCATGTGCATGGGTGCAGAAGATGGGATAATTCCAGGGAGACCTCTGCCAGAGGAATGTCATGCAGAGGCACATACAGACTATGATGGGGCAGCAGTGCGCTGGGGTCTAACACATCATGTTGACAGTGCTGCAGACTGCTGTCAGGCATGTTTGGACCATGCCCGCAGTGCTGAGGGAGACAGCAAAAAGTGCAATGTGTGGGTGTACTGCCCTTCTGAAGAAGGCTGTTATTCTCCAGACATCTATGAGCACAAGCACCAGGAATGTTGGTTGAAAGAGGTCAGTTTTGCAATTGCGATTGTTCTTGCTCTCCAGCTTTCTCATTTTTCTGCCTTTGGCAGACGCCCCTTCAATCTTAGTACAGTTAGGTCAGCAGAAAAGAATGTACAGATGTGGGCATGAGTGAAAGGATGAGCACATTCACATGAAGCTACCTATACATTGCTATAGCTGATTCAAATGTGCAGAGCAAATGCATAGCAAGCTCTGCTCTATGTCCCATCCAAACCTGTTTTGAGACTACCTAGTTCTATCTTCTACACAAGAACACACCAATGCCATATACCCCTATATGCCTTGTGATACAATTCTAGAGTAATGGAGGGCCTGAAGTATGGTTCAGGATTTACCCATCTAGTTTCAGAGGTTTCAAATACTCATGGCTTGACACCCACCTCTTCAAGAAATTCTGGAGCCCTAAGTTGGAACATCAGTTTGTTTAGGTAGTAAAATATAGTCAATTGTGCTGGCCTAGTTTGATGCATCTTTTAGGAACCAAATGCAGTGTGCTAAATGCTCATGGTGGGGATGGCAGGCAGATGAACCAAAGCTTAACTTCAAGGGGCGATATGATGAGGAATATCGAAATGATCATCCAAATGCCCCTATCATTGTTCCCTGGGTAGCAGGGGTCATTCGGTGATCTGTGCTTCCTGTGGCTTAATCACTAATAATCTGCTAGAACTTAGGTCATGCCTCCACACTGTATATCATTTCCAATGTGTTTTTAGAGCAACCTGTGCCCCTTATGTTTTTGTCTCAGAGACACAAGCTTGGATTTTAGTGGGTCTAAATGGTGGTTGATTTGTAGAAACATGTATTTGGAATTACTGGCCAGCTTTAGTGCAACCTTTCCAATCCTTCTTTGAACTGCATAATGCGGGTCATCACAAGCCCCTATTGTGTCCCAAGGCCAAAAAGCTCAGCTTTGCAGATCTGCATTTTTTTTCTAAGGAGAAAAAGTATCAGACCAAATAAGTTGGCATCATGCACTAAAGCTGTACTCTATAACCCATTAACTGCACTGATTTAAGAGGTCCAGAAAGACACTGATTAACATAGGTTGATTGCTGAAATCTCTCCACATGGCAAAGTGGGTATTATGGATTCCCTCTTGCATGCACCTAGAAATGCTTTCAAGTTTGGTGCAGTCTGGCAGGATGAGCCTGAATTGCTAAGTTTATTTCTTGACAATGCTTGGTGAAGGCATTGTGAGCTGTGTACCTCTGAGCTTCAGTTGGATAGGCTGAGCTACCTGAAGGAAAGAGGAGGGCCAAGGCTTGATGAAGGATTGGCATGAATGAATGTGTTCAGGCAGAAACCTCATTCCTCCACAAACCTGATACCTTCCACAAAACCCTCTTGAAATCAGACGGTCTTTCTCAGGATCTGTTGTCGCTTTTCCTTTTCAATACTATGGGCTTTTGCTTGTCTTTGTTGGTGTGTGAGATTTCACTGTATCCTTGTAGCAGAGATGTGTAAACCTGAACTGAAATTATCTACTTGCAAGTGCATCCCAGCCCAGGAAATCAAGCTTCTAAATGCAATGAGGGACTTGTAAAACTGTTTTTTACTATGGATGGTCAAATGTGTGGCCATTATGTTTGGATAAGGTGCCAGTGATGGGCACCCAGCAAGGATGAGGCTTTTCCAAGATATTAAGGTCTTGGGTGGCAGCTTCAATGATTTAATAGAAAATTCATGTTCAACAGAGACGTCTCTTATCAGTAGTATTATGAGTATGATACTCGTTGGAAGATTATGTCGTTTAATGTGATCAAGAAAATGACATAGTTCGCCACCCCAGACTTGTTTGTAAGGTTTTAATTTCTGTGTCAAGAAGATTTGCTGGGAGTGTGGGATGCTTGATGTAAGAGATCTGTCTGATTTCTTCATTCTTGAAGCCAGCTCTTCACCACTTTTTCTGCCTGGAGAACAATGGTATCTGGTTACTGGTCTGTTGGCAAAATGTGTAGTGAATTCTCAATCCATGACAAGCCCATTATGGCAAGCCTGTCAACACACTCTACATAGTTATAGGGAGTGCACCCAGTACATTTTTTAACGCTGATGATCATGTTAAATTTTGATCCTTGTAATGGAAAGCTGATGGTTATGTTAAATTTTGGATGAATGATAAGGACATGTAATTAATCATGAAAACAAAGTCAGCTGGGGATGAGATTTCTGCAATTTGAGGAACCATAAAAATAGACTTAACATTCCCTCAAAATCTTTTATGCTTCTGTAGTCTCTCCTTGCCAACAAATAACAAACTACACAAGTAATGTGCTAGGACCCTGATTGTTAGTACTAGGAATGAAAACTCCTTGTAATTTGCATGTAGCATGTAAGTATTAGTTCATGCAAACATGCAACTCAGGGTTTTTTCTTTTCAAATTCCTCAAGTAAGTCCACTGCCATGGATCCCCAGCATTAATTAGCATTTAATGGCAACTGTCCTTCGTAAGCCATAGCAGTTTCACAAAAGTGCTGCTACAATTGGTGACCTAGGAAATGCATAGGTCTAGATGTGACTAATTTAATTTTTAATTTCAAAAAATGTGTAAAAAATCCCTTAAAAATGACAATTCTTTCCCAAAAAAATTCACTTTCTGAAAAAAAATTCACGAAGTTGCAAGAATTCGCCAAAAAGAAGCACTGATGCAACTCTTTTTTAAAAATTCAAGGCATTGATTTGAACAATCTTATTCATCACATTACTTTTCTTTGCACCTAGGGATACAGTTAAGATGCTATAAACATTTAAGTGACAATTTACTGATGTTAACCCTAGTTTACTGAAGTTAGGTTTATTTTCATCCCTATTTGTTTTTTAAATCCCATAGATCCTCTATCTGTGTGTATATTTTTTTATACAACCCTTGTCTATAAGTACCCCAGTTTATAATGGGGTTATTAGTCCAAGTTGAAAATGGTGATAAGTTGTTTTGAAAATAGAAATTTCATGCAGCCAATGAGAAGGCTCAAGGAGGCTTGGTTTTTCTTTTTTTTTGAGGAGGGTGATTTTTTGTTTTTTTGGTTCCCATCAAGTTCTCATGAAGTCCCCAAAATGTTCCTCAAGTTCCCAAAGTGTTCCATAAGACATTCTGAATAGCATTGTGGACACACCCCATCACTGTCTTTTCCTTTGCTAGCCTGAACGCTCCCAGAGAGAGACATGCAATCTTCTCCTTTTCTTAGGCCTTGGCCCTCAGATTGCTAAATCAAGGTAGTGTTCACACAGATGTGGTTTGAGTTTTTTCTTTGGGTTCTGTTCACACTGGCAGAGTCTTGTGTGAGGGTTAGAGTTGTTTTGAAGTCTTTCTCTGCCTATAAGGGAGAGAGGTGTGGGGATGCACCTTTTTGTTTGGTGCAACATTTTGTGGAATGTTTCCTAGGTGTTGTGGTCTGAAGTCCAAACTGTGAGTTCATTTTTGGGAAACTTCACATTTCCTAGTTTAACTGTTGCTGGTTTGACCTTGCCAAAAGGAACAAAGCCACTATGGGATGAGATCCTTGACATTGTCATGTTGTAGCTAATATGTATGTATTATCAATATGGCCTTTGTTTCTATGGCAGCACTTGCAGATTATGAAAATGCAAAAGGTTCTCGTGTCTAGTGCCCTGTTCAGTATGGAATATGTAATGCAGTTGCACACGGGCATTACATGATGCAAAACACCCACCACAAGGCAGACCTTGTACAGACTGAAATTTCCCACCATGCCTGGAAGGTCAAGCTGTACAGGTCCACTCATGCATGCTTTACACAGTGTAAATGTCCTATTCCCAGGGCTTTACCCCTTCACAACAATGGCCAAGATGTGTCACAGTCCTATCCTAATGTGAAAAGCCTAAGGGGTGCCTAGGATATAGGCCAGGTGGCCTAAGATGAATATTGTAGGTAACATATGAAAAAGGTTAACAAATTTGAGTTAGGTTATGTGAAAAAAGCTTAGATTGCCTAGGCTGCTTGAAATTGAGTAAGGTTGGTATCAACTCCTCACTTGGAGAGTGGTGGCTGTTGGGGGTGTAATGGTGCAAGGGTGGAGTTGTGCAAGGTTTGAACAGGGGTGTGGGGGAGCCACATCGAAAGTGTGGGTGCCAAGACATAGGATCTACTTGGCAACACCATGTCAACATGTGAGTACATCATTAATGGTTGCATATATATACGCATATCAAAGATCACACCACGTAAACACACAATGTGCAATTCTAGTAATCACACATATGCAAAGTATCTAAGCGATACATAATCCACATATTGCATGTTAATATTTGTTCCAAATTAAGATTGCACACAATGTTCACATACCAAATGTTGCACCTATGTACAATTAGTACACAAGAAAGAATGTCCTGTGGTGCTGAAGGAGCTTGGCTTTGCTCCTCTCCTTCCTGTTCTCTCTTCTCCTTCCCTCTCATTCAAGCTTTTTTCTCTCATGTGTGAAGCCTAGTAAATGGGGAATGGCCTATTAAGCCTCCACTCCACTTGGGTTGCCTCAAATAAAAAACTTTGACATTGAAAAAAAAAACTAAGGGCAGTGCAAGATATTTCAAGAAGGACATAAGTTATTATAATATGTCTACTCATAAATCATGTCTACATACCTTCTTTATACTTGCAGGATTTGTTTCTTTTAATGACATGTTGGCATATCCATAGATGCAATGTTGATTGCCAATTTCATCTTTTTATTCTTCCTGTATTCAATTGGCATGTGTTGTATAATAAATACTCTTTTTAGAAGACCTAAAAAACAACAAATGAATTAAAGTAGGAACAAAGTTACAAATGTTATGAATTTAGTGATCAGTATTGGCATACGTTCCATAAATATGTGACAACTTAGAGCACGCAAATTTCATAAACTAAAGCAAAAATATCCCTAAAAACTTATAAGAGGACATTAACTCTAGAGTCCACACCATTGCCTACTCTATAATAAAGGCCATAGCAAACACACATGCCATCACATTAGGAAGGGAATGCCTGTGGAGGACTAGGGTCAGGGGATGATATCTGTTGTAGCTAATTGCCAAGACTATTAACAATATGAATACCCTTTGTTTTTGGCAAGGCAAGACCCAAATTGGTTTCAATTCCAACCTATGGGAACTAGGAACCCCCATTCCCCTAAAGGCCATGACTTTTGCTAACATGGATTCTTCATTTTCTCCAAGTGCAAACGCACATTAACATGAATCCCACCCTAGGGGAACCAAGAATACTCTATTCCCTTGAAAGGGAAGACTCACAACTACATGAGTCTTTTCAATTTCTAAAAGTTGACTCACACTATTGTGAGTCTCATTCCATCGGAATTAGGAATCCCACATTCTTCCAAAGGCCAATCTCCTTATTTTCATCAAATATAGAGCCTCACATTAATGTGAGTTTCATTCTATTAGAATTAGGAATCCCACATTCTTCCAAAGGCCAATCTCTTCATTTTCATCAATTATAAACACTAATGTGAATCATACCCAATGGCAACTACCAGTCTCCCCAAGTTCCCCTCACCAATAATCATGTTAACTTGAATCTCATTGAGTTTTGTGATTTTTGGTGATTTTTAAACAATTTTTCCAAATTCTATGAATTTCATTCCAAGTTTTTCTTTTTCTATGAATTTAAGTTCATAAGGTTGATCAAGAATCATTAAATTTGATTATAAGTTACAAAAAGAGAAGGGACCCATATAAGAAATTAATCAAGTTTGTTTTTTGCAGTTTTGATAATTTATCAATTTTTGCTTTTTGGTTGGAATTTCTATGATTCTTAAACATATACCAAAAATCATAAAAATTGACAAAAACTTGAAGAAAGTGGGCATCTCATGTTGGTGTGAGTCCCAAGTAACATTTTTCACTGTGTGATTTTTTGGGTCAATTTTGTGATTTCTTGCAACATTTGCACAAATCTAAATACACAAAGTTGACCTAAAACTAAGAACTTTCTTTAAAAATTCAGAAAGAATCAAGGAATCCATGCTAAACTTAAAGTTACATGCAATAATAATGTTTTGCAACAAGATGATATTACGAGTTTGGTAGGGCTAGGCATTGTTAAAATCAAACTTAGATTTGTTGTTTGTGTTTGTGAATTGAAACATATCTTTTTGGTAGTTGAATCAATTCTAAAAGCTTGTGGTTTATGGTTAGACTTGGAACTTAAAAGTTGGGAAAACTAGGGGACAAGTTGAGAAAATTTGACATATAAGATTGGGATTCACCTTGAAATTGTAGGTGGCCAAGTTGCAAATGGAAATGCTTAAAGTTTGAACTTACTAAGTATATTTGATTCAAGTTCAACATCTTGAAAATCATCATTATGTGGGTTGTTGTTTGATTTTTTTGTTATGCATAGGCACACTACAAGGTTGCAACTCTAAGGTCCACACTCACAAGTACTTTTGCATTTTTCAACTCAAAGCCTAGAAGCCTTTTAAGTTTTTCTATCATTCAAGCATAGGTTGTTTTGTTTTCAAAAATTTCAATCATTTGAGAGTCAAGCTTCAAACACCTTCATGTAGCTTCCTAAACACCTCTTGCAACTTTAAGTACCCTCGTGTAATTCCCTAAACACCTTCTTGTAGCCTTTTAAGCACCTTCTTACAACTTGTTGAAACATTCAAGAGTCAAGAGTCAAGAAACATGATTTGTCTTGACCTTTAACTTTTATCTTATGGAAGTTTTGTTGACCATTGTCAATGTGAACTATGCATTGAAGCATTGGAGTTTAAGATAGGTTCTTGAGAATTTAGGCCTTTTTTCCCTCACAACTTTAGTTAAAAGCTTCTGATTTCTACATCGATTTTTTTGGTTGCATTTTTGTTTTGTTATAAGTTTTGTGCAATAGATTAAGATTGAAAGTTTACATTTAGGCTTTCAATTCTCTACTCTTTGTTGATATTTAAATTTTTATTATCATTATGTTTTTAATCAATTGGAGCCTACAATCCAAAGTCCAAAATCAAGAACCACCATACACACTAGTACCTACCCTCATCATCCATGGGGTGAAAGCATATTAAAGTAGACCAAAACTAACAAATCAAAGTCCCTTTTGAAAGTCCATTTCTAGTGTATTTGAAACTAGCTTAAAATTGACCATGTAATTTTCATTCCAAAAACTCAATTTTTTCCAATTTGTTTTTGGGGCCACCATGTTAAAAATCATTTCAAAGTTCTTCTTTAAAACAAAATCAAGAAAATCAACATTTTTATTTATGAATTTTTTGAAATATTTCAGGGGCTGCATATTTGATTTTATGGAACACAAAAGTTAAAATAATGTTTCATTCACTAAATGAACTTTTAATGTCCTAAACTTTAAATATTTTATATCCCAAAGTTTCACATACATTTCATAAACTCATTGACAGATAAAAGTCCATATCCAAGATTTTATAATTCATGACACTTTGCTCCACCAAGATAGTAAAGTCCATTATTAATTGAACATTCATAATTTTTGATGTGTTTTTTTTTATGTTTATAAACTTCATCTATCAACTTCACATAAATGAGTCCCTTTTTGTTATATTCAACAAAAGTCAAGAATTGTATGCAATAACATTTTTCAAATCCAAGAACAATTGCCAATGTGACTTCCATAATGGTCCATTGTAGTATGCAACCACCCCATGGCCCTTCTCTAAATGCAAGAATTTTAAATTTAAGCATCTTTTCCCTCTTTCCTTGCCCCATCAAGGTGAGGTTGGTTCATCATCTTCCTCATAGTCACCACCTTCTATTGTCTTGTTTGATAGTAGCCCGCCCTTTTGTCACATGTGATTCAATTATTGAGGATCTAGCATGGGGAAACCCTAAGAAGCTCGGAAACTATATGGAGGAAGAAGAAAATTTCAAGATGGTTGGATTGCTTGTGGGATGAAAAGAAGTTATATGATTTATTTTACACCAATGAAAACTTAATGAAAAAGGAAATGCAAAGCACCAGAATGTGAAAAGGACAAAGGAAGAGACAATTGATGTTGATTTTCTTCTTAGTGGTTGTAAGTTAAATTGTTTGTTTGTTGTAGGGTTGTGTGTATCTGAAATTGGTGGAGTTGCGTGGTGTGAATTATTTCATGGTAGTTGCAAAAATAACAATTTGTTTGGTTTCTTTTGATGGAAATTCGCAACAGCTCAACTTAGCATGGGAGGTTGTTGGTGGAATTTATGATTGGGAACGTGGAAAAACCTATTTAACAAGCTGCATTTCTTAAATTAAGTGCCCAAGTTGTTTTGTTGTAGAAGTTGGTGTTGTGATAGTAATGTCATATGTGACATATAGTTGGATTTGTTCAAGTACTTATGTTGTACTAGACTCCAGAGCTTTTTTATTGCACATTAAAGTATCAGGACAACAAATGTAGGAACTTAGTAAATATAAAATTCTTAATGTTATATTCTGATCTAAATTTGGACAAAAACATATCATAAAACTAATACTAATAAAATCTTATCATTTCAGATCTACTCATATATAGTTTCAGACTTTAAATGCAATCATAAAAGTATGAAAAAAACATCAAAACAAAAAATCTAGCTATGGAATTGAAATTTTTCCAAAAAATAAAATATTCTTATTTCATAGTTTCACAACAAGTGGCCTTAGGAAAAGCAATAAAACACAGCCACAAACCCTGGTTTGACGCAGAATGTCGCCAAACCAAAAGCTAGTTTGCTAAATTGTCACATGCACACCCAGACAGGCAGGTTAGACTTAAGCAAATGAAACAGTTGTACAAAAGGAAGAAACGTGCTTATGATGTGTTCAAGGCTAAACAACTATGTGGTTTAACGAAGGCGGATCTTGCAACATTCTGGAAGCGGTACCACAAGCGCAATGAGGGTGTCAATGGCATCACCAGCGAAGTGCTCAAGGATGGCTTTCAACAATTGCTGCAGCCTCTGGCGACACCAGCCACAGCAGGAGTTGTGATAGGTGCCGCTATTCAAGCCCAGGTGGTCTCCTTTCCACCCAATGGTATGGATTGCAAACAATTGAATGTTGACATCACACTAGTTGAAGTACAACAAGCGTTCAAAAAACTAAAATGACACAAAGTTGCAGGCATTGATGGCATCAAACCAGAGTTCCTTTTGGATGCGACTGTTGCCTTGCAACAACCACTATTGATTACTTTTAACAAAATTTTGCGTGAGGGCTATTGTGAATCACTCTCTGTTGGGATCATACATGCACTATACAAAGGGGGTGACTATAGTCAGTTTGACAATTATAGGGGGATCATAGTAGGACCAGTCTTAGCGAATGTCGCAACCCCACTTTGGCCAAGTGTGGGGGTGAAGCCCAACACTTGCAAAGTTGGGGATTTGGAGTCCTCCAGGACTCCTGAATGTTCAGAGCTCAATAGCAAGGCTTAAAACACCTTTCATTGAGGTGTTCTTGGTGTCATTGGAAAGGTTTTGAAACGTAGATATCGAAAATGGCCTCGCATTGGTCATTTGGACACCTGAAGCCCAAGTTATGGGCAAAAGAAGGGCCGGGAGTCAAACTGGCAGTTTGACTCCCGACCACTAAAAGCCGGGAATCGACCTCTTCCTGAAATCCGATTTGAGAGTGCGACATGGCGTTGGAAAGATCTTGACGAGGGATACAACTTTGGTTGAGACCTTGTCGCAATCGAACTCTGCAGTCGAGAGTTATGGCCGTCCAAAGTTCCGGGAGTCCAGCCGGGACAATTTCGGGACTCCATTTCGGGAGTCCCAAGAATTTGTGCCATTAGGATGTAGCCTCCACTGCAAGCTGCAGAGAATACTATATGGGGGAAGGTGGTGGCTTCTCCCGAGTCCGGGCCGTGGTGAGTCTTGTGTGTCCAAATGCTCGTGGCTTGTCCTAACACCCAAGGGTGTCCCGAATGCTAAACTAACCTCTTGTGGTTGGTTTTTGGATGCAGATTCACACAAGCCAAGTTAGTCCCTCTTCCTAGTCTAATCCCAGGGCTCCCAACACGACCCTCTACCCCTTTTTAGTGTTGGAAGCCGGGAGTGTGCTTTAAGTCCCAACTTTTCGCAACTTCACAAGGTGAAACCCTCAAGTGGCTTCACCCCAAGACTTAAGGGCGCATTAGCGAAGGTGTTTGTAATGATTCTTGAGTCCCACATCAGTCAATGGGCGGAGACCAATGATTTACGCGCAAAGGGACAGGCTGGTTTTAGAAAGGACTTTAGGACAACAGGTAACTTGTTTATTCTTCGCACTTTGACCAAACAAGTTAGATTTCAGAAAAAAGAAGTTGTACACTTGTTTTGTGGACTTCAAAAAAGCCTTTGATACAATACCAAAGGACCTGTTGTGGCAGGTGCTGGAGGGACTTGGCATCAGTGGGCGGATACTGGAATGTTTGCGCTCCATTTATAGTCAAGACCAGGCATGCCTGCACCATCCAGAGGAGGGGTTCACGCCCACTTTCCTCTGCCACATCGGAGTGAAGCAAGGATGCCCCCTCAGCTCGCTCCTCTTTGGCCTCTTTATAGATGGCCTAGAGAAACGGCTAAATGCTTTGGAGGGTGACGCACCACCAATGTTAGGACAACTAGCTGTTCACTTGTTTTTGTATGCAGACGACTTAGCTCTCATGTCACACACTCCTGCTGGATTGCAGAAGGAACTGGATGTCTTGCAAGCTTTTTGTTGTGAGTGTCAATTGATTGTGAATGTCAAGAAAACCAAGGTTGTTGTGTTTGAACACGTAAGTTTATGTGTCAGGCTTTTCAGTATGAGGGCGAAGCTATAGAGCAACTAAACTCTTTCAAGTATCTAGGTGTAGAGCTGCATGGCATAAAAGGTATGCAAGCTGCAATATAACGGTTAGCAATGTTAAGGAAAAAGGTAGTTTTTGTATTGCGGCGCAGATGCGCAGAGCTTCGCATCTTTGACCCAGCATTACAATGCCAGCTATTTGATACACTAGTCAAACCAATGCTTAGCTATGGGTGTGAAGTATGGTTAGACCACTTGGCACATGAACAGTTAGAGGTGGTTCATCGGGCTTTTCTGAAGTCGTCGCTGGGGGTTAACACCACGACATCCAATTACGTCGTGCTAGCAGAGTTTGGTAGGTTTCCCCTAGAAATATTTTGGTGGCAACAGACCATGCGTTTTCTCTCACGGGTCAGTTCTAAGGTAGACTCAGATCGCATGCTCAGGCTAGCTTATGATGTACAGTTGCAAATGCTTGTAACCATGCGAAAAGTCTTACTCGGGAACCAAAGTGCGGTGGGTAGAAAGAGCCGATTGATTGCTTACTAGTTAGCACAAGTAGATGAACGACTATCGACGTACAATTTGAGCATCGATAGCGATCAGCTGCCACCATGTGCTCGCCTCAAGCAGTTAGCTGAAAGGTAATACATTGTATACCATCAAGTGGTTGCAGCTGAGTCCAGTAGGGTGAGAGCCTATCTGGGGTTGAATAGCTCAGCACAATATGGGTACAAAAAATACCTCTCCAGGGTAGACAATGCACAACTTAGGAGAAGCTTGGCACGTTTTTATTGTGTAAATCATGAGCTGCAGATTGAGCTAGGAAGGCAAATCAAGCCAGTGAAACTGTCGATGCAGCAGCGCTACTGCAAATTGTGCAACTTGGGTGCGGTTGAGGATGAGGACCACTTCTTGTTGGTTTGCCTTGCCTATCAAAATGTTCGAGAAAGGTTTAGAGGTTCATTGCCACTAGCTGCCATCACACCTTTGGCTGAATTGTTGAGATGTCAGCAGTAAGGCATCCTTGTTAGATTCTTAGTGCAATGTTAGACGATTAGATCTAAATTGCTTCATCAGACTTAACGTCAATTGGGCTCTGGCCCGGGCATTGTTTGGCCCACTTAATGACACTAAATTATAAGTAAGTAAGTTTGATTCTATGGTCCAATTGTAGACCCCCACCCACGTTTAAATATGTATCGACCACAATAATGTTAACAATTGAAGTAGGGACTGTAGTCCGGCCTAGTGAATAGAATATTTTATCGATTAATTTACTTTTCGAAAGGTATTTTTTAAATTAATTATTTCAACATGAGTTGCATCAGGCAAACTACTTTGGCACATGTATGTCCAATAATTCGTTTCATAGAATCCCCTGTGAAAAATAAATAAATGGGGAGAAGATTTTGCCAGGCTGCAATCCCTACCAGCGTTTAAATTTTTTTTGTCATGTAGCTCAAGTTGATAATTCAAAGATGCAAGCTTCTTGTTGCATTGCGTCTGTTGCTTTGGCTGTTACAACCTAGGAGCTTGGAAGGAAGGTAAAAGAAGAAAATAAAAAGAAAAGAAAAGAAAAGAAAAGGAAAGGGAAGGGGAAGGAAAGAACGAAGGAGAGGTTGGGCCCGCCGTCGCCAGTATCCTTGTTGCAACGCCCGAGCTAGGGCACAGCAAGGTGGGGGTACAATAGAAGCAAAGGGGCGTTGGATTTTACCAACCGGCTCGCCATCTCTGGGATCGTGAACGCAGCTGTCAGAGACAACAAAGAAGAGTCCATCGGGTCCCTAGTCCTACTTGCCCCGACAGCTTGACAATGGCAACAAGTCCCAGCAAGCGAGAAAACAGGGCAGTTAATCGATGTGCTAAAAAACTTGGCAAGAAATTCAGGACCTGCACGGTGACAAAGACGACCGACGACACAAGACATTAAGCCACGTTACGCTGCAGCAGCAGAGGTAACCCCCACCTGGCGTTCATTCACCCGTAGTAGGAGCCATGCCCACAATGTCCGCTAGTGAGTGATTGCGCGAGCAAGAAGTCAGGTAACAAGTGTAAAAGTGTAGAAAATAACTAAGTAAATTTTAGTAAAATTAAATTTAAAAAAAACGTAAAAATAGATGGTGAGAAAAGTAAACTCTCTTTTTCTAGTTTTTTTTTTTTTTCCTTTTCTCTTTTGTTCTTTAAACCCTAAACCTCTTCTCTTATGTTCTATTTCTCTTCAGTTCTATTCCTTGAACCTTAAACCCTAAAAACCTTTTTTTTTTAAAATGGTAAAAGTCATGTGTCTTGTGACTTTTCAAGTCCTCATTAAAAAATAGACGTTGATTTAAGGTTTAAGATTTAAGATTTGAAGAACTCCATGCTCAATGTTGCACTGTTGTTATGTTCTTCATGTTAGCGTCAAACATTTTGACGTTAAAAAAGGACACTGCCAAGGCACACTATAAGAACGTCGGGATCCCTAACAATGCACCCTTGGTGGTCTACCAAGCAATCATGGCAGGGCACTGGCTAATCATGGGCCTCAAGACTGACACCTCACTTGTTGACACATGATTATTTAAAATGGAGGCAACCATTAAGAACATTGCGTTTTCTAAGGCTGCTAGCAACCTTGTAGTCATCCAACTAATGAAGTGTGAGGCAGCTGTAGTTGTCATAGTCAAGGTTGCGTTTACAAATGAGCTTAACTGGACCACGGTGATAGCCAAGAATGTGCGCCAAGTGGTCAGCTGGGCTGTGGAGACCCTAGTCAATGTGCCCAAGCAAGAGGAGCACAAGTTCAACCTACGCCTCATAGGCTTTGATGCCAAAGAAGGCGAAATTGAAAAAAAGTTGGTGCAACGACTCAACATAGAGCTCTTTCAAGGCCAAATGAGGTTGTGAACCAAGGTCGTCGCCGCCATGCAACAATAGCTTGCGACTATGCAAGCCTCTGCCTCGGTGGTGGGTGTGCGCTTTGGTGCGATGCTGTTGAAATTTGCAACAAACGAAGACTGCTAAGTCGTGCTTTGACGGCGTAAGGGCTTGGTGAAGACCAAGCTAGGCCTAGATGAGGACCTCACACCCATGCAACAAGCACACAAGTCCAAATTGTGGCCGTTGTTCACGGAGGCCAAGGCGGCAAGCAAGCGTGCCTTTTGGCGTGCAACTAAGCTTTTCATCGACAACATTCAGATTTGCCCACCTTCCTCTATCTAGGGGCGCAGGGACTAGAAAGACCTATGTGCGGTATTATGGAACATGCATGGGGGTGGTGTAAGTAAACTAGAAAAGGGGGGTGCAAATATTAGAGCTAATTTAGGGTGTTGACCTTATCTTATTAACTGAAACCTAACACTTCTTAGGCCAACAATTGCCACACATTGAAAGGTTTAAATAACTTGCAATAGCACGCACTATGGAGGTAGGAAAAACAAAAACAATAAAACATAAGGGGGGGTTGCTACTTACTTTCATAATCACCTCTACCCAAACTTGTCATAATGGAAGGAAGGAAGCCATGATTTTTATCTATGGCTATGAGTCAGCAGGGGTGCTGCCCCCGACTTGTTTATCTGCATGGTGTATGTTGCCCCTATTGGCTCCAAACACAAGAGCAAATCCTTGTTCTAAAACTTGGCAACATATATTGTTGAAGTTCAAACCTGAGGGGCCCTAGTACTACTGGGAGGGGATTTTAATGTGCGTAATGCAGCTCTACCAAATACCATTGACACTAACGACCTTTGTGAACTATTATAGGTGCCTAAGCTCACTAAGATTGAACAACCAAACACTGTGGTTAAGCAATAAAACCATGATGCCAATGTTAGCGGTTGGGGCCATGAGCTCTTAGACCTATGATGTGACAGTGGGTTGTTCATCTTCAATGGCCGGACACCTAATGATGAATCAAGGGAGTTCACTTACTTAGTAAATGGGGGGCGCAACACTTTTGATTATATTATTATCTCATTTGTAGTTTGGCAAGTTGCCACACACCTCGAAGTGATAATAAATGACACCCATTATTGTGGGATGGGGGGAGATTTTGACCATAGGTCATTGCGCCTATAAGTAAGCATTGATTGCAGTTTTGTTGAACCACAACATATGGTAATAACAAAAAAAAATTACTTATGTTCAAATATGATAAATCAAAAGTTGAAAAGTATCAACTTGCCCTAACAACAAGTCTTGGAAACATGTGGGTTGTTGATTCGATTGGACATCTGGGGGTAGATGGGTAAGTTGACCTACTCCAACAATGCATGGGTGCTACAACAAAATGTATTTTTAACAACAAGCCTTCGGGAGGGAGATGTAAAAAGAGACACTACCATAAACCCTAGTTTGACGTTGACTATTAGGCATGTATGAAAAACTAAATATGAAGTATAGATCTTTCATGAGCTTTCTTTAATTACGCTACACACTAAAAATAAAATATTGTAATATGTTTCTCTCATTTTTGGCGATTGAAAACCTCCAAAATAATTGCATTTACCAATTTTTGATATTCAATTTCTCTCTCGCAATGCAAATTTTCAAAGCATGCAAATCTAACTATGAAGGACCAACACCATACTTTAGCTTGATCAAGGACAAATGTTTAGTGAAGTTGGATGAGGATAATATTCAAAATCAATTTTGATATAAGTTACAACATCAAAAATATTATATGTGTATAAATCAATAATTAAGAAGTTTACATATATAATGTTAGTATTTTACATAATGTTAAAATTGCACAATAAAATCATTTACCAAAATAATTCATTCTAGGGTTCATTTTTTGTGTTATTCAAATTATTGTAAGCATACATTAATATAAGCATTTTAGTTTATGAATTTATTAAATATTTATGTTTATTTATTTATCAAAACCTTCAATCATACAACTTGAAAAAATGTTATAGAAAAACCATAAAAAGATGAATTGATTATAATTAATGTAAAATTTTTAAAATAAAATTTATATTCAACAAATATATGTTTAGAAGGAAGGGAAATATAATATATTTTATTATCATCAACAATAAAATATTTTCTAACAAAAAATAAATAAATTTTTTTTAATTTAGAAATTATGTTATTTGAAAATTTCCCGCCCCCAAAGTATATTGTGGAAGTGTATCATATAACAAAAATCAAATGCATTTTCAGTCAAATTATTGATTACTATTTGATTGAATATTTATATGTGTGAATGTATTGGCAAAATATATAAACAGAATTTATCTTTTCATTTAAACAAAGTACGAGAAAGATAATAATGGTGAAAGAAAGATTTATTTTTCAAAACAACATTGTTGAAATGTTTCAAGTTATAAGTTTCAAATGTATTTCCAGTCAAATTAAATAGTTATTTTTTCTTTTAAAACAAAGATATGTATAACTTGCCAAAAAATTTTTAAATGAAATTAATTCTTTTCACTTGGACAAAATATGAAAAAGATAATAATGGTTTAAAAAAACAAATCTTCAAATTTTAATTGTTGAAATGTATTAAATTACAATATTCAAATGCATTTTAAGTCAAATTAAATAGTTATTTTTTAATTTTAAATGCTAAAGACATGTACATCTTGGAAATAATCTTTTATAATGAAGTTTTTTTTTCTTCCTTTTGGACATAAAATGAAAATAAATAAATAATAATAATTGGTTTTGACAAAAAATTTAAAATAAACAACATAATAAATCCAAACATCACCTCATTTGTTTCATATTAAACAAGTGGTTGGATGGCAATGGTAATGGGTTATTACCTTAAAATTCAAGGTTGAAACCTTTGATAAAATTTTCCATGTGGTCAATGGTGCTTGTTCATTGTAAAATCAACATTGTATGTGCGTAAAATGATAAATGTACATAAAATAATAATATAAAAAATTAAAAATAGAATTAATATTAATTAAATATAAATTTATTTTAAAGAAAATTTAATTTAAAAAATCAATGTGATGTGACAATTTTCTAATTTGATTAATTCTTAGTGAATTTGCTTATGTGTACCAAATTTGTTGTTAATCACTAAAAGATGTGGTGAATTCACTAAAATTTTAATATAATGAATTAATGGTGATTTCATTTAAATGATTATTGAAACTCCTAATGAACTAGGGACATCCATCTTAATGTAATTTAAGGTAAAATAATTTGAAATAATAAAAAAATGAAAATTATATCAATTTATAATAACCTAAGTTGGATTAACTTAAGATATTAGATGTGATATTTGGGTAGAACAACAAAAAAATAACACAAGGTAAAAAAATATAAATTTTCTTTAAAGGTGAAATGATTTCAAATAACCAAAAATACCTTAAGGTAGAATAACCTAAAATAATATAAAATATCATGGGTTAGAATAACCTAAAATAACAAATAATACCTTCTAGGGTATAAAAGCTTGACATGAAATAACAAAAAAAATTGAGAATAAGGTAAGATAAAATAACCTAGGGCAAAATAATATGTCTTAGTTCAGGGTATTTAAAATAACAACAACAAAGAAAAATTATTTACTATAATGAATTATTTCAATTAGTAATGTATTATGTCAAGTATTAATATGAATACAATGATCATTACATAACGAGCCTATAGTCATATAACTTTAGCAAGGTGAAATGATTAAAGTGGGGTGGACTTATTTCACTTTTAAGGTCCTATAATTTATTAAGTTAATGAATTGCACCCATTTTTGTAGTAATGAATGTCCTATTGGAAATAAAAAATCATTTATTGATTTTGCCATTGTATGGAAAATTAGCATGGTGTTTGTAAATTTAAGCTAGTGACATTGAAACCTTGTTAAGTTTTCAATATTCATTATGATTTGCAAACCTAGCATTAGAACAAAATGCATCCATGTTCATCGAGTGATTTCATTGGTCCCATTAAACAAGGCCTAGTGGGGGTCCAATGGGTTTCATTGGTCCATTGAGCATGCACCAATGAATTACACCCACATTTTGTAATAATGTAGGCACAACAATTTGCCCATCTTCTAGCTTCTAACTTTGTTATTGGAGATAATTTTCTTGTGCTTGCAAAAGTAAACAATTTTAAATGTGTGGATTTTTTTTATTTCAATGTGTTAAATGTATGGAAATTGTTCAAGGGGACAAGGACCTAGATGATTATGGATTTTTTGTTGAATTATATAGGGATGAAATAGGAGGAGGATTGTACTACCAATGATAAAATCAAAATGAAAGTTACTATGTGTTATTGAAAGACGAATGTACAACCTTTATCTACTTTCATCTTGTTATAGGTTCAAAATTTATTATGATTATGCCTACTCCCAGGTAGAAAGGTGGTGCAAGGGTTTATAAACTTCTCCTTAGTGCCTTATAATATATCAAAACTATTGTAGCAAATTACTTGTAAGATGATGAAGATGATGAATAATTTCTTGGGTTATGTAAATTTGGTGGATTGCATCTTTTTTCTAGGTTGCAACTTCATACATTTGACGGAAAATTGGGTCCTTTTGATTCTACTACAAGGTGTGAAGTGTTTTTGATAAATGAATATATGAATATTTGTGTTATGGGAGTGCATTTTTATACTTGGATGGTTTTGTACCATTATGGTGTTGAATTTGCTCAAATTTTGTGATGTTTTGGATAGTACATAAATAATATACGTGTGAGTTTGGGTTGTAGAAAGAACCTACATGACGTATTTATATTCAAGGCCATTTCAAATTACCATGGCCAATATAAACAACTATCTAGCTCCCTTTTGTTTTTTAAATGAAACATTTCATAGGATCCATTGTGAAATGTAAGCAATTTGAGTTACAGAAGGGCAACAACCTATTTATTGTATTATACAATTCTTATGTAAATTTTAGTGTAAGATTAAGTTCAAAAAATTGAACTTAGCTTGGATTTAATGGCACTCAATAATATATTCCTAAAAATATTACATAAATTTCTCCAACATAGAATTTTCGTGAAGCTTGATATTATGTCTTGTTTAAGTTTTTCTTTCTTTCAATAGTGTGGTTATGGGTGAAAGCACATTACGGTGACCCCTTTTGGGGTGTCACATTGTACCACTTTTTAGGGATGTGCATGTTTGAGTGTATCCCACCTCAAAATCTTTGAAAGATTTTCACAATAGTTTTGCATATTATGTTAAAATATAACCTAAACAAGATATTAGAAAAAAAATTATTTCGTTTCATTTTATAAAGTGGGAGATTGGAATATATTTGTGGAAATGAATGTAATGTATTTATGTACTCAAAAACACACATATATTCCAAAAATAATCTAAATGATTTTTAGTTTTTTTGAAAGTTGAAAGTATATTGAACCCTGTCATTTCACATAATATGAACCATGTGTTGGATACCATGTGATTAATTTGAAAATTTTCATTTCAAAAAATGAGGTTTTCAACAAAGATGTGATAAATGTGTGGTAAATTGAAAATTTAACAAGAAATCACATCCACATAGAAGATGACAAGCATAGTTCAAACGGCCATTTTTTAAACTTCATTAAAATTGATTCTTTTAATGACTAATGAAGCCCTAAAGTTAGTGTAGTCAAAACAAGACTATGGCTTTATTATACCAATGTATATTATAAATATACTCATGGATCCTTCAATATAGATAATGAATTTAAAAAAAAAATAGTATTAGATAACATTAATTTTGTAAAAAAATTGTCATAAGGCCTAAAATCCAAATTTGATACACAAAATTAAATGTACTACGCTTTTGGAATAATTATATTGTATGTACAATAATACTAAACCCAAAAGTGCTCCAAAGGGGGTCACCGTAATGCACTTTCACCCTTTTGAAACTTTAGCAAAATTTCCCATATTTTGAAATATTTTCCTTATAATTTACACATAAAAATGAAAATGTTGAACTTGTTCCAATTTTATTTGAACCACATTGTGGATATTCACTAAAAAACACTCAAGTTGGAACTTTTGTTCAATAGTTTATTTTGATGAAAATATTTTCCTTGACTTTTTTGACATTAAATACTAATATCTATTCCTATTAATTGTATCCACACGATTTCAAAAGAAATCCACACGCCCCAGAATGGCATTGCTTTGCAAGTTTCCACATATTGGGGAGCTAAAAATATATAATGTGATCCAACATTATTAATTAATTAAAGTTTTATATTTATTATTTTATCAAAATATTTAGTCATACAACTTGGGAAAATGTTATAATTTATATTAAATCACATTTAGTGAATTGAAAAGACCTTTAAAAAATAAGATGGAAATTTATTATTCATTATAATATTTAATAAAAATGTCTTTAAAAATGTGTATAAATTAATAATTATGAAATTTACATAATTTCAATACTTTATATAAAATTAAAGATGTTGTACATAATATTATATTTTAATATATTACACATATTTTTTTGAGTTAAATTTAAATATTTAAATAAATATAAAAAACGTTTATACACCATTTATTGATTCAATGTGTGTTTAAAAGGTGGGGAATATAATATATTATTTTATATTATTTAAAAAATTCTTTAAAAAATTTATTTTGATTATGAATATGTTTATTTACAAATGCTTTTATGATTAAATTGTTTTTTTCAAGACATCATTGTTGTTCAAATGTATGAAATAGTGAATATTCAAATGCATTTTTAGTCAAATAAATGGATAGTTTGTTTTTAAAAAATTACATATGTGTATATCTTAGAATGTTTATTTATTTATTTATTTTCATTTGGACAAAGTATGAAAAAAAGGGTTAAAGTTGGCCACCTTTGTATGCGACAAATGATGATGTGGGATAATGTTGTAATGTCTCCCTTTCGTTATATTTATTCCATATCCTTTGTCAATAAGTTCAATTTTTAAAACTATATAAGTAGATGAAAGAATAATGGTCTACACATAATACACGCACTAATTATATTCAAAATGCAAGTACTACTTGTTATGAGCCAATCAAAAAAGCTTGTGACCCAAAAAAAAAAGGATCCTACTTACCTACTTATTTAGGCATATTTTCTTACATATGCATACCTACCTACCTAAACTTTTAGGCTACCTAGGCTTAAACTACTTAGTTTAGTTAGCCTCATTTTGTAGGCTAGCCTAAGTTGTTTAAGGCTTTAAAATAGGCAAGGTTCATAAGTTATGTTAATAAATAGGTTGCTAGATTGTCAACATGGTTTTATTGTGCTTAAACACATGTTTACGTGTCATAAGTCAATAAATACCTAATATTTAATTATATTTGCCAATTGTAGTAATAAAAGTCACATGATTAATCACATTAATTACTATGACCATAATTATTACTATTTGCATAAGCCACAAGTTTGATTTCACTACATATTTATGTAGTAATAAGTGACCTACATTATCAAAGACATAATAAAATGTGAAGTAATATATGCCATGTTTTTAACATAATGTTTATTATTTTTGATATGAAAATCATGATGCAAATCTGAGCCAAGGGTGAACTGGTGCATGGGATTCCCTGCATTTAGGGTAGACCCATGAACAACTTGGAAGGTGGTAACAAAGAGAGGTTGAGAAAAAGGATGCAACTGGTCCTTCTAGGATGGTGCAAGCCATGTGTGGCAGCAAAGACAATTGAGGCTGGTTAAAGTTTTCTGTAGTACCTACTCAGAACTTTACTCTGGAATATATTATTGCAAGTGAATACTTTGCTGACTTTTTCTCTAGTTGTTGTCTGCTTTCACGCTGTTCAAGATTGGAAGTCTTTAATAAAGTTATGCGTGCGTCCTGGACACGGAACTTCCTCTGATCACTGAAATATTGGGCGTTTAGAAAATGGAGGCAAGTGGTCCGTCATTGATGGACTGTTGCCCACCATGTGTGTGTCAGCAGAGAAAATTGAGGCCAGTTAGAGTTTCCCAGAGTACTTTCTCTGAACTCTGCTCTTACATAAATTACATCAATTTGTCCAACATTTTCTCCCTTGATTACAGCTACTGGGAAACATTGTTCATAATTTGTTTCCCATAAAGTCATGGCACATGAACCTCAAACTTTGGCATGTGTAGGTGTTATACCTAGACTTCAAAACTTTTGTTGCACTTGCCTACCAAGGCAAGGATATTGTGTTTAGATTCATTATAGAGTATGGCAGCTTGAGGGATTTTGGCCCCTATCTAATAAGTCTATTTTTCTATGAAGATTTTTGAAAGATAATATTTTGGCTTGTGTTGAAACTTGAGATTAGTTATAGAATTATAATATCTTGAAGGATTTTGGTTTCTTTTAGAGGATGTTTTGAAGATTATATTTTTTGCATGGTGAGATATTTGAGTTTTCATAATTCTTCTTTTGCATCAAGATACTTCTTAGTGTAAATGGCAAGGCCACAGTGAGACACACCCCTTGTTATGATCAGTAAAGTTTTTAGCATTTACAAAATGGATGCACTAGGTCATTGCTTGATGATGCACACAGCCTGCAACTGCACATGTCAGCAGAGAAAAGTGCGTCTGCTGTTGTGCTTCCAATAAGCACAAAAAAATTGGTGTATTCTTTCAATTTTTTTCAAAAATGGTGAATTCTCTCCAAAAAGTACAAAAAATGACAAAATGTTCCAAATATGAAAACAAAAATATTTAGTATCCTTCCATAGTTTTGGCTAAATATGACAAACCAAACTCAGAAATTGGGCGATTTTCTCACTTCTGGTGATTGAAACCCTGAAAAATAATTCAATTTAGATTTTTCAAATTTCTTTTTGGAAAAAAATTGGGCAGTAAAAAAAAGGGTTGATGCAAATAAAGATGACTCAGTTACTCTCCACATGCCACAAGTTTCTGCCAGATTGGGCATGAGGATTTCTTGGTGCTAAAAATAACTTTCTCCAAATCTCAAGGGTGACCTATTCAAACATCAACAAGCCATCCATCATTGTGTGAACATGGCATCATTGTGTGAACATGGCTTGGGTAGCAAAGGGCTCTGGAGGTCTTGAACTTTTGATTTTGCATGTTTTTTTTTATAGACAGAGGGTGTTAGTGACTTCGCAGCAGGTGCATGCTGCAACTATTCTAATGTGACAAACCATTATTACTGGTGAGGGTTCTTATAGGCTCAGTGTTTTTTTTAGTGTACCTCCCCTCTCTTTTTCTAACATGCTTCTTATGATAATGAGGTCTGATTGCGTGACTTTTTCTCACTCCTCTTACTTGCCCACCTTGTTGACCATTTTTGTTTTCTGGCCTGGACATGGGTCCTTTCCTTTTGTTCCTTGTTTTCCCCCTCTTTCAGGTGCTTTGTCTTAATAAACTTTGACACGGTTTGATCACTTGACTCAATAGGGTTCCCCAAGGGATGTATCCTAATGAAACTAGAAAAAATCCCTGGTCACGAACAAGTAATCGGAAAGCAGCGGTACATATTTCTTAGCTGTACTTGCAGGGCAGCTCACTAGAGAGAATATTTACTTTGCTAAAAGACGGGCAGTTTCAGTGTAGGGGAAGGCTCTGGTACCAGGGCAGTACGCCCTGGAATTGATGGCGGAGCCCGAGGTCTGGGTGTACTTTCCTGACACCAGGGCCTTCAGAGGACATTATGACAAATATAATGGACTGAACCTGCCGATTCTGCACGTTTTCAGGCATTGATACTTTTCCATAAACGGCCAGTGGCAGATCTGCCTTCTCCTACCTACCTGGACTATGTTAAGACCTACCTAAGCCGCACATTTAGTCCAGTATGCCTGGGACCCAGCACTGGGTGCTAGTTATGGCTCCCTGTTTGCCAATGGCTTTTTTCAGTATGGATGCCTTTTATCTAACCAACCTTAGAATTTTTATCATCTATGAAGGATGATAGCTTGATCAAATTTTCAAAAAGCATGAACATTTTGAAGTTGTAGGTAATTAGTAGAATTGCACTTTGATTGGTGGGTATTTTCCATTTCTCACCCAAATTTCTTTTCCTCTAAAGTTCAAACATTCAACTTCAAAGAAATTCCTGACAACTCTCTAACAAGTCAAAATTTCAAAATTCCAACATTTTACATGACTTTGGGGCAGTTATGTGATTGCATGACCAGGTTCCTCCCAGTTGTGAATGCTTTGATCAAACGTCAATTAAGGGGCTAACAAGGGGTGTGTCACACTGTGGCCTTGCCATTTACATTAAAAAGTATCTTGAGGCAAAAGAAGAATTATGGAAACTCAGATATGTCACCATGCAAAAATATAATCTTCAAAACATCCTCTAAAAGAAACCCAAATCCTTCAAGATATTATAACTCTATAACTAATCTCAAGTTTCAACACAAGCCAACATATCCACCCCTCCCCTTTCCCCCTTTTTTTGCTTCATGCTAAGTTGCAAAAGTTTCCCCCAAATGAAAAGAAAACAAAGCAAAACACTAGGGATAACCTACATGGATGACCTAGTTATCATCCAGGTAGGTTATCAATCCTAAAATACTAACAATTTTTTAAGGAAAAATAGAGTTATTGGAAAATAAAAATCCGATTCTAATTGTAATTGGCTGATTATCAGTGGTTATCAATCAGTTATTTGATAACCTACCATTATGCATAACCAACAGTTGTTACCCAAGTCATATTGAAATTGATAACCTATCAACCACTCAAATTTTGATATTGATATAAAGAACCTACCCAGTAGTCAATTTGTTTTTAAAAAACAACCTACTCAGCCGGTTCTAAAGAAGCAAGAACCAGCCAACGCTGGTTCAATCTTCAAACCAATGTTGGACCATTCTCTTCACATTTTTTTGGTGAGAATCATGAGTTTGGATTCTTACACTAATTTGTAAGACCTTGACCAATTCTTTTTAATTTAAAAAAAAATCGGTTTTAAAACTTCGTCTGGTTTTCATATTCATGAACAAAATCATTTCTAGCCTGTTTTCAAGACGATCAGTTTTGTCTTATTTTTGAACCACTGGTTTCAAAGTTACTTATGATTAGGCTTGTAGTAGTTGCATGGATTTGGGCTTGCCAATGGATGCACATTTGCCTTTTGTTTACTGGTGACATTTCGCCAAAAAGCAAAACTAAAATTCAAATCTAGCATGTGTTTCTTGGAGGTTTTCAATTGCTAGATTCCTATGTTTGGCTTTTAGTGCGTAGCCAAATATGTAGATTGCCGATTAAAATTTTATCTTTTATAATTGGTCTATAGCAAAATCTAACTAGAAATTCTTGGGGATTATAGCCATTTTTCAACATTCTCCCATGGATTATCGCCACCCTAACTTTGAAAGTAAATTCCTAAAAAAAAAATTGCTTTTCTTATACATATGATCCTGCTAGTGTGGGCACAATGGCACATTCCCACGCTCTTACACCCCCTTAAAGTCGGGGTTTAGTGGCAGGCTCTCAACTCCCTGTAGTGGCAAAACAGAGTTATTCAACATAATTTGGGGTGTTTTAAAATAAACACCTGATTAGTCTAATAAACACATGATTGGCTTGATATTTGATTAATTTAGGTAAGTTGTTATTAGTAATTTTCTTGGTACCCTTTTAGTGAGTGCAAAGCCCAATAAGGGCTCGTGATCAGTCTAATAAATACAAATTATATGTATTGAGCCTACACCCGTGCCCCCCCTTTCCACTTTGAAAATGAAAAAAAAGAACGATCAAAAAAATTGACAACAAAAAATTATTTTTTAATAAAATAGCGCCATACCCCACTTTCCCCCTTCCTTTATGAGTAAAAGACCCCAAAACATTACAACCATGAAAATAAAAAAAGTGAAGAAATATAACCCACGCCACTCTACTCCTCTCCTTCATCAACAATTAGAGCCTTAAAAAACAAACTCACACCCAACCCATCTTCAGTTTCCATCTTTCAACAATTTTTTTTCCCAAAACAAAGAAATCAACCCTATTCCTTCCACTCTAAACAAGTTTTAAAAAAGCTCGTGTCCCCTTCCGCCCTTAAAAAAGTAAAAAAAGTACCAAAAAAATTATTAAAAATATATAAAATAATAATTTAAAAATGAAAAAAACGACGCCCCCTTCCCCTGACAAAAGTAAAAAATGGTAACAAAAGCTTAGCACAATACAAAAAATTAAAAAAGGGAGAAAAATAAAACCCATGCCACCCTCCCTTGTAAGGAGTTACAAAATGCGACAAAAGAATATAAATAATAATAAAATTAACCAAAAAAAAAAGAAAGAACCCACACTCTCCTGCCCTTTCAAGTGTAAAATTTTCTTTTACAAAAAAAACTCATGCCCCCCTTTCCCCCTTCAAGAATTAAAAAAGTAACAAAAGATGAAAAAGTAAAACTCACACCCACTTCCCCAATTCAAGAGTAGAAAAAAATGAAAAAAACTCATGCCCCCTTTCCCCCTTCAAGAATGAACAAAAGAAAAGTGGAAAAGAACCATGCCTTCTTCCCCCTTCAAAAGTTTTACAAAGTGCAAAAGTAACCTAATAAATAAATAAAATAAAATAAAATAAAACCCCGCCCCCCCTCCCCCTCCACCTTCAAATAAAAGTGTACTGTTCACCCCTAAAAACTCAACCCCACCTTGAAAATGAAATAAATGTTTTTTCACCCCCTCTGCTGCTTTTCCTCAATAAGATTTAACAATACACTTCCACATTAAATTGGACTGTTCCACATTTGGAGTAGTTTATTGATCTTATTCTAAACCTGTGGGGCTAAAGTTTTAAAAAAAGTACTCAAACTAGCTCAACTATCCTATTTTGAGGGTAGTGGAGCCTGCCACTACAAGGAGGTGAAAGCCTGCACTAAACCCCCACTTTAGGGGGTGTAAGAGCCTAAAAGCTTGGGAGCCTGCCATTGTGCCAACAGTGGCAAGATCATATGTATAGGTGACAATAACCAATTCCTAATTTAATTAAGGTGACAACATGCCCATCCTAAAAATATTTATATGTCAAGGTGGCTATTTTCATTGGGAGATCCACATAATTTTGGTTTTAAAAATATTTTGGATCTCCATTAAAGTTTTTTTTTCCTGGTTATTTTACTTTAATTTGAACAATTTGCCAAAAACTGGGAAAATTTCACCAACATTTTGAAACCACAAGATAAAAGTAAAAAACCCTGGTGAGTGGGGGTTTGCCTCTAGACTGTGGATGACTTAGTGGACAAAATTGCAAATGAATTATTATTTTCGACATGTGTTGCTGTCCTCTTGGCTGTACAAAAATAATATCCTGGTATTATAGTAAAATCATCTTAGTCCAGTTCGCTGTATTAAATCATATCCTAGTAAATGATAATAACATTATCGTGTACTACAACTTGCCAACTCTATTCACAGGGCCAATCCGTTTGATTCTGTGGTCCAGTGGGAGACCCCCACCCACGTTTAAATATGTACCAACCACAATAATGTTAAGAATTGAAGTAGGCACTGTGGTCCAGCC
The DNA here is from genome assembly GCA_963920785.1 of Sphagnum contortum. Classification (NCBI taxonomy): domain Eukaryota; kingdom Viridiplantae; phylum Streptophyta; class Sphagnopsida; order Sphagnales; family Sphagnaceae; genus Sphagnum; species Sphagnum contortum. Next base: position 921,063 of record OY987283.1, read on the forward strand.
TAGTGAATAGAATATTTTATGGATTAATTTATTTTTCGCAAGGTATTTTTTAATTATTATTAATTCCAAATAACTTACATGAGTTGCATCTGCCAAACTACTTTGGAAGATGCCGCACATGTATGTCCAATAATTCGTTTCATAGAATCCCCTGTGAAAAATAAATAAATGGGGAGAAGATTTTGCCAGGCTGCAATCCCTACCAGCGTTTTAAATTTTTTTGTCATGTAGCTCAGGTTGATAATTCCAATGATGATTTAGCCAGATTTGGCAATTAATAAAATTGAAAGTAAATTTCTTCTCGCATCCTATATTTTTGGCGACCTATTAGAATTTAGTGTAGCATTTGCAGATTTTTAATTAGATTTTTCGAGTTTTTTTGTCGAAACTTGACGACATAAAAACCCAAAAAACACCCCATTTTTGCCATTTTAAAAATAATACACCCAACTTTTGCCATTTAACGATTTTTCGCCCCAAAAAAATCACTGATCCCTACTTCTTGTGTTGACATTGTGGTTGCTAGTTGTAAGGTACTGCCTAATTAAGAGTGGCTGGGCGTCTACCACTCCGCCCTTTTTTTTACTGGCGACATGCGAGAGAGAAATTGAATATAAAAAAATTGGTAAATGCAATCTTTTTTGAGGTTTTCAATCGCCAAAAACGAGAGAAACAGATTGCGATATTTGATTTTCAGTGTGTCGCGAAATTAAAGAAGGCTCATGAAAGATCTATACTTCATATCTAGTTTATTGCCCGATTCTGGCTTAATCTCCCTGTGGATGATCGCCATTATTTCTACATCACTGATAGCCATTTTGGTTCCAAGAGATTTCCCTAGAAAAAACTCTGCTACCACTGGACCATGAATTACTCCACATACACATGGCGCATCTGCCACGATATTACCATAAAGCTGATGCATTAATGGGAGTTCCCCAAAGCTATGAACCGGTGTTTTTTTTCAATTTTGAGAAGTAGGTGGACTGCAAGAGGACTTCGTCAAATTTGGTGACAGGTAAGACAAGCAGGTAGAAAATTCAGGAAATCCTTCTACACACCGGCGACAAGGTAGGACTGATTGTCTAGAACTGGCGAGTCCCAGAAAAAATGATTTTTCCGAAATTTTTGCTCTGGGGTCTTCATAGTCCCACCCTTTTTGTTCTGTCCCAGAGTGTCGAACTTTCGGCAAAAAAAAATACACACTGCTACGAACGCCTTGTCTCAACTTGGAACACAAGTGTCAAAAGTCTACAGATAGACCCTACTCTCCTACTACTTAGACTCTGACTGTGCTCCAGGATTCCGATTTTCTAGGAAATATTTTTGGGAGTTAAATGGGCTATCATTTATGGGAATTAGAAGAAGAAAAAATGGCGATCAGCCCTAGGAAGATTTAGCCCACTCTGGTTATGGACCAGCTATGACTTGTACAAATAATTAATCAGCTTTCAACACTTTTTGCTAATACATTGAAAATAGAAAACTGAAAATCTGGCGATTTTTTTATTTTTTTTGTTCCCTCAGTTCTGGCGATTAAAAAACTCCAGAAACAATTCCATATTCGGATTTGAATATTTATTTTCGGTTTTGGCGAAATCTCTTCAGTGGGAAAGAGTCTTCAAGAAAGTTCCGACAGTCTGGAGAATAGGTTCATGAAGTTCATCGGTTTCCGAATGCATCATTTGGGGTTTTGTTGCAATCGTACGCGAACTGCTGCGGCAGCCATTTTGCTCCTTGAATTCTTCATAGTCGTCTTTGCGGGCAATTTTAGTGCCCGTGAAGTAGCTCCTGTTGAAGTAGAGAGAGAGCTTGAGCCAGAGATTTTGCATGAGCAGTGGAGCCTCAACAAGACGGCCCCCAGAGAGCGTGTAGTAGATAGCAAAAAGTTTCTGCCAGAGAAAAAAACCCAACTTAGAGACCATGGCTGCAGTACCAGGGATGTTCGATGTTTTCTTGAACCATCGAGGACCTGATGTGAAGCAGAACTTCGCTGCTCATCTCCACCAAGCACTTCAAGAAGCAGGGTGCCGTCCATTCCTCGATATGGAGTCTCTGGAGAAAGGGCAGCATGGTCAAGAGAAGATCTATGAGGCGCTTGGATGTGCTAGTGTGCATGTGGCCATCTTCTCCAAACACTACGCTGACTCCAACTACTGTCTCGAGGAATTGTGCGCCATGTTCGAAAGGAAGAAGCTCATTATTCCAGTTTTTTACGATGTTTCACCAAATGATCTGTATTGTAAGCTCCACAATGGACCGTACACCAAGGCTTTTCGCAAAACTCATGGGAGGAGACCGGCAAGTGAAGTGCAGAAATGGAAAGACGCACTTTGCAGGGCTGCTCAATTGTTCGGGTTCCAACTTGCTACTTACAATGGGTGAGACAACCGAAACTCAAAATACTCATTCTATTTCAGATTACTTGGATCGGAGCTTTCAAAAATCCATGTCGTTTAAACTAATTACTTGTTGTGCGCCAGGAATGGGTGAATGTTTGACGCAATCTATCATGTTTGAAATCTAATATTGGGCTAAAAGGAGCGTGATGTGGGTGGTTGCAGGGATGAAGTTCAATTGAAGACAGCAATTGTAATCAAAGTTAGGGACCACTTGCGGGACCACTTGCATGCCTCCCAGCTACCGCCAGTTCCACCTTATCAAGTGGGATTGAAGGAGACATCCAAGGAGTTGATTGAAACTCTAAACCGAATGGAAAAAGATGTTGGGATTTTGAGTTTGGTCGGGATGGGTGGGATTGGGAAGACGACTCTTGCCAAGGAACTATACCGTAGCTTTGAGAAGAATGACACGTTTGAAAAGAAGAGCATTCTTCTTAATGTAAGAGAGAATGCAATTTTGGATTTGCAAAAACAGTTGGCCCGTGATTTGTTCAAAGAGGATGTAAGAAGTCCAGGAGAATTCAATCAATGTTTAAATCGCATCATGGATCGCAAAGTGTTGATTGTTATCGATGATGTAGATGAAAACGGTCAATTTGATAAACTCATACCTGACATCAACAAACTTGGTCCTGGTAGTCGAATCATCATCACATCGCGTGATTCAAACGTGGTGAACAACACCATGAAGAATGGAAATTGCGAATATTTGAGGCATGAAATGGCACTGTTAAGCACCACAGACTCCAGACATCTCTTCAACTGGCATGCATTCAAAAGCATTGATGCTATTGATGGCTTCCAAAAGCTTGCGAAGAATGTGGCGGATGCTTGTTGTGGTCTCCCACTAGCATTGGAAGTTATTGGACGTTTTTTGTTCGACAAAAAAGACCACTGTGACTTAGAAGCTACTTGGCCGCAAACAATCAAGACATTGAGCAAAGACAACAACATTCTCAACAAGCTTAAGGTTAGTTATGACGGTCTCTCTCTCGAAGCAAGCATGATGTTCTTGGACATAGCATGCTTCATGATCGGCCAGCGTGAAGATATAGTGATGCAAATTTTCGAAGCATGCAAATATGACTATGAAGAAGCACCGGCACGATTCTTCAGCATGCTGAAGGACAAGTGTTTAGTGAAGTTGGATGAAGATAGACGAATCGTAATGCATGATCTTCTTCGTGACATGGGACGTCAAGTGGTCAAGAATGAATCACATAACATGGAGAAAAGAACACCAAGCCACTTGTGGGATCCTGAAATCGTACAACGAGTGTTGCTAAACAAGGAGGTTAGTACCTAGTTTTTCAACTTGATAATAATTTTATCAACAAGTTTTTGGGGGTTGAGGCTGGGATAACCATAATAAAAATTTCAACTTCAAGTTTTAAGTATTGTAACTTAGGGTCAATATCCACATTGAGGAAATGAACAATTAACTAAATTTTGAAGAAAATAATTTTATTGTTTATGGTTTAAATTGATTTTTTTCCCTTTGTGATAAAAAATATTCTAATTTAATATTACATCATAGGAGTAATTAAAATGATCCATATTGTTGTCGGCCATAGTATTTAGGACCATTTGCATGACATGAAGGTCATGTATTTTGAGCCATTTTTAAATACATGTAATTAAAAGGATGTGTAATAATGATATTGACCCTTAGGTAATGTAAATCTAAAAATATCAAAATTTGCAAGCATATAACATTCACAAAAATATTTTTGACCATATTTGTCATTTTTTGGTGCTTTAAATTCAAAGGTCCTTGTAATATGCATTAAATTTTAGCAAGTGCCCAACATTATACATGTCAACTATCACACCTTTTTTTTTTCCTCATACATTTGTCTTAACAAAAAAGATACACATGGACCAAATGTATTCTTTGTCAAATTAACGTTTAACCCCTCAATGTCCCAAGAGTCCATTTTAATAATAAAATATCGACAAAATTGTTTGTTGGGGCATTTAAGGTTAAGCACTTCATTGGATCTTGGTTTTGGCATGTGAATTTTCATGAAATCACTCCTTTGCACATTTATGTGGGATTTGTAGGGCACAAATGAAGTTCGAGGGCTTTCAACATTTGGAATTGGCCGTGGTGGCATTGGTGTAACTAATGTGGCTGAAAATTACATAGGCATGAGTAAATTGCATTTCCTTCTATTGGATGGTCATAATGTGAAAGGTGACTTTTCTACTTGGTCACGAGAATTGAGCTGGCTCCAATGGATGCACTCAGATCTTTCAGCACTACCTTTGGAACTAGACCTTCGAAAGTTGGCGGTGCTTGATTTGAGTTCCAGCATGGGGTTAATGCAAATTTGGCCCAATGATCTTGAGGTATAATTCTTTTGAATATGAATGGGAATGCACCAATAGAGGTTATCCTGCACATATATTTAAATTTTGAATAAATAAAATTCATGCATTATCAAACTAATAGACCACATGATGGGGCTTTTGTGTTCAATGCATTATAAGTTAATGAAAACATTTTACCTTTTGTCTACAGATCACTTTTAAAGACTTGCGAACATTGATCCTTTCAAATTGCGAAGCCCTTCAAGAACTTCCCAAGGATATTGGGAAATTATTCAGGCTAAATGAATTGGATTTAACATTATGTTCGAATTTAAAGGCATTACCTGACTCCATGTCTCAACAGAAGGAGCTCAGATACCTCGATTTATCTGGTTGTTCCCAATTGGGGTGTTTACCTGATTCAATTGTGCACTTGTCACAACTCCAGACATTTCGATTGGAGGAATGCCACAAATTGGAGAAATTGCCACTGGAGATCGGGAAACTTCAAAGCTTGGTGGAACTCGACTTATCTCGTTGTTCCCAATTGGGGTGTTTACCTGATTCAATTGTGCACTTGTCACAACTCCAGACATTTCGATTGGAGGAATGCCACAAATTGGAGAAATTGCCAGTGGAGTTCGGGAAACTTCAAAGCTTGGTGGAACTCGACTTATCTTGTTGTTCCCAATTGGGGTGTTTACCTGATTCAATTGTGCACTTGTCACAACTCAAGACATTTCGATTGACTTGGTGCCACAAATTGGAGAAATTGCCAATGGAGTTCGGGAAACTTCAAAGCTTGGTGGAACTCGACTTATCACGTTGTTCCCAATTGGGGTGTTTACCTGATTCAATTGTGCACTTGTCACAACTCAAGACATTTCGATTGTCACAGTGCCAAAAATTGGAGAAATTGCCAATGGAGTTCGGGAAACTTCAAAGCTTGGTGGAACTCGACTTGTCTGGTTGTTCCCAATTGGGGTGTTTACCTGATTCAATTATGTTCTTTTCACAACTCAAGACATTTGGATTAGTGGAATGCCACAAATTGGAGAAATTGCCAGTGGAGTTCGGGAAACTTCAAAGCTTGGTGGAACTCGACTTATCTGGTTGTTCCCAATTGGGGTGTTTACCTGATTCAATTGTGCACTTGTCACAACTCAAGACATTTCGATTGTTAGAGTGCCACAAATTGGAGAAATTGCCAGTGGAGTTCGGGAAACTTCAAAGCTTGGTGGAATTCGATTTATCTGGTTGTTCCCAATTGGGGTGCTTACCTGATTCAATTGTGCACTTGTCACAACTCAAGACATTTCGATTGTCAGAGTGCCACAAATTGGAGAAATTGCTAGTGGAGTTCGGGAAACTTCAAAGCTTGGTGGAACTCGACCTGCGTGGTTGTTCCCAATTGGGGTGCTTACCTGATTCAATTGTGCAATTGTCACAACTCAAGACATTTCGATTGTCAGAATGCCACAAATTGGAGAAATTGCCAGTGGAGTTCGGGAAACTTCAAAGCTTGGTGGAACTCGACCTGCGTGGTTGTTCCCAATTGGGGTGTTTACCTGATTCAATTGTGCACTTGTCACAACTCAAGACATTTCGATTGTTAGAGTGCCACAAATTGGAGAAATTGCTAGTGGAGTTCGGGAAACTTCAAAGCTTGGTGGAACTCGACCTGCGTGGTTGTTCCCAATTGGGGTGCTTACCTGATTCAATTGTGCAATTGTCACAACTCAAGACATTTCGATTGTCAGAGTGCCACAAATTGGAGAAATTGCCAGTGGAGTTCGGGAAACTTCAAAGCTTAGTGGAACTCGACCTGCGTGGTTGTTCCCAATTGGGGTGCTTACCTGATTCAATTGTGCACTTGTCACAACTCAAGACATTTCGATTGTCAGAGTGCCACAACTTGGAGAAATTGCTAGTGGAGTTCGGGAAACTTCAAAGCTTGGTGGAATTCGATTTATCTGGTTGTTCCCAATTGGGGTGCTTACTTGATTCAATTGTGCACTTGTCACAACTCAAGACATTTCGATTATCAGAGTGGCACAAATTGGAGAAATTGCCAATGGAATTCGGGAAACTTCAAAGCTTGGTGGAACTCCACTTATTTCGTTGCTCCCAATTGGGGTGTTTACCTGATTCAATTGTGCACTTGTCACAACTCAAGACATTTCGATTAGCTTGGTGCCACAAATTGGAGAAATTGCCAATGGAGTTCAAGAAACTTCAAAGCTTGGTGGAACTCCACTTATCTGGTTGTTCCCAATTGGGTTGTTTACCTGATTCAATTGTGCACTTGTCACAACTCAAGACATTTCAATTGTTGGATTGCCACAAATTGGAGAAATTACCAATGGAGTTCGGGAAACTTCAAAGCTTGGTGTACCTCGATTTATCTGGTTGTTCCCAATTGGGGTGTTTACCTGATTCAATTGTGCACTTGTCACAACTCAAGACATTTCGATTGGAGGAATGCCACAAATTGGAGAAATTGCCAATGGAGTTCGGGAAACTTCAAAGCTTGGCGGAACTCGACTTATCTCGTTGTTCCCAATTGGGGTGTTTACCTGATTCAATTGTGCACTTGTCACAACTCAAGACATTTCGATTGTCAGAGTGCCACAAATTGGAGAAATTGCCAATGGAATTCGGGAAATTTCAAAGCTTGGTGGAACTCGACTTATCTCGTTGTTCCCAATTGGGGTGCTTACCTGATTCAATTGTGCACTTGTCACAACTCAAGACATTTTGATTACCTTGGTGCCACAAATTGGAGAAATTGCCAATGGAGTTCGGGAAACTTCAAAGCTTGGTGAAACTCGACTTATCTGGTTGTTCCCAATTGGGGTGTTTACCTGATTCAATTGTGCACTTGTCACAACTCAAGACATTTCGATTGACTTGGTGCCACAAATTGGAGAAATTGCCAATGGAGTTCGGGAAACTTCAAAGCTTGGCGGAACTCGACTTATCTCGTTGTTCCCAATTGGGGTGTTTACCTGATTCAATTGTGCACTTATCACAACTCAAGACATTTCGATTGGAGGAATGCCACAAATTAGAGAAATTGCCACTAGAGTTTGGGAAACTTCAAAGCTTGGTGGAGCTCAATCTGCGTGGTTGTTCCTAATTAGGGTGCTTACCTGATTCAATTGTGCACTTGTCACAACTCAAGACATTTCGATTGGAGGAATGCCACAAATTGGAGAAATTGCCAGTGAAGTTCGGGAAACTTCAAAGCTTGGTGGAAGTCGACTTATCTCGTTGTTCCCAACTGGGGTGTTTACCTTAATCAATTGTGCACTTGTCACAATTCAAGACATTTCGATTGTCAGAGTGCCACAAATTGGAAAAATTGCCAATGGAATTCGGGAAATTTCAAAGCTTGGTGGAATTCCACTTATCTCGTTGTTCCCAATTGGGGTGTTTACCTGATTTAATTGTGCACTTGTCACAACTCAAGACATTTCAATTAACATGGTGCTACAAATTGGAGAAATTGCCAATGGAGTTCGGGAAACTTCAAAGCTTGGTGGAACTCCACTTATCTGGTTGTTCCCAATTGGAGTGTTTACTTGATTCAATTGTGCACTTGTCACAACTCAAGACATTTCGATTGTTGGATTGTCACAAATTGGAGAAATTGCCAATGGAGTTCGGGGAACTTCAAAGCTTGGTGGAATTCGATTTATTTGGTTGTTTCCAATTGGGGTGTTTACTTGATTCAATTTTGCACTTGTCACAACTCAAGACATTTCGATTGACTTGGTGCCACAAATTGGAGAAATTGCCAGTGGAGTTTGGGAAACTTCAAAGCTTGGTGGAACTCGACTTATCTTGTTGTTCCAAATTGGGGTGTTTACCTGATTCAATTGTGCACTTGTCACAACTCAAGACATTTCGATTAACTTGGTGCCAGAAATTGGAGAAATCGCCAATGGAGTTCGGGAAACTTCAAAGCTTGGTGGAACTCAACATGCGTGGTTTTTCCCAATTGGGGTGCTTACCCAATTCAATTGTGCACTTGTCACAACTCAAGACATTTTGATTAATTTGGTGCCACAAATTGGAGAAATTGCCAATGGAGTTTGGGAAACTTCAAAGCTTGGTGGAACTCAACCTGCGTGGTTGTTCCCAATTGGGGTGCTTACGTGATTCAATTGTGCACTTGTCACAACTCAAGACATTTCGATTGTCAGAGTGCCACAAATTGGAGAAATTGCCAATGGAGCTCGGGAAAGTTTAAAGCTTGGTGGAATTCGATTTATTTGGTTTTTCCCAATTGGGGTGTTTACCTGATTCAATTGTGCACTTGTCACAACTCAAGACATTTCGATTGTCAGAGTGCCACAAATTGGAGAAATTACGAGTGGAGTTCGGGAAACTTCAAAGCTTGGTGGAATTCGATTTATCTAGTTGTTCCCAATTGGGGTGCTTACCTAATTCAATTGTGCACTTGTCACAACTCAAGACATTTTAATTCTATGATTATGAGAAATTGGAAAAATTACGAGTGGAGTTCGGGAAACTTCAAAGCTTGGTGGAACTCAACTTATGTGGTTGTTCCTAATTGGGGTGTTTACCTGATTCAATTGTGCACTTGTCACAACTCAAGACATTTCGATTGTTTGAGTGTCACAAATTGGAAAAATTGCTAGTGGAGTTCGAGAAACTTCAAAGCTTGGTTGAATTCGAGTTATCTGGTTGTTCGTAATTGGGGTGCTTACTTGATTCAATTGTGCACTTGTCACAACTCAAGACATTTCAATTGTCGAAGTGTCACAAATTGGAGAAATTGCCAATGGAGTTCGGAAAACTTCAAAGTTTGGTGGAACTTGACTTGTCTAGTTGTTCCCAATTGGGGTGCTTACCTAATTCAATTGTGCATTTGTCACAACTCAAGACATTTGGATTCTATGATTGCGATAAATTGGAGAAATTGCCAGTGGAGTTCGGAAAACTTCAAAGCTTGGTGGAACTCAACCTGCGTGGTTGTTGCCAATTGGGGTGGTTACCTGATTCAATTGTGCACTTGTCACATCTCAAGCACTTGTGTATGCACTAATCACACATTTCGATTGGAGGAATGCCACAAATTGGAGAAATTGCCAATGGAATTCGAGAAACTTCAAAGCTTGGAGGAACTCCACTTATATCTGGTTGTTCCCAATTGGGGTGTTTACCTGATTTATTTGTGCACTTGTCACAACTCAAGACATTTTGATTGAATCAGTGCCACAAATTGGAGAAATTACAAGTGGAGTTTGAGAAACTTCAAAGCTTGGTGGAACTCGACTTGTCTGGTTGTTCCCAATTGGGGTGTTTACCTGATTCAATTATGTTCTTTTCACAACTCAAGACATTTGGATTAGTGGAATGCCACAAATTGGAGAAATTGCCAGTGGAGTTCGGGAAACTTCAAAGCTTGGTGGAACTCGACTTATCTGGTTGTTCCCAATTGGGGTGTTTACCTGATTCAATTGTGCACTTGTCACAACTCAAGACATTTCGATTGTTAGAGTGCCACAAATTGGAGAAATTGCCAGTGGAGTTCGGGAAACTTCAAAGCTTGGTGGAATTCGATTTATCTGGTTGTTCCCAATTGGGGTGCTTACCTGATTCAATTGTGCACTTGTCACAACTCAAGACATTTCAATTGTCGAAGTGTCACAAATTGGAGAAATTGCCAATGGAGTTCGGAAAACTTCAAAGTTTGGTGGAACTTGACTTGTCTAGTTGTTCCCAATTGGGGTGCTTACCTAATTCAATTGTGCATTTGTCACAACTCAAGACATTTGGATTCTATGATTGCGATAAATTGGAGAAATTGCCAGTGGAGTTCAGAAAACTTCAAAGCTTGGTGGAACTCCAATTATCTAATTGTTCCTTAATTGGGGTTTTTATTTGATTCAATTGTGCACTTGTCACAACTCAAGACATTGCGATTGATTCAGTGCCACAAATTGGAGAATCTACCAGTGGAGTTCGGAAAACTTCAAAGCTTGGTGGAACTCCACTTATTTAATTATTCTGAGTTGGGGTGTTTACCGGATTCAATTGTGGACTTGTCGTAACTGAAGACATTTCGATTTTATGATTGCCATAAATTGGAGAATCTACCAATGGAGTTCGAGAAACTTCAAAGCTTGGTGGAACTTGACTTATCTGCTTGTTCCAAGTTGGGGCATTTACTTGATTCAATTATGGAATTGTCACAACTTGAAACATTTCGATTGTCTGAAAGCCACAAATTGAAAATCTACTAATGGAGTTGGGGAAGCTTCAAAACTTGGTGGAATTGGACTTATCAGCTTGCTCTGAGTTGGGGTGTTTACTTGATTCAATTGTGGAGTTGTTAAAATTAAAAACATTTTGATTGTTCAAATGCCATGAATTGGAAAATCTCCCAATGGAGTTGGGGAAACTTCAAAGCTTGGTACAACCCGACCTATCTAGTTGTTTCGAGTTTTGGTGTTAACCTGATTCAATTGTGGAGTTGTCATAACTCAAGACATTTTGATTTTGTATGTGCCACAAATTGGAAAATTTGCAAGTGGCAGATTGGGGCACTTTTTTTTAAAGTTGACATACTTTCTTTTCCTTAAAAAAAGGCTTATGTTGTTTGTTGTTTGGTCATGACATATATTATCACTAAGGTGTTAAATCAAAACTATGTAAGACTTTGTTTTTAGTATTCAACATATAACCATAGCACCTTCAAACATGATCCATACAAAGTAGTTAATCATGTTGGAGTGTCTCATGTGTTGTGGTGCAAAATCTAGTAGGCAAACATGAATATTTAAGCTATTTGTGTATCTGATGTTGAACTATTTGCTCCGACCTAACCCATGCATGCTTGCTATTGAGGCTAATGGTTGTTTGTTAGCTTTGTATCAAATATCAAAGGATTTCGAATCATGTCTAAATTGCATACGCCTTTGTTTATTTATTTCATGACAATTTTTTCAAATCTTAAAGGACTTCATATCATGTCTAGAGTGCAAACATCGTGAACCTTTGATGTGTTTTTTTTAATTGTTGGTCCAAGGATTTTTAAGAGTTCTATGACCTTAAAGAACTTTTGATCAATGTTTATTAGGTTTTTACGAGTTGATTGACTTTAAAGAACTTTCTAGACCCATAGCATTGAAAAACATATTTCAAGTAATGTTAAAAGTATGCATTAAAGATGTCTTGGGATTTGTTGCATCTTGCCATTTTTTTTTCCCCATATGTCAAAGTACTTCAAATCAAGTTTAAATTGTAAACATTGTGAACCTTTGATGTGTTTTTCTTTTGTTATTGGTCCAAGGCTCTTTTAAAGTTGTACAATCTTAAAGGACCTTTGATCAATATTGATTGGGTTTTTTCATAAACCCGAATATTAATACCCAAACCTTTAAAAATAATAACTAAAAATTCATCCATAAAACCCAAATTTAAAAAAAAGAGAAAAAAATTGAAGAAACAATTATTACATCCAATTTATGGGGTTAATGTTACACGTTTCACATTCACAAACAATTAAATATACAACTACATACATTGAAGAAGCCATGAAATGTCACAAGTGTGCTAATCACCATGCCCAACCAATTGATAACATTCAAACTATGACCAATGATTGTGACTAGCAAATGATTTGTACTCATTTTGATCTACATGTGTTAATTAGTAACACAATATTTTGTACATTTATACCAATCCAAATTCATCTAAAAAAATAAGAGATGAACCAACAAATAAGGGATCTAACTAGGGACAAACGAGGTGAATAGATGGTTAATACATTAGGTGAGGGCTACTAGGTTAGTAGGTAGATAATAAAAACAAAACTAAGCCTAATATATATCTCTCTTGTGGGAATTGAGAAATGTCCTTTTTCATGATTAAAAAGGCTTGAACAAGGTTAAAACTTTGTAAAGTCAAAGAAAAACTTAAATAAAGGCTGTATGAAACTGGGAAGAAAGGACACTACGGAAAGTACAAAACAGAAAAAAAATACTCACTTGCAACATGAATGGACAATAGTCTAACTTGTTTAGGGACAATCAACAATAACATGTATAATAGTGACTTCTCTATCACTTGATTTCATTATCTCCCTGCCATGGGCATAGGCTAGTGTAACACTAACCTGCATATTGGGTTTAGGCAATGGGTTTCTTGCCCTTGCTGGGTTGAGTCTAGTTTCATGATGCTGGGTTCCATGACTCAACCTGGCAATGGCAAGACCCAACTGGCATACTAGCTAGCAACAGACAACAACACAAGAAGAACACAAAAATAAAAGAAAGGGAAAAACAAAACAGCACCCAGAAAAGGAAGACAAAACATAGAGAAATAGATTGGAGAAAACAATTGAGACAAAGTAGGCTTACAAGAAGCTACCCACTTACAAGACTCTACATGAAATCATTTAGAATACCTCAAATGCTAAAATTCTAAAAAGGGCTTCTTTTTAATTGACCAACTCTCTATTCCTCTTGAACAAAAGTAAGGTGGCCTTTATTCTTCAAAAAGACAATAAGACTAACCATCTGAGAAACAAGGAAATCTTTAGAAACACAAAGCCTCAAAAACTTGTAAAATTGATTATTGATAAAGCCCAACTTAGCAGTAATAGAGATATTGGAATGAACATGAGGCATACGAATCATGTCAACACTTGTATACTCTAGTTCAAAACATTTACCAAAGATATCATAGGATATACCTTGAGGACTTTGCCTCATAGTTAGATTCAAGAAGTAACAAGAGAAGCCTTCAATGTCCAATCAACTCACAAGATGTTTTGGGGTATATGACACCATCAAAAGAGACTTTGTCTAGGAAATTGTGCTAACGACTGTGGTTAGCTAGGGAATTGGAACCTAATAAAAAAATGCTTCCTATTTACCCACCATCCATCCCTCATAGTGCACTGGTGGTTCTTGGTTAACTATGAATAACCAACACTAACCAACCAACAGTCATGAGTGCACCATCCATTGAAAGCCTATTCTGACTCTGTGGTGGATGAACCCCAACTGTCATGTTGACATCTGATTTCACGCTATGATCTATGCTACAAGGGATGGGTCCTTTAGGAAGCTAGGATAATAGGTGGTTACTAGGTAAGTAGATCACATGCAGATCATCAGGATGGGACACCTTGGTATAGATAAGTGCTAGTGGTGGTTGTTACCAGGTATGTGAAACCAGAAACTGAGCTAACCACCATGGTTAGCTAGGGAACTAAATCAAATGGAAAAAGTGTTTCCTGTCCACCCACCATTCATCCCTCATGGTGCACTAGTGTAACCATCGTAGTTAGCTAAACCTTAAACCCTAAATTGGAACCCAGCGGAAAAATGGACTTCAGTAGCAACATGCAGTATCTTAAAGTTATACAGAATTCGAGCTTCTTGCAAACAGCCACCAATTTCACTGTGTTGATTGAGCAGCTTGTACTTGCTACAACTGGATCATGTCCAAAGTTCCTCTTGTAAAGTCAAATAAGATGTTTTGATACAAAGTTGGGTATTCACCTGGATCATCATCTGCCTGACACAGGGCCCAGGTCTTGGAGATACTTAGAAGCCACATCCACCACTGCATGTTTAGGTTCCTCATCTTCTTGGCAAATTCCTGCATGGCTAGCCAAAAGTGCATAGAAGAACAGACATAACCAGCACCCCAAGTTGTAAGTGACTAAATTAATTCTTATGCTGCACTACTGACAAACACTTGTCTATGATATTGCAGAGAAAATCTTCACAACAACCAATTTGAAAGGTTTACATAACAATGAGTGCAGTCATAACCCTATGAGAGTTGCTCACAAAGTGTCAAACCACCACCTTCATTACAATTAGCACAGGCTGCCATGACTACCCACACACTTCATCAACTTGTCATGGTGGGTGCAAATAAGTGTACAACGATCAGCCTACAATTTCAGGCAAAGCATTATACAAAATCTGAGTCCTGAGTTTCTGTTGTGTTTCTAGAAGACTCGGTCATGATGTTGGCAAGCACTCAAGAGGCATAGCTAACACCAACACACTGTGTGTAATGGCCATACTACCACTTTGCTTCAACTTTTAGTATAAACTTGCATTCTTATATGACAAAAGTTCACATGAATAACAAGACAGTACTGAACCCACTGCTGTGTTGTCCAGCAGTGGCATCCCAATCCTGTATCAGTCAATTTGAATATCTTCAGGAATGGAATCTTCATTGTCAGCAGAAGGTGCTTCTGACAAATCTAGCCCAGCAGCCTCAGAAGTCCGTGCCACCCACTCCCGCAGTGGCTCCTCATTCAGGTCAAGCCGAAGCAAACCTGCAAACACTCCCCCGAAGAAAGCAATTGGCTCCTGTCCCCAATAAAAACCCCAGAAAATCAATGCCAAACACTAGATTCAGTCTCTGGGGTCCACATTCTTGCAGCTGATTCTGTGTACACCAGGATTGATCATGAGATGTCCAAATTGACACCATGGGAAGAAATGTAAGGTACACTACTGCAATCAGGAACCTGCAATCGAAGAGCTCACAAATAGCCTTAACAGATCATTTGTAATCATGAGAGGTTTCTGTTTGACAGCAGTAAATACATATGCCATTTCTGCTACATGATGATACACACAACTGCCAGACACCACCTGCTCTCCTTCTTCTACTTTCTCTCTTCTGAATTGAGGATGAAATGAGAACATGTGTAAGGTAGATTACTGCAATCAGGAACCTGCAATCAAAGAGCTCACAGATATACCCTTAACAGACCATTTGCACTCATGAGGGGTTTCTGTTGGACAGTCCAGTAAATGTACATATGCACTTGCTGCCACACCATGATACACACAAGAGTCTGACACTTTCTGCTCTCCTACTTTCTCTCCTCTGAATTGATATGAGAAGACTCTTGCATTACGCACCTGGTTTGACAACCATCAAAAAAACTGAACTAAAACCCTATTTTTTCCACACTGCAGCAGAAATTCTCAAAAGTCAGGTTGCAGCAAAGAGTGACTGCATTCAAAAGTGATCAAATACAAACGCTCTGAGAACCACTGTTGAGAACAAGGCCTTTCTAAGACATCTCCTCTGTTCTTCCTTTCCTCGACTTTGCTGTCTGAGTGTTCTTTAGGTTTTAAGACGCGCAGATTCGCCATCCATCAAACCTCTGCATTAGAAGCTGGCGAACAAAACTACAACCCTGGATCGATGAAAACAGAAAGCAACAATATCCAGCCTTACCTTCAAAACCTCCTTGAGAATAGGATCATCCCCGGGATTAAGCAAAGCTCTGACACTTTTCAAAGAACTTCTCCTACTAGTCCTCCTCCTCTTCTCCGCACATCCGTGTGGAATAGATTGAACTTGCTTCATCGATGAAGCAGGCCGCAGCCCCGTATTAAAAAACGCCTGCATCATCGTCGTCGTCGTCGTCGTCACTAATCTCAGACCACAAGGACTGTCTCTCCAGTCAGTTCAAAATCTCCTGACCTACAAGCCCAAAGCTTCCTCGAAAGAAAACCAAAGAAACAACAAGGCAACAAAATGAACACAGCAATTGGTGAGGAGTCAGTCAGGACCCCCCCCCCCCCCCCCTCCTCTCTCTCTCTCTCTCTCTCTCTCTCTCTCTCTCGCCCACCGGGATATGGCGAACAACAGACGTGGAATTGAAAAGCAAAAATTGTGCCATCTTTCGGGGACAATTTTGTTACCAAGCGACAAAATTCGCCTTGCAGAATGTCGACTTCACAGCAGATGAGAGTTGCGAGCTCGAGCGCGTAGCAGGTACAAGAGAAGAGGCAACGATAATAACAGCACTTGCGCTTGTGGTCGGGCGGGCGGTGGGTCGGTCGTTCGTGATCAGCATTACCCGGGTATAAGATATGAACCGGAGAACAACGACGGCACCAGTGTAGACCGGGTATGTGGTTCCGGGTAAAATGAACCGGACCCTAACACATCTGCAAGTTGAAGAACCGGATTTCGACCCTGAACCTTTGGAACTATTGTCTTTTAGGATTCACACTTGGATCCATACTTTGATAATTGTTATCTTTGCAAAGTTGAGATGCTTGCCTTCACTTTGATCCTTTTCATAGAATTCCAAAGCCTGAATAATCTTTAGGTTTAGGGCTTAGGGTGTTTCTTTCATCCATCAACATTGCTATTGAACATTTCATTTGAGCTTTTTTGTTTTTTTCTTTTTGTTTTTTTTTGGTTCTGTTTTTCCTTTTTATTGTGCTTAGTTGATCCATTGCTTGTAACAATCTTTTTATTTATTTTTGTGTTTGTGGTCGTTTGTTGCTCGGAGTGAATTTTGGATTAAGGTGTAGGGCAAAAAGTTTGAGTTGGAGGTTGCTACTTGAAGTTAGAGATTGTTGGGGTTGCCAATTGCCATGTGGCAATTCTCATCTACCAATGAACCTTTTGAAGATGCTTTGGTTGCACTTCGAAGTTGTAGGTTGTGTTTTGAAAAACTTTTTATGCAATTCTTTGTATTCAATGTGTTTTGGAATATTGTTGCATTTTTACCTTTGCAAGCTTTGATTACTTGTTGCAATTTTTGAATGAGTTTAAAAGTTTTGTTTTATCGTTATGTGTTTTTGGTCGCATGCCACATGGTTTTAAGGTTTTGAGTTTGAGAAGGCTTTAGATGTGTAGTTGTCATCTTTATCTTTCTTGTTTTTGAATGTCATGATTTTGGATCAAAACTTTTCATAGTAAGTTTCACATACCAAGACTTATTTCAAAGTGGTCATTGTTTTGAGTTGAAGTGCAAGTTTGAAGTTTGAAAGTGTTGTTTATTGTTTCCAATTTGCATTCTTTTGGTTGTTCATTTGTTTTGGTTGTTGCTTGTTAATTGAATGTTTGTGTAACAAATTGTACAATGAAATCAACAATTATCATTCCCCTTCTCATCAACCCAAACTTTTTGTTTCATATTGGAAAAGCCAAATTCAAACTCTCAAACTCAAATCACTAATGTTCACATGAGATGTCCAATCTTGAGGTAGATGTTTCATGGGAGTTTCTCATTCCAAAGTTGTTAGCAAATTGAGATATGCAATACCCCTTTCATCCTTCTATCAATTATTGTGTTTTTTAAAAATTGTGAATGATGGTGCTTTTATCAATTCTTGTAAATTGGAAATTATGATATGTGTGTTATGCCATTATGTTATAATGAATGTTGAAGTTCACAATGTGGCCCATGGAAAAAATATCAAGGGGCTTGTGAACTATAATAAAGACCGAGATACTATTTATTTGAAAAAACATGTTTTAGAATTGCATTCAACACAATATATAAATTGAGGGTAGACAATGCCCCCCTCATAAATTAGGATTTTTTTGGTAATCATAAATCTTATAATAAATCAAATCCTACACAACTTGTGTTTTTTGAAATTTTGGTTTTGTACGTCACAAAAGGATGTTATAAAATGTCTTTTTGTTTGAAATTCTTACTTGAATCACATTGTTTTAAGACAATGTTGGCATTTTATGTTTCCTTCTTGACACCAACTAATGAATGAATTGCTTTTGAATATTGTGAACAAAATTAAAGAGAAATATGTCAATTCTTCTTTTGCTTCATGTGTTATTTGTATTGCTTCCTTTGTTCTTTGGATATTTCACATTAGGCATAACATTTTTGCAATATGTGGTTAGATTTTCATTGATGCAAGGGAGCCCATTCATATCATTGTGGGTGTTTTTGAAATGCACAACTATGTCAATGTCGCCACAAGAGTTCAAGTTAAGGTGTTATTGAATTCATTTGATTTGTCTAATAAGGCTATCATATATGTGAAAAATGAGTGATTAAACATAGTTATTTTTACCTTTGCTTTGACATGTGTACATTTGTGATATTTTGTTTTCCACTTGAATTGCCATGCCATGTTAAAAGTTGAGCAATATGTTATTGATGATGTGAAGGTGTGTTGGAGATTTATTAAAGTTAATTTGAAAGGTGCACAAACATCATTATAAGATATCATAACATGGACAAAAAAATTTAGGAAGAAATGGTACAAGAGGATGGACTCTTGCATTATTGTCAGGTTATTGTCTTAAATGTTAAAAATTCTTATTAAAAAAAGGTTTCCATCATGGTCTTCTTGTTCCAAGAGACTGTAAAGTTTCAAAATAATTTGAATTTGCTATGGGTGGTAATAGGTATTGCAATTGTTATTAAGAATGTGAATTGGTCATACTTGGGTTAATGTTCAAATCATTTGTGATATTTTGTTGCAATGGTCAAGTAATGTGTTTTGAACCAAAGCCAAGGCTTATAGTTGTTGTTAGATGCATTAATTTTTGCTTACACCTTATGCACTATTGTGAAAATTGAAGTTTTAAATTAGTTTTACATACATGATGATTTTGATTCAAAGTTGTCAAAATTTAAATAGAAGATTACGACAAAAACTTTTAGTTTATTTGGGCCATTCTTAACATTTTGGAATCTTTCATTTCTAGATTAGAGCACAAAACATGAATTGGCCATAATGCTTGACCCTTCTTTCAAAAATATGAAGGTTATCCAAGATTATATGAATTTTTTGTTGTTGTTGGTGAAATTGTTGTAAAATTTGATACAAAGATTGTGTATCTCGTTTTGTTACAAGTTTATATATATTTAAATCATACAAATGCACCATTTTAAACATTCAAAATAGGATTAAAATGGGGAACATTTCAACGATCTAGATTCAATAGTTCAAAACATTCCCAATTTTAGTCACTTTTAAACCATATTTATAGATAGATAAGTGTTATAATGTTATGGCAAGCGAAATTGCTAGATTTGGTGGATTGAATTATTTTTAATATATCTTGAGTGAATTAATAGTTAAATTTGTAATAGGGGTTCATAGGATTGTGAGAATTTTAAAGGACCAATGGAAATGGTTGTAAAGGATCATTTTCAATGTTTAACAAAATAAGGTTATGTGTGGGCATGAAGATGTTTTTTTCAAGCGAATGGGATTGTTGAATTTTGTGGTTTGAATTATTATGTTTAGTTATTTTGAGTGAACCAACCATTCAATGTGTAATAACTACTTATAAAGAGAGTTCTAGCATAATAAAAAGCTCATACAAATTACATGTGCATTTTTTTTTTCAAAAACATTTTTTTTCAAAATTCTCAATTATGATTTTAGTTTCAGTTTCACACCAAAATTTAGAACTAGGAACCTAGTTGAGGTCTAGTTTTTTTGAAGAAAATAAAACGAGGTTTTTGGTTTTGTTCTAGTTCCAAAAATCCAACTTGACTCCATTGTAGTCCTAATCACTAATCATAAATAGTGATTCTTACTAACCAAAATGGGGACCCAAACTAGGACATCTAGATTAAAGCACGATCCTTAAAAGCCATAGAGGATGTTGTTTAGTTCTTTTGGCTGTATGTTGAGAAGATGAAAAAACTTTGCATCCATGTGAGGAGTTGGGACACAATTTTGGTTTGAATTTGGGATCATTTGTGGGTGATAGCCCCAAACTAACTAAACTATCTAGGCTTCATTTTATCAAAATTACTTAACCATATACATCAGTGATTTTTTGGGTGGTGAGTTTCCACCATTTTGTGAAATTCTTTTGAGGCATGGTTCATCGCATGTAAAATGTGTTTTTTGTAAAACAATCTTCCACTTTTGCCAAATCAATTTAAAATAAAAAATAACATTGTAATTTATGTTACACAATTACATCATTGTTCATGATTTGTTTGAACTTGCCATTTAGGGTAGACTCACTTGTGATTGAGCCATTTACATAAGTAAGCTATTCCTATGGGGCATCTACTTGCACAATACTAATACCTTATATCATAGAGGAATGCTAGTTAATTAGGGTGGAAAATTGATTCCAAATTCAAAATACCTATTATATACCAACCAATTTTAATAGGACTATTGTGAGACTTGATTCTAATGTTCATAAATTGATGTACATTGCACACATTAACCTATATTATTTAAAACTAATAGTTTGAGACAGGGTTCATTCATGAAACCCATAATTTATCCATAATTGAATTTTTTTGTTTATTGTCATTCATTTAAACATCCATTGGTGCATCCAAGAAGGTTTAATGTCCACTAAGACTACAATTTTGGTGCAAGTGAACCATAATAACCTTTAATTTGATGCCAAATTGATCACTTTGATAGGAGTGAAGGAGTGATGCCAAATGTCACATTATATGTTTTGTTAATTGAAGGACTTATATTTACACTATGGGAAAGAAGATTTGTTCTTATGAACTTGAATGGCAATGGAAAGATGGACTCAATTCTTAATATTTTAGTGCATTGGAAAATGTTATTTTGGGTTAGACTTGCCATCATTTCAATTTGGTCTATTTGAAAGTACCCAAAATCTACTAAATGACTTTTTTTTTGGGGACATATCTTGTGAACTTTGATTGATTTTATTTTGTCTTCACATGACCCTGCCACCCATTGTGAAAGATTCTCTTTAAGTTAGAAAAGCCATTTGAGTGCATCATGAAAGCATGGTATTACTTACCACCAACATTTTTAAAAATGGCATGTTTGTCACTTATAGATCCATATCCATTTGAGGTCACCCATTGAAAGTTGGTAAGATATCTTGAGTCTCATAAAAAAATTGGCACAAATTTAATTATCATATTGCGTGCAAAAATCTAGATTCTTGCTTTTGTGTGAACTTTAACAATGTGGGTCAAGAGGCTTTCATGTAACATTTTGGAATGTCAAGTCATAGGAGTATCTTTCATTATTATCACATATATTTTCAAAAATGTTAGAAGCTTTACAACATTGGGGGTGAAAGATCTAAATCGTGTTAGAATTTAATATCTAATATGGTGATAACAAGGTGGCCATATCATGGTCATTAGTATCCGTTTCAAAATTATGTTATTTTATTTGAAACAATTCAAAAACATCCATTTGGTTGTCCTCTGAAATTTTGTTTTTCATTGAATGATTGACATTCATAATTTATTTGAACTTTTATAGAAAATTCCATTATATATGGACCATGGTGGATGTTGCATGAATGGGATGTTATGCTGGTTGGTTGTAATAGGTGTGGACTAATTAAACCCCACCAATTTTGGTACATCAAAATATAAGATGATGCCATCTTGTTTCATTCCATTACCTTCCTCCATAAAAAATGCATTTTAGTCTTTTGCAATAAAGGTAGGATTAATTAGATTAGCCATACACTAAATTAGCCATAATCTTATTTTGACTTCATTGATTAATTTGTGAGACAATCGATCCCTTCCAAATAGGGCTAGTTCAACACTAATTATATTATTTTTGGGAATGCTAAAATCCTCAAAAAAAATTGTATTTTTCAGAAATATTTTTTTCTGAAGGAAAATAAAGAAATTGATGGAATATATCATTTGTTGAAATGGAATCCTCAAAATTATAATTTATTCATCAAACGTGTGTGAAGAGGCCAAGGTTCTACAGCACTTTGCAATGTGCATGGCATTTAATTTGTAAGAATTACTTCCTTTGATATTTTTGGTCTAAGATTTATTGCCTTAGCGCATTTGGATGCAAGGCACTAATAGAAATGAGTGATTTGGTTTTCTACATTGATCCTTTTTTTGGGTTTAAGGCATCTTAAAAAATGATGGCCTCAATTCTCACACCAGCTAATTCCTTTGGAGTAGAAGGTTCTGGAAATTCTGTAGGCTCAAGCTCACCCTAAACCCTCACCTCACATTAGGCCCTCATTTTGCAACTGACCCAACTCATAGAGCCTTTTCTTACACATTTGAGACTCACCCAATTTTGCAAGGCTTTTGCCTTTGTATTTGAAACACATGCTTTTGTCAATTGAAGAGACCTTTAACAATTCAAGTTTAAAAAGCTCTTGAAAAATTTATGCTGGGGAAGGGCTGCTCTTGCAAACCTCCTGAAAGCCAGTAGCCTTCACTAATTTTTGGGTTTAGGCCCTTGGGCTGCCACCCTTGAGGCTAAAACACTTAAATTTAGGGGAGGCCCTTGGGAGCAGGCCTTTTCCCTCATACATACACTGTAATCTCTGCCACTGGCCCTAGTTGAACAGGACTATGTAATTGCTCCAAATGTGAATAGGACCCTGATGATAGAGCCCATTTGCAAACAAAAATAAAAATAAAAATTCTAAATCATTTTTCAGTGAACAAAAATGATTTAGAATTCAATATCTCCCTCACACTAGCAGTGATTTTTTATTTTTTTATTTTTTTCAAATTTCAGATGTTGTGTCCTTGGCTAGTGTCCCACTAGGGATTTAGCAATAAATGGTGACAAGTTTTTAGAACCTGTCTAAATAGGGGAAAAGAAAACTAGTTAAAATTTGTTACTAAACTAAAAGCAGTCCAAATGTGCCAAAAAACAGTTCAATTTTTTTTCCTCAAAATTTGACCATTCTTTAAAAAGAGAGAGAAAGATATTGTGACATAATATTCCTTTATATTTTTATATTTTCATTTTGACAAAATTTTACACCAAAAAAAAACCAATTTGCATCTTAGATCTAAAAATACAAAACCATCTCCAAGAAATCTCACTCATTAATGGTTTTTCACAATACCAAAGAGCTTGCCTCAATTTTCTTAACGAGTGTTGATAACCCGTGGCTACGCCACTCCAGGAGGACCCAAAAAAAACGAGAAAAAAAAAACTCCCCTACCCAGTCCCCCCCCTGCTGGCTCCCCCCCCTCTCTCCCCCCCCACCCCTGCTGCCCCCCCCCCCCCCCCCCCTTTGCTGCGGGCCGATTTCCACGCACGACGCGACAAGAGGCACAAACGATTTTTTGTGGGGGATTTTTTGTTTGTAGAATCCGACTGTTTGGACCGGTTTCCGCTCTCGGAATCCGACTGTCCGGGCCGGTTCCGCCAGTCAATTAAAACGCGAAACCGTCTTCGGACGCACAGACGCACGGACACCACTGTTGTAATTATATATAAGATTTTTTAAAATTTTGGTTTTGTCAAATGTTTGGACAAAAATGTTCAATATTCAATAACTCTTTGCACTGTAGGTCCAACGAAAACACCTGAGTGCATCCAGGCTACTGGTACATCAAGGTCTTTCCAACATGACTGAACAAACAAACCAACCAAAATTCTTCCTAAATAAATAGGTTATCAAGAGGATCCGCCATCATAACCCAAGAATGACTTGATTCCTTTTATTTTGATTCTTAAGATTTATCAAAATTGAGACCTAATGGATACCGGGAACCCATCCAATGAGAGATGCCAAAAGTATTGAAACTCTTACCAAGCGATTTGACCCAACACACACACAAACACACACATAGGCTATCTATCTATGAAGGTAGTTTGTTTTGTTTTGTAGTATGAGATCTACTGAACCAGGATGCTTCAGATCATGTTCTTGGTGTATTTTGAAAGCTCTCAAGCAAGAGGTGAATGGGCTTGGTTCCATGACGTTTGGACTTGAGGTGCAAAAGTTCTTGAATATTGAATGATTGCTTCACTGAAAATTAAAATAAATTGTAGCTGAATGGGCTTGGTTCCATGATGTTTGGACTTGAGGTGCAAAAGTTCTTGAACATTGAATGATTTATTACCTGAAGATCAAATTAAATCGTAGCTGAATGGGCTTGGTTCCATGACGTTTGGGCTTGAGGTGCAAAAGTTCTTGAATATTGAATGAGTTTTTCACTGAAAATTAAATTAAATCATAGCTGAAAATTTGGGAGGAATTGGGAATGTGCCTTTGGTGTTGTTGGAAAGATCTTGACGAGCAGGATATAATGGAATTTATTTGGTAATATTTGGGTTCAGAATGTGGGAGAGATCGATTTTTAAGTGATTTCTGCCGCTGAAACGTCAAATAAATTCCCAAAAACCACGCTTTGGAAGGAAAAATCACTTGGGCCAAAGACACAGGCCACACTAGTATGAGTCAAGAGAGACCCAAAATAACACTGAAAAAGGAAGAAAGAAAGAAAAAGAGAGATAGAAGAACAAGTACGCTGTTATACCCTGTTGCACTAATCAGCTTGCGCTAATCATGATTAGCGATGACGCATTAGCGAGGCACTTGTAATTAAGGCCATGCCTTTCTTTGCTCTCTCTCTCTCTCTCTCTCTACAAAAAGCTCGATGCCTTTCGGTTTTGCAGCTCTTTTTCTTTCTGCAAGTTGTTTGCCAGGATCTCTCCTTGGCAAGCTTTCTTGTCGGCTACACAAGTCTACACACGATGGTTTTTGTTGTTATATGAATGTTGGGTCTGATGCTGCAACAATAGCAACAGTAGTTTAGTAGCAGGTTAGTCTGTTTAATCCAATGTTCGATTTCTTTCCGATTGCCTCATGATGGTTGAGTTGCTTATTGGGTTTGCTTGCTTTGATTTGCCTTCTTTTTTCTCTGTCTCGTTAAATTGTTTGTAGATGACATTGGAAAAGAATGCATGAACACCAGCTCAGGTTTTTTTTTTTCCTTTTTTTTGGGGTGTGGTTTTTTGGCTCCGTGGTTTGTTTGCAGATGACATTGGGAAAAGAATGCATGACAAACGGTTCAGGTTTTTTTTATTGGGCAGGTTCTGAAATGAAACTGTAGAGACTAGACTTTGCTTCTGAAGTTTTCCAACTCTTTGGGCTCTTGAAAAAGCTCGGATCATCCATGCACAGAGGGAATTATAACTCCCTGCATGAACTGCTGGTGTAGTCTCTGATTGATTATCATCTATCTGTACGTGGGTTGTGCTTTTCTTTTGGGGATCATAGGTGGCTACTCTTGTTCTTGGCAGTTATAGTACGGTGCCAAGCTTCTAGCTGGTTATTTCTTCAAGAAGACAGGAAGAAGAGGAAGAAGGAATAAAAAGAACCCAAAAATATAAAATAAAATAATATTGGATGCAAGAAAGAACATGGGCATCGTCTTTTAGACCCACAATTCAATGCATTTACAAAATCATGGGATTATAACTATGATTTTGTGTTTGTTACATGATCTTTTTCTTGCAAGAACCTTGAACTTGCAATTTGCATGTATAGACAAAGATTCATACTCTGAGCCTGCTGATCTTCTTTTTTCCCATTTTTACAGCTCTCGTATAATTTCCAGGACAACCCTTTTTTCCTTTCTCTTCAGCATGAAGTTTTGAATTAAAATTACAGGAAGAAGAAGAAGAAGAAGAAGAAGATGGTTCTGATGAGGATGCTGAGGACTTTGAAATTTTCAAAGAGCTTCAGAATATTTAAGCCCTAGAACTGTGAGCGTTTCTGGCACTTGAGGATGTAAAATTACAAATTCAGATACTCCAGATTCAATTTTCCCTTTGGGGATGATGATGATGAACCACGACATGTTACTGATATCCTTTCTCTTGCAATTGAAGTGGTTGTTACACTGGCAAAAGATCCAGGAGAAGGAAACTCAGTTCTAACCCACTTGCTGACTTTTGGAGCCAAGTAAGTGAACATTTAACTCTTGATGTTCTTTGCATCTTTTCATGTCCCTGTCTGTGAACAAAACAGAGATGGAACTACAAACAAAAAAGATGCAATTTGGTTTTCTTTTTGCTGTTAGATTGATTGCTGGCCATGGTTTCATACTGAAGCGATTTTCGCAAAGTGCTTATATGTTGCATGCTTCCCTTGGATCCTCTTTTTGTTGGGTTACAGATCTGTTATAGCAACAGTTGCAAGCATGGAGGAAGGTGTGGGAGGTGGAATTGATCTGGCTGCATCATGCAAATGGTGCAAACATAGCTACAACTGGCTGGGTCATGTGGAGCACAGAGCCGCTGAGCACAGGAGAGTTGCAAACATACCCTGCTCGGTCTCCTAGCTTTGTCAAAGTGCTGGTGGACAGTAACCTAGCTGCCATGGCCACATGCTGGATGGTCAGTAACACTCCTGGCACTGCCCTCTCTTGCCCCTGGATTTGGCACAATGTTAATGAGCTCCAGTCTTTTGTTGGACTGAGTATGCTGCAAGAAGCTTGCAAGAAAATTGAACTTGAAATTATCCCAAAAAGAGCTCCTTGATATTCCCATCTTCAGAAGTACCTGTGATGTCTTTTTCTTGATTGTTTACAAGAAGGCCATGTTAGGTGCCACTGGGTGCATTTCCCATTCCTGTATTCAGTTGGATTTCTGGATTATAAAACTACTAGCATCTTCATGTCTTTTAAAGGTTCATTGGGCAAGAAGACAATAAAAGTTTTCCACAACCTGGTTCTATGAGACCAGTGTAGATAGGTAGCTTCAAAGTCTTCTCAACTCACCTTCTCTTGGACACTGATAGCTGATTGATTCCATGTCTCATTGCTTCCTGTTCTTGCACACAAATCACATCCTTAACCAGCCAAGGATTCACTAAACAGTGCAAGAGTCAAATCCTTGATCAATTAAACTCTGCGACTCTCTACATGAGAGACTAATTTTATGCTAGGACTCAGGTAGCTTCTTGAAGATCCAGAGTAGTACTTGAACTCTGTTTCTTGCATAATACAAGTCCTTTGATTCAATGTCAATTCTTTTGAAACTTTTCTTTTGTTTCCGAAAGGGTCCAGAATCTGAACTCTTTTCACAATTAGGTTCCTTTGTATAGATGGCTCCTTTCTGATGCTACATTTATCACAAACCCAAAGAACGAATTTGGTGCTTTTATGAGCTAGAATGTCTCGAGTAGCTGTTTGCTCAATTTACTTTGTCCCAGGTTATGCCTGCAGCATTTATCAAACTCTATGGGAATGATGTTGGTAAGACAGCAATACTCCAGGGACCTGGTGGCCAAGTATGGCAAGTAGGCATTGGGAGACCCAAATGGGTAGCCTTCAGAATTGGGTGGCGGACATTTGCTGCTGAGCATGATTTGGAGAAGGGTGATATTCTTGTGTTCACTCTCACTGGCAAGTCACAATTCTCTGTGAAGATTTTCCATAACAAGACTGGTACAGAAAAATTGAGTGCACTGGAAGCAAGGAATACAGGTATATTTGACAGTCTAACATCCCTGGTGCTTGGTGAAAAGCGCAAGGAAAGAGATGAGGAAGAGATGGAATTACAGCTACACATGAAGAAGCTGTGTTTTGACATCGCTGAAGGTGGCATAATGGATGAGAACCCCCCACTGCAAGCTTTCGAGTTTTTATGCAGCAGCAAAAGCAAACATGTGCAGGATTCATCTCGTGGAAAGGCTGAGGCACTTTATTCTCCTGGAGCTCAATGGAACCTGAATGAACCGTATCTTCATGAACCATCTGATCATTTGTGTCCAGCAAATGATGAGTATGGAGAAACCATCACTGTCACCCAGGAGATTCAACTGCTAGCGCATGATCAACTGTTGCAGGTCGAAGAAACTGAATCAGATGATGTGCTTCATGTCAAACACTGTTGGGTAAGCTTCCTCATGATGCTGCTGGGGAAGATTTGAACACAAACAAGGAGCATCTTAAAGCTTCCAACTCAAATGCGAATGAAGTAAAACAGGACTACTCTGAGGTGGGGTCAGCTACCCGGTTTGTGTCACAAAGGAGACGAGTGGTGGAGACTTTAAGAGACATCATGCACACTGATGTTGCTTATCATCAGAGTTTTCAAGCTCGTTCCACATCCAACGCACAAAATGTTCAGCCAATGATCAATCAAGCAGGGGAGCTACACAGGGAGCATGACAAAGTGGCAAGACCTTTGATACCATAAGTAAACTTTTAATTTATTTGCACAGCTATTTTTTTCTCTAAGTTTGTGTACCTGTGTATGTCAGCCAGCCTGCAAGCTCGGTACGCCATTGAACCCACATATGGTGTGGTCTTACAGGTATCCAGGTCTAGTAATGGAGAGGGAGAAGGCCATGGAGCTTGGCAGGTTTACTGTACTAAAATCCAACAAACCTTGCCATTCGGTTGTCTTAAGACCATTTCATGTCCATGGGCGTGCTTTCCTTGTGAGTTTTCCCACATGTGCTGCCTCCCATGAACTCTATTTGAAGAGCTGTTATTGCATTAAATCATTCTTGGTCTTCTGGAAATCCAGGGTGAATGTGGATTATCTCTGACCGCTGGCCTTCTTCTGTGCAGACTTGGTTGTCAGAGATTCCCAGTCACTTTTGGGAAGCATTTTATGCCAATGAAGACTGTGCGCATGATTGATGCATCTGGAAATCAATGGCCAATGGTGTGGCTTCGAGACAATGAGACTCACATGGGTTTCACACGGGGATGGAGAGAGTTTTCCCTTGCAGAGGACCTCTCTGATGGGGATGTGTGTGTATTTGAGCTCCTTGATACAACAGACTTGATGTTCCGTGTCCATGTCTTTTGCACAGAGAGAAAAAGTCCCAGTTCTCAAAAAAAGGACAGCACCAACCAGCATGATCATCACCACAGGGCCAATGCAAGGGCAAAGAGATTGCAGTTGCAAGATGACAGCCACTGCAACAACCCCTATAATGAGGTCCTCCTTTATTCCTCTGGGAAGAAGCAAGAGTTGTCTGGAAGAATAAACATGCACGTGGGTGCAGAGCAGGACAAAGAGACCGCTGCTTCACAACTGTCACATTCCTTCTCTCCTTCTTTAAAAACTTTGTATAATGCATTTCTACGACTACCACCACCAACAGATGCAAGCAAAAAGGATGCCATTAATAGTAGAGAGAGAGGGGGCAATCTGCCAGAAGAAATGACATGCGAAAAAGCTTCAACTACATCATTGGTGTTGGTGATGGAAGACAAGGTGAAAACTTCCGAGTCATTGCAGGTTCATAGTAGTAGTGACAGCGAGAGGTGTTGCAAATGCAGCAAGGGGCACAAGTTGGAGCCTGGAATTGAGTGTGAGACATACATGGAGCCAGGCATTCCTCAGGAAGACACCACCCAAAACCTTGAATGTGATGGTGAGCTCCTCTTCACTGCTTGCAACACAGGGATAGCAAAGCAGGATGACAGCCTAGGGAAATTGGAACCACATCACTGGGGAGCCACAAATGTTGACCCTGTTTTCCAAGAAGAAGAGAAATTGCAAGAGTGCCACCAGAGTATAACCATGCAGCGAGCCAAGCCAGCATCCAATGGAAGTACAGCAGAAGTCAAGAAGGATTCTGAGATTTCTGCACAATGGTGGACGAGAACCTGCAAACCAGACAAGCAATGTTTGAGGTGGCAGTTGGAGATGTCATCGTTGAGGTGTAGGAAGAAGCCTGGGGCCAGTTGGAGAAGGCTCACTGGCAGCAATACAAGCTTGTCAAGAAATAGGCAAGCTTCCTCATTGTTGCAAGCAAGGGTGAGAAAGCAACTCCTTTTTGTGGGTTCCAAACGACTCCCTGTCACACAGCTCCAGAGGAGGCAGCCAGGGATGCTGCATGTGCATTGAAGACCATGAACCCTTCTGTTGTGGTGGTCATGAAGAAATCAAATGTGTACCGAAACTTTATTGTGGTGAGCCATCTCTAACCCACCCTTGCAACACTTATTGCTGAAGGAAGTAGAAATAGAAAACAAGAGAGATTTGGGTAGCTATGTGGCAAGAAATCTTAGTTAGCAGAACCAGAAAATGAGTACAGTGATAATATGCAATGGGGTTTGGGTACAGAAAATTCCTCCTGCTTTCAGGCAGGCACATATCCCTTGTGAAGCAACAGATCTCAAGCTTCAAGATGCAGTAGGGCAGCAAACACACGCTTTTCTTTCTGGAGAAGTGCTCACTGCAGGGTGTCAGCAATTCTCCGTTCATCATTTGCTTGAGGAAGGTGACACCTGTGTGTTTGAACTGATCACAAACAAGACAGAAGATCTGACATTCATGGTTCACATTTTCCATGTAGTGGAAGTTGATCACAGCAAGGTGCAATGGCAGGACCATTACATGGTCCTTTCCAGAGGTAAATGCTGGAACAATGAGATGCATCTCATAAAATGTGATAAAAAAACGGAACAGGATTCTTCTCTTGCTTTCTCAGAAAAGAAGAATCTTGAAGATGAAGATGCAACAAGTTGTCTGTTTCCTGGACTTGGTTCAACCAATGCTTTGTGCATTGCAGTTCAGAAATGCATGGTCAGGCATAACAAACCTCAGGTGGCAAAAAGTTCTGCTTTGAGGGAAAGGTTGGCATACAGACTGTGGTCCTCATCCTCTCATCCACAACACACTGCAAAAGCCAATGATGCTTCTTCTCCTGTAAAGGAGATGACGACAACAACAACCACCATTTGTGATTCTAGAGTGAGAGGGACATTGGAAGAACTTGCAAAGGTGAATCAAGCTGCAAGATCAAGCAACCATCTTCTTACAAGGATTACAATTCCATCATACAGCCACAGAATTCATGAGCAGAAGAAGAAGAAGAAGAAAATCATCCTGCCTGAGAAGAAAAAGACTAGTAATCAAATCTCCAAACAATCAAGAAAAGGTAACAACACAAACCTGCAAGCTGCTGAAAGGATGGTCATACCACTCCCTGCAGATGATGATGATGATGATGATGATGGGAAGGGAGAGGGAATTTACTACTGAGTGGTGCATATCATCAAGAAGCATTTGTTTGAGAATGAGAAACACTACCTCACCGACCTTGATGGGCCTGTCTTACAAAGTAACGAAGATGGGGTTTTGACAGAGTACAGTCGGATACTTTGGTGGGTTCCTGAGAGAGCTTTCTCTGCAGGATTTTCAAGCTGCTATCTTGACTAGATCTAGCTTGTTTTTTGTTATCAACCCCAGGAGTACAATTGTAAGGAGGCCTCATCTGTTGCACCATTTTCAGACGATCATCAGAAAAGCACTGGCCAAATCTGGATACAAAATTGCACTCTGTACGGGTTTTAGCAAAATGGAAAAAAATGTGCATTTTATAGTGGCAGAGAGGGCAGACAAACAACAATTGCAGAAACAGAAATCGGCACAATTTGTTCAAGGAGGATTCTGTTTCAGTCCCATGTAGTGATTTCATTTCTGTAATGCAGTTGCTTTGGAATGCAAATTCTTGTTGAGTCCGAGTAGGAAGAAAGCATTTTGCAACAACAATAACTACCAAGAGAGTCCTTAGAAGAAGAAAGTGGGACTTTTCATCATAGAATTGTTCCTGAAAGTTTTGTTTGTTATGAACTTAGTTAAATTGATTACAAAGTTTGGTACTTTGTTGTGGAGGTCCTCCTCCAGTGGAGCTCTATAGTAGTGTTTGGGTGCATTCAAAGTCTCAGAAACCACCTAAGAGGGGTGAACACCAGTTCAGACAATCCAAATGATTATGTTCCACTTGTGATTTTTCAATTCTATATCTTTGAAAAATCACAAGTGGAACATAATCATTTGGATTGTCAAATTGTTTTTGGAAATAGGCTCCATTACTGGTTGCTGCAGCTGCTGCTGAATCAAACCCTTTTGTGGTGATGAGTATGGATTGATAGATCACTGGAGTGGCATATTCAGTTACCAAAATATGATTATCACAGTGCAGTTACAGTTTGATTCTTGATCAAAGAATTCTTGGATCAAGAACATGATCCTCCTCACGCAAGGCTGTTGTTGTTGTTTTCGTTGTTACTGTAATCCAAGCTGATTTTGAACCTTTTTTCTTTCTTTCTTTCTGCATTGAAGAATTTGTTGACACCAGACAACCATGGACCTGAAGTCTTTTGGTGCATTTTGTCTTTTTGCTTGTCAGGAGCATAGAATACTGCTGCCGTCGACACCAGAGCACCCTCGACCTGACGTCGTTTTCTTCTTTTTTGGTCAGGAGCATTCGATCCTGCTGCGGCATGCAAAAAAAATTCCAATGTCCAGGAGCATTGAAGCTGGTGCTCACCGAAAGACAGGAGGTTTTGCAGCATTGCAATCCATGGCGGATCAACCGAATCTTGGCATCTCTCTCTCTCTCTCTCTCTCTCTCCTTTTTCTGCCTCGAATCTTCGATTTTGCGCTCTGTTTCTTTGTGGCGTTTCTATGACCTTCTTGAGCTCTTTCGTTTCCTTTTGCGGTACAAGCTCGTCATCATGAGCGCAGAGCACCTTTGAATGACTATAGATCTATTTGTGGATTTGATGCACAACATGATATCCTGGAATACTATTTCTCTTGTGTGAAATTCAAGCTTGAGAAATTGAAAGACATGCCTAGAAAGTAGTAATGCACTTGCTAGCTAGAGAGAGAGAGAGAGAGAGAGAGAGTTGTCGTTTACCGCGAGGGTATAGTCTTCCGCAGACAGGCTCTCCACTGGCCTTGGGCTGCAAAAACCACGGTCGAGCAAGAAAATCAAGGAAAACTTCAGAACATGAACGATTCATTGTCAAATGCGACATATAGATTGTCATTATTTTGTATAGATCATAGTCGTCCCTGATGGGCTAGTGATGAAAGTGATGCAGAATAGAGGGGGTTCATGAATGATCCCTAATGGAATTATTTGAAGGTGTTTGTATTTGAGTGTGGGAAAAAGTGAATACCTTTTCTAGGTCCTCTGAGTTTGGGTCTATAGGTGGTCTTCACTTGAAGCCTGGGAAATAACGGTTAATTTTTTATCAAGGTGGGATTGGGTAGAATCTTTGTTTTTGTAAAAGTTCAAATGGGATACAATGGGAATATGGGAACGAAAAATGCCATTAAAGGTGTGTGGATGCTCAATGAGAGAGAATCCGGAGGGTTTTAATTCACCTATGCTCTAATAGATAGTGGACAACTTTTGTTTTCATGGAACTTTCTTTAGACCATATGCATGTCATCTATTGTAGCTACTAATTGTTAAGAAGAATTTAGAGGTTTTGGTAACTTTTACTCTTGGTATTGGAGTAGCTTGTCCAAAGATCGGTTCAATTGGAATTACAACAGGATTGGTGTCTTAATTCAAGATTGGAATTATAAGAATTATGTCCAGTTTGTTTTTGACCTACAAATAATTCATGACCAACAAGTGGTTAGAAGTTGTAACAACCCGTTTAATGTAGACCTTATTCAAATAAGGTTAGTAGTTCTAAGGTTTGTTGGATTTGGGTTGTGATTGTGGTAAGGTTCAATTTAGTAAAGGCAATTATCGAAGACATTATTATCAAGATTTCCCACAATGGCTTTGTATCCAAAGTTAAAGTGTGGTTAAGGATAATAAATGGATCAAGTGGATGGCATACAATTGCACAATTCCAAAAATAGTTCCACTTCACCACCTACCTTGCATAGAGATATTGACATTGCAATTATGAAGATTGAGGAAGTACTTAGAGCTAGAGACATCTAGATCCTTTAGTGTGCAAGATCTCCTAATCATTCATTTGCTTCTTCATACCTAGAATTGAAAACTTGTTTCAAATAGAGGACAAAATACTCAAAGTGAAGGCACTAGGAATGCCATCAAGATTAATATGTTGGAAATTGTGTTGAAATGCATAATTCCAACATGACTAACAATTAGAAAGTTTAGATGAGCAAAAAATTTCACCCTTTCCAATCTTTTTTCAAAATCTTGCTCCTGTAGTTGAAGGCAAACATTAAGAGTTCTTTGAATAATGAAGTTCATCGAAGTAACAAGAACAACATTTGATTGTGTTATTGTGGTACAATGGTCATGAATTTTAGGAATCCAATGGGGATCCAATCTTTTGATGAAATTGTGTTTTCCAAGGAGCCTGCAAGGTTTGTAATCATTGAAAACCAATGGGTTTGCATCAGCCATCATAATTGGTTTTGACCCACATGTTTCTGAAATTGGAGACTTGGTAATTAGAGTGATGCACTCTAGATTTTTCATGAAAGTGACAATTTGTATAAAGATGAAGGAAAGGTTAGATGGATGACAACAAACCATCGTTCAAATTCAATAATGCAATTTTTTTTTTACCATCTCCTAACCCTTTGGGAAAAAATGAAGAACAAAGAATATTTAGGGAGCTTCATACTTCTACGCTCAAGGTAGGAGACATATGGATCCCTGTAAAAATAGGAGCAAAAACATGTTGTGTTTGGTTGCAATTTTTTTAAGGTGTACCAAAATCTTGTCACAACACCACCCTTTTTTGTCTTTTTTACCTAGTCCTTTTTTACCATGTAAAAACACATTTACAGATGAATATGATGGAATCTAGAATTGTAATAGTTTAAAATATAGTCCTTTTGAATCTTTTGATAACATTTGACCCATTATTTTTTTATGGAGGTCAAAATATAAGGTGAAAAAGGATTATAGTAAGGACTAGGCCCTTTTTTTCATGTGTGGTACATCTTAAAGGATTTTCACCCATCTAGTTTTACAAACCAAAACTTGATCATAAAATTAGAATTGGAGATAGACTTATAGGATAATATTTTCAAGCAAGGAATCGCATCTACTTTGTTGGATTTTTTTATGGCAAATTAAGTTGGGGATTTATGGGTAGAATTGACCTATGTTTTAATGTGAAAATAAAAGAAAATATACTAAGAGTTATTAGGTCAGAAAGGAAAGCCGTTATTTAACTTGAAAATAAGTTAACTTTTTGCACATTATCAAATCTATTTTATTTTATAAATGTTCAAAATATGAAATTACACCCATTAACATTTGGACCTTCAAAAGTTGTGTAAAAATACTTGTGACCATTGTTTCAAAGTAGTAAGAAAACTTGTAAGTGAATTTGGAAAATTTTGAAAATGACATATTTTGGGCAAAATTTTAACATGAACCTTAACAAAATAGTACAAAGAAATTTTAAAATATTAAAAAATATTTTTTTGAAGATTTGTTTTCAAGAATATTCTAAGAATATGCCCCCAAAAACAATCACCTAGGGCCCACTAATGGCTCCTATTAGCCCATTTGCACCTTGGTGCACAAGATTAAACCTTGGACCTCATGATTAACAAACATTATGGGTTTTGATGTTGGCCAAATATGGAGTATATGATGGAGAAGAAGTACGAATAAAGATGGATTCTGTTAAACAAGAACCAATGCAATGTGTCCAGATTTATTACAATAGGTTGGAATGCCTAGTTGTGAAGGGAAAACCTTCAATGCAAAAAGGAGGAAGAGATTTTTAGTTCACCTTAGGTCAAAAAATCAAAAAGTTATGTATTGTACGCACATTTGCTGTTATGGATGAATTGTTAGTAGCAACTATTGATGTGGAAAAGGTGTTTAGTGAAATAGGGGAAACATTCATGAGCCTCTGAAGGATGAGAGAAATGAAATAGTAATTGAAGGGGAGACATCAACAAATCGGCATATTCATGTTTTCAATGAAACATTGATCAATTTTTTCAAACGATCAAGTGGCAAGGAGCTGGTCACACTCGAGATTCCAAGCATCTCAAGTGAGTGTCAATTATGCAATATGGTAGGCCATAGTGCTCCTATGTGTTTTAAACTCTTTAATAGACCAAAATGTGACAAATGTGGAAGGGGGCATAAAATAGAAAATTGTGGAGTTAAATGTTCCTACAATTTTGGTTTGAGGCACATTGAAGAGCAATGTTGGAAGAAAAATGGAAGAGGGCCAACTGCTATTGCAAATTATTTGGAAGTGTTAATCGATGATGAAAAAACCACTTCGGCAAAGTTTAATCAATTGTGTGGGGCAAAGAACAATGTAATCTCAAGGACTAGAGTTTTGAGGTGAAGGAAACTAGTTGTTGCTCTTGAAGTTGATAGAAACAGAGAAGAAGCAATTGAAGAAGGTGATGCAACACAAGGGAGATTTGGCAATGAAATGAGTATTGCCAAGTCCAAAATTTTGACACATTTCCTAAAAGACAAGATTTCATTCACCCCACAATTTTGACAATTCTTGATGAATTAGAGTACCTTGAGGGATTAGTAAAGTTGGCTAGGAGGTAGAAGGATGAAGAAGCTCAGCAAGTGACTCAAGTTTCTATAGTTACCACAATACTTGCCATCAAATGGGTGAGTGCCAACAAAAACCATAGAGGTAAAACTTTGCAATTGACAATGGAAGTACAAAATGGGCTAATAGAAAGGCTTGTAGACAGGGGCGCTTCTATGTCAGTGATGGCTGCATGGATTGTTCGAGAACTGGCTGGGAAAGCTTTCAAAGTAGCTGGGGTTTTCCAGCGCTGATAGAGTAGTACTAAAAAGATAATGGGTACACTACTCCACAAATATTCCTGAAGATGAGCTGGCCACTATGTAGTGCTGGTCACTATGTAGTGCAGATCAGGGTGGTGGAGATTGGAAGCTGATCCCCAACACAATTCAACAGCCACTCGCAATTTCAAAAACAAAAACCTACTTGACAAGTTGCTTTCCATTTTGTCTTCAAAACAATCATATACACCAGAGTGGCCAGCATTTGTCCATAGTGGGTTAAAAGGACGTACCGATACAACTATTCAAAATAATATATGCACTGGAACATGCCATAGAGATAACTATATAGCAGAAAATGCTACTTACATAACTGTGGAGTAGAACATGCTAACAAGTTGGATAATCAGGCCCAGTAAGTAGCGAACATGGACAGCAGATCCAAGGAAGCTCTCTCTCTAATATGCTATTTTATATGTCGGATTTTATCATCAGAACAGGACATGGCAGCTTTTGCTACAGCTGAAGAATGGGTGCTCCATGACCATACCGACAGTAATGCCAGATCACCACCACCCACCAGCTCTCTCATGTGCTCAAGGAGAGTAATAACCAGTGTTGTGTGGTTACTTGAAATTATGAAGGACAGCAGTTGGGGTTTGTTAAGACATTTCAGTTCTAATCACAGAACCACTTGTTGAGGTTCTTTGGGGGGGAAAAAGTCAGAATCAAAGAACCATCAAATCCAGTTATTTCAAAAATCTCAAAGAACTGGTGGTTTTCATGAAATTCATGAAAGAACTGGTAAACATCCAAAGGTTATTAGGTGGTTGGTAGATTTTTCAATTTTTTGAGAACCATGGTTATATACCAGAACTGCTTCTTTGTTTTGAAGAACCTCTGATATGAACCCTAAGAATTGTGGGGGTCTGTTCCTGTATCTGATAACTGCCCAACACTGGTAATAACATCAAAATTGGAGTCTTATCTAGCTGGCTAGATGGGTGAGCTAGAATTCTCTTATTTGCATGCAATATATGACATCTGCATATCTATTTGGCACCCACATGGTGAGCTAAACTTAATTTCCACATAAAATATCACTAGCTGTGAGGGTTGCACAGTGCACATGACAAGTGCCAACAACTAGCACAAGTCCCCTTGCTGCTTATCTGAAGAGGACACTAACATCTACAGCCTTAAGAGGATAAGATGATTGGTGATAACAGTCAGAAATTTTGATCAGTTCAAGTGAACAAGCTGATAACTCATGTGATTGGAGGTCTGAGGATGATAGACTGGACCTTGACACTGACTAGTTGTGAAGGTTGGTGAATGGAAAGAGAACCAAAGAAGAGCTCCTCAGTCCCACAAAACCCCATGCACTACTGGCCATCAGTCTACCTTGTATATGACATAAAGTGTAGGGTAATGCACAAAGGAGTGTGGGTGTCCCCAAATAAGTGTCAGATTATGGGGACACTTATCTGGCGGCCTGAGGTGTCATATTTCACATGAGATATGATTATGTAATTTTATGATGTCATGATGAAATTAATTTCATATGTGAAACACATAATTATGTATTGATTATACAAATTTGGATGTTTTTAATTTGAAAATAATTAATTTTTTAAAATGATATTCTGAATATGTAATTTAATATTGATAATCCCTTCATGTAGTAATAGCTAAGTTTGGTGGTAAAAAAGGGTTAACATGACATGTCATCAATTTGATGAAACAAGTACCTTATTCATGCTAATGACACTATGGATAACAGAGTGGGCATGGATAAATTAGGCACATGGTTATATGACTAAAAGTTGAACTTAGTTGTAAATTCTCTAAGTCATGGATGTCAGGTTTGACATAATGATCCTTTCTTCCCATGCTTAACCTTTAATGCATGCCCAAATGAAATGAAATCAGTCAAGACACTTGCACCAAGTTTAGTTAAGTTTGCACCAAGTCTAGTTAGGCCTCCTCATTGAGGAGGTTTACTTGGCAATCAAGTTGCATTACTTTGCCTAGGCCTCAAAGGCGAGATGTGCTGCCTGTAATAGCAAGTTCATGTTTTGCCTGCACCCAGAATTGGCTGCCTGTACCTTTAGGATGTTAAATGACACAGCTAGGGGAGGCCTGGTATGCTCCAGGCCTCCCCTAGCTGAAGGCCGGTAGCCCCCAGCGTGGTAGCCCAAGGTTATGACCCGTCTCCATGAGCAGACCTTCCTCATGTAAAGTATGAGGCCTGCTCCCCAGGGTCCCCCCTAATTTGAGGGTTATAGCCTTGACGACTGTAGTCTGAGGGTGTAGGCCTATGGGAGCAGGCCTTCCCCAGCTTAAAGCACAAAAGTTTTTAAAATTCAAATGGCAGAAGGTCTGCACGTGATCTAGAGGATTCTTCAACAAATGAAGGAGTCATGAATGTGGGTAGGGGCAGTCAAATTACAAAGTAAAAAACTGTGAAGTGCTTTAAGCACAAAAGGCTTTTTTACCTGAATGGCAGAAGCTCTGTTAATGACAGAAGGTCTTCTCCAGTGATGAATGCATCTTGTGTGTGAGGAGGTGCTTTCAAATACAAAGAAGAAAACCTCGTATATGTACTTACGTAAGGTGTCCAACAAATGGTCTACCGAGTGGTAGCATATTGTTGGAGATTTGGCACTGGTGCCAGCTCTTAAGGTGACAGTCTCTGGTTGATTGAGAGCACAGGATTTTGCTCCTCACAACAGATGTTGCTGCATTAGTCTGTTTGCAGGCTTCAGCCCAATAGTCTAACTGACCATTCCAATAGAATAGCATTTGTCAGCAGCAGGTATGTGTCCCCCTCATTCCATATCTGCACTCTAGAATTCTTGGAGTCAAATTTCAGATTCAGGAATTCCTGGTTCTCTAGACATATGTAAAAGTGGCCCTACATCGTGTCTTGACTCTATCCCTGAAACCACTGGACTGGGCCCTCTAGATGGAACTCTATAGATGGATGTACTGAACCAGCACCTCTCAATGCACCATGAAGGATGGATGGTGAGTGATCAATAAATGGTTTTCTGTTGGTTTTAGTTTCCCTAGCTAACCATAGTGGTTACAACTCAGTTGCTGTGTTTACTACTTACCTACCAACAACCTGCAAGCAGGTAGTTATTAAAAAAGCCTTACCTTCTTATGTATAAACCATCTACTTACCAGCCAGAGTGAACCAGCACCGCACCCACCAGTGCACCAACGTGGATGGATGGTGCACTGATAGGATTCTATTTTCTATCCCTGTGCCATCCCAGATTGACTTTTTTGGTTTGCCCTTTCTCAGCCCTGATCTCAGTTTTTTTTTGGGGAACTTTATTTTCTCCCCACACCCAATTTCTTTTTTTTTTGGGCTTTTGAAACTTTTCCCGCCCACCCAGCTACTACCCCCCACTGTCCCCCTCCGACCTACTCACCTATATTTTTAAATTAAAAGTAAACTCTTCCCCATCTACCTACTCACCTATAAATTTAAAATGTGCTATTTTCATCTCCACCCACCCCCCCATCTATTTATCTACCTACCTGCCCTTCCACCTTCCTACCTACCAACATTTTAAGTAAGTACCTACCAAACCTCACCTACATGGCTACACCTACCTACATGGTTGCCACTCCAATAGACCCCTAATGGTTGACAACGATGAGGAAATAATAAAATGAAGGTACTGCATGGAGCTTGGTTGTGTTCATTCAACAAATAAATAAGGGGACGATTAAAGTATTTGACACAACCTATATAAAGGTATTGCAAGTTCCACTTAGAAAATGTTTTCTGTGTGGGTATTGCAAACCAAGTGGATAATCAAAGCAATACAGAGCTCCAATTCAATTTTTATTCATTTAATGTATGTTGTACTCAAGTTCATAAAACAAAACTCAATGAACGTGCAATACCCCATTTTGGATAACCCTAAAATATTTTGGGTTTCATATCACATTTTCTAAAACTTGGAAAGGTATTGCGTAGCCTTAACAAAACCTAGAAGGAATGCAATACCTTCATTGGGTTACACTATAACACCATGGGTTATTAAAGGGGTATTATTCATGCCCAGATTACTCACTAAACATGCAATACCCCTCTTAAGGTATCCCAAAAATACATTGGGCTCCATAACATATATTTTGACAAGTGGAAGGGTATTACGTAGCCCTATGAAAACCAACAAGGAAACCAATATTTTCAATAATGGTGTTCTATAATTAAACACCATGGGTCTACACTATTGGAGGGGTATTATTCATGGCCAAAACTATTCAATACATTTGCAATACCCCTCATAGCGTATCTTAGAAATACATTGGGTTCCATAACATATATTTTGAAACTTGAAAAATGTCGCAACCTTAACTTTGGGTTCGCAACTAAGGCAAATGGCTTGCAAAGTTGCGGGCCAAGAGGGAAGCCCGAGAGTCACACCACATGCTCCCGAGAATGTAGGAAAGTGTGAGGGAATGAACCCTCACACTCCCAAGGCAACTCTCACTTTGGGAAATGGAGTCCCGATGGACTTTGGAATATTCAGAGGGCGATTACAAGGGTCAAAACTCAATGGCTTGAAGAATTATTTATATCATTGAAAAGCTCTTAGAACGTAGATGTCGAAAATGGGCTCGCATGACCATTTGGACATTTGAAACACAAGTTATGGCCAAAAGAAGGGCTAGGAGTCAAATTGACAATTTGATTCCCAAGCCATTAAAACTCAGGAATCGACCCGATTTCGTTGTGTGCAGGTGGTGTGTGACATACCATTGAAAAACTATCAATAATGGGCTACAACTTTGCTTCAAACCTCATCTCAATCGGAGGTCTGCACGCAAAGTTATGGGGCCCCAAAGTCACAGGAGTCCCAACTTTGGCAATTCCTTGGACAAAATGCCATTTGGATGTAGGCCTTATGGAGAGGCACAAAGTATACTATAAGGGGGAAGGTGGTGGCTTCCCCCAAGTTCGGGTTGTGGTGAGTCTTGTGAGTTTGAGTTGCCCGTGGTTCGTCCTAGCACCAAACGTGCTCCAACTATGCACTAACCACCTTGTGTTTGGTTTTGTGCAGGTCCGTGTGAGTAGTTGATGCTTGTCACTCTTCTTAGTCCCATTCCGAAGCTCCAGCACACCCCTCCACCCCCCCCCCCCAAAGTGTTACGAATAAAGGAGCGTGCCCCGACTCCTTGCTCTTTCATAGTTTTTTAGTTTAGACTCACATTTGAATCCATCAAGGAGCTTGGGCGTGTCAGAAAGGTATTGCATAGCCCTACCAAAACCTAAAATCCAAAACAACCCCACCCTAAAATGGGGAACATGTCATAATGGTAAATATGTGGTTGCTTGAAAAATAAATTACTTCCTTAAACAATTGCTAAGAAGGGTATTGCATTCATGGTTGTTTGTTTTTAGGTAATCTGCAACTTCCTTTAAAGCTAATAGATCAAGTGATCCCTATAACTAGAGCAAAAAACCCACCTAGATCTTAATTCAAAATGTTGCTCAAATAATCTAGATCACCAAGTTAAATAATAACAACTTTTAGTTTACTCCATGATGATAATGAATCCTAGGTTTTTGAAAAAACCAATTGACAAAATCATTTCTATAATCCACACATGCATCTTATTATATATTACTACACCCGAATAGGAATCATATTGAAAGCTTTCAGGTATTAATTAAAATCTATCATCACCTTGAGGCTAATAAAAAAAGTGTGAAGTTGGGCACCCCAGACATTGGCAGCTTTAGTGTTGTTGAAATGTCGTGATGCTATGACAACCACCAAAGAGAAATCCAAACCTTTAGACATAAACACTCCAAATAGCACATCAGTCATGAGTCTTTTGATAATTACCTACTAGGTCATGTTTGGCCACACCCATATAATAGATTTTTGTAAATACTAGATTTGCAAGCTCAAATAAAAATTCTTACAATAGTGATTCCCCAATCAATCCTTAGCAAATTATTTTCTAGATTGTCTGTCAAACTCTTTCCATGAATTTCACAAACAAAAATGTGTTCTTAAAGCTTGTGACAAATCCTAGATAATATGGATGGAAAGAGACATAGACAAAGATAAATTCTAAAGAGTTTGTGAGATGAGAAAAACATGGGTGGAGATTAATCACCTTTTTGAAGGCAGCATGAAACATAGTTGGATCATATGGAATGTAAAGGATGATGGATTGTTATTAAAAAAGAAAGGGGAAATAATTTTTCCATTGTATAAATCCCAACATGCTAAACATACAAAGAATTGTGCATATTACTGAGGCTTTACAAAGATGGACAGATTTGCTTCAAGTTTTTTTTTTCATCACAACCTTTGTAAACATTTACATTCTGTCGTCTTATTTCTACAAACCACAAAGGATAAGTTTCATTCTTAATTTCTTTTTAAGGAGTTAAAAGGTTGTTTCACAAGAGTGGCAACTTTTACCCAACAACAAAAACCCCATAGAGACTAACTCAACAACTTCACATGATTCCTCTTAAAGACTAGAAAGAGATTTAGGGTAGGATCAGTCAAGATAATGTATTCTTTTATCTAATCTCCCCTTCCCAAAAGCCATGGAGTTCCCACAAATGCAGTAGGTACTCGCTCCTTAGGACGAAACAAATTGTGCACTCATCATCTCAAGATCCCCAAGTTATCACACATGAGGTGTCACACAACCACTCCAAAAATCCTTGACACAATCATCTTCTCCCTTGTGTTGGTCCTTACAGAAAAACATACTACACCTCTAGACCTTTTCCTGACTCTTGGCACAATGGAAATTCAATCGTTAGGGTTTTTTCGATCTAGCAATCTTAATGAAGTTTTATTCTTAACTAATTACCACTCCCAAAATCCAAATCCTACACACACTTCTAGTCTTTAGAAAGTCTAGCCATTTAACTTCCTTTCATCACCAAAAAGCCCCCTTTTCTCTTGCTCAGCATGCTTAAAATATACTCCTCATAACCTCATCCTTTCACTCCCCAAAAATCTTCTTGCCAAATCTCTTTACATAACCATGATTCACAAAGTTCATGAAGAGTTTTCATTAAGCAGCTGGGATTGCGTTCCATCACAAAAACTAACTCACCAAGCTTCCTTCGTCATAACCTGCAAAGCAATAAAACACACCAAAAACAGAAACAAATCAAAAACAAATTTTTGACACTGTTGAATCACTATGTCACTAGCAGTTTAGCCACCAAGCTGAATCAAGGTTTGTAGCCTTCATCCACAAAAAACATCTAACATTGTTTTTCAGTTATAGGATTTTAAATACTAGGATGGGTTGAAAATATTTGTGAAGTCTTCTTACATGCACCAAAATGATCAAATAAAACTCCCAAGAAATTTCAACATTTGGCATGATCAAACATGGCCTAAAGGAATTGTGAAATTACTTTTGAAAACAAAAATGTAAAACAATTTGCAACAAGAAGTCTTGATTTTCATTTAGGTTTTGTAGCACAAAGTTTTTGTTTGCTATCGTTTTTGACTTGATTTGCTATTGCAAATGTGGCCTAGTGGGAAAATCTCAAAACGTTCATAATCATCCTTCAATGCCCTCATCTCCAAGGTGAAGTACTTAACCCCTGCACCACAATAAAACAAGCAGATGACAAGATCTCAATCCATGTTGTTGATTAGATTCTTGCTTATAGTTCTTTTGCTTTGATTTTACAACAGTAAGTCTAGTTGTTGTAGGCTAAGATGGAATTGCAGGAAGGAAAGTTGATGGAGTTGGTACCATCATTTCCCCAACCTAGGTAGAGTGGTAGTATGCTAGAAAAAAATAGCGTTTCTTTGTAACAAAAAAAAGAGAAAAAATGAAGATGATGACAACAACACTGTCATTGTCTTCTTCTTCACAATAAGAAGAGACA
Source organism: Sphagnum contortum (assembly GCA_963920785.1). Taxonomy (NCBI): domain Eukaryota; kingdom Viridiplantae; phylum Streptophyta; class Sphagnopsida; order Sphagnales; family Sphagnaceae; genus Sphagnum; species Sphagnum contortum. The sequence goes on from OY987283.1 coordinate 965,694, forward strand.
AAATAAGACAATAATGACATTGTTGTCATCTTCTTTGTAGTAAAAAAACATGCAAGAAATAAGAAAGGAGGAGGAGAGGGAGCTTAACTTCAAGCTCCCACTTCTGCGACCATGTTGAAGCTCCTCTTGTTGGGGCACTCCATAAGCTCCCAACCCTTGAAGCTTTTGTGGATTTTGCTCTCATGAAGCTTTGAGCTACTCAAGCTCTTTTTAGGTCAGAAGCTCTGGCAATGGAAGTGAAAGCAAAAGGAGGTGGGTGGGGAGGGGGTCAGCAGGATGAGGGAGGTAGGCGAGTTGGTAGGAAGAAGGGTGATAGGCGGGTTGGGGTAGGTAGGAGCTTCCCAAAAAAAACTTGGGGTTAGGGGTGAGCCAAAAAAAAAGTGATAAAAAAACTGTTCACAGAAAAAAAAAACTGAGCAAGGGAAAAAAAATCTAGCTGGGAAAAAAGGAGCAAAAGAAAAGAAAATATACTGACCAAGTAAACTGACCCCTGGGGGACAGTTTCATCCCAACCATGAAATCCCAGAACGGGATTTTTTGGATGGTTGCACTGGTGGGTGCTGGGTCACTCAAGCCCTACTTACCTATTAGTCACCTGTTTTCCCACCTATCTACCTATGTATAGGACTTACTTCTTCCCCAATGGATTACCAATGTGAAACCAGATATTAGAGTTATCCTTAAAGTAACCCTCTCTTCACCCTGTCTTTTGGGCCTCCTTTCACCTCCTATCCCCTCTTTCAGTGGTATTCGCAAAGTAAAAACATTTTAATAAATTCCAGTATGAAATGCTGATACTCAGCATTTAATGCACAAGGGTCGAGACTAATTATAGTAGTTGTATAGTTAGGAGCAGTGAAAATATATGTAGCAGCAGTCGAGGCGCTCAGGAAAAAGGAAAGACAGGATGAAACTCAGTTTATCACCAAAATTGATGGTTTTCTGAGTTTCATCCCCCGTTGAACGCTAATGTACTTGTTTGCAGGTTTTTTTTGAATCTCACCCTGTGTATGACCAAAACTCAGGGTTCTCGTGCTGTGGTTTTCTTACTTTACGGATAACTCTATTAACTTGGTTGAGGTTTATAACAGGCATCCACTGGATGGTGTATTGGTGGGTGTTGGTTCAGCCTGGCTCTAAAAATCAAACTACTCTAAGGTAGATAGGTTGGTGAGTGAACACTTAAGAACTCAAATGAGGTCGACTCCTCATATATTGTTCCTCTGATTCTGAAACTCAAAAACATGTTTAGCCCTCCACCTAGCACTTTCAATGTCTCAAAAATATGTCAATTTGGCAGAGGAATGGGCAAGATATGGGGTGTTTGGTGTAAGGGGGTTCAGTGTTGAGTGTTGGGTGAATTAAAATAGATTAGGATTTCAAGTTTAAGATCTTTGGTAGTTGCATCTTTGCCGCTGGAATACAAAGAAATACAAAACTTTTGTAAAGCCCTAACTGCCACACCCATCATGTTTTAAATCACTCAAAATGGACTTCAAAATGAGGAAGATATGGGGTTAGAACTAGAGAGGGGTCTAGAACTATTTTAAAAAGAAATTGAAACAAAATATCAATCATCCTCTTCCTGTGTTTTCTAGGTTGCTCCTTTACTTCTGATGCTCAAAGAACATTTGTAGTCCTCCAGTTTGCATATCCAAAACACAAATGCCAAGGAATTACGAAAAATTTGGAAATAGTTCAATGATAGGTACGTGTTTGATGATGGGCGATTTTACCCTAGTGTTTACAGTCACAGAACTCAGTAACAGACTAGACTTGTCAAATTTCAGTACATGCAATACAATGTGAATTTGTGCTATATTGATCCAAAGTTGATCAGCAGTTATATTTCTTTTGGCAAGCTTTTGCCAATTGGTGAATTCAAAATAGAAAATGTGACAAAAAGTGGTTTGATGGTTTTTAATTGCCAGAATTCGAAATTTTTAATACTAGAAATTGATTTCTATAATAGTTTCCAAATAGGTAGTAGCAGATTAAACACGAAGGATGCTTAAATTTTCTTAATATTTTCATACATAGTTTCTAGCCCAAATTTGGCTGAAATGTTCTTATGGATTCTTATTTTCTTCTTCAATTTTGTGATGTAGCAGAAGTGGCAATTCTCAATAAGAAGATTTAACCAAATTTGGCTGTAGAGAAGATATGAAAGTAAGGAAAAATCAAGAATCCCTTGGTATATTCTGCTACATGCTCCATTATAGCCAAACCTACTAAAGAATTATTGTGACTTGTTTGTTTGTTCTTCTTTTTTTGGGTGATTTTTTGGCAGAAATCTGGCAAATTTGGGTTTTTTTTTCATAAAAAATATTTGTACGGGTTGAAATATCACAATATTTGGGTTGAAAATTTGCCAAGGAAAAAAATGGGTTTAGGGTTGATAATTGATACTACAAGATCACATTTTATATGTTAGATGCCAAGACATGAGTGGGAGATCCAGTAAATTGTTGTCTTTTCCATAACTTTCAACTGCCCCAGCTGGTCAATTTCCTTACATTATTTTTTCCAATAAGAGGCTACTTGGAAAGGTAAAAAGTCACTTGTGGAAGTACCCTAAAAAATAAAAAGATAGTGAATATAGACAGCACCAGCCCCAACATGGTCATGTAACAACTGGGCTATGCATTATGTAAAGATTTTGTCGAAATTTTGTAGTGTAGTTGGAGGGTGCCTTATTGGGTGTAGTTTTTCCTCCACAAAGGCCGGGCGCTTTGAAAAAGGCGTGATGCCGACTCCTGCTGGCATTGCATTTTTCAAAAAGGAGCGATAATTGCATTTCAGAACATGTTTTTCAAAAACCGACGAGGTCTTTACACATGGTTAAAGCCCATGGCCTGGAGCTTTGGTTTGGGGCTTTACCTACCACTTTGAGGGAAGATGCTCTTTTCTTGCTTATGTTGGGAGATCAGTTTTACTCCTTTATATATAGAGAGTGGGTGAACGAATCATGCACCAGAGCTTGGTGCATTCTCTTCTGACAGAATCATGACAGCCTAAGGGCTTCTTCCCAGACAATAAGCAAGCCAATAACTTATTGTTGTTGTCTTTTGGTAAGGGAACATGACATACCTACAAGGCAGGCAGGCCGTTAGCTTTTCCCATTAGCACTGGGCTGAGGTCAATTAGGATTCCTGATTGTTGTCAGTGCGTGTCAGACCTGGATGCACATGCACTCTCAATTCCATGGAAGCGTGAAAACCCAACACCGACTATGTGGCAAAATGATGCATATGGAGTCTTGGACATTTCTTGGAGCATGACAGCTTCAGACTTGGAAATTTTGTGGTGGACTACTTACTACAAGATGCATTCTAATGCTCTTCAAGTTTAGACCAGTTTGCCTACTTGATTTGTCTAGTGGGCTCTCTACAAAACAGACCCAATTTTCCACAACAGTTAGGATAAACACATTTATCATCGAACACAAGTTGGTTATTGAATCCACAAGCTGATAATCAAACATTTATCCTTATAATTCCTCATTGCTTGCTTTTTTTTAATGATTTTCATGGCTATGGGTGTGCCAAGTAGAGATTTACAATGTTTTTTTGAATTTCATTGAAGCAAGCAATGAAAAAGAAGCAAGAAAAGAATGAGTATGTCCAAGTGAAAAATACTTGAAAAAATTGCATTGGAGCCTCTTATTTTCAGACCACATATTTTTCTCAATTCTTGTTTGTTTCGAGAGATTAAAAACATATGGTTGTGCCAACTTGAACTCTCTAATCCCTCTTTGAAGTATTGTCCAAGGATTTTAAGCTTTCTAAGAGCTAGAGTGTTCAGACACCGACCTACCTCCTTGATGCTGTGAATTCTAGGTGAGCACTCAGGGTGGGGAGAGTGCACAATCACCCCCATTCAAACCATCTGTAGTTGCTATGTTCTTCCAGCTGTGTGGCATTATGGCATACAGATTCAAAAAGCTATGATGGCTGTTAGAATTTTTAATGTTTTTTTTGGGGTGTGAAGTCTGAGTTGCTTTTACAAGTGCCTTCAGGGACTGTTGGGTCATTGATATAGAAACATGGTCTAGAAGCTAACCTCCTCTCACACATAAACTTCGCAATTGTTATCCATCTGAAGGCAAATGGCTCAAGCCCATTGTTGAAAGACCCACCGACTGGAAATGACCTAACCATTAACAATAATTGATAGATGATGTTGTGGATCTTTGGGGACAATAGCAAGTGGAAAATTTGTACTCAAGGAGCTTAGAAATAATTTGAAATGTGTTAGAGCCATGAATATGTATATGTATGTTTCCACTTGAGAATCATACTTGCAAGATTAATGCCGATATTTGGAGAACTGGTTTCTTGCAAAAGGAAAAATATTCATACCAAGGAGGAAGTATTTGAAAACCCTTAAAAATTTTGAGAAAAAATAACCCCATTATTCAGAATCAGCTAGCTTCATAATAGTAGTGGTGGGATGTTTTTTCCAAACCATATTATTCTACTAAGAAAAAATTTGAAATCTATTCATGAGTGCAAACCTTGCACCAATGCGTTGTTTGGTGCCTTGTCGCTGTTTGGTGAGTACCATGTGGGTACATGAGGGCCATTTTGCTCCTAATCTAATCATCTACTGTGAAACAGCCACTTTGTCTCTATTTGGCCACCTTGAAGTGGTTGCCAAATTGCCACCAAATGACTGAATCATTGCACTTGGAAATTGAAACCCCTTGGTGAATGTTCTTCTGATTGCATAATTTTGAACAGACTCTTGGTTGAGACAATCATGTCTTACTTTACCAAAAGATGTTATTCCTATAGACATCAAAACACCAATTGGCTACCACAGAAGTGAAATGAGTATTGTGCTATGTATTGGCTTGGACCATGTGTTGGGTAATAACAAACTAGAGTTTTTACATATGAAGTTGGACTCTGATTTTACTCTCATGGTAGTCTGAGATAATTTTGGGGGGTTTTTGGGTTTCATTATCTTTAATTTTCTTTTGATGACTCTTGAATTTGTAGGTAGATGGCTTAACTCTAAATGTGAAATGTAACTTAAATTGTGAATGGCCATGAATGGTCTGTTTGAAGGTGAATTCCCTTATAATGTATAAAAACTGAGCACCCAAGTTGTACTCTGTAATGGCAATTGTGAGGATGTGGGCAAACAAAAAGGGGTGGTCACAAACCCAGCCAAACCCAGCCAAGCCCAGCCAAGCAAGGGTTGGTTAAAAGCCTGGTCTGATCGATGACCAATAACTGACGTAGTCCACATTGTGGAGATGTTCTTCCACATCATTAAGAACTTTGTAGACTATTTGCTAGAACTCACCATTTTCTATGTGCTGGTTAGATGCTTGTGAGAGGGCAGGTCAGCCTAAGAGCCTTAAGGTGATGGGCAGAATCTGTTGATGACATTTCTATGAGAAGTTGGTCAGAAGTGATAAAATGAGAAAATCGTTCCCAAACCTATGCATATGGAATACATGATTCATTGCCTTTAGGTTTTCTTCCTTTGGATCTTTCATCTGGAAAATTGCGGAGGAATTGCATCTAAGCTTTAGTCACAATGTTGGTATAGAGTCGAGCCTAAAGGCACCACGCGATACAGGACAAAAGAATCTGTAAATAAGTCATGATAGGAGGTACCAACTAGTACCGACCTACTCAGAGCAAAAGAGTAAGTAGTGGTAAAAAGAAAGTGGAAATTCGAAAAGGGAGAAGAACTGAATGGAGTGACTTTTGCATTTTTTTTCCCAAAAAAATGTGTATTTACAATTGCACTGGGTTTTTTTGTTGTTGCAACAGTGTGAAAATTCACCAAAAAAAAAAAAAACCACTACAAGTGATACTACTTAACATTTTTTTCCTTTCTTTTCAATTTCTCTGTTTACAAGATGCAAAATTGAGTCTTCTTTCGATGAGATGCAGAACCTGCAGGTGACTAACAAAAAAAAGATGAAAATGTTGCAATGTTCTAGTAATGCCACAATGCAAACTATGCAAGTAATGCAATGATCTAAGAATGAAATGCTTGGATTTTATAAGAGTTTTGGTCCACTCCATAAATATAAAATTTCCAAGGCTTTCTCAAACTTTTCTTAAAATTAAGGATCACAAACTGCATAAAGAATGTCAGCAGGTATTAGGCTAGCTACGTTTTTGAGTAAGTGGGTAGTGTTGGGTGATGGGTAGTGAGTAGTGACGTTTGAGTAATGATCTTCTCATGAGTGGTAGCCATAAGCAGCAATTCAGACTCCTTGATGATAGTGTACTGAGTCATCCATTCATGATAGCCTAGCTCGTTCACTTCTGCAGAAGACGTCAGTTTGTGGAGATCACAAAAGTTACCTTCTTGGATGACGAGTTATATATAGACCATGTGTGCTTGGAGACATGCAACACATTACAAACCAGTTTGTTTTGTTTTGTTTTGTTTTTTTTCAATTTTGTGATGTAGTCACTGTTCAAAAGAGGAATTAGCCAAATTTGGCTACAGGCTGAAAAGGAAAGTCTAAAATTTTAAGAATCATGCTATATTTTTGCGAGCTAGAACCTATTGTCTAAACATGGCTATTTCAGAAACAATTCCCTCAAAATCTGACAACTTTGGTGTCAAAAATTCTTTGTATGGGTTGCACTGGATTTAATTTTTAATTTTTAATTTTTTTTTGTGTAGTGGCAAGAATTTGCCAAAAGGATGCTGATTACAAAGTGACCACAAAATAGCCGATGGCATGCTCTTCCTAAGTTGACATCAAAAGAACCTGACGTTGGCTACATCAGAAGTTACTGCAATAACTGTATGTGAATCATATAGCATATAGCTTCGAAGCTGACAAATGACTAGTCACAATATGTTGTGCAAATGGGAAACCACTCTATCATGTTTGCAGTTCAAATGGAATCCAATGTCTCATAAAGTGATAAGCTATTCTACCATGTTCACTAGTTCATCTTAGGAAGAACAATGGTTAAGAAAACTGGTAATGAAACACTTCTGATCTGCGGGGTGTGAGTAATTTTAGTTCATTGTGTGCAGCATGTTCCCCCCCTCCCCCCCCCAAATTTTTTGTGATGCAGTCTTGATCCTAATCAGTTATAATACGATTTCGGCAAATTTGGCTATAGAGACACCATGAAAACAAAAAACATTTAAGCATTATTCTATATTATTGCCTCCCTATTGGAACATGATGAAGAATCTGGCAATTTCTTTTAAATTATAAGTCTTACTTCTAAGAAATTTAGCAATCAGAAACTCCAAAAGGCACTCAATTTTTGCATTTTCGAACAAAACTTGCCTACTGGTGAAAATTCACCCTAGAAAAAAAACATTGACTGCAAGTCCTGAACATGGAAGGGACTATCCTCTGCAAGGCCCCCTGTTTGAGAGCCATTCTGCTGGTAAGGCCCCTTTAAAACCGATCAGCTTATGGATGATCACCACCTCAGCTACATCACAAAATTGGGAAAAAACCACTTGTCGGTGTATGGACAATGACCACTTATGCCCACTAAGTAACTAGGAATGAGTTGGGGATCAAAAGCAGCCACCAAAACTGGTAAAGTACTAAGAAAATCTAGGGAATGCAGCCCAGAGTACTTGTTTTTTTTTCTTTAGTTTGAAATTTTGGAGTTTCTACAGAAAGATCTGTGCAGCACAACAAACAGTATTGTACATACAAAGTTTGCTTCAAAAGGCAGGCAGGCAGGGAGGCACGCAGGCAGTGAGAGTCCTCGACAGTAAGTAGTGCTACTCCCTCATGAGCTAACTGACTGATCATAGCCAACTCTGACACTACCTACCTTCCTCTGACACTAGTAGCTACTCGAACTTGTTGTGTCTGTTGCTCTTGTAAAATTTTATTCCCTTTAGAGCTCTCCTTCAATTTATGGGCTCCTAAACTGCTTTTAAAGTCAGCCTCTTTCTTCTCCATTTCTCCACCGGAGCAAGACTTCTTTGGAGCAAGCAAGGATTCCTGCAACTCAGTCAGGCTTTTGCCAGTTCACCAGCTTCTCGAGCTCGTCATTAACACCCTGCAGCTCAATCGGCGGGTGGGTGACTGCAGTTAGAACTCGAGAGCACTAGCACCCAATTTCTTGATCCCGACTTTCTTGGATGTTTTGTTGTGCTGCCTGCAGAAGGGTGGCAGATCTTCTATTATGTGTTGCTTGCAGATCATGAATTATTCGGTGCTGCTTTCATGAAATCATGAATGCTCAGCTGAATCCGAGCTGAATCCAGACAGTTCTTGTCATGAAGAAGTTCACCTAAAGTTGAACACCATGTCTAGCTTTGCAGAACTTTGTATTTAGGGCCACTTTCTTGCAGAGATTCAATGGGTATTTGAAATGGACTGCAGTGTTCAGGAACTGTTGTTGTCTGAGGAAGTTTGTAACGGATTTTCTGACGGAGTAGATCGCGATTTAAAGGTTTGAACTTTGAATTCAGCTGATCTAACCGGCCAGGCCTGGAACGGAATTTTTTGTAGGAAGTGATAGACTATGACTTCTTGAAGCTTCAGATTCACCAATTGTTCATTTGTCATCTCTCTAGTAATGAACTCTAGTGTACATTTGTGCAGGTGTTATAACTAAGGCCTGCAGTGCCATGAAGAGGAGGAGCTGTAGTGGAGCTGTGCTGCTGGTTCCGATGCAGCAGCAATTTCTGCTACTAGTGCTGGTTGTGTTGGTGACGCGAGGCTCGCGATTGTGTCAAGTGTCTGCCGGAGGCTACTATGGCGATAACTACTGGAGTTCAGGCCATGCTACCTTCTATGGTGGCGCTGATGCGTCTGGTACTCAAGGTGGGATTGGAATTCTAATGCCCTCTCTAGATCTCTCTCTCAACTTTCAAAATTTCCCGCAATTCACATCCATACTATTGAGTTTCTCCACGGAGTAATGCACTGGAGGAGCTTGCAATGCAAAATTTTCCACAAAACCAGGGATCACGCATATATGTTCCTCGTTGTAGCTGGGCAATGTATCAGTCACCCCATTATCAGTTCTTCAAAGAATCTGGAAGCCCAGGGTCACAGATCAATCAAAGTTGCTAGTCTTGGGTGGAAGAAATCTTGCGGCCTAGCTGTAGCGTTACCTGCAGCAGAGCTCCCATGACGACAATTTGTCGGTGATCATGTCAAACCAGTTGTTGCAAGAAGGTCGACTACAGTTGGAGTTCTTTTTGAGCTGAACAGCAGAACTCTGATCAGGAATATTGTGATGAGAAAGTCTTCTTACATCTAAGTTCAGCAAGTTTTTGAGGATGAAAGAATGAGATAAAGTTGAGGGCGCCGACGTTGTTGGTTTGTAGGTGGTGCATGTGGATATGGCAATCTGTACACCACAGGCTATGGAACCAACACAGCAGCGCTGAGCACGGCTCTTTTCGACTCCGGCTTGAGGTGCGGAGCTTGCTACACGTTGATTTGCAATGAACCGCGATGGTGCGTGCCAGGAGCATCCGGACTAACTGTGACGGCCACCAATCTGTGTCCTCCTAATTGGGCGCTGCCCAACGACAACGGCGGATGGTGCAATCCTCCTCTCCAGCACTTCGACCTTGCCGTGCCTGCCTTCCTCCAGCTCGCTGCACCCATTGCTGGGATTGTTCCTGTCCTCTACAAACGGTAAAATTTTTATCACGTGTTTCCTTAAAACAAGTCTTCTGAACTGGGGAGTCCTCTTGTTAGCTGCAATCTTGAAGGACTCTTTGCACAGGTCTTGGGGATTCCAGGGACCGATGGAATCTTGGCCAGAACAAAACTGGCCATCTGTTTTATAACGCTGGTTGTAAATCCTTTCGAGATACATAGATCAAGAAAAGAGCAATTTTGATTTAGGTTTGTCACATTTATATTCATGGCTGCAACAGATGATCAAGTTGTCAAAGAATGTTTTTTTGAACAAGTCCTAAAGATTGGGTGTCATTGAATGTTACATTCCTCTTGGATGCTCGGCACTGACATGAAGGAAAAAAGATACTGATCAACAGATTGCTTTTGAATTTTTATTCATTACATGAGATCTAGCTGGTTTCTTCATGAGAAATATGGTTTACCATGCAACATGAGGACATTTCTCACAAGGCTTGGAACAATTACTGAGCTGAGGTTTTGCCTGGTGCTGTGCATGCAGGGTACCATGTCAGAGACAAGGAGGAGTGCATTTCACCATCAACGGCAACCCTTACTTCCTTTTGGTGCTGATCACAAATGTGGGAGGAGCTGGAGATGTGCAGCAAGTGTCCATCATGGGCTCACAAACAAACCAGTGGGTGTCATTGCAGCAAAACTGGGGACAGAACTGGCAATACCAAGGCCGTGTTCTGTATGGCCAGGCTCTCTCCTTCAGGACCACAACCAGCGATGGCCAGACTGTAGTCTCCAATTATGTAGCTTCTTCAAATTGGCAATTCGGTCAAACTTTTGAAGGTGCTCAATTCGGCTCATGGTAATGAATTCCATTGTCATCCCATCTAGCAGCCCAATCTTCCAACTCCTCTCCAGACTCAGCTCAGCTCCTAAATTACTAAATTGGTTTCCAACAAGTCTCCACTACTGCAAGGTGTGAATCAAACTGGGCCACTCAAGCAACTCAGAAATTTGCAACAACAGAAGAAGCTAAGAAAGTTGCTGGACTGTATCTTGTTACATTATACTCAATGGCATATAAGAATTTTGTTCCTAAATAACTCCTGTGTAAAACTCATTCTTATAAGTGAGAGATTAATCAGGCTGGGAGTTGATCATCAACCAAATTGTCATTAGCTGTGAGAGCCCACAGTGGGTGCAAGATATATAAAGGATACTAGGTGGCTACTACAGCGATTTCGTCTGTGATGGATCCATTGCAGTTTTTTTAAGGAGAATCAAGAAGTTTGACTCTCACAACCTGGGGGAAAAAAAAACTGTGCTTGAACTCAGACTCTACTTGAGGGGATTCAAACCTTGCTGCCGGTGGAAAGGAAAAAATTTAGTGCAAGAGCCCTGCAGCTTGTATGATTCCAACAGAGATGACAGGTTCAAGTCTAAACTTGTGTTGTAAAGAGGAAGTACTAAAAAGGAGCTGCAAGGACAGCTTCTAAACTAGACATTCAGGAATCATGGCACAAATTGAATAGTTATGTGGGTGTGCTATTTGAACTTTCCCATCCCTTTGCATTTTCTTTAAATTACTAATCATGCAACAGTGAGGGCTTTCCAGAGTACATGTCTCACCCTGCCTTGTACATGAGCGTGATTAACCTAATTGTAATTTAGGGGTGCAGTGGTGTTGTTTAGAAGACCACCCAGCACTCCAGTTTAACATTTCTGCCTGGGTGGTGATAGGTATTCTAGATCAGCTTCCACCCAGTTTCTATTGCAATCTCATAGATAATGCATATGATCTGTTATATGTGTCAAAGATTCAGGATTGCATGTCTAAGCATATCAAGAAAACGAGTTCTAGTACTGAAGAAACTGAACTCAGATAGCACTGAGAGTTCAGTTTCTTTAGTAGTAGAAGACTATAGCAATTTTTCCTTTTGCTTGGTTTGATTTGGAAACAATAATATCCAAGGTTGCTCATCAAAAGTGTTCTCAATTGTCCTAATTTGAAACATTGAGATATTGCAACAAAAACCCAAAAGGAGTCCTTTTTGTAACTGCAGATTAAATAAAAGAGAAGCTAGGTTTATGGTCAAGATTTGTGTAAAGAAGCAAAAGCTGAAAATGGGATCATAATATATTATTGTAATTTAGTGTGAGGCCTATTATCTGTGCAAGAAGGCCATCCTTGTCTCTAGCCTATCTCTCTGTACACACTCCAGTGAGAAAGCTCTTCACTACATAGCATGAGATAATAGTATATTAAGATAGAATCTGAAGTTTAAAACCCTGCTCATTACTGACTAAATTTTCTTTATAATTTTCTCTAGAATTGAGTTTAACTTAGGCCAGGCAGAGCTTGATGAAAGTCCCTTGCTCTCTAGTACCTTATTTTGCTCTCTAATTATTTCAATTATAAGGTTTGGCTGCAATATCATTTCCTGGGTTCTCCGGTCAGCAGGATTTGAGAGGTTCCCTTCAGTTGCATGTGGGCCCAGTTTAAGTGAGTCAGTGCTTGATCTTTGACAGGCACTTCTCTCCTGATGCTGCTGGTACACCTCCCTTTCAATTTCTTTTGATGCCTCTTAAACTGATCTGACATCTCTAACCAAACCCACTCATAACCGACTACAACATTGAGAGCAAATAACAAGTTTTAAACTGCACTTCTACTCCACACTTGACATCAAAATCCACACTCAAAAGGATTTTTACATAAAACTTCTACTCCACACTTGACATCAAAATCCACACTCAAAAGGATTTTTACATCACACTTCTACTCCACACTTGACATCAAAATCCACACTCAAAAATATTTTTACATAACACTTCTACTCCATACTTGACATCAAAATCCACACTCAAAAGTATTTTTACATAACACTTCTACTCCGCACTTGACATCAAATTAATCAACACTCATAAGCATCTTCACCTAACAGGCACCGTTTCTACTCGACTCTGGACATCAAAATCAACACTTCATCAAAGCATTTTCACATAACACTTGCACTAGATGGAATTACTACCAATATGGTGATGGTCAACAATTCTGGAGCACCAAATACATACTCTCATCCACCTTGACAATCTTCCAAAGTTTATGGCTATAGCTATTAATTAACACCTTGCTCCTTGAGCAGTTAATGTTTCTATTTAGTTGCAAGACAACTACTTTTGGCTATTAAATCTTAAGGCACACCCAAGTGGAATCATATTATTTAGACTTTAGACATCTTTAGAATTAGCTATGAGGGTAAAATGAAAAAGACCTAGACTCACATCATTTATTTATGAAGTATAAAATGAGTCTTTAGTTAAAACGTAGAAAAGACATAGGGGAAATTAAGGCAAATGAGTTTTTGGGGAGCTACAGTCATTACAAGTTTAGCTAGTGCAATACTTGTAAACTTACAATAGGGTAAGCCAATTATGTATAGCTTGATCAATGAAAGGTAGCTCAACAACCTTTACCCTTAAATGTCACAACAGACCAAAATGGTGCATTGCCCTAATGTTTCTCGTACTTACTATGTCTGAGACTAAAAATTGATTCCTTATGGTATAAAAGACATGTCATAGCATATTTCCTACACTTGCAATGTCCCATTTGGGTTTCTCAAGGCAGATTGGTAGTTCTTTTCAAGCTTGAATAGAGCATCTGACAACTCCAACTTCCAAACTTTGTTATTTGCTCATGCTACAAGATTGAGGAATGTGAGAGAAGGGTGAATTCATACAAGGTGCATGAAATGCCACAATAGTTGGCAACAATCCCTAACATTTGTGAATGCTTTTTACTCAAAAATAGTTGAATTTCTATGATTTTGTGTAGAGTTACATGGATGGATGGCTAACTTTGACTATCCATTTCGCTTTCATCTCAACTTTGTTTTGCACAGATTTTTTCCACATCATTCATATACATGCCTTTTTATTATCCTAGATTTTTTACCATCAATGGAGCATGATATCTTGGTCCAATCCTCCAAAACTTATAATTTTAAAAGCTACCCAAAAACCCCTTCGTTTGTTGTCATCTATCCATTTGAACTTGTTAAATCACTGTTTAAAGCTTGATTTGCTAGGGATTTGAGTAACCTTGAGGTATAATTTGAGGCTACGATATTATTTGATGCCCATGTGCACTATAGTTTATACTTGAATGAAGGTGGTGTATGTAAGAAACAAGTGGCAGACCATGAGAGGCTTTGTACTAAAAATAAGCTATTAGATTTAATGATCTACTATGAACTCAAGTTATATTGGATGAAAATTTGTTGGTTTTATGAAGGACCATAAAAAAAAAATTCCACATTTGTATTAAACAATTTTTTTTTTTAACCATCTTAGAATTCATTGTGGATATTTAGAAATTGAAACCATAGTTCCAATGTCTTTTCTTTAACCATACAAATGAATATAAAGTTGGAAATAATTATATCATTTAAGAAAATCCAAGTTTTCCAAACTTGGATAGTGTAGACAATTTTTAGCAATGTGCATGAGGTATTTTGATGTTTGAAACAAACTTCAATATTGAATGAATATAATTTACATGGAAAAAATAAATTCTTAATCTCATTTTCATTTTTAAGTTTGAAAATTTGGCAACTCTTGTATGTGATTTTGTCACATTTTGAGTTTAGGTTTTTCATGAAAGGTGTCTTGTTATGGTGTTTGATGGGTGTATGTGTGGATAAAAAATCGTCCAAATTTTTTTTTTTTTTGCTATTGATATTTATGATTTATTTTTTGCACATGGTCCATGAAAAAATGTAAAAATACAAATTCAAGCCACAAGGTGCCAACATTTTGGGAGTAATTAATTAGGTGGAAAATGCAACATTCACATGCATATAATCACAAACATTCCACTTGAAAAAAATGGAGACATTAATGGTTTTTTGTTATACATTGGAAGTGTGTTTGGTAATTTGAATGCAATATAAGTTGATTTGTGAAAATTTGACCAATATCCTTCTATTACACCATATTTGCATTCATTTGCAGGGACATTTGTCCATATATGGTCTAATTGAAATCTAGCTTTTGTGGTGCTTTCATTAAATTGAGATTTAAATTGGAATTTATCTATGAATTTCAATAAGTTTTTTTTTTTGGTTTGATTATTGTCCTTTCAAATGTCAACATTAAAATCTCCCATAATTATGATTGGACAATGGTCGAGAGATTTGTGAATTATAGTTTGAAATTTGTTTAGGACTGTAGAAACTAAACATGAATGAACTTTATACATAGATATAATATGTATTGTTTTCATGTACTAATATAAAAAATTATTGCTATATTTCTAACCATCACTAGTTATTGTTTTGAAGGAACCTAAATGCATGTGTATGTCATACATCATCATTAACCCATGACCACCATGGATTGAAATATATGAATACTTTTATGAATTTATAAATTTGTGCACATCTGTTGTTGCATGGTGTATTCTTGTTTTAATAAAATATAAAATATGAAACATTTGAAGGTTATAATTATGATTAATGTCTTTGTAATGACGGTGTAAAAAATTTATATTCAAGGCTTGTATAATTACATGAAAACTATGTAATTTTTTTAATTGAAGAATTAACGGTATTCAAGTTGTAATTGTTTTCAATCTATTCAATTCTATATATACTTTTGGATACGCATAAAAATTTCATGTTGTAGAGGAATCAGCAAAAATAATTTTTCTTTTATTTGAATGTCGGATAATGTTGTATATATTAACCCATGTTTTTTAATGTTAGTGGGATAAAAAACCAATTCATCTAGTGATAATCCTTGAAAATGATGAATGGTTCTTGTTGTTGCAAATTGAATTTGAAATTGAATCTTTTTTATGACAAATGATTAAGATTTACCAATTTTTATATCTTTGATGATAGGTTTAATTGGTGTCCATTTTGATTCAATGTTGTCATAATAATGACTATATTTTTCTCTTACTAATAGTCCAATTTTAAAATTTTAAAACATTATCCATATAATAGTTTTTTCGCAATATGTTTTTGATGCTTTAAAAATGCCATCAATTCCATTCATAAGACCATTAGATGTTGCATAATTACTAGCACATAATTCAACCACCATATCTTTTAAAATATGAATTGTAGAATGCAAACCTATAGTTTTACTCGAATCATTTGAGAATTTGGAAGATGGTAGGCATGATTGATGGTTGGTGTCCATTGTTTTGAAAATAAACATAGGATTTAATGTGTTAATGAACACATTTTCATTGTGTTTTTGCACAAGTTTATTGGTATAAAATAAATAGAAAATAATAAAATTATTAGGTGGTTGTCAATTACAAATTGAATATCCTTCATTATGTTATAGTACGAATTTTGTTCAAAGTTTGTAGAAAGACCATATTAGACTATCACATAACTTTATTTAATTTATAATGTTAGACATATGTTTGCCAAAAATTTGGGGCCAGTGCATTAACATTATATTTAAGAGTGAAAGGACACTACAATGGCCAAAAAATGTAATCACACATAGTATTTTTCGAAACTATGCAACTTTCAATTTCCACCAAATCAATATTAAATCATTTCAAAAATTATATTAAAATAAAGCAATTCAATAACCAAATAATGAAATTGTCAAGGAAACTACATTTTTTATTTATTATATTAATTGATTAAAGAGTATCTTTGTGAGGATTTAAATGTTGTCACAATATATTGCAAAATGCAAATATACTTTAAAAATGATTGAAATAATTGCAAAACTTAATGAAGTACTTAATCATAGATTGAATATGAATTGATTGTACCATTTCAATTATAATTGAAAATTTTGACTCATGTGATTTCACAAAAAACATCTGCACAAATTTTTCATGAAAATGAGCATAAGTGTGTTGAAAGAAAACATTTTGTTGAAATTACTTCCATTTGAAAGATGACAAAAATTATTTTGGAAGCCTTTGTATCAAAATCCATTTTGTATATATTTCAAAATGCTAAATCAAATGAAAGAAAAACTACCTTCAAAATATACCAAAATTATACCCAAAAAGACATTTTCTTGCCCAAAACGACCCCCCATAATGTGTTTTCACCCTCGATATTTTGAAAGATCCAACTGTCTTTCACAAAGGATGTTTGATAGAAATCACTTATCATGATAACATCAACACTACCAAAAAAAATTTGAATGTGTTTTATGGACCTTAATCTATTATCTATAACATTAAATATTTTAGCACCAACAAATAAAATTTCATCTATCACAACAAGTTGTAAGTGTTCATATTGACATGTAAGTTTATTTAATGAATTTGATGATAAGTTTGGTAAATTAGATAATGATTATTGAATAGGTGTGTTCAATGTTGAATGTATTATTAAACCATTAATATTGAAGGAAAATTTACTTGTTGATGCCATAAGTAAAGCCTTGGTTTTTGTTAAGTCAAAAAACATGTCTTTATGGTATAATTGTAATAATATTTGAATTATGAGTTTTAATGTAAATTTTTTATTAAATTCAGCGCCCCTTGTAAAAAATAAACATATAGGTGTATTAAGGTACAATGTTTTAATGCATAAATCATCAAATATTATTCTTTTTTTTTCATTTAATTGTCTAAGTAAATCAAATTCTTAAATCATAAGTTCATTAAATGAAAAAGAGAAATATTTATGAATTGAAATGTTCGAGATGAATGATATAATACTAAAGAAAGCACAAGGTAAACAACAAGTTGAGCAACCATTTATTGGCCATTAAAAAAACATTACCTAACTTTTGAATTCTTATATTTACATTTATATTATTTGCGATCATTCTTTTATGATAAAATGTAATTATGATGTTATTGATTTATCTATTTTTATCATATATGATGTGAAATATGTTAACTTACATATGGGTCCAAAATAAGTTGAATAATTGTATTTGCAAACCAAAAATGAACATCACATATACTAAATGCATTTGTTTTATGTTTTTAGGAGTTTGTTTAAAGAAAATGTGTGGCTTTGTTAATTTACTTCTCAAACTTAATATATATGTACTTTCATGAAAGTTTGAAATTTTTAGATATTCAAATAATGAAATATTATCATTTATAAAAAAAATTCAAAGATTGAAATATTTTGTTTGCTTGTGTATGGAAGTATTGTTGTGAAAATGGATAAATCCCATTTATTTGAAGAGATTTTAACATTTTTGTTTCATGCATAGGAGGCAATGGGTAATGAAATCTACAAACAACATGATTTTATTTTTCTTAAATTTACATGTGTGTTGAAATTGTTGTGCATTTTATAATAAGTTTGGTAATAATGCTACATCACAAGAAATATACATGTTTACAAATGGTTCAATTTCTTCATTTGTGTGCACTCTATACATAGGTGCATTTTTTATCAATAAAAGTCCATGGTTAGATTTGCTCTCACGATTTTGGAATTCAATGATTAAATAAATATTAATGAATATACCCAAAAAGATAATGATCTTTTGCGATAAGTTTACAAAAAAATTATTTTATTATGATCGTAATATTTTACACATGTGTAACAAGATCAATTCATATCAATTCTGTTATATGAACATATTAAAGGTCTTTTATTTTATTTGGGAGATTTAATATTGAAACAGGTAATGTGTGTAAAGCTTTAATGAAAGGATCCCATAATCTCTTAGCAGATGTAAAAGTGAGAACTTGAACATTGGAGGACCATATTATCAAATCATTGCAAATAAAACCTTCACAATAATCAATTGAATTACACAAACCTTCCAAATCATAATAACATACGTATTTTTTGAAGATAAATTTGGTTTATTTCATATTTGATAAACTTTTAAAATTCTACCACATAGTTTTCCTTTTCATATTCACACACAACCAAAACCTATGACTTTTTGGATGAAAATCTTGATAACTTTAAAAAAAAAGGTTAAAACTATTTGTTGAAAAATCCCCAAATTTATGAAGTAACTCCCATTGAACTATCTATTGACATGAAAACCTTCAAAAATTTGTCAAGGTTGCTCGTAGAACAATGTTGAAAATTTAATTCCTCTAAATTTTTATTTTTAATTAAACCTAAAGGTTGAAAATTTTGACTTTGGGGCAATAGAAGATATTGTAATTTTATAATCCATTATTTTTGGAGCATCTAAATATTTGGAGCATCTAATCCATTATTATAAGTAGGAATTAACTAAAACATGGAATTATGGGAACAACTTGGATTTATTTATTATAAATGTCAATGTATATTGAATTATGTGTATTTTTTTTTATATTAGCATTATGTTTTGTAAGAATTATGTGGGAATTGGTTCTTTATTTTCTTCTAAAGTGCATTAAACATATGACAATTGAACTTTATCGTTCATGAAAGATTCTTATGAATTTTTAGTATATATATTTTGTGTGATTCATAATTTGTGATCTAATTCTTTTAATATTTGGAAATATCTTGCTAAATTTAAATTTTTTTGTGTAATTGACACACTCCCCAGTCCCTTGTTAGACCCAAGTAGGGTCCAAAAAAGTTAAACATCGGAATTGTTTGGGACTCGGGGCACGCTCCCAGCTCTCAATACTAAAAGGGGTAAAGGGGCATGCTGAAGCTTCGGGATTAGACTAGGAAGAGGACAAGCTTTACTTAGTTACTCGGACCTGCATCAAACCAACCAACAAGTTGGTTAGTTCACATTCGAGAGCACATTCAGTGCTAGGACAAGCCACGAGCGACCTTGGACTCATTTGACTCACCATGGCCCGGACTTGGGGGAAGCCACCACCTTCCCCCATATAGTATTCTCTGCATTTGCCCGTGGCACCTACATTCGAATGGCACTTTTTCTCGGGATTCCCAAGGAGGAGTCCCAAAACTATCCTACTTTGGATTCCTAGGACTTTGAGAGTTCATAACTCCTTGCTCAATCCTCCGATTGGGATGAAGTTTAAAACAAACTTGTAGCTCTCCTCAAGAGCTTTCCAACAGTGTGTTGCACTTCACCTGCACACACCGGGATCGGGTCGATTCCCAACTTTTAGTGGTTGGGAGTCAAACTGGTAAACCCTAAACCCTAAATCCGACCCTTCTTTCGACCATAACTTGTGCTGCAGATGTCCGAATGGCTCATGTGAGGCCATTTTGGACATCTACACTTCAAGACCTTTCCAATGATATAAAGAACACTTCAAGGCAAAGTGTTTTGACCCTTGCAATTGAATTCTGAGTTTTCGAGAGTCCCGAAAGACTCCCAAGTCCCCATTTCGAAAGTGTGAGTGTCATCCTCACACTCCTTCAAAGTGAGGTTGCGACAATAATGAGTTAGATTTGGACAAACTTTCAATAATTCAAAAATATTATTGTTATAAAGTGTCCAATCAAATGTATATGTATATGGTGTCACATTGGGCTCAACAATAAGATGGGAGTGTTCCATTTGAATTTTGAGATTTTAAAAAACTCCAATAAGGGAAATTAAAATGAACAGATTAAACAAACCTTCAATAAATAAGAATATTTGTGTTGTTTTCTAAATTTTTTGTAAGACTGAATACGATTTTTATTTATTTATAATAATATTTATATTACAATACATGTTGAACAATGAAACAACATATGCCAATGGTGAATCCCAATTATTTTTCAAAATGTCCATTAATGCATAATTAAAACAATTCCAATTAAAACATGTAACTAGTTGTGATAATTGAATAAGAGTTGTTGCACCACTAATTTCGAAAAAAATGGAAAGTCATTTAAATCTATGTTAACTTTGGGATCATTAATTTGAAAAGTAGGCAAAGATCTAAGTATACTAGTACCATATTGAATTGGTTCAAAATGTTGAAAACTATATGTTATATATAAGGGGATAGATTGAAAATCAATACCACATCAAGACATAATGTGTTTTGATATTTGATTCCAAATGTAAATTGGCCTTTGTAAATATTTAGCTATCCAAAATATTGCAATGAAATCTCCTCACAAACTTCTCATACTTGCATTTAATGCCATTTTTGTCACCTATTGACGTTCATTCGTGACCATGCCTTGATGCAAATCAAACAAAGAAACTTGGATTTAATTCTCCAATACGACATTGTTGGGCTTTTTTATATTCAATAATAAACATTTAAATGTGTCATGTTTTTTTGCCTCAATTTCAGGAGATGATAAATTAGTATTCAATAAATAAAATGTAAAATAAAAAAGACAAGTATCTATTTTCATATTTGTATGTTGAAACTAAATGAAGACCATATGAATGCAATAAATGTTCAAATAATGAATTAGCAAGATTTAATAAAAGTGTTTTCATTATTATGAACTTCAATTTAATGGATGTTTATATAAACAAAAACATGGTTTCCACATAAACACATTCAAAATAGATAAAATAATGGTTCATGCAAAACTATTTACTTTTAATTTTTTTGGGAAAACTCCTTGCATTAAAAAACTCTTTAGATTGGAAATTTGTTTAGATGGAAAAAATGATAGCATGAAATAAAATAAAATAATATAATATGTATATTATTTTTTTCATGCACTAAAATATTTTATTTTTTGAAAAAACTTCTTGCATCGAAAAAATCCTTTCATTCAAAAATTGCTTCACATATAAAATGTTGTTTTTAAAATTATTTTTAGTAGCTATGGACAACATCCCAATCACCTAGGGGAAAAAAATGTTAAAATAAAAAGGTAGATGAAGATGGACATAAACATAAGGAAAATGTGCGAAAAAAGTAGATCAATCAAGAAAGAAATAAAACCATACACACACGTACACATAATATGTAAACAAAATGAATGAAATGCATATGAAATGTTGTGGAAATGTAATAAATTCTAAAAATAATATTTAAATAAAAGATAAATAAATAAATAACAACAAAAGAAATCCATATAAAAAAAAGGTCATTCAATCATGAAAGAAAAATATTATACCCCTTTCTTTCAAACCATGTATATATTTCAATTCTTATTTATTTTGAATGATTTAAACAATTATGGGTGTGAAATTTGAAGCTCTAAAAATGATTTGGGAAGGGCAAAGACCTTAGACCAATGTATATATATTTAAAACTTTAAAACAAAAGCTATTTTCTATGTTTAAACTTTACATTTTCACCCCCTTCACTTCTATAAGCCATATTTTGCTCATTTAAAAACCATTCCAGTGATTTTTGTGACATTAAATGTGCCAAAAAGGGGCAACAAAATTCTTTCAATGTTTAAAGGACATCGACCAATGTGGAAAAAGTTATAAAAATTTAATTACAATCATATATTTATTTACATTACCATATTAAAATTATAATATTTTTTTCTTTGAACAAACACATTCCAAACATTTTATCCCAAGGTTGTCACAACATATGTGCATTTGTTACAATGCAATTAATGCATTTAAACATAGACGCACCCCTACATCATGTTAGTATAAGGTCAGCTTAAGTGAACCTAAAGTCAACCTTGGTCAAAAAAAGTTTGGTCGCCTCACATTTATGGATTTAGGTCGTTTGATTGATGGTGGATTGATTTTCACCATTGAGTTGGCCACAAAATTTGGTTTGTCTAGTAATAAAATGTAGACCTTACATTTCAATACTCACTTTCTCCTTTGAGGTTTGTGGGCCTTGTGTTGTTTAACACCAACCATTACCATATACTACACACCCTAAACTCCTTAAAAGACTCAAATGCAAGTTCAAAAGTTAAAACAACAAAAATAGGAGTTGGGTCACGCTTTCTAGCTCACAACACTTCGGAGATAAAAGGGCCATGTCAAAGCTCTGGGATGGGGACTACAATGGGAGACAAGTGGGTCAATTATTCATATAGGTTTGCATAAACCAAATGACAAGTTGGTTAGTGCATAATTGGAGCATTTTTAATGCACAAACAAGCCACATGCATACACAAACTTACAAGCTTCACCACGACCCAAACTTGGGGGAAGCCAGAACTTTCCCCCTTATATTATTTTCTATGATTTGCCATAGGGGTTGCACCCAGCACCCAAATGTCATTTTTCCCAAATCTCCCAAATCATGAAAATCTTGAAATCGAAACTCTTGCCAGTTTGGACACTTATAACTTATTGTGCAAACCTTTGATTGAGGTGAGGTCTAAAGCAAAGTTGTAGCCCTCCTCAAGATATTTCCAATGATATGTGTTGCGCCCCCTAAATATGTGTAATTCAAGGTGATCCTTGACTTTTAATGATTAGGAGTCAAATTGACATTTTGACTATTGGCCTTTCTTTCGGCCATAACTTATGTTTTAAATACTCAAATGGATCATGCAAATTCATTTTAGATATCTACGTTGCAAGAGTTTTCCAATGACATAAGAAAATTTTCAATCGAATGAATTTTGGTCCTTCAAATCACTTTTTGAAAATTTGAAAGTCCCAAAGTGGGAGCCCACTTAGGAGTGTGTGGGCCCATTGTAACTAAAAAGGAGGGAACCCAGAAGACAATCGGATCCCTCTCTCTGCCCTAGCAGGAACACATCCGATCGTAACCACAAATCGACTGAGATGCACACAAACACAACATAGATTCCAGACACAGAGTCTTTGCCTACTCAACTTCTGATCGAATCGCACCACAACATGAATGCAGGACTCATTCGACTGAACTGTCCACTCACACAAAGCAACAGAGGCATAAAAGAAACAATGCAATTCCTCATTCACAGTTTGATATTTACAACTTCCTCGACAGCGCAAGCGCCCATATCCTTTTTACTACCAAAATCTACCAGCTCTGTGGTACTAGCTGAGCATCACCATGACAGAAGCCAGGGTCTGGCCGATTGCAAATCGCAGCGGAAGAGAAAACCACAATCAGCCTAACCTCCCCACAGAACTTTCGTCCCATCACCTAACTATGCTCTCAACACTCTCTACCCTCTCTACTTAACTGCCTCGCTTGGTTTCATCCCCAAGCTATCTTACTCGCGCCCATGCTCCTTCATGAATGCAGCACCGCACTGGAATTCATGAAGCGTCGTCCTCTAGACAACTCTTGCCATGTAGCCCATGCATACCCTAGCCATCCGAATTCCGAAATCGATCATGATCCGCCGCCACTCATGAATGAGGCGGCGAGTCTGATCATCGTTTCAGTTCACATCCTCTCACCGGCTAGAAGCAAAAAGAAAACCAGTGACCCGTTGTTCGGTCACACCATTCCCTCACATTTTCTCGCACTCCTAGGAGTGTGAATGTGACTCCTGAGTTGCACTCTCAACCTGCACCCTTTCTGTCGCAACCCCACTTTGGCCAAGTGTGAAGATGAAACTCACACTCCCAAAGTTGGCGACTTGGAGTCCTCCAGGACTCCCGAATCTTTAGAGTTCGACAACAGGGCCAAAACACCTTGCATTGAGGTGTTCTTGGTGTCATTAGAAAGGTCTTGAAGCGTAAATATCCAAAATAGCCTCGCATTGGTCATTTGGACATCTCCAGCCCAAGTTATGGGCAAAAGAAGGGTCGGGAGTCAAATTGGCAGTTTGACTCCCGACCACTAAAATTCGGGAATCGACCTCTTCCCAAAATCCGATTCTAGAGTGCGACACGGCGTTGGAAAGCTCTTGAGGAGAGCTATAACTTTTGTTTAGATCTCGTCGCGATCGGATTCTGCAGTTGGGAGTTATGAGCTCCCAAAGTCCCGGGACTTCAACCGGGATAGTTTCGGGACAATTTCGGGACTCCAACTTGGGAGTCCTGGGAAAAAGAGCCATTTGGATGTAGCCTCCACGGAGAGCTGCAGAGAATACTATATGGGGGAAGGTGGTGGCTTCCCCCGAGTCCGGGCCGTGGTGAGTCTTATGTGTCAAAGTGCCCGTGGCTTGTCCTAACACCCAAGGGTGTTCTCGAATGCTAACTAACCCTTTGTGGTTGGTTTTTGGATGCAGATTCAAGCAAGATAATCTAATCCCTCTTCCTAGTGTAATCTTGAGACTTCTAGCACGACCCTCTACCCCTTTCTAGTGCTAGAAGTTAGGAGCGTGCCCCAAGTCCCAACTTTCCGCAACTCTATATAGTTGAACCCTCAAGTGGGTTCAACAAGGGACTTAGGAGCACGTCACTTTCCACGCCCTTTGCCTTGGTCACGAGCCCAAGGCTAAGCTCATGACATTGCATGTCAATACTCATTTGTTTTTTGAGGTCTATGGGCTTTGTGTTATTTAACACCAACCATTACCATATACCTTGGGAGGGAGGGGCGAAACCTTTATGGGTGTTTGAATTTCAGATCATCATGTTACATTTTGCAATTAATGTTGAATTTCAATTATAACCCAAAAGGTGGAGTTCGATCTGATTGCTTAATACATTAATTATATTAATCAAGTTTATTATTTTTGTGTACAATGTTTTATTGATGGAAGGTGGAATGTGTGGAATCCTTGGTATTTAATGTTTGAGGACAAACTAGGGAAGGTGGAATGAAAGTTTGTGGCAATGTCATTTCGTACTATAATGACATAATGTTCTTCCATTTGGGCTATTGATATGATGGTAATGGGTGAGTTGGAGTTGCGATGTGTTCAAAGGCACATCCAAGAGTGAAAGCATTATTTGCCCAATGTCATGGATTTGTCCCTCCACCACTAAACGGCATGGAAATACCAGCCCATATCCTAGATGGGTGAACAAAGGATGTGGCCATGGAAATTTTGAATCCTTAAGTGGAAAGAAAATTTATTTTGACGTCTCAAGTAATAGGGGATCGAAATTTCAACCCCCCCCCCCCCCCCCCCTACAAACAACATAAAAGGTTTTAACAAATCCACAAATAACAACATTTGAACCTTTTGATAGGTTTCATTGCTTGAGGGATTTAATTAAGCCAAAAAAAGAAAATTTGGACAAGAAGTAGACAACTTTATTTCATGAGGCAAACATCCCTTTCAATGTTGTGCGACACCCTACGTTCATAGGAATTGTGAAAGAAACCTCTGAATTTCAAACCTACTACAAACCCCTGTCAAATCATGGTTTGTGCACAAATTTATTAAAGTAATCCAAGGTGGATGTGGCCAAACAAGTAACCAAGAAGATGCGGAATTTGATTCACAAATATGGAACAACCATTTCTTATGATGGTCGGGACAACGTTGCACGGTGTCCATTGTTGAACGTAATGTTTAATTGACCAAGTGACGATGTATGCATAGGTTCCATTGACACAACTAACGAGCAGAAGGATGCCCATTACATATGGAATGCATTGGGTGGATACATCAAAACCATTTGAGTCGACAACATTGTACAATGTTTTGAGCATGAAAAATGTAGCTAACCTTTCAATCCGTCATTTTCCATGTCTTTATTTTTAAGGATGTGCTACTCATTATCTATATTTGCTATTGGAAGTCAGGGAAAAATAACATGCGTGAAACAAATTGTGAAAAAGGCAAAAGCCATTGTTTCTTTCATATGACAACACCATGTGCCACTAGCGATCTTTCATCATTATGAAACCAACCTAATGTTGTTAAACCCCATTGAAACACGGTTTGCAACCAATTTTTTAATGGTTGAAAAGTTGTTCAAGCTTAGACTTGCCATTGTGCAAACTTTTGCTATTCCTGATTGGACAACTTTTGTCAACTCATTGTGTGGCAGTCATCATTAGAAGTCACTCACCAAGGCAAGAGTTATTTCAACTAATGCAAGGAGGGACACATTTTAGCATACTTCTGTTAACTTTGTACACATGGTGGAAGCGGTCTTAGTGTTATTAAGGGCATTTGTTGGCAAACAACCTTGCATGGGGAAGGTGTGGCTTATCATGAAAACATTGGAGCAACATGTTTTATCATTACAAGATCCACCATTTGAACTGCCATCAAAACTTGTAAAAGTGATTGAAGATCAATTTTACTAAAGTTGGAAAATGTTGACGACTAACTTACATTATGTAAGGGCCTTTCTCAATCCATACTTGTTGGGTGAAGTTTGCCTACATGATGATGCACATGCGAAGGAGGCCTTAAATAGAGTTTTGCGAAAAACAATTTGTACCTTGTCTACCTATGCCCTAGTTTTAAAAAAATTGTAGATTTTGTTGAGAATTGAGGTCCATTTTCTGACACTTTTAATGAAAGACCTAGACTTGCTCCCACACAAGTGGTGGGATTTGATTGGATTTGGTTGATACACATTTACACCCATCGCTCATCATATTTTCGCACAAGTGTGTTTCGCATACTTGTGCGAGTGAAATTGGAATTCATATTCATTTGTCCATAGCAAAGTGTGAAATCAATTAACATAAAATTGAGTATACGACCTACTGCAAATATACATTAATAGGAAGTTTTCGTGAGAACGACCTTAATGCACCTATAAAATCCTTGGTAGATTCAATTGCGAATCTAAATGTGGAAACAACAGAAGGAGAAGGAATTGGGGCATGCTTTTTGGCTCATAGCACTTTGGGGGTAGATGTGCGTGCTGGAACTCTGAGATGGGGACTAAGAAGACTGAAAAGTAAGTCAATTACTTACATGGACTTGCATAAACCAAACAACAAGTTGGTTAATGCATAGTTGGAGCATTTTTGGTGCACGGACGAACCAAGGCAAACACAGATTCACAAGATTCACCACGGGCAAACACAAACTCATAAGATTCACCACGGGCAAACACAAATTCACAAGACTCACCATGGCCCGGACTTGGAGGAAACCACCACCTTCCCCCTTATAATGTTCTCTATGCCTGGCACGGGGCCAACACCCAAATGTCATTTGTCCCGAGACTCCCAAGTTGGAGTCTTAGAATTCCCAAAATTGGGACTTCCATGATTTTGGAAGCCCATAACTTCTTCTTAAGACCTCCAATCGAAATGAGGTCTAGAGCAAAGTTGTAGCCCTTGTCAAGATCTTTCCAACGGTGTGTGGCACGCCATTTGTACACAAGGGAATCAGGGCGATTCCTAATTTTTAGTGGTCAGGAATCAAACTACCAATTGGACTCTTGACCCTTCTTTTGGCCATAACTTATGTTTTAAGAACCCAAATGAATCATGCAAGCCCATTTTAGACATTTAAGTTCTAAGAAATTTTCAATGATTTAAGGGACTTCTCAATCCAATGAGTTTTGACCTTTACAATTGCCCTCTGAAGATTTGGGAGTCTATTGGGACTCCAACTCCCAAAGTGGGAACTCACTTGGGAGTGTGGGGGTTCATTCCCTCACACTCTCTTGCATTCCTAGGAGCATGAAATGTCACTCCCGGGTTCACTTGGACCCACACGTTTGCAAGCCCTTGCCTTGGTTGCGAGCCCAAAGATAGGGTTGCGAACGGAATTGGAATTCATATTCATTTGTCCATAGCAAAGTGTGAAATCAATTAACATTGAATCGGGTAAAGGACCTAGTGGAAATATACATTAATAAGAAATTTAATGCCAACCCCACAACATGGTATGAGAAAAATATGTTGTTTAAAGAATCGATGTTCGATGTTGATGAAAGTGCAAATGAAAGTGATTCATCAGATGAGGACCCCATAATGTTAGATGAGCCAAATGAGGATGAAGTCGAATGTGACCCCTTTGAATTTCCTCATGATGACAAGAGTCCATTTTCAAGATTGTTGTTTGATCTAACAAATTGGCAAGTTTAAGGGTATAACAATGGCGATGCAAATCCAAACATGCCATTATCAGACGATAATGTTCAAGTGTCTAATGCACTCCCCCTAGGCTGTACATGCTTCAACTGCCCCAAGTCAGAGACACGTCCATGCAACCAATGAGTTCCATGGAAGTGGACCCCCAAATTAGCACAAACACACCATTAATTTGAATCATCATTCCAAAGCCAAACGCACAACAGACATTAAATGACGCACCCCCAAGCTCCTTAATGGACTCACTTCAAGTCCAAAGGTGAAGACAACAAAAGGAGAAGGATTTGGGGTGTGCTCCATAGTTCATAACACTTCGAGGGTAGAAGGGCGTGGTGGAGCTCCGAGATGGGAACTAAGAATATTGACAAACAACTCAATTACTCACATGGACTTGCACAAACCAAACAACTTGGTGAATGCATAGGTGGAGAACTTTTGGTGCACGAATGAGCCACGCGCAAACACAGACTCACAATACTCACCATGGCCTGAACTTAGGGGGATCCACCACCTTCCCCTTATAGTATATTTTGTGTCGGGCCACAAGAATAGCACCCAAATGTCATTTTGTCCAAGGACTTTCAAGTGGGAATCCTGAAATTCCCAAAGTTGGGACTCCTACGACTTTGGAGTCTCATAACTTTGTGTGCAGACCTCCAATTGAGGTGAGGTGTGAAGCAAAGTTATAACCCTTGTCAAGATCTTCCCAACATTATGTGGCATGCCACCTGCACACAAGGGAATCGAGGTGATTCTTGACTTTTAATGGTCGGGAGTCAAATCGGCAATTGGTCGCCATAATGGGCGTGATGATCAAAAACCTTTCAGTCGCCATAATGTCTTTCCCCTCCCCGCACGTCCCATTCTTTTCCCTTCTTCGCCATGCGACTATGGTGATTAAAAACGTTTTGGTTGCCATCACATGTGGTGATTAAAAACCTTTCAATGGCCACATGCGATGGTGACCAAAAGGTTTTCAATTGCCACAATTGCATGGCAACTGAATTTGGTTGTTGTTTGACAACATTAACTAAATTCAATCGCCATTGAATGATGACTATGTATTTTGGTCACCAAAAATGGATCTACTAGCATTTTTGATTGCCATTTAGGAACCGTCAAATGGTGACTAAATTTGTTTCTAAAGTTTGATGGTAATCGATTTTGGAAGAGATTTTTTGAAGGTATATGAGTTTTAAAATGTAATCCATACTTCAATTTTGAACACCTTTATTTTCATTTGGGTTTTGTGTCTTTGGTTGCCCCCTTACAACCATTACATGGAACCTTGGGTGCGTTGAAGTGATCAAGTATTTGGTGAAGGGTTATGTTTTTGCATTTTGCAAAAAAATTGGACCACATTGCACCTTGACTTTTCGAGACTCTAATTGTTTTTAACAATTAGTGCTTGGAAACACTTTGGGTTTTTTCTCATCCAAAATTTGAAGGATGTCATCGAATGGACAATCAAGCAAACAACCATTGGGTGGACCATCGTTAGGGGGACAACCATCAAGTAGAAAACCATGGGGTGGTCAACTTGACCAAAACCCTGGAAACAAGTTATCTCACACATCATCTAGGGCATAACCCCCAAACCTTTGAATGTCCTACCTTCAACCATGGACAAACAAAAGGGTTGTAAAAATGCTCGAGGGGGAGAACATTTCATCGATGCAAACCCACAAGTGTCATAAGCTTGAAAACAATAATCTTAAACGAATCGACGATTCTAAGAAATTGTCATGACATTTTTTATGGAACACACAATGGCATATTTCCACAATGTTTTTGTCAACAAGCAAGGAATTGGCCTGGAAAAGTATAAATGGGTCATGGAACATAAGTTTTTGGTTGAACTAAATGGATCCTCGCAACACCAAGCTTTGGACTTTCAAAGGGTTTCGGGAACGGTTTGAATGCAAAATTTTGGATTTAGCCACAAACTTGTTGTAATAATTTGATGTATTTTATTCAAACAGACAAGGTGAATTAAACCACGGAGGTGGTGAACTTATGGGAGAAAATTTCATGGTGGGCCATCTTTTTAAGAATTGGTCAAAGAAAAAGGTGAGGCTTACACCATGGATGGAAGAAGGCATTCAAAACCTTTTAGCCCAAATTAAAAGGCATGGTGTGTTATGGATTCCAAGCACAACAAATGTGTTCCCATTGTTGGGTGGAAACAATTAGGGTGATTACCGTGTGGTGCGCAAGGTGCAAATTGAAAGATTCGATCACATCCCAAGCATAATTGGGTTGGCGAGGAAAACACCAAAGACAGATGACAAGCGAAAAACACGTAAGTAATGATCAGTGGGAAGCATTGGCATGCCTATGTGAACATCCAATTGTCATCAAATTCCTTGCCATCCACATAGAGACCATGGAAGCATACACATTGTGGTGGAATGGGGGAACTTTTCGAAAAATGTTGGATTACAACATGAAGTACTCCCCCATTATTGATAATATCATATCTTATTGCAATAAAGGGGACTGGATATAGAAGGGCAAACACAACTTGTTGCCTTTAAATGAAATCATGTGAAATTGGCATGGGCATTCATAAACATTATGAATGCAATACATCATTATGGAATTTTGCACGACTTTTCCAAGGACAACATTATGTTGCATTTTTTGTCAAACAAACCAGATGTTGTGTACATAGGCGTGTGCAATTGGGGTGAAGTTGAGTGTTTGGAAGAAATGATGCCATCATTGTACAATTTTGCAAAGGAGCAAGATGACACCAATGCCAAAAAAATGCATTGGTGGGTTGCCCTAGAATTTTTTTTTGTTTACAATGAATCATGAACTACAAATTCCCCTTCACAAATGGCCAAATAACACACCACAACTTTGAAATTTGAAACATACTTGGTGGGTGGGCTGGTAAATGTCATATGGGGTGATGATTGGGAAGCAGAATATTTTATGGACAATTCAACCAATATATCATTTGGAAAACTGATCCATGACATGTATGACCCTAATTTAGAGGCATGAAAAATTGCTCAACACGTTGTGCGCACATTGATGGGGTTTCCATACAATTGGACTACACCTAAAAAATGTTATCAAAGGCAGCCATAAATAGTTTATAATTGCTAAATATGGAATATGGTGTAATTTGCATGATCTTTAAAAAATGACATCTTTTGGATTTGCAGATTTTATAAAACTGAATTTTGTAAATGAATCATGTTATTAGATGCAATGGATGTGTTAGGATGGATGTTAACGTGATGTTCGACACAAAATGGGCACGTCATGTTGGTTTTGACAACACTATTTTATCTCATATCACTAATAGAACAACCCCTCCCCCCCCCTTTTTCGAATACATTTCCAACTTACAATTATAGTTGAAAATGACATTTTTGATTATAATGTGTTTTTTCAACTGTTGACCACAAAAGTTAAAAAGTACAAGTTGAAAATGAAATTATAGTCGAAAGTGACGACCACATGTTAGCACCACAACAATAGCCACTTTTGACCATTTTAGTTGGAAATGATTCCACCATTATAACTTCCCACTAAATGAATTTCATGCACTAACAAATCATGACATCATCAAGATTTCAATTAAAATTTCAACTAAAGTCTAACTATGTTCTTGAATTTTTTCAACTATGTTACAACTATGTTAGGTAAAAAGTCTAGCCAATAGTTTGTTGGCACATGGCCCCAAAATCTAACCAATAATTTGTTGACACATGGCCTTAGTGTTTAACAAGTAGTTTGTTGGCACATGGCCTACATAGGGCTACATATTACCTAGGCTAGGGCTTAATTTAACTTAGACCCAAACCTAGGCTAAGTTCAAACATAAGCTAAGCCCAAACCTAGGTTACATTTGGAATTAAGCTAAACTTAGACCTAGGCCAAATGCCATTCAATTAATAATTTATTTTTTCATTATAAATTTAACTTTTAAGGTTAAGCTTTTGTGATTAACTCATCCCAAATGACTATTAAACATTATAAAGTTTTTGTGATTTCCCACCATAATTCACCTCTTTATATACTTTAGAAACTTGTCATGGAAACAAACAATATGGGATAAACATTTTAGTTGTAAGCTAAGGTAGATAGACCAATGAACGATCATTTAGTGACTCTTCTTTAATTCCAAAATCCAAATCATCCACCACAACAATGTAGCCATTGTGCAAAAAAAATTAAAATAAATAAATTACCAAAATGAATTTGACAACAAAAAAATGAAGTAGCACTTGCCAAAATTAACAATTGCAAAAGCACACATTTGAAAAAACATGCACTTGTAAAGGAAGCAAAATAATTGTCAATAAATGGTGAAAGCTTAAACCAAGCACATTTTCTTGTTGTGAAAAAAAAAAGACAACAAACATACAATATTATATTTATTTGGGACAAAATACCTAACTTAAACCCTAAACCTAACTCAAAACCTACCCTTAAACCTTTTTCTACTCTACATATTAATTTAATTAATTTTGACCATGGTATATTTCAACTTAACAATAAAGGATCATATCCATGGTTTGGCGATTAAATTATGGTCTAATAATGAACAAAACATCAATGCCCTTAACATCTTATGGATACACTTGAACCTTAAATTTCTTAGTCCAAATTTGAAAGATAACATATAAACCTTAAATTGTTTTCCACTATTTAACCATTATTTTCATTTTCACTCAAATACATTATTTTATTTTTGTTATACATCAACTTTTTTATCATGTAAATAAAATATTTAGACACGCAAAAAAGTCAAAATTGATTTTTCCCCCATTTTTTGGAACTAGATGTATTAAATGTTCGATTTTAAAGAAGACATTTGTTTTTTTGGTTAAATTTTCAAACTAAAACTTGTGTTGAAAATTTTCCATGCCCAAAAAAATGGTATTATTTTATTAAAAAAATATTCTTGAGGAAAAAATATTCAGTAAATCACCATATTATGAAAAAAAATGAATATAACATCCCCCCCCCCCCTTTCTCCAACCACCCCATCCCACACCACCAAAGAAATAATTCTTTGAAAAACAAAAATAACCCCACCTTCCTACCTTGAGAAACAAACAAACTTCTCCATCCCTTGCCACCCAAGAAACAACCCCTTAGGTTAATCCCCATCCCAAAAAAAATCACTTCTCCCAATCCCACCCAAAAAAATTCTTTGGAAAGTGATGGAATTACCTCATCCTCCCATCCTCACCCAAAAAAATATCCTTTTGGAAAAGAAAAGAAAAATTCCTAACCCCTTGTCCCCATTTCTTAAAGTTTCACTTACAACTTGTAATTCTTTCAATTTAATTTAATTATCCACTCTTTATACCCATTGAGATTCCATAGTAAAAAACAAACCCATGAAAGAAGAAAAAAATTAAATACCTTAACCCCTTTGCTCCCTAAATTTTCTCCTATAAAGCCCATTGTACCCCCACTCAACTTTATAAATTAATTGTGTTTGCCCCATACATGCTTGGTAAAACCTAAAATCATACATGCATGCCTACTATTTTAAGGAAGTAATAAAATTTTATAACATAAAGGGCAACAACATTTCAAATAAATTATCAATTAAAAATTAATTTCATTATGATTTTTGTTATTAAATCTTCATCAAAGCCTTATTGAAGTTTTAAAAATAACATCAAATTGAATTTAAAATTTTATATTTCAAAAAAAGATTTTATATTAAATTTTATATTTATTTAAAAATTGACATGTTTTATTTTAATCAATTCTTGCATAATCTTTCAAATTTCATTTTAATAAAATTTAAAGGAATTGAAGCTAATTGTTTATATGTTTATCAAACAAATTTTGTTTAAAAAATTAATCATATAAATTGTTTTTCGCATTTCATAATGATATGAAACCTTGTGATACAAAAAGGCAAGCGACAACCCAAAAAAAAAATGATATAGGGCCATGATTAATTCAATTCCCCAACATTCACATTTTGAGAAGAAACCTAACAAGTAGATGGGTAGACTTCAAAACAACCCATCAATCCAATGGGTGCACCCAAAATCTACACATGTGTGTCCATTAGTTTGGGCCAATAAAAAACTTGAATGTAGACCTACAACCATAACATTTAACCATCTTTTGATTCTCCAACCCCTATACCCATTCAAAAGGTGTTCCCATAATGCCTTTGTAGAATGGTGCCAACAAATGAGTCATTTGATGTTGTGTAAAAATTTCAATCAATATTGATATGAAATAAATGATTCACCAAACATGTAGTTTGAATGTAATGTTATGATTTGCACTCATGAAAATTTATGAAGGATTGTATATACAAGAGCTATGTATTAATTTCATGCCTTGAATGATCAAAACCTTAGGCAATTCCTTTGTGCATTTAAATTATTAACAAATTGATCTTTTTTGTGCATGATGACTTACAATTTATTGAACAAGTATATTTTGTTATATAAGTTCAAATTGAAAAAATGTAGGGGATATTTAATTGTGAGATGATGGCAATGATGTGTTATTGTTAAAAAGAGATAATGTGTGACTAAGTTTGAATTAGTCTCGCAATAACCATGAATTACATATGGGTTGATTTGAGGAGGGAAAACATGTTTTGTGAATATGATTAGGGTATAAGGGGTGCCAAGATTCTAGCAAGCCCAATAATCAAATGGCAAAGTCAACCTCTTTTCACCTAATTTATTTCAACAATTTCCCTTAAACATTTATGTGTAAATGGGAAGATGACACAATGATTTTAGCAACACCATTTGATGGTTTTAACATAAATGATGAACATGTATGGATATGCATAAGTTCCATTTCAATTAATATTGAATGGTTGGTGGTCATTACAAGGTGAAGGAATAAATATGCATTAGTTGCATAATGAACAAAAATGCAAGAGAAGATGTAAGTGGATGGAAAATAAGAGGACAAGAAAAAAACCTGTCATTCAGCATTGGGTCAAGAATGACTATTTAGATACATGTTTTAGGAATAATTTGTGGTTACAAAAAAGAAAATAGTATAAACCCAAAAAAAACCAAAGAAGACCAAAGAGGACCAAAGAAGAGTTGTAACATGTTTTGGATAATAGGAGAGGAACATCAAGAGGATGTCCATGGACCATGGAAAAAAGGAAGAACATATTTGAGATTGGGAAAGGGTTGAAGCATAAAGAAAAATTAAGGAGGATATTAAATTTCAAGAATTTATGCCGGGGTACAAGACTTTTTGGAGTTACAATCCCAAGAGTGGTTACACACCATGTTCCTTTTCAACCACAAAAGGAAAAATTAGTTCATTATAGGAATAATAGATGAAAGAATAACTACATTAGATGAAACATGAGAGGAGTAAACCACCACATCTGGCAACAATAATTCAAGAACAACATTAGTATAGACAAAAAGATGAAATGGATAACATGTATGATTTTTGTACATAGGCATAGGTGCATGATGATGAGGTACAAATACTAACACATATAAATCAACAACAACAATAGCCTTAAGTACCATAGGTGGTTTTCACAAGACCACCATTCAATGTTCACAAAATGGTTACAATTATGGTGTCACAGAGTAGACTAAGGTCGATAGAAGGAAAAGGTTTAGAGGTTGGCCAAGAGTTGCAAATGTGGGATAGGGTGCATGTATCATTAAGAGGTGGATTTAAGGAAGAAACACCATAGAACCTCACACCTAAATTTGTAAAAGATATGGTAGTTGATGTCCTTGAGAACAATAAAAATATAAAATTGTTTTAAGCCATGGCCATTGTAACCTAAGATGGGTAATTTGGGTTTAGAAGTGCAATAATTAAAAACCAGATTAACCATAGTGGAAGGAGAGAAACATGAATCGCTTCAATAGATCTAGGAGTAGGAAAGCCATGAGGAATAAAAGAAGCAAATAAGTGGCTGGAATAAATAGAAAACAAAAATGGAAGAGAAGGGGAATGTCAAAATGCTAGAGTTGACCATAGAAAATAAAGAGATGAAAAGGAAGTTGGTGGAGTTGATGGCTCAATAGAAAGAATATCAAAAGTTGAAGTGAAGAGGTATGGAATGAAACAAAATATGACGCGCTCCTAATCTCTTTGATAGACTCAAGATGAGTTTAAAGTAGTAAATAATAGAAAGATTAAGAGCTCGGGGCATGCTTCCAGCTCTTAGCACTTTAAAGGGGTAGAAGGGCGTGCTGAAGCTCCGGGATGGGACTAGGAAAAGTGACAAGCATTCTTGTTACTCACTCAAATTTGCATCAAACCAACCAACAAGTTGGTTAATACATTGTTTGGAACACCTTTGATGCTAAGACAAGCCATGGGCAACCTTAGACTCACAAGATTCACCACGACCCGGACTCAGGGGAAGCCACCACTTTCCCACATATAGTATTCTCTACACCTCTCCACGGTGCCTACATCCAAATGGTTTTTTTGTCCCGAGACTCCCGAGGAGGAGTCTCGAAATTGTTAAAGTTTGGACTCTCGCAACTTTGTGGGACTATAACTCCTCGCTCATACTTCCGATTGGGATGAGATCTAAAGCAAAGTTGTAGCTATCATTGAGAGCTTTCCAACGGTGTGTTGCATTCCACCTACACGCATGGGGGTCGGGTCGATTCCCGACTTTTTGTGGTCAAAACTCAAATTGCCAGTTTGACTCTCGCCCTTTCTTTTTGCCATAACTTGTGTTATAGATGTCCAAATGGGTCATGCGAACCCATTTTAAACATCTACATTTCAATAGCTTTCCAATGATATAAAGAACTCCCAAACCTAAGGATGTTGATCCCCACCCCAGACCCAAGTCCCATCCATCATATGGTATCCTAACTTGGTGTCACAACGCATCAAGCTTTAACCTTTGTGGCTCCTCTTGTGCCAATTCAATGTTTTGCTTCATTTGGCTAGCATTGGTATTTTAAGGCACTACTTTCATGCGTTGAGTTGGACCTTAACCTTGGCCAACTTCAATCACATTTCACCATGTTCCAATACCATTTTAATATGAGCCTTCCTTTGGTGTAAGTATGTTTTTGGCTACCACTAAGGGCAATAGGGTGAGACGTCCTCGGCCTCACCTTGGGCTTGGCCTTTACATTGCTTTGATTAGTTGCACCAAAGAGTCCTCAATGTTGCCTTGCTTGGAAAGGCATATCAAGGTCCCCCAATTTGTAATATCAACATGATTGAAATCTATCACAAAATCATTTTCATTCACATGGGATCTTTGGTGTAATTGTTCCATGTCAATTTGTTGGAGGAGTTTATATTTTAAGAGCTGCCCTTAACACAATGTCAAAATGTGGTTTTGATAACTAGAACATCTTGCAACTAATGTCCAAACATAATTCTATAATCATATGTGGTCTTTAGTCGCCACCATTTTAATGATTATGGTCAAAATTATGATTACATGACTATACATACAATTATAATTAAGACTAGAAATAATTATGATTAATAATATGATTACACAACTTGTGTATTCATATTGAAACAATGTTTGAAATTGAAATAGTATAACCAAATTCAATTTAGTTTAAAATGGATAAAAAAATGTTTAAGTAGTTTAGTTTATCATAACTTGTATTGATTTACTTTAACACAATTTAATGTACTTTAGCTTAATTTAACATAGATAACATAGTTTAATTTAATTTAGCCTAATGTAGCCCAATTTAACATACTTTAATATAATTTAAACTAGTTTATTTTAGTTTAAATATCCTAATTTTAACCTAGTAAAATAAAATAATTTTGTTTAGTTTGGTTTAGCGAATTTTAGTTGGTTTACAAAAAAAACCAAATTAATCAAATTGAAGAAAAATTATCTAAAATTAACTCTAGTTTAGCCATGTTTTGCCAAGTTTATTCAACCTAAGTAGCCATGTTTAATTAAATTCAGTCAAGTTTAATGTCAATACCTTATTTAGCCTAACTTATCTAAGTTTTGACAAGTTTAGCCAAGTTTAATTCTAAAATAATCATGTTTAGCCAAGTATAATTTCAATACTTTAAATTAACTTAATTTTTCCAAGTTTTGCCAAGTTTAACCTAAAAGCCATGTTTAATCATGTTTAGCCACAATACCCTAGTTTAGTTTACTTTATCCAAGTTTTGCCAAGTCTTGCTAAATTTAACTTAAATAGCCATGTTTAACCAAATTTTGCCTCAATACCCTAATTTAACCTAATTTATTTAAGTTTTTTCAAAATTTTCCAAGTTTAACCAAGTTTAACATAAATAGCCATGTTTAGCTAAGTTTAACCAAGTCTGCCATGTTTTGCCAAGGTTTGCCTCAATACCTTAGTAATTTAATGTAATTTTAAAAAAATTGTGAAGTTTCTTTTTCAATATCCTAATTTAGTTTAATTTATTTAAGTTGCCAAGTTTAATTTAAATAGCCATGTTTAGCCAATTTTTGCCAAATTTAATTTAAATAACCATGTTTTGCCAAATTTTGCTAAACTTAACCTAAATAAGTATGTTTTGCCAAGTTTTGTTAAATTTATCTTCAATATTCTAGTTTAGCTAAAATTTATCCGTTTAGTCTAAACAATTGTGTTTAGCCTAATTTACTCAAATTTAACCTACTTTACACTAGTGTAAGTCTATGTTAGTTATGGTAAATAGGCCTACATTTAGGTTAGGAATGTTTAAATTAGTTTAGGTTAACCCATGTTAACCAAGGCTAGGCCTAAATTAGCCTACATCAACTTAGGTTAGCCTAGGGTAAATTAGGTTAACTAAAAATATTATTGTTTATAGAATAATGGTATGTAGATTTTATCATAAATAATAATGTGGTGCACTGTTTAAGGTATTGTTCCCCAAAGTGGAGGTGGGGAATTCAATTCCTCCCACTTGTAAACCTTGACACCAAGGCACCTAAACATCTACATGCCTGAACATTTAGGCACTTAAATACCTTGGTGGTGGTTTGCCTAACCTATGAAGCTTTTTTAGCACCTAGGCTAGATTGCCGAAGATAGGCTTTCTAGGCTAGGTGACCTAGGCTAAGCTTCATAGGCTTCCTAGGCTAGGTCCCCTAGGTTAAAAGGCTAGCACATAGCACAATTTGATTGGAAAAAAATTTATATTTTTGGCTTTTAAAAAGAATTGAGACACATGGCACTTTGTGAGGTTGCCATGTGTTTCACTGGATCTAGGACTATGTCCTTTGTGACTGTACTCATGGTAGACCATAGTCATTAATGTGGTTGCAACTAGTATGACTAGTGGGATTTACAATGTGATCATTTGGACTAGGTAGTAATGTAGTTAGCTCTAGTCATAGATGGCACATACAATTGGATTTTTGTAGTTGTAAATGTCACATTTTGGTATTATGTAAACAACAAAGGGCTTTTCACTGAAGGTTGTTTATCAATGTTGGCCGAGTACCTAGATTGTCAAGTAGGAATTTGCAGTTTTGGATTAGGGTATTAGAACCTACTTGGACCTAGGTTCACTTTTGGGAACCAAGTAGAATTATAATTAAAAAGTTTCATTGAGGTTTTAAAGTTGGGTTGAACCAACTTTTGGTTCTAAAAGGTTTTAAAATTGAAACCTAACTTGTGGTCCGGTTCCAAATTGCGATTTTAACTGAAATTGGATTGATTTTTTAAAACAAAATTTGATTTCAATTCTAGTTCCAAACTAGAGATTTAGCGCAGATTTTTAAGGTTTAGGTACTTGTGGGTTTGTAAATGCTTAGGAAAAAAATTGTTAGTTGCAACTGCTATAGTTGCAAACAACAATTTTAGTTGCAAATGACTTGTTGTAAATGACAATGTTTTCACTAGTGTGTGCAATATCATTTTATTTTATTTTTAATGTGTGAGTTGAAAAAATCAGAGATGAACTTTGAAGAAAATCACTTGTGAGCTCGTAAATATGATCATTTATTTTCTTATTTTGTGTGCGTTGAAAAAACCACTTGCAACTTCATAAATGTGCAATTTGTTTTTCCCTTCAGCCATATGAATAAAAAAGTCACTTGTGGGCTTGCAAGTGTATAATATCATTTTATTTCTTCTTTTGCGTGAATAAAAAAAATCACTTATGGGTTCACAAGTGTGCAATATTTTCATACCTATTTGAAATAATTAAAAGACCACTTGAAGCTTGCAAATGTGCAATATCATTTCTTTTCTTCTCTTTGTGAGTAGAAAAAATCATTTGCAAGCTTGCAAGTGTGCAATATGATTTTTTTTTCTTCTCTTGTGTGAGTTCAAAAAACCACTTGCAAGCCCACAAATGTGCAATTTCATCTTTTTTCTTCTCATGTGTGAGCGAAAAAAAACCTCTTGTAGGCTTGCAAGTGTGCAATCCTTTAGAAATGTGTAGAATAAATTAGAGTTTAAAAATATGCTTTTGTAATAACAATGTTTTTGGAATAATTAAAAAAAAAATTGTCTAATGATTTTTAAACATTTTTTGGATCTTGTAATATGAAATGTAGTTTAAAGGCAAAAGATAGACAAGTTCATTCTTATTGGATTGAAATTTTCAATCATTTGCAAAAAAAATCATCAAATAAATATTGGGTATTTTCAAGTTTTTAGGTTGTTTTGCATATTGAGAATAAAACTAAAGGTTATGGGACCGATACCCAAAATTGGCTTTCACTAAATAAAAGACTTCATTAAAAAGACCCATAATCCAAAACCCATAGAAAAACTCAATCATCAAAATCCTTTCAAAAAGTTTTCTTTGATTTCAATGCCATCACACCATATTATCATTGAGTCTTTTTATTCACTAAAGAACATTATGTAAGAGGCATTGATTATGGATTGTTGCAAGTTTTTTGTAATCCTTTTAAAGTCCATTGTGTTGTAACAATTCAAAAATTATTCATGAAACTCATACAATTTGATTATACTACATAAAAAATTATAATGTTGAAAATTTTATCATCTTAATCATTTTTATTTAATCGCATGACCAATTACAAATCCCAAAGTCTTACCAAAGAAAAAAAAGGCTTTGTGACATCATTTTATGTTGAATAGTTTATCATCTTAATCATTTTTATTTAATCACATGACCAGATCCCAAAGCTTACCCAAAAAAAAAAAAAAAAGTTTTGTGACATCATCTTATGGACAATGTAATGTGCTTTCACTCCATGCAATAAATACACTTCAAAACTTGACCTGATTTTTCCATTTGTATTTGTAGGATCATTAAAAAGCACAATCTTGTTGTATAGTGAGCATTGGCATTACTATGGACAATCAATATTAATGCCGGTGGAATTAGCCAGAATGCCACACTGCGCATTTCGTACGTTGGCCTGTTTTTTGAGAAACAAATCGCCAAATTGAGTCAGTTTTAAAAGTTTCTGGGAGAGAGTGCCACCACAGGGCTGCCTGTGGACAACAATTCTAATGGCCAAATCATTAAACTGTCGCCATTTATGTCGCATTTTGACTTGGGATTCTGGCCAACCCTAGCTACACTGCAGATTTGAAAAGAAAAAAACCCTGAGGGCAGGGCTAGACAATATCCTTTTGGTTTTGGTCACAGGTAATGCAGGCAATATCAACTTCGTTCCCCTGCCTTCAAACAAAGGAATGCCCTCTAGCCCCAGCCCTTCCATTACTCTGAACTTCCTCTTGATCTCAACATAAGTATTAAGAATAGCTCCAATTGTCTCGAAGATTGAACCGTCCAGAAATGTACATGGGGAAAGAATGTGATGATGATGTTGCCCTTAACTCCCTTTTTAATGTCATTTTGGGACTCACAAATGCCAAAATCTTATCCATGTTGAGTTCTTTGCTGCAGTTGGGTGATTCTCACCTTGTCCATGCCACTAGGTCCAGTTCTCTAAAACAAATATGAGAACCATGATGGAGTTTTCAAAAATTGAGGATTTAGATGCTCAGACAGGGTCTACAAATTTCAAAAAACCCCAATGGTTATCGGCCTTTCTGGTTCTCGTCTCTTTCATAATAGTTGGCCATTTTCAAATGGTTCTCTTAACCAAAATTTTAAAAATCAAATGAATAACAGTAATATTAATCCATTTGTAAAATAACAACTACAATAACATGTCGAGCTGCCAGGATTGCCTCTGCTGTCGTCTGCTGGTTTGCACATTTTCTTTGCCTTCCTCCACACCACAAAAGACAGTAAAGTTGGAGGACACATTTGAACAGTGGTGCAAGAAGGAAAATTATGTCCCTTCAGTAAAATTTGAGTATGATTTGTGTACCCATTTTATCATTTGTCGTTAAATCTGACCAATACTTTCACAAGGAAATATTAATATGAGTCAAAAAGTAAAAGAAAGGAAGGGAAAGCTCACGTCCCAGTTAATTCATCATAGTTAAACACATTAGATTACCGAACCTAGACCCCAACTCTGCCTATTTTAGACCCTTAGCCTTGAGAAAACCATACCCAATGGTTAAATCTTCACTCTACTCAGGCTTCACCATCAAGGTGAATATAAACCCAACCAAATCTGAAGGTGCCAATTCTCTTTTGCCAGAGTATCTACAGTTCTCTAGGGTTCGTGGCTTTCACACAAGGTGATAATCTTGGATTTTCACTGAGAACTTGTCCAAAACCTTAAATGGGTATGTGCATCTTTTGATACTTGCTCTGGATTTGGAGTGTTAAACCAAGGGGTTAGGTTCATGTGACTTAGACTTGAACTATCAACCTTTTGACAGAATCTACACAAGAATGAGACTAAGGAACTATCCTTTTGTTAAAACCAAAATCAAGATCAAAATAAAACTTGAAACATTGGGGAAATAAATTTTTTTTTGGAACACAAGCTCAGATTCTTTAAGGACCCAAGCTTTAGATAAATGAAAAATAGAATCAAATAGGCTGAACTTCATAAATAATTGATTGATTTGAATTAGTCACACAACTCCCTGCCTGCACAATTCTCAATTTTTACTTCTTGTAAAACTTTGTACCTTTACAATGTCTTGAAAAATCTGTAACGTATAGGTACATGAAAACAAAAATTGTAATATGAAAGCTGGGACCAACTCATAATTTATATTTTCCCCTCTTTTTTAATAAATTTCAGGAGATGTTCAAATGGACATCTACCTATGTA
Organism: Sphagnum contortum; assembly: GCA_963920785.1. Classification (NCBI taxonomy): domain Eukaryota; kingdom Viridiplantae; phylum Streptophyta; class Sphagnopsida; order Sphagnales; family Sphagnaceae; genus Sphagnum; species Sphagnum contortum. The sequence goes on from OY987283.1 coordinate 1,009,038, forward strand.
AATTTTCTATAACTACTTATATGTTATAGAAAATTATGCAACCTTGCTGCCTTAGCTTGATATGGCTAAAATTTGTGATCAAGAGAGGCATACAAGTTGGATGTTCAACAGATTGCAAATGGCTAGTAGGAATTTATAAGAGTGAGGACACCCCCATTGTCCCACTATAGCACACAACAACTGCTTTACAGTGTACAGATGCAATTTCCACTATAGTGCACCCTTCAACCCCTTCTTATAACCCAAGATAAAATTTTGTTGTCCTGGTAGTTCATGCAAATTTTGCCAATTTGATAAATGCCAATACTTATAAACAAGTCATGAAGAAGGCAAGGGAGGAAATGTGTTTTATATTGTGATCACAGCATGCATGATTTCTTGGTGGGATTTAGCAAATTCACAACCATTTTGTAGTATTATACCACAGCCCTCTTGTAGATGGATCATTCAGCACTCCTCTTGTTATTTATTTCAGTTCGAAATATTCTATATATATGCGTGGGATTTGATCGTTGGGGTCTGGGCTCACTTGTATAGCCCATTCTGGGAGCTTGCAAAGGTCCTGGGTTCAAACCCAGTTGTCTGCAGGTAGAACTCTACCAACCCTTTGCAAATGAGCTTCGTTTGGGAGGGTTTGTCAATGGCTTTGTCGTCAGGTCCGACCTGCCGTTGTGCATCAAAAAAGCAAAAAAGAAAACTGCAATATATATCCAGGGTTTCCCTAGGCCCTAATACACACAAGTGCATCCCTTCACCATCGCCATATGTGCCATCTTCTACATAGGAGCCAATTCGTCTTCACTCATGTGGAAATTCAAAGATTAGAAAACGTATTTTATACCTCACTTGGTTTAAAAGTACCAAACATTCACACCCATTTCACCAGCTTGAAGTCATGTGCTATTTTATAACCCTTAATACTTCCAACGTAATTCACCACAATATCATTCAAAATAATACCTTTTAGAAATTCCATCAATTCTTATTAGCATTGCACGAAGTTTTCCCAAAAGCCATTCAACCTTCTTGAGCTTATAACAAAGATTGCCAAATCCAACACTAATGTGTTATTACTATTACCCTCCAAATGAAATTACCTTATTATGATAATAATTGGTCCTTGGACATACACATTTGAACAAAGAACAAGCATGAGGGTTGCTAATAGGTCTTCCGATTAAGCACTCACTTTACAACCCATATACATGCACAAACCTAGGAAAGCAAAAACAAATCCGACATCCAACCACCATTCACACCCTTCGACTATGCATACATATTAGTTTCATTGCAAAACTTTGGTGAAGAGGAAATTGGCAACAAGCTATTGAAATAAGCCAATAGAAAGCCATCGAATTCAATCATGGTATGGATCATTTGCATGTCCAATTGAATCTATGTTGTTTAACACAGACAACTCCAGTTGTTGTCATGTTTGAGGTCTATGGATTGGTTCTTTAAAAAAAAAATTAAATTTTTTTGTACATCTATTCCTACACCCCTTATTTGGGCCTCTATTAATATTTACCACCACATCAAGCATAAAATGTTAATTCTTCTACCTATCCCATAAGCGTGAAAAATTGGGCAACATAAAATGGAAGATAATTCAAACCTTGCCACATGGGCCAATCATTATTGTTTATGAACCAAAAGAAATCGTTTTCTTTTACTTGCTCTTCTAGAGGTCATTATATCATGTGCATATTTATTGGTCAATTGACCTAATGTCCTATAATTATTGATTTTGAAAAGAATCTTTTGTTTCCATTATTTTTATGTTTTTTGGGAAATGATAATGCAAATTTGAAAACACGTTTTTTGATTTATAAAACACCTAGTTTCAAAAACTTCTTAAACTATTTGAAGCCTCGTTTGGTTTAAGACTAGGTTCAATTCCATTTACATTACACCAACTAAATTTTTTCTGTAATACTATTTTTTTCCAATTAATGAACAATGCCCAAGATAAAAGATTATGTATTAGTTGTTACATACAACCAATTAAAACTAATAACTTGTTAAAAACAAGGCTTGGTCATTGTTCTTTCACAAATATAATACTAATATGGCTAAAGATTTGAGAACATGCACTTATTTCAAAAGCCTCATAACAACTCAATTCAAATTTAGGCTTCAATTTTTGCAAGAGGCAATTTGATAGTTCATATATCTTAAAACTTGACCTAGTGCAAGGACTTGAACTTGCCTAATACTTTGGATTTGCCAACATCGGTCCAAACTTAGTTTCACATTATTTAAATGGTGTATTGTAACAAAAAACCATGGGCCTATGAACATAAAACCCAATGTTCAATCACAAAGGCACTAATTAGACTTTTGGTAAGTAGTGGTGGATTTATTCAAAATCAAGTACATCACAAAATATCAAGAAACTTACTACTACCAATCTACATTTCTAATAACATATTGAAATATGAAAGAGGTCAAATTCTATGTTGTACTAATGTGGTTATGTGCCCTCTACCCAAGCCCACAATGTTGGAAATGCCATTCAATGAAATGTTCCAAATAACATCCATCTTCCTCTTCACATCCAAGAAATTCAATCAACATTCACACACACTAGATATATGATTGACAACACTACCATACAGCACAACAAAAGAAATACCACAAAATTTTATTCTTACAATAGTGAATAATGTTCCCCACCAATATAGTTGTTCTACCACTTAATTGAACTTCACACCAAACACATGTTGTTCAAACTTCAATTTGAACACATAAACACACATTGATAAACTACATGATTCTAATTATCACTCCCAATTCCTCCAAAAGGTTTGTTGTTATTATTAACATCCATTTCAAGAAACCTAATTCATGCACATCACTTCATTTCAAAGCCTTCAACAACAAAATACACATGTCCCATATTATTCACTACTCACTAATTTCATTTTGAATTTTGATCATTTCATCTAGCAACACTAGGACTCATGACAAGCATTTTGCAACCCACAAGGTTATTGCAAATTTCACTAAACACTAAATTTTAGCTAATTAAGAGATAAAATGTGCATCCAAATAATCTACTTATGCAATATGCCACTCCATTCAACAACCAATTCCAAACAAAGACATTCTCCAAACATTTCACCTACCTATCCATCATCGTGGTCTTATGACAATTGGATCGCCTTCAATATTTTACAATAACAACCTCTTTGTTTTGAATTGGAATCCCCATTCATATTCCTCCATCAATGACAATCAACCAAATTTTTTGTTGTAGTGAACTATTTCATTTTGCAAAACCATTCATTACCATTGAAGAAGTTTCCAAAACGCTAAACACAACCATTGAATGACTATTCACAAAAACCCACACTAAATTTCATTTCTAATCACATTGCTTCATCTAAAATATGGTGTATGAATGAGCCAATTTAATTTTTTATGAAAACCTACATATATGTACAAAAGTTATGTATATTCAACATAACATGAGTTGTTTGCCCTAACCACACCCCCATATAACCAAAACAAGTGAGCTCTACAAATAACCCAATATCATATTAGATAAAATATAAACAGAAAACTTTTTATTATTATGTTAACAACACAAGTTGACACTATGCCAAATACAATTGTGGATATATGATTACATTTATGATTTGTAATCATATATGACACACATGACTACATGATTTTATAGTCAACCAAAACCCATTGCTTGTAGGTCACAAGTATTTGATTTGACTATGGTAATAGAAATCACAAATGTCCATTTCGACTATGTATTAATGTTAAGTCATTTGAACAAATTGAAAACCCCCCACCATTTTTGACATGGACCAACTCTTTGACTATCTAACCATTATTTTAACTTGTGATAAATATTTTATTGTGTAAGTATTGTAAGTATATGTGTGTCCAAACATGGTGAATTAAATTGCTCATGTTACTTGTAGTAGAAATAACCATCAAATAGACTTTGATATATTGAATTTTAAAATATTATTTTGGTCAATATTTGATATGAGCGTGTTTTTTGACTTTGTTGCAATTGTATTGAACAATCACATGTTTAAGGGTAAATGCAAAGTAAAGTGGCTCATTTTTTGCGTCACAAGTTTGATTCTACAAATATTTTGTGTTTAAATGCCTATGGTGAATGATTTAATATTAAAACCATTAAATGATGACTCATATGAGACTAACAATTTGATTACGAAGACATTTGCAATTTTTTTTTTTGAAAGTAATGCATTCATTATCAATAGTGGATTTTTGGAAAAAAACATTTGGACTAGTCAATTGATTGGAGTGTTAAAAAAATCAAGAATTCATCTTGAATTCCATTCCAAATTGTTTATTTTGATTAAACATGGGTTGAATAATTAAATCATAAAGCTAAATGTGACATCTTATTATGTAAACCTTAACCAAATGGTGGTTATGAACTTTTTGAAAGATCAAAATTTGACTTTGTTTTCAAAAGTCCTTTTGAAATTATTTGTTTTTTCATCAAAACTTTTGTGCCCCATGGGAACATAATTGAAATATTTAAATGAAATTTTATTATTATGGATTTTATGGGTTTTTCTTTTAGGATTTTCAAAGTGATTTCACCATACTAGCTAACATCAACATTTTTTAATATGGGTTTTGACCTAATTTTTAGAGGTTTCATAAGTGACTAAAACTAAAATAGTCAAAGATTACACTAATGAAAACCTTAGGAATTGAAACCATATCCATATGGATCATTTATTAAAACTTGCTTGTGATTCTTGTAAAAGTTGTATTTACCTAAAATGAGCCATTAGACTATACATTTACCCTTAAAATAAGTATAAGTAGAATTCATTAAAATATAGGCAAATGTCATAACTTACAAAATAGGTTGCAAGTAGATGAAATATTAGATTTTTCTTACTTTCAAATTAATGTTGCATTAAAATGCACTTGTAAATTTCCATCTTCTTCTTATTATTATCAAAATGCATTAAACTTTTAATGTAACAGTATGAAAATTTGAACAAAATATTCATTAATCAATTTCAAGCATTATTTTTATTACACAAAAGTCCTTCAAATTTTGTTTTCAACTAGCAATAAACTCAATGGAGGCATATACATTTTCATGATGACATTTAACAATGATTTGAATATACTTTAAATTGTGTTTATGTTGAAATGTGCCATATTTTTCAACTACATTCTTAGGTGGGATACTTTTTTGGTCGAATTTACCATTTTTCACCCATCTATATTTCACCAAAACGGTGAATCTATAACTAAGTAATGCAAATTGTACCAATAAGTAGTAGGTACTATTAAATAATAGGCATTGCTTAGCTACTTAATAAACCTACTATTATTAAGTAGGTGGATTTATTGCTTAATATGGATTCCAAATTTTGGAATTTATGGATTGGGTACCTAGTACCTATTACCTAGTTCAATCCAAAATTTGGAAATCTAAGGCTCACTTTTTAAAAAATACTTATTTTAGAAAGTCAAACACATACCAATGATGAAATAAAAAGTTTAATGTCATTGAATTAAAAATAAAGTTCAAAAAATACAACTTGACAAGTTGCAACCATAGTCTACATCATTATGCACTATCCATTACTGAACTACCACACAAAGCTTGAGTGGCCAAGAGTGCATTTTTTTTTTATTCAATTTAATCGTTCTTACCAATGTTCTATTGTTATTAAAGTTTGGAAACTGCAATAGAGCTTCAAGCCTTGAGGTATGTTTGTGTTAAAATGACTCATTACATGTGTAATCAATATTGAATAACACACTTATAAATTTCCAACTCAACTTAGGATCCAATTTCTCACATAACCTAAATATTATCAAGTAAAATACACTCAAAAATATACCTTAGAAAAGTATCAATCATTCTATTAACATTTGAGGGAGGAAAAATCATTAATTTATCACTTGTAAACATTCTTGAGTTCATAAACAAATTGACTAAGAATTCTCAAACATGATCCAACTTTTCCAAAACATTCATACTATGAAAATTGAATAATGATTATAGATTATGTGGTTGGGGTGTCAAAAAAAAAGGTTTTGCAAAATATTCAATGGACCCCTTCAATTGGTAACATCTTTACAAGTTAATGACACATTCATATTGGAATTTTTATTTGGTTCATAGGTACATACATTACTAAAGTACTATTATATTCAAACCGCTTCTAATTTGAACAATTTTTAATTTTTTTGACAAGTTAGGATTTTGTTTGGGCCCATTGTGAAAAAATATTAAAGTGTCATGAATGTATTATTTCCTTTCACATTGTATGCCCCAAATAACTTAAGCATTAATGTATATAAAACATCCAAGTGTAGTAGGAACCAAGTGCCCTAGATTGAAATGTATAAGGTCCCAAAAGTGAAAAAAATTGGGGATTTTTGGCCATTGATAAAACATTGCCCACATTGCACGAATTTTATTATTTCTTTTTTCATAAATGAAACAAATAAATAATTTAAATGCCTATATAAAATTTGGAAGGAATTTATTTCATTTGACATGAAAGAAAAAAGAAAAAAAAACCAATCCTAAGTTTTGTGAAGGAAAAATTAAGTTTGGGAAGTTTTAGGAATACTTTTTGTGTTTCAAATGGGTTACCTCAATTATGCTTGGGGTTGGTTTTGGATCATCATTGGGATTCATGTAAAAATAAATTGCAAAATTCACAATATGCATGTTTATTTCACAAACCCTTGCATAAATGTAAAGATAAATTATAAATTTCAAAATGAAAAAATAAATTGTAGAACTCCAATTGTAATTAAAAACAAAAATTTTGTGTAATGGTTGTACACCACATCACCCTCTAATTCAATTCCTTCCTGCTACGCTTTTGGAAAAAATAAATTGAGTGTGATTCATTTTACCATGGATCTATTTCCCAATACAATGTTGTATGTGTCAATGTTTAACATAATTTGTTAATTTCTAGGCTTTTTAGATCAAGGACAACTTTTCATCATGGTATTTTGGGTTCATGTTTTAAAAAATGCTCATTGAATTTTTGAAGGGAAAATAAATCAAGTTTTTTAGATTTTAAATTAACTTGGAAAAAATTACTTTGATGAAAGTGGTTAATCCTTAGTGAATGAAGACCAGTTGTTATAAACAAATGAATTCATTAATAGTTAATTCATTAGCCTAGCGTCCAAGTTTGTAACTAGGTTAGGTTAGATTATTTAACCTAAATTGGGAACCTAAGTCAATTAAACCCTTCAACTTAATATGCAAGCGTGAAAGTTTGAACCCTTCACCTCCTCTCACCTCCATGCTTAAAGAAAAAATCTTTAACCATTGGACCAATATTTAAATACTAAGTGATATGAGTTGTCATCGCATATTATTATGCACATTCTTTTTTTAACCTACTTAAATATCTTTCCTACATATATTACCTTGTTATCCTACTTTACATACCTATTTAACTTAGGATCCTAATAAATTTAGGTTATTTTTAACCTAGTGTAGGCTATGATAGGCTAGGTTTTTAAATTAATTTAAAACTATTCCTAGGTTAGTGTAAGCTATTGTATGTTATTCCTAAGTTAATGTAAGCTATTTACCATTATTCCTAAGGTAGTGTAGGGTACTTTAGGCTATTCCTAAGTTGTACCTTATAGTATCATAAATTAAAATTGTAGGCTAATCCATACTCCTATGTTATTTTTAGGATATTTTACCCTAAGCTATTTTTGGCAATTCTGCCTTTGGTTATTTTATAATTTTAGGTTATTGTACCTTGGGTTAATTTTGGTTATTTTACAATATTCCATCATAGTTTATTTTCAACTATTGTAAGCTAATTCACCCTAAGTTTTTTAGGCTATTTTTGAATATTTTAAGTTATTTCACCTTAAATTATTTTAATCTAATCCAATTTAAATAATTTAAAGCTATTTAAAGCCAAACCACCCTAAGATCTTCTTAATTATTTTTAGTTATCCCACCTCAAGCTATGATAGGTTAATCCACTTTGTGTTATTCTATATTTATTTTTATTATCTTAGGTTAATCTACTTTGTGATATTCTAGGTTATTTTTTATTATTTTAGGTTATTGCACACTATACCATTCAAGGATAGTGTAGCCTAGGTTATTTTCAGTTATTTTAAGTTATTTAATCTTAGGTTGATATTCTAAATTATATCACCTTGACTATTTTAAATTATTTTCTGCTATTTTAAGTTATTCCACCCACAAGGCTCACTAGCTAGCTCTTCATTTGCAAGTGACCCTACACCCAAACAATCCCTTTGTATTTCATTTGTCCAAAACCCATAACATCCCAACAAAATGACATTAAAGTTTGAGGTTAGCTGAACCACATTGCAATTGATTTTGACATGAGCTCAAAACAAAGGAGGTTTTGAAAGTGAAAAAAATAGCTTTATTTTGATTATTGGATTTTGCATCAAGTCTTTCATTACCAATTTGGCAACCATGCTGTGATATTACCTTTGAGCTTCTTGATTTTGCTTTAGAGAATCGAGAAACCTAACAACATCTGGATACGGTTTCATGCTTATCCAGCCCCAATGCATGTTTGATATCCTGCAGAAAGCAGGTAAGGGGGCAACACTGGATTGAACCCATTGTCCTCAAGCAGGCTGCTGAATAATTCCTTGATTCACACACACACACATCCCTTGATCCTAGGCGTCAAGGTTGCTTACATACACCACCGTGGTGATGGCTGACGCACACAGTTGCTTGGCTGTAAAAGCCTTCCAAGGGCAGAGGGTTGTTGTTGTTGTTGGGCATATGCTGCTGCTACACAGGCAATACAATGACAAAAACTTCTCAAATGGGCGATAACAATTACTTTGGATAGTGGGTGCCCAGAATTAATGGAGGTACCAGAACTAGAGTGTCAGGAAAAGATGACGACGGCAGAAAGACACAAGGAAAAATGGTCGCCAAGGCAACAGCTCCTCTTTGATTTCGGGCAGTTTGTGCTCATGGGAATGAATCATCATCCCTCGAATCCAGTGTCAGAAGGTGCATGCGCAATCACCACTTCCTGTTGAATCTGTTGAACCGGTCAGGTCAGCTCAATGTTTCTTAACTTTTGTTCCCCCTTCCCCCACAGTCCAGTTTTGTTGGCCTTGCCTACCAAGGCAAGGATATGTGTTTACATTCATTATAGAGTATAGAAGCTTAATGGATTTTTGCCCCTAGGTACTTAGTAGGTCTATTTTTTTATATGAGGATTTTGAAAGATGATATTTTGGCTTGTGTTGAAACTTGAGATTGTTAGAGAAGGATTTTGGTTACTTTTAGAGGAGTTTTTGAAGATTAGTTATATTTTTGCATGGTGAAATATTTGAGTTTCCATAATTCTTCTTTTTCCTTCAGATACTTTTTAATGTAAATGGCAAAGCCACAGTGTGACACACCCCTTGTTTCATTTTTGTGTTGGTTACAGTGTTGCTGATTTGAAAAACAAATTTACAAAATTAAGGGAACCAAAAATCCCTGGTTTTTTAATATTTCTGGTCAATGGGAAGAAGGCCTAGCTGTCACAGCATGAGGCCTTGGGATCGGAGGGTGGAGCGTGCCATCTATGGCATAATGCCCTACCAGCAGGGCCTTCGCCAGCACAAAATCTCTCTTGGGTAGCCAAGAGCCCTAACATTATATTTGCCTATAGTTGTTTAATGTCACAATTATACATTGTCCCAGTCTGTTCTTTGCCCCAAGTTTTCCACCTTGTGATATTTGGCACCCATAATTACCAAGGGTCTCATAACATGCCCAATAGTTTTTTACATACCCCTAGCATCTGTAACATGCCTGAAACATCCATAACATGCACCCAAAATGAGTCTGGGAATGCCTAGGTGAACCAAGGGCAGACTGAGGGGAAAAAATTGCATAATTATAAATCCTGTTGAACTCTTATTTTAGAATGAAAGGAATTTAGTTGCTAAATTGCTGAGGAAGAATCTAAAGCAAGGTTACAAATTTTAACTGGAACCTAATCTCTCGTTGGTGAGCCTATGTAATCAAGGGCTTGTCAAGCAGTATGGTAGCTTCTGGGAAGGGGAACACATCTGCAGAGTCACAAATGGAAATGCTCTGACATTTAATTCAGCACCATATTCTTGCTGTGAAATACATGCTTTGTCCAGTAAGTAGATGTTAAATTCTCTTTGAAATTTTGTAGTGTATGCAGAGGGCACATTATAACATGTAATTTTTTCTCTGCCCCAAAGGCAGGCATTCTGAAAAAAAGTAAAGCCTCTCCCCTCTGATTTTTCCATCCATTTTTGTGTTGCATAACACCTGTGGGCGAGGGCATTACTGAAATTGGGCTCATGCTCAGATCTCATGCCCTTATTTCATTAATGCCCTTGCCCATGGGCTTTACCCTACACTTAACGTAGATAGATGTTTCTGTTTGGTGGAGATCAATCTCACACCCTTCCCCATGGGCTTTACCCTACTCTTGAACGTAGATACATGCTTCTATTTGGTAGAGATCAATCACTTGGTGAAATTGTAAGGTCCATATATCTCTCACAAATAGAAACTTTTGAGAGTCTGCATCACATAAAACGCCAATCAATAAATCAATGACTTCCATCTGAACTGGGCGGTGCGCACCCAAGTGCATTCCGTTTGCTTCACATGCAAGAGGCTCTGTAGTTAAGCCAGCTAGGCTAGTGTCTTTATGTTATGCATGTGCATGCACTCTATTGGGAATTCAATAGTCGTTAGTCATTGTCCACCACCATTTGCGGATTATGATGGTAGCTGCTGTGTTACAGGCATCATGAAGCTCAAGTGCAAAAAGTTTTTTCTTCAGTTGCCTCCAAAAAATCAAAACAAGCATGTATTGTTTTTGTATGCGAAGCTTTTTTGGCTGGTGTTGTATTCATGATTTGAATGGTGAAGATTGATTCTTGAGTCTTTATCTCAAACAGTCACAGCCATCTGCTTGCAAATTGGCTTATGGAGTTTAGGTCTAAGTTGTGACCACTAACCTTAAATTGAGCAACAAGTTTTCATAGAATTGAGATCCTAGAGTTTGTTTTCCTTTTGATTTTCTTTAGCTCATAGTAGTGATTGTCTTACATTACTATTCCATCCTAACAAACCATGGGAGACATAGGCTCCATTAACTCTCATAACAAGCTCATGGAACACGTGGAACCAACCCATGGAACAAGTTCTCATTTGTGGTACATTTTTCTCCCCATCCAACTCCCAAAACCCAACCCCCAAGAAAAAATAAATCTTTGATATTCATTGCTGATAGAGTTGCAATTGGAGGGAGCTAACGTCGTTTATGTCGTTTCCAGTCACTGATGGTGGACACTCAACAACACATATTTCAGCAACAGTACACTTCCATGTTGAGCCAACAACCACCGAACTTCAACATTCATATGCAACAGATGGGAATGATGATGACAGTCATCAAGGATACTCTTTTGTTGCGAAATAACTAGGAAATAAATGGTTTTTTGATAATTTTTTCTCCTAGCTCTTCCTCTTCACAAACAACATCAGAATTCCATTCATTGCAGTAGGACAGAATAATATTTATCCTACAGCAGGAGCCGAAGGCCTTGGCTCATGACACAAGTCTGAGGTAAACAATGGGGTTTTATCCATTTCAATGCAAAATATGTGTAGTATAGGTGTGACATATTATTATTATGTTGTTGTGGCAATATGGTTTCTCATCACAATATTTGCAATGAGGTAAACTGTGTGGTTTCATCCATTTGAATGTAAAAAATATGTCTTATATGAGGTAGTGACATTTTCTGATGTTATGTCAATAAGGGTTTTCCCCAGCAAAGCAATTGATCAATTCCTATGAAAGTTTTACTTACACCAATCCATTCTTTCGAATATGCAGCCTAGCCGGTGACTTATCCTCCTGGGGGCAACGAATTCTCCTGGAACAAGAGAATGTCGAATGTGGTAGTGTGGCATGTCTTGTTGGGTGTAATCCTGGACATAAGGAATGACAGGAATAAGTCTGAGTCACAACTTTTTATTCCCCTTCACTGCAACCCATTTCCAGGGGTTTTATTTTCAATTCTCTGATGTAGCCAAATTTGGCTACAGGTCAGAGAGCACAGTAAAAAATTTTAAGAATCCTGCTTTATTTTGGCGACCTGGTGGACCTATTGCCTAAATATGAAATAAAAATAAAAATCCCTCAAAATCTGGCTACCTTGGTGCATTTAAAAAAAATACTTCATATGAGTCACACTGGATTTTTATTTTTTTTGCAGCCAAGAAGAAAAATGGTGCCCCTTTAAAATGCACTCGACAGATCCAAAAAATGAAATATTTGCCAAAAATAAATCTCCTTCTGTTCTATCCCACACTTTTATTACTTGTACTACAACTGTCGGGGGCCGTGCAGAAGCGAATCCGTCCCGTCCTACCCCCTCTCTCAATATAACCTGTTTCCCGTCCTGTCTCGACACTCATCGTCTGTGTTGTGCTGCTGCGGCTGCTGTTGTTGCCCGCCGCCTTTCTGCCTTTCTCTCAGCTGGAGAAAGACCCCCAGCTGGAGTGGATCAGTCAGTCTCTTGATCTTTCTTGGGGATTCAGCGGCTTGCTTGCTGAGGATTGATTCTCGTTGTGAAAATCATCGATCAGACTTCCTGCACTAGGTTGATCCGGGGGTTTGCAGTTTTTGTGGCAGATATATCAGCGTATTACGCAGAAGCAGCTGCAGCTGGGCAAGCTACGAAGTGTTCTCATCTTTGTAAGTTTTTCTTTGACGTCATTCTTGCTCGCTTTCACTCGACTTTTTTTTCGTCTTCTTCTTCTTCTTCTTCTTCTCTCTCTCTCTCTCTCTCTCTCTCTTGGGAGGAATTCTGTTCTCTACGGCTGTTAGTTCTAGAGCTTTGCAGAGAGTTATTGTCGATCTTTCAGCGATCGAGTACAACGATATGGAATCGCGGGTGATCGAGAATCGATACTTAAGGAATTACAGCTGTTTGGATTAAAAAAGACGTTGCTCAAATTTTCGTACGTTGAGTCGAAGAATTTAGTCTTGAGATGAGATGCGTATGAGATGGCGGGAGCAATGTGATTCCATGTTTTCCATTTTGAATCTGAACGCAGGCGCTGGTAATTTTGTTCTGTGCTTTCTTTTCCTTTTTTCTGTTGCAGCAGACGATGGCGGCCAGTCGCTACGCAAAGGGCATTTTGGCCGTGACTTTGGTAGCCATAGTGCAGCATGTGCATGGCTGGAGCACGGCACATGCGACGTTCTACGGAGGCAGCGACGCCGCAGGCACTCAAGGTCAGACACGATTCTCCTTCTCCTCCTTCTCCAACATTCTCTGCAAGTGACGTCGAGTAGCGAAGTATCAGCAGTTCAAGAGATCATCAGCGATGTTCTCTCGAGTGTAATGCTGTCGTAGAAAGAGCGAACCAGATCACCTGCAAATGGAATGCAAAGTTGTACACTGCGCGAGGAGAGTTTGGAAATAGGTGCTCATGGCATTTTGATGTGGAGATCATGTATGTGTGCAACAGGCGGTGCGTGTGGGTATGGAAACCTGTACAACTCAGGATATGGGACCAACACGGCGGCACTGAGCACGGCGCTCTTCAACCAAGGACTGTCGTGTGGAGCTTGCTTCGAGGTCATGTGCCAAGGTAGTCAATGGTGCTTGCCGGGCAGATCCATCACCGTAACAGCCACCAATTTCTGCCCCCCGAATCCCAGTCTCTCCAATGACAATGGCGGCTGGTGCAACTGGCCGCTCCAGCACTTCGACTTGGCTATGCCCGCCTATTTACAAATTGCTGTATACCAGGCTGGGATTGTGCCTGTGAGTTATCAAAGGTACAGACGTTGTAGATGTCTTGTGGGATCGACTCCTCTAGTCCCATTCAAAGAAAATCTTGTTGTATGATCTGCTGGATCATGATCTAGCGCAATCCCAGCTTCTTTCTAGGTGCTCAATATCTCTTCAACACTCTACTCCAGGACATTCTTGAAGCTCTTCTTTGCAATCGGAATATGGTTTACATTGTTAAGTCTGTATAAAAACACAAGAATCTCAATTAGTCCTGAGCTTTCAGTTTCTAAAAGATCTTGGCAAAGCTTCCAATGCTTTAGTTGATCTGTTGGAAACAAGACTAAATCTGTTGACACAAGGATCAAGTCTGATGGTGCACTAGAAGAGATGTTATACTAAGTCTGTAAAAACACAAGAATCTCAGGGAGCTTCCCATAAATTTCTCAAAGGTTTCAGCAAACCTTCCAATGCTCCAACAGTTGATCTGTTGAAAGCAGCAAGTCTAGCGACACAAGGATCAAGTCTGATGGTGCAGAACTAGAGATGTTTTGCTAAGTCTACAAAAACACAAGACTCTCAAGGCGCTTCCCAGGAATCTTGTGGCTTCCAATGCTCCACTAGTTGATCTGTTAGAAGCTTGAAGTCTAGTGACACAACTTGGATCAAGTGTGTTGGTGCACAAGAGATAACAATTTTTGCTTTGGTCATGCATGGATCTCATGTATGGATCGACCCAGATTGTTTTTTTCCTATTGTCCAGTTTAAGTGCTTGCAGCTTGATGCTAACTGAGGATGGTTCCTTCCAACACAATACTTTGTTGTTACAGGGTTTCGTGCATCAAGTCTGGGGGGATTCACTTCACCATCCATGGACATTCATACTTCAACTTGGTTCTCATCACAAACGTAGGTGGATCTGGAGATGTGCAGGCACTATCCATCAAGGGCTCCAACACAGGATGGCTACCCATGTCAAGGAACTGGGGTCAGAACTGGCAAAACAATGCCAACCTTGATGGTCAGAGCTTGTCTTTCATGGTCACCACTGGCGATGGTCAAACTTTGACATCCATGGATGTGGCGCCTCCATACTGGGGCTTTGGGCAAACATACACAGGAACCCAGTATTATTGAAAACCTATAACCTCTGCCTGTATGTCATAAATATTTCCCAAAGTTTCGGGACAGTGAAAATAGTTAGTAGTAGTCTAAGGGCTTCGATTGATTCATTATTCATTCATGCAAGAGTTTCAAATTCCAGCTTTGTAAACACATGATGCTGTGCGGGTGGAAAATTTTCCACCCCTCTGATTTGACCCATTTAAAATTTGGAACAGATTTGGGACAGCAACCCATGTCTGTATGTAAAGATTTAGACGAGATAGATTCTGAGTCAGCGGAGCTGTGAAGTGTTCTTGCAGTTTGATATAAGAGCAGCCAAAGATGCAGCTAGAAAAATTAGGGTTCCAGCATGGTAACAATATGCTGGAAAAGCCATTACCGAGATTGATGGAGGGACAGTGTAAAAAAACTGTGTTTGTGCCAGTTACTTGTGTTATTTCACTGACCTGTGGCTGCTGAGGTATTGGCACATGTTCACCCACAGCCAACAAAGTAGACGGACTTCTGGAGCTACTTGATGGGAGCCTTTCAATTTGATGCAGAAGATTTAAATTGAGTTGTGTGTTTGTTTGGGGATTCCTGCATTTGTAGTAGGCTAGGCAAGTTTTCATTTTGTCATACCAAACACTTGTTAGCATGCTTTTATGTGTGTGACTTCGTTGATTCTAATAGTACTTTTTCAACAGATTTTCATTTTGTGTTTGTGCTTTGAGCTTGGATTCCTGCACTTATAGGTGAGTTTAATTTTCCAACATCAAAGTTTTTATGCATGTGAAACTTTTTAGATCCGATATTTTTGGGTGTCAATTTAGTAGTGCATGAAATATGATTTTTTGTTCAAATTGTTAGATTTTCTGTTTTCAACCATAATTAACCTCCAAGGAATCTCTACATAAATATGGTCTATATATGAGGATGTTGCTCCCTAAAACTAACGAAAATGGGATTTGCTTGTAAGTTGTATCCTACATTAATTGAGACTTGGAAGCAAATTCAACTGTGAGTAACAACCTTGATTCACATAATCATGTGAACAAAGACCCAAAAACAAATCCAAACAATTCAAATAAAATATGTGATGATACAACTAAGAGTCGCTTAGTTCTGGAATCTCTTTGCCAACTTGATAGTGATGGATCCATATAAATGGTGTGTTTCCTGGTTGTGCTCAAATATAGACTGAAAAGTTCTCAAACTTGAATGTCATGGACAAAGTAGCTCTGGATGTCAAAGCTCTTGAAACCTGGGAACTGGCCAACACTAGTTTGTGATTTGTACTCCAGGTCAACCTCATGGTCAGGTGACAAGTAAGAGGCTTCCAGTGTTAGAAGGTAGCTTACATCAAAGCAACTCAGCTTTAATTAGTGGTATTGCCTAGAGTGGGATGGCTCTAGGAGAAAGACTTGTCTTCAAGCACAACCAACCAGGCAAGTTTCATCTGCTTGTGTGTTGCTCCCAGTTGTGTGTGTATATATATACACATATATGTATTATGTGCGATATGTGCATGTGTGGCTTTCAAATCAAAATCACAACTTTTTACACTAATACTTCCACTCCTTGGGTGCAAGCTGAAAGTTTAATTTCAACATTGGACTTTGTCACCTAGTACCAAATAAAATGTCTTTGTAATAAATTGAAATTGAGCCATGAAGTCGCATCCACTAATATATGGATAGTTGTCATCCCTTTTTTTTCTTGTTCCCATTCCACTTGCAATGAAATTTACTCACTAAGTTTGTATTACTATTTTGTTCAATGAACTTTCCATTTTACAAGTTGCACTTAACCAACAACATATTTGATTTCAAATTCCTACTACACTCAGATTTGTTAAGTTTGCATTACTATTTCATTCAATGAACTCTCCATCTAACAAGTTACGCACAACCAACAACACAATTAGTTTAAAGTTCCTAATAAACTCAAATTTGTGTGCTTGGAAGTGCGTAACCTTGTAATGCAAACTCATGCTTGTAAGTGCACACGAATTTGAGCATGAGTTTGCATTACTTGTATTTGTAACTGCAAATTTTTTTAGATTGCCCAATTTGGAAGCATTTCTTTCAAGGGGGGATATGGTGGTCCAAATCTCCTCCAAATGCCAGAAGCTTCAGTTTGTTGCAACCTTCATATCTGAAATAGTGTGCTACACAAAAAGTGGACAAAACCAAACAAAAGTGTTCCAAAACAAAGGCAGTAGACTTCAATTCAAGGACCTTACCAGCTATCTTTAATGCCATGTGAGGTAATCCAACAGTTGAAATTCAAACATTTTATTACATTTCATTAGGTTAGACCTACACCTTGGATTGCAACACAAATCAAAACCCCACAAAGCAAATACCTCAGGCCATATTAAAACCATGACCAAGAACACCTAAGCAGTACATAGGGAAAGCATGCCCCTAAACTGTAGATAATCAAAGTTCTTCAATATTACTGAACCAATTTAATGTTGAGGTAATGTACATATATAAAACTAACACTTAAACCTACAAATAAGGGGGTATAAAGTAAGAGATGTTAGCAGCTGGGTCAATCATTTTCCTTCACTGACCCTTTCGGAGATCACTATATCATGTACATACTTACAAGTCCAAAGCCAGTTTCATACTATTTAAGGGTAGTATTTCATCGAAAGTATTGTGTATGTGTCATTATATTGTTGGCATGAAGATGCAATAAGCATAGATTTTAGCCAAGCCTCTTTTTTACCTTCTTTTGTCCTAAGTCAATGATATGTTGTTGAATTCCAGTTATGATGATAATTAGCATTGGTTTAGGTGAAACACATGTAAGGTCCAATAATATGGTTGTCAACTTGACAATTATATATAGTCATTAACTTGACAATTATGAAAACTATTCATATGAAATTTCAAGTCTTATTATTCCACTCCTTTCATCCACTCACCTACATATATGAAAAGATGAAATAACATGTATCTTTTAATAATAAAATTTCATGATTTGTTTGAATTTAAGTGAATTTAAGTGAATTTAATTGAAAGCAAATTAAATCCAATGAATTTGAATTTAATTTAATTCAATTCAAATCAAATTCAATGAGAACTTTGACCTTGCTACATTTAAAAGAGAAGAATATTGTGTTTAATTCAATTTTGAAATTTGAATTCAATTGAGTTCAATGTAACTTGAATTTCATCGAATATATTGAATTGTCAAGATGCTTATTGCATGCATAATGCAACACCACAAAGTAAGGGAATGAATCTTGAAATTGAAGCTTCAATTAACCATATCCACATTTACACAAGGGATGCATTTACATAATGAATTAAAAGGTATACTAAGTAAATGATGAAATTACAATAGTTTGGACCATAGTCAAAATCAACATTTCGTAAGTTAAAACATAGCTTACATAAGAAGGCTGCCCTCAAGAGGATGAAGGTACTAGTGTGTGTGCTAACTCACCCTGGTTGGAAACACCTCGTTTCATTCAACACAACTAATGTCCCCTTGTGTTGTTGGCCCAAGTCCACTAAACCTCTTGTAAAGGGCACCTTTGAGTCAAGGTGAGCTTAATTATAGAACTTCTATTGAAACTTGTTAATTAATTCTAACTTGGCCTTTGTGCTGATGCACACTACTAGTAATGATCAACTAATCAATCATGAAAGAAAAAAATTGATTTTGTGAAAATTAAGTTCCATTTGAATGAAAATATTGAATGACATTGCATGCACCTTGAATTGAGTTCAAATTTATTTGAAAAAACATGGAATGAAAATTGGTGAAAAAGATATCGAAAATCTGCTCTGAATGTGGTATTAAAAAAACTAAATTAAAAAGGCATAAATCCAAAAAGACATCTTTCACATCTCGTTATTTGGGAATGGGCTAAACAAATTTGGAGCTAGAATTTGATAAGACAAAATAATATGGAACCATGTAATCATCCTACCTAAACTAAGTACAATGAATCATTGTCATTATAATTAAATTTCTATAGACAAAAATCACTCAAAAATCAATAATTTTTGTTCCATTAATCTCAAAATTCTCAAAACCTCACCAAGCACTGTCCAGTGTTTTCAAAAGTGAAGGGGAACTCACCATTGGGGAGGGTTAGGGCCTGTTCACATCCAAACAAACAAACACCTCATTCTCTCATGGCAGAATCATCAGTGGGGCAGATTCTGCCTCAATATCACTATACACAAGACTATCACAATACACACTATACATGACCGCAATTGGAGACAATGATAATAGGATCTGACGGTGGGGAAGGGGAGGTGTTTTGGGTTTTGCTCTATGTGTCATTCATGTGAACTCAGCCTAAATACAAAAGGTAGCATGCACTTGGCCTAGAATATGCAATTACTTACTCCGCTTCTGCTGTATGTATGATTCATCTGAAAACCATAAGGACTGGGGACTTAGGAGTATACAATATATCCAGCTAAGGATATTTGATAAAATTTTGCATACTTTTGGGTAATTGCTTGGATCTCCAATTCAACTTCATACAGAATCTATTACCTTTTGCAAATTCACGTGTACTCATGCATGTGTATAACATAACTTGATAGTTTTGATGTTATATGGTATAACTTTACAATTTGATGTTATAGTTATAATACATATTATAACATCTAGAAACTAAATAATACATATTATATCATGTGAAATACTAGATCGTACCATATAATCACACAAAAAAATTATGAGGCAATACATATTATTATCCATTATCCATCTTCCCATGCATGCAAACATGTTTTGATCATTTATAGTATAAGAGTGCATGTGCTGAGAGAAAACCAAGGAATGGCATAATTCAAGACTTTGAAATAAAAATTCCAAAGGTTTTTGATGGGAGAGACCAATCAACCATTTTGACTTCATACCTATGACCTAAGTACTTACATTAGTGAATGCATATATAGTTAGTAAATAGAATTGAATTTCTTTTTTGAAAACTAGTTTGAACGTCAATAGGTTCAAATAAATTATCAACTTTAATGAAAAGTTACTTAGACATTATATTTAGATGTAACCTAGTTGCTTATGATCACTTAGGTATGATCAATCACAACTCCACTCAGCGGTTTTTTTGACCAAATATGAAAGTTTTAATTATGAAAAATGATCCTTTTATATTTCTAGACTATTTTATGTAATCTGGAAAATTATAAATTTTATTTTCAAATTTTGGCAAATTTGGACCAATGTTCTCCATGGAAAATCCATTACACAAGTCAAAAACATATAATTTTCAAGTCAAATTGGCAAAAACATTGCTAGTAAAAAACCATTCATCTCACTAATTGGTTGCTTTGACATGTCATAAACAATGGGTCATAAGTGACAACTTAAATCTATGACTATTGAATGACCACATAATGGGTTAAAACAGACAAGCATTCCCCTTGATAAGTTCTCTAAATTTTGAGTTGTTTACAGAAGGTAGATAGACCAGTGACCAAACACTTCAAAACTCAAAGGAGGTTGAGTCTTCACGCATTTTTCCTTTTCTTCTGAACCTGAAAGAACATTTGAAGCCTTCCACTTGTGTTTCCAATGCCCTAGAAATTTGTTCAATTCCGTAAAGGCATTGAGAAGATATGTGGTGTTTGGTTCAAAGGTGCTCAATGTTCAATGATTGATAAATTAAAACAGATAGGATTTTAATATTAAAAATTTTGATTGTTGCACCTTTGCTTCTAAATCCAAAAACAAGGTGGTCAAGGAACCTTCTTCCTTGCATCAAAGTCTTCTCTGCGTTAAAAGTAGAGACTTGAACAGGTAGGAGGAGCTTAGCCTACCCGCTTGCCTGCCTGTAAAAATTGGCTTTGCGGATCAAAAACAAAAATCTGGAACTCCCCGCGGCCCCTCTGAAGTTCTCCAAGTGTACGTAACATAGTTGACCAGTCTTTACCATTATCATCTAATTTTGTTATTTCTTCTTTCTAGTTAGTTGTGTGTGTCAGTTTTACTCTTTACCCTAAGGTAATTTGTAAGACAATAAGAAAATGGACAGTTGAGAGGAGAGAAAGGAGGAGTCAGGGAATAGTGGCTTGGCAAATAGGAAGATTGTAGGGATTCGAGCCACATGTAGTAGCAAATGGAGTAGAGAAATTGGCAGAGAAAATTTCAATTAGGGTTAGTTTTACTTTTTTGGTTTTGGTTCAAGCTTTTGGTTCACATTTTGAACTTATGTTTTAATGGAACCCTTGGGATTTCAGTGAGATTCACCGTTGGACCAGAACACATTGGCATCAACATGTTAGAAAGGGCTTTGAACCTTTTTTAGTTTTTTTCTTGAGGGTCTAGGTTCTCGTGGAAGATGAAAAAGTAGAGTGGCTTCTTAAGTGTGTGGGCCTAGAACTTGAAGATAATCTTCCCAATTGAAAATTTTGCCCCCTAAAAAAAATTAAAAAGATTGTCAATGTTGTATATAGTTATTAGAATGGATTGGGATATTTGTGAAGAGGGTATCTAATCCACCACAAATTGTTTTGAGGAAACTTTTGCACGGTATTATTTATCTCATGTCCTCTAAGACTAGGAACAAAGATCGAAGCCTATAATGTTTTAACATTACAATGTTTAGGTTGTGTTGAATCCAACATAGTAATGATTATGCCACTCGAGCTTTTAATGAAGTTAAGGTTTGGCTTTGGCATAATGCCCTAGCCAAGGACCTTCAAGCAGTTTCCTATATTTATCCTTTTGATCCATTTAGTCTTATGTGGTTGGTTTTATAGATTTAGGATTGCCGTATAATATTATGTAGTTTTTTAATAGGTGGGGTCTATGTTCCCATTAAGCCTCCTTCTTCATGGGCGCCAAATGTCCCATGTCCGAATGCAATCACAATAAAACGAGCTATAAAGATGTCGAATGGGCCATAAAAACAATCAAGATTGAAAATATATTTATGTTTTATCATTTAAAACCATGGCAATCATGGCAAATTGGTCATTTCTCATTCATATGAATATTAAATAATTAAAACCAAAAATCCATTTGATAAAACTTTAAGTTTAAATTTAAGACCTTTGAAGGTGAATGCCTATTTGTGTCATATTGACTTAATTTTGTAAAGGACTATCAAAGGGACTCATGTAATATCAAAAATTGATGGGGGAAAAAAAAAGATAAAAAATTGTTAACCACTTTAAAAAATCACTCATACCCTAAAATATGTGAAATTTTAAAACTTTAAAAAATTAAAGAACTTTCCAAAATTTATTTAAAATTTTAGAACTTCAAAAGTCCTTTACCACATATAAATGGGGTATAATGTACATGATGTTCAATAAGAGTTGTAATTTATAATACAAGAAAACATTAAAATATTTTAAATATTTTTTTGGTTATGATTTGAAATTCTTATCATTTTTAAAGATGAAACATAAAATTTACAAGGAATCAACACATTCAAAAATGCGAACAAAAAAAATGTCATCTACTTAAACAATTATATGCATTTCTCATAACAATTTGCAAAAAAAATCAAAATTCAAAAATTCATTCGCATGGACAAAAAAAATTTGGGCAAGAAGACATGTAATTCTTTTCTAAAGTAATGGTGTTGGTTTATTTTATCTTGTTTGTGCATGTCCCTTAGTTCATCATGTCCCATCAAATGTCACCCTTCCCATCACCCATTTAATTTATCATGTGTCACTATAAACAATTTCCACCCCATCTCCCATGCAAACCATGCATCTCCCATTAATTCCCCCTCTCATTTTTAAAAACCACACACCGCCCACTAGTTCCCCTTACTGGCCCCATCCCTTTGTGTAAATGTAAGGCCCCAACTCTACGCTTTACCAAACCCCTTTGATCATGCGCATGTAGGTTCTTTTCCCCTTCCATTCTATTAACCCTTTTAATTGCACATGATTAGACCCCCCAACCTACCTTCATCTCTTCAACACGTTTGCAATCTCCACCTAAAGTATCTTGCCCCACCTGTTGGTGCCAATTTACTAGTCAAAGGTTAGTTTGTTATCAACGTTTTTGTCAAGCACTTAATTCATCAAATTTAAACCCCCATGACCATCACTACTCGATACCTTCCCTTGTTTCCACCTTGTTTACATAAACTTGGACTTGGGTTTCATCTTTGGATTTCCTTGGGTCCTTTCATTTAAATTTTCGTCATCATCAATTATATCATTACATCCCTGCCATTCTATAACATGACGTACAAATGGTGTTTCATTTTCCTTTGGATAAACTAATGCAAGACCCTTATGATGTGGTAGTTTAGCACTTGTTCTTTTTATTACCCCAATGGTGTCTCACTTTGCCCCCTCATGGTGGGGCAATGAGGCATAGGGAAATGTAAATTCGACTTAAGTGTTTTTTAGCAAGCAATTAAGAAAACTTGTAGGAAGAGTTTTTTTTGCGAGCCGAAACTTTGGTGGCAAGTTCAAGTTTAATGCCTCTTCCCCAACATGATCCCTCAACTCATTAATGCCTTCTTTGTAATCTAGTTTTTGGATGTGCAAGGGAATATTTTAAAACAACTCATGCCTTGGCACCATTTCCCCCTACACCCATGTCTTCTAACACCACCTCCACTTTCACCACACTACACCTTGATTTAAACAACTACTTTCCATTTTTCCTAGAAGATTAAAAGTCAAACCAACATCTTAAACTTTCTTCTAATTCTTTCAAATTGGCATTCCAACACATGCCCCATCTATTGGCAAGAGGTTTTTTTAGTATGGTTTTTTAACACCTTTGATATTGGTTTCACCCAGAAGATTCAAAGGGGATTCCTTCAATTATTTCAACTTTGATCTCATATTGTTAAAGGTCACAATCCACCTTGAATTACAAGTGTCCTTAGTGCAGCCTACTTCTTAGCCATGACCAAGCCTTCAGGTGGAGTTCGTCCCATTATAGTGGGGAAACACTATATCAATTCACAAATCACATTTTATGTTTTCAATTTTTCGACACCTTTACAACACATTTCTCCCCACGCCAATTTAGAGTCACAACTAAGGGCAATTGTGAAGCGATAGTCCATGGCATCAGGTGCACCTTAGACTTTTACCCCAACTAGGTTAATCTCTAATTAAATGTGGTAAACACTTTCAAATTCGATGTTAAAAGGGGTCATATTTCAAAAACTTTGTGCAACAGGTGGAAACATCATGCAACTCATCCCTTTTGATTATGCATTTAATGCATTTGAATCACCTTTATTTTACAACCCTTGTAATTATGAAGGCCATGTCACAATCATCCTTTCTGCCATGGGAACTTACCAAAGTGATCCCTTGGGAAAGGCATTATTTACATTAGCCCACTTTAGGGCTTTGCGTTTTATATCCAATCATTTCCCTTCTTATCTATTTCCATCCATTACAAATGACACTCACATCATAAGTCCCTCTTCTATTGTATCATCTGCATATGAACATTTCTAGATTAAATTTTATGCAATAGGTCTTTCTATCCAACCTCATAAATGTGTAGCATGGTCACCTTCTGGCCTATCGCTTATCTTCAACACCCCATCTCAATTTACCACCCCATTAAAAAGAATTAGAATTTTGGGAGATCCATTGAGCATTTCATCGTTCATATCATCCATCATCAAATATGCCTTGTTAGAAGATGTTCGACATGTGGATCTTCTCCCTAAAATGGGTGATGTTTAGATAACATTTGGAATTTTAACTCATTGTTTCATACAATAGCTTTCATATTTCTTATGATGTACATTTTTCTTTTCCACCTTCATAAAATCCATTTATTTTAATTCTTCTTACTTTCAAATGTTTGGGCACCTCTTACGTCTAAGATCTTTTGATAACTTAGAAAGTCCTCTAACACGTAAACAAGCTTCTCTTGCAATAACTTTTGGTGGCATTAGGTTCATACCAACAACCACAATCGCCTGAGCAGCCTATTTAGGGAATTGGGCCTTTTGTAGCCTTAATCATAGATGTTCAATTTATGTTTGATTAACATGTTCTCTAACAAATATTTGAAGTCCATCATGCCCAAATTCTATCATGTTATGGCCCAGGGGTAGGTGTTTGGGTTACAGTTCAACCAATTTTCCCAAACTTTCAATTAATTTCCCCAATCTTTTCCACAATGTTTTGAATATGACTTGAACTACCCCATCCCTAAATTATAGGTGTCTTTTGATGTGTGTGCACACATCCCATTGACCCTATGGGTATCCACCTCTTACATTGTGTTCATGACAATGAGTGCATTGGAACCCATGATGTAGTTCACGACACCTTTGATGCCATTGTGCAAAATGTTAGCTTCCACGTGGGGTGAAAACAATTACATGTGCTTCCTTCAAACATGTTTAATTCATCTTGTCAACGAATCGACATTGTGCTCACCAAAGATGACATTTGCACCTTAGTTGACATTGTCATTACCGACCCAACACGAACAAATTTACTTTTTCAATCTTGCACTACCCAAGGATTTGTTGCTTTTGATGTGGCTCAAACCAAAAAACAAAACTATCACGACCAACACCTTGCCAATCAATTCTTCCTTTAGCAATAGAGGTATTTGGATGTTTACGTAAGTAAGTGCATGTGCTTTTACACAATTGCGCCAATGCCATTTGGAGTTTGAAAGGACCAGAAAGCCTTATTCTTTCTATTTTAGTTATTTTTCTTCAACAAAATAATTCAATCACATTGCAAAGGCTACAAACATCCTTCATCTTAGGTCGGGCAATAGCCATAGGCTTAACTACTTCTTGACTTCCACCCCTTTAAGACAAATCTCCCATCTCCATGACCAACTTATTGTAAGTGGCCAATTTTTCATATGGAAAAATATGATTGACTTATTACAAGTGGTTGGTTTTTGATATGGATAGGTTTTGACATGTAAATTCTCCCTTTTTTCTTTTCTTATCCTTTTGTACATTTTTTTAATTTACGATGTGTTTATCAATAAAGTTTTGCATAGTTGCACCAAATACGTTTTGTAAAGTCTTTGTTGGCACACCCGTCAAGTTTTAAATCACTCAAAATGGACAAAAAATGAGAAAAGTATGGGACTAAAATTATAGACGGGTATAAAGCTAATTTTTCAAAAAAATTGAAGGAAACTACACTCATCATTTTTTTGTGTTTTTTTATTTTGGTCCTTTATTTCTGATGTTCAAAGTAAATTTGTAGCCCTTCAGTGTGTGCCTCCAATGACACAAAAATCACTCAATTTGGTTAATGAATGAAGAAAAATATTTGAAATTGTGTGGTGATAAGTCTGTGTTTGGTGATGGGCAATTCTACCTTAGTTGTTTTACCCTAGTTGTAATGTTGTGATTCTTGTGTTTTTTTCTTCCAGATGTAGTTATCATTTTGTGCAATGCACCTCCCTAAAAATATTTTGTGCTTTCAATTTTGCATGAAAGGGTTTCCTTATACCTTATCCATTGGTCCATTTTACAACACATGTTTAAAATGGATTACAAGTGGTTGCAAGGTTTTACACTAGACTTCCTTTAAAATATTTTGGGGTTCTTCTTCATGCTACAAAGAAGATACCTGATACAATTTATTCCACAAGAGTACTAAATAGTTTAATCGAATACCATATAGTGAACTACACCACTTATACATATGGGCATAAACATTGCACCTTCAAATGCATCCATATGAGTTGAATGACCTTGTTTTGGTGATTGATAACATGTGTGTGAAACTAGATGGAAAATTGGGCAAAGGTACCTACCACTTGATGTTATTCCCCTATTATAACACACCAAATCCACATTACCGCACACTGTTGTTTTCCATAGTAACACACAAAAACCTTATTGGCACATAGTGACATTTTTTATTTTTGCACAATAGCACTGGTATCTTTTGGGTATAATGTGCCCAACGGTAGAATCTTGGTGTGCATGCCAGAGTGTGGCAATAAGGTTTTTCTTTATGCAATGAGGTATGCAACAAAAACATGTAAATAATGGAAAATTGTGAATTCAAATTACATCAATTCATGTAGGTCACAAATTTTCACATACTTATCATATTTGCACATTTTGAAGATTGGGTTTAGAAGCCAACATAAGATAGGTGCTACATACCAAATTTCACCAGGAAATATATTTGTATAAGGAAAATATTCTAAAACATTTTCTTGAAAGTGCAATAAGGGTCAACTACTCTAAAGGTATTATTTTGAAGGTTGACATAATTAAGTAATATATATGTGAAAGTAGTTGTACATTATTAAAGATATTCACAAATTCACCTTGTCTTCACCCTATTTTTCAGCCTCCTTTCACCCCTAACCCTTCTTTACTAATATTCGGAAAGTAATGAAAGTTTATTAAATCTCAATATGAAATGCTAAAACTTGGTATGAAATGTTGAATCTCAACATTTAATGCACAAGGTTCGAAAATAATTATAGTAATTGTACATGTAAGAGTAATGAAAATCTATGTAGCAAAAGTGGAGCTGCTCAAGAAAAAAGAAAAACAGGGTGAAACTTAAAAACCATCAAAATTGATGGTTTTGTGAATTTCACCCTTAGTTGAATGTGCATGTATTTTTAAGCAGGTTTTTTTTGAATCTAACCTGGTGTATGACTAAAATCAGAATATTAGCATTGTCTTTTCCTAACTTTACAAATATCTCTAATTTTATGTGGTTAGAAGGTGAAGTGATGGAAGTGATTTAGGTGTAACCAAAAAAATGGGGCTATATAAACTCCCAAAAAACACATTTAACATACATCCAATTCCAACACTGGTTGTACAAACAAGATTCATGAAATCCATAATTTATCCAACTTTTCCATTATTACATGTTCATGAAGACTAATTATCCCATGTTATCTGATCATTCCAATTTCACTTTCTTGAACTTCAATCAATCAAACTGGCATATTTGGAGCTTCCTTCAACATCAATATAATCAATGAATAAACAACTATGGCAATTTAAACCAATCTCATTCAAGCCATTCCCATACCCACAATTGCTAATAATTTCTTTGCAAATCACACAGTAAAACTTTTGAAATCATATAAAGCCCAACTTGGAATGTTGATGTCTTTGTAATTTGATGTAATTAGATTATTACCTATGTAATTACTTAATGGTTAAGTTTGGTGATTTATTTATTAGTCGGATTTCATAATTTAATTATGATTTGGTCATAATTTCAATTAATGTGCTTGATTTACACATGATAATTCATGTGAAAAGTCATGTGCATTGATTCATACATGATAATTCATGTGCAATTTTTTTGCCATTTTATTATGCATGTGAAATCACATAGGGAACCATGGGGGGCCATGCGATGTGTAAACTTTTTAAAAATTCTTGTTTAATTTCCTTTTGGTTAGTATATAAGTGGGTGTTTGGGACCTTTGGAAACACCTTCACTTGAAGAAAATAAGTTATTTTATGAAGTGCAAAGTTTTATGGAATATAATTATGAAAGATAATGAGATTTTAATTTTGAATTGTTTTTGTATAGTTTATATGTGTGTGAAATTCATGGTAGGAGAATGGTGTGACATACTAACTATACATAGAAAATAAAAAGGTGAGAGAATATTTATGCAAACAAGAACATAAATTTTTACAACTATGTAATAAACATGCATAATTCGATCCTAAACCCGCTTGTGATTTACCTCCCCATTCATTCTGCAATACAAACTTAAGAAGTTTGACAAATGTTGTTTAACACCAACTAGAGGAATTGTATAAAACCCAATTAAATCGTGTAAACACACATTTAGGTGTCCCAAAGTGCTGGGTATTTTATTCCACAATCTAAAACAATCAACATCGCCACAACAATAATTAGTCAAACATGCTCCTTTGCTAATTAGTCGCTCACAAAATCCCTAGATCTCCCATCATTACCCTGACAATAGATTTATTGACAATAGTTTTATTTCCGTGAATCCACACATATTCTTTCTAAGAAGTCAACTACACAGTGAAAAAGCAAGATAACCCTCCAAAAAGATATCACAACCTACTAATTATAGGCATTTCTACCTTAAGCACAGGTCCAAATTCTGCACCAACCTCTCCATACAAAATCACACAACACCAGTCAAAATACTAAGCTTCCAAAACACTGCCCCTTTGTAGTCACGCTATTCCCTTGCTCCATAGCTCAAACCATTCTCCTCCACACAAGAGGAAAACAACAATCATTCTGCTAATCCCGAAATTCTCGCATAAACTTAAAAACAAGCTTATCAGCATATCAAAGCTCCCTCCAGGAAACCTCTTTGTGAAGAACAAAACAACAAAACAGTGGACAGTTTCTGTCCCCTGTCCAAACATAAACCCTAAAGACCTTCCATCCATACTTTTCTGTTACACAGGGTTTTATTTTTGGAATTTTGTGATGTAGCCACACTGGAAATGATCCTCAACAAGAAGATTTAGCCAAATTTGGTTATAGACCAGGTATAAAATTAGAAATTTTAAGAATCCTTTTGTATCCTGGCTAACTGTTGCTCCTGGCTAACTGTTGCAATCAGTGGGTTTTTTTTCCAATTTTTGGATGTTGCATCATTGGGTAGCATCTCAAGAAGGTAAATGGCAACAGCACAGGTACGATAGTTAAAAAATTTGTAATCAAGCTGGTCTTTAGTGACCTACACAAGCAACCCTTCTAAATCTAGGGAACCCAGTCGTTGCTTCTTTGGTGGATTTTTTCCCAAAAAAATCAGAAAAAGTCTTTGTAGGGGTTACATGTTTGACAAAATTTTCACACAAATTGTTTTTTGGACTGCAACCTGTTGTAGAATTTTTGTTTTTAATTTTGAAATTTGGCAAAGTAGGGCCATTTCTTTAACCAAAAGAATCCTTGGTACATGTCAAAATCATATTTTTCAGGTAAAAAAAAATGCAAATATTCACCCAAAAAGAAACACTCATGTGATCATCTCTGGTACACGAAAAGACCTAGTCCAGTAGATGATCACTTTTGAAATTCTCTTGTACAACCACTGGCAAGAGCATGACAGACATTTGTTGTGCATTTTGGAGTCGCCCAACATCAGCAATATAATTGACTACAAACTATAATCTGGATGAAATTCAGGCTTTAGATAGTGCACAAGTCAGTTTGGACTTTGGACCTGTACATATGCATAGGATACTAGCATGGCCTGTGTCACTGGTTCAAGTGTGAAACCGACCTTGACAATTAGAGCTCAATTGGTAATAAAATATTATAAAATATATATTAATTTCCATTTACAAAAA
Organism: Sphagnum contortum; assembly: GCA_963920785.1. Classification (NCBI taxonomy): domain Eukaryota; kingdom Viridiplantae; phylum Streptophyta; class Sphagnopsida; order Sphagnales; family Sphagnaceae; genus Sphagnum; species Sphagnum contortum. The sequence goes on from OY987283.1 coordinate 1,039,216, forward strand.
TTATTCAAAATTCAATATCTCTCACACCTTAGGTCTAAAAATTACAAAATCAACTCCAAGAAATTTCACTCATCCAGGGTGTTCCAATACCAAGAAATTGTCTCAATTTCCTTTAAATACTTATTTTTAATTTTGTTGAATTTTCTTTGACAAAATTGTTCATTATCAACAACACTTTCACAATAGGTCTAAACACTACAAACAATCACAATGCACCTATTCATCAAGATCTCTTTAGTGATTCCAAGAGCACAACAAGGCCACTATGGTTTGGGAGATCTCACCTTGACAAACAAAACAAACCACCTTCCTCAATAGATAGTGGTTTCCAAAAAGGACCAATAAGGAAATATGATTAGCTTTGAATCACCAGTTCAAAAGATTGACTTGTGTGGTGGCATTTAACTAATCTTCACTCTACACCATCCAATATTTCATGTATATGGATGGAGATAATGAAACAACTTGCACATTTTTGGATAGAGGCTCACGTTGATAGAGGCTCACATACTGAAAGTGGGTAATTTTTTTCCCAAAACAAAAGAAAACATGATTTAGTTGTGATGAGTTTTAAATATGTAAAGTAACTCATAAAATGCTTAAGGGTTTGAAAATTATTATAAATAATATATTTTGAACATGTGCTAAATATTGATTTTCAATTTAGACATTCACTCGTAGTTGGGCTATATTTCTCAAGTGTGAAGCATTCTATTATAATTGAATCTTGCAATATGTGAGGTGTTGATCTATTAATATGTTAACTTGCAATTTTTAAAAGCTTATCGTTCTCACCATAAAACCCATGCATAACTTTGTCTTTTGAGTTGTACATAAGCATACAGGTCAAGTGCTTGTCTAATAATGAACAAAACCTGGCCCAACCATTGCTCACATTGCACTCTTAATTTATCTTTGAAGAATTACGAAGAAAAATGTTGTCATTCAACAAATAATGAAAGCTTGCCACCGTCATTTCAATAGGTAAGAGTGACAATTGGAAGTGAACTATCTTTGGATCTAACTGACTCCTTAGATGTTCTAAGGCACGTTCCAGTACCCTTACCCACTCTTCCCTCCCACAAATATGTGAGGTTGATAAAGAAAATCAAAGTGAGAACCTTCATTTGATGAAATGATGAGTTCTTAGCAAATTTGGCAACTGCTGCTGCATTCTAACAAAGCCAGTTGTTTGATTTTTGAGAACCACCGGTCCTTGTACATACCATACCTTACTATTACTTACCAGTTCCCTGTTCCAAAAAAGAGAGAACCACCCAACACTTGTCCAAATTCAAACTACAAACCAATGAGTGCAACTAATGTATTGTACCTTGCGTAAGGTCCTTGTTCTTTTATTAGTGCAGGCAATTAAGGACTAAACAATATGTCCTCCTTGCATGCTTTTGTGTCTCTTTGCAGGAACATGGATGAGTACTCTTATCAGCTTGATTCTAAGTTGTCCACAAACAATTTTGTATGCTATGGGGGGAGTCCAACCAGGTAATGTAAAGACCTGGTCCAAATTTTTTAGTGTTATTGTAGGGCATGTTACCCAGCATATTTTTTCCTCATTGTCAGAAAATGGGATGCCTACTCCAGCAAGTAAGTGTCCCATGCATTCCATTTTACATTTTCCCTTTTTTTTAATGATACCCAGTACGTACTCACTGGGTATCATGAAAAGAAAGGGAAAAAACAGAATAACTCTTTGTGCTAGGTAAAACCCTGGACCATGGGCTTTCCTGGAATTAGGCCCTCACTTGGCTCCACCTCATGTGGGCCCTTATTCTGATAAAGCCCACAGCCTCAGGCTTTTACACTACACAAAAGTAGAGGGGGACAAACATCCACCAAGAGAAGGCTGGCTTGTAAGCACCAAGGACAAGAATAATGGGCTGGGTTGGCCAATGGGACTAGAAAGGGCCTTCTCCTAGGGGCAAAGAACTAAGTTTATCCAAGTAGGTACACGAGTACCTAGGTTGGTGGGACTGGGCTCGCAGACCAATGCGGACTTGATAGTCTCTAAGAGCAACTCCGAGGTGCTCCGTATGTCACTCAGGATAATAAAATTAAATGTCTCAGTTTAGTTGTTTTGTTTTTTGGCAACCCCACCAATAAAACTGGACCTGCAACTGCATATATGTGGGGACTACTAATTGCAAACCACCTGGACCAATCATTGTGATCGACCAATCAGAATTACTGAGCTGCAGTTAGGTCCAATTCATTACACTCTTTATTGGAGGTGCACAACTGTGTTGCGCCTTTCACCAACCACGGCAAGCTGGACGAATTTGATGCAGAAAAACCAATTTCCTGAGCTAAACCGGCACATTTTGACTTTTTCGCAATAAATTTTACTGTCTGTAGTCACATACTGAGCGCCGTTGGAGATGCTCTAATGGGATTCTACTGGGGCCAGAAAGCCAGCCTTTTCCAGTTCCGTACCATGCATGTCGAATTTGGTGCCAAGGATGCACAAAAAAGGCGTGCCGGAACCCTAAGTTAGCGACAGACACTTGGGACAATGCATGAAAACAAGGAAGAAAACAAAGTAGGCTAGGTCATTTTATAATAATAAGCCAGATATATATGCACAAGTTGAGAATTTTTAAAACATAATTAGGTCGAAATTCTGTCACAAATAAATATTGATCTATAATTTTTTCAAAAACATACTGAAACTTTGGGAGCTAGCCTAGATGTTTTTATGTATGTCAAGATGTCGAGTAGCCATAAAGGAAGGGTGTATCAAGAAAACCTCTTGGGCACAAGAGACTCACAGTAGAGATAGAAATCTTGGAATCAATTCTAACAACTGCCATCCTTGAGACTACATATCCAGTATTACTAGAATTTCTCTTGGTGCTATTGCTCTATCAGAACAAAATTCAACATTTTGGTGTGAATTGTCAATTGGCACATACCTCGTGATCTCTTATTAATTTGTTATAGTCGTAGCAAATAGTTTGCTACCAAGTCCACACATTATGAGTCCAAAATCTAATGAAGTATAGTTTGAGGTCAAAACCCTTAGTGTTTAGTCAGTCCATATGAGTTGCTAACCATTTTCCTACAAATGCAACAATGCAAAATAACATTTGACCCAATCTTTAAAACATCTTGATCTCTATGTTTGGACTAAAGTATGAGTACGTATACCAAGTTGATTTATAATCATTCAAGAAAGACAAATTTTTGTGCAGATATCTGATATTGGCTATGAATAGATTTCTATTAACTTCCCACTTATGTTCTTCTTTACTCTCGTTCTGCCCAACTGAAGGACACCCCTCCAAGGCTTCTGGCACTCATTTAAATACCTGCCCTACTATATGGATTAAGGAGAGGTTCACCCAAGTTCCCCATTCAAAATGCATAATTATCCTTCTACATGCCCCTATCTCTACACCTCGGACTTCCTTCTATTCGTCATCAATCTTCAACATCAACCCCTTATAGAATCTATTACTAATAAGAACATATTGCCTGCCATAGTGTGATCATTGTGCAATGAAATTTAGATACAACAACTGCAAATCTCAACAAACCCCACCTATCATCCTTTGAAAACAGATCAAGAAAAAAGAAAGACGTACCTCAAATTGTGTTTGAATTCTCCTTTTTATCATGCTTTCCACCATCCTACTTTCCATATCTCCATTCAATGTTGCAGCTTCCTCAGCCATCCATTACTTGTTGTCAAATTATTCCACATAATACACAAATAAACAAAGCTTATTACCCATGTTCAGAAGTCTCTTTGAAATAGTGATTGTTACTGTTAACAAATAGTGACGAAATAATTTCCACCATTAGCATGCAGAAAGTTGATGGCCACTTCAAACAAAAACCAAAACCCTAAAAACTTGTTGTGTTCACATGAGAAAATTATCCGATTGACTTCATGTCCGATCACAATCCTGCTTCGCCTTTGGATCACCTATATAGGTGAGAACAGAAGAACTTTGAATTAAACATGTAGGATAAAAATATGTTACTATTGGAAACACCCTTGGGGAACATGTTCAAGAATAGGGTGGGAACACAATTTTGAAAAATTATGCCCACATACCTTCTATCCCCCATCCCCCCCAAGAAAAAAATGAACCTTCATGTTAACATGTTTGTCATTTCATTGGTGGCATGCAAATTTTATTTTTAAAAACTAATTGTCACCATTTTTCACCTAAACTAATACACATTCTTAAAAGTATGTGTACCTATTCATCCTTATACTAATTATCAAGGCGTGCACCCATAGTTAGTTTGTTTTGTTTTTTTTTCCTTAGAGGAGTCGTTTGATTGGTCCACCACCAATGTTTTTGGAATTCAAGGCACTTCCCAACCTAGAAGCTTAAATATGCCCCCCCCCCCCCCCCTCCCCCCCCTTTTAAAACATGGCAAGCCTTGTAAGGTGAGTTGTTGTTCGGTTGGGTGATAACAAGTTTGACCAAGGCTTGTTCCAAATCATAAGTAGTTGTTCCCACCATGAATTTCATTAAATGCATGTCATTTTTCGTTGTTGACATTTTATAAAATCAATTGACAACATGTGGTTACTTGTCCTACCTAGGAAAATGATTGAATTAGTTTTGAAATAAAATAATGTCACCAAAATTATATGTTCATACAATCATTTCAATGTTTAGTGATTAGAAGTTATGTTTGGCCTACATATTCTAAAGGTTATTGGCCTTTAAATATCAAGGTCCCATGTGCTTTATTCCACAATTCCTTCATTATACAAGTATGCGAAATTATGTGATTAAAATACAAGGAGGATAGAGATCTAAAGGTAATAAATTATTCTTTTGAGGGTAAAGGTAAAAAATGATATTATATGGATAAAAGCATGATTAGGTGACTTACTTTTAACATTTTGAAAAGATCACATTTTGTATTAGTTGAAAATTTTGTAGTTATAATAATTATTCAACTATAAATATTATAATCATTTCTTATGATTTTAATCAAAAGTATTATGAAACCACCATGTAGATATCACATGTGATTATTCAAAAATCAATGTGAAAAGTTTGAATATTTCAATATGAAATAAATTATAAATGAATAAAGATGATCAATTTCATGGCATTTTAAAAACATTTAAATCAAAATTTGTTGTATTGAAAAAGTTTCAATGCATCTTGTTTTTAAATTTGATGGCGGTTTATTTTGAATTTTTATTTTGATATTATTATGAAACATTTTTTGAATTCACATTTTTTCATTTTATTTGGATGACAAAAGTAGTCTCATCATTTCAAATGTCCATTATGGTTCATTTTTACTCTAATGATTCTAATGATACCAAATTTTAAGTTATACATTTTTTTTCTATTGAAGCATGAATGTCTAATTGTTAGATCTTTTATCATAGAAGCCTACGATTATAGAACCATTATAAAAGTCACAAATTGAGGAACAAAAGTTTGAAAAGAAATGGGCAAACATGCAAGTGATTAATAATCAATATTAAATAAACATGTTTATTTGATTGGAAAATCTAATAAAAAAGGACTTTGTTTGGATAAGCATTAAAAAGACCATCCAATCATTTTGGACAAGTCAATTTCAATATGTATATTGTGATTAGGGCGGTCTCTTTAATTGGTAAATTAATGGACCATTTGACTAGTCCTTTTGGATTGGTGGGTAATGGGCCATTATAAAAATTATATTTTTGTGGTTGATAGGCATGTAGTTAATGTGTTTAAACAAGTTGCAAAAGGTAGGTAGGTAAATGATTGTCACAAATGTTAACACCATAAAATTCATTCATCTGAATGTTCATCCATGATTTGTAATTACTTTGTACCTAATTCTTAGTTTAATTTCAATTCATTTATAATTAACTTTTAGTTCATTTTTAGTTCATTTATAATTATTGTTTAGTTCATTTCTAGTTCACTACTGATTAACTCTTAGTTAAATCTTAGTTAAAATTTAATTCACTTTTAGTTAACCTATAGTTAAATATCATGTTCATTTTTAGTTAACTCATAATTTATTATTAGTTTTTCATATGGATGGACGAACCACACATGGGTGCACATGGCTCACACATGGGTGAACATGGGCCACATGTAGGTTGGAAGTTCGTTTAGAAGTTTGAGCTAGATGCCCAATGAATATAAATAAAAATAGAATCTTGCATTACCTTTAATGTGTTCAACATCAAAATTCTTGCATTACCTTTAATGTGTTCAACACCAATTTTGAGTACATTTTTTTGTCACAATTTTGTTCTATTATTATTTGTTCTTATATAAAATCTTGTTGGATTTTTGTTTTGCACACATCTTGTTCTATTTTTCTTTTTTGGGGGTTATTTATATTTGGAAATAAACATGCCCTTATTCTTGTTTTGGTTTAAAAAATCCTATAAACTTGGTTGTTTTTGTGTTTGTGATATAGTGATAACCCATCTACATAGCTTATTTTACCTTTTACGTTTGGGTGTTTGCTTGTTGTTTAGGGCATCCCCAAGTCTTCGGTCGAATGTTGTTTCGAAAATTATTAATGTGGTAAACTTACTTGTTGACCCGCAAGCTTCATCAAGTAATATAGTAGTGCTAAATCTTAGCTTATTTGTTTTATGCTATTTCATGCATTAGGGTATGAATTTTATTGTACCTGGAAATGACTTTCCTTTTCTATTGTTTTCCTATTTTAATTTAAATAAGGCTATGAGTTGGATCAAGATTAGGTGCGCTCCTAGAACCTAACCTACATACTATAATGGCTAGCCCCTTAAGAATGTACATAAGTTACAAATATAAGGATTTGAACCCTTCACCTTCACAATTATAATCCAAATCTTTAACAAATGAATGACACCCTCATAAGGTTAAAAAAAAAATTCAAGTTTATTTAACATTTTTTTTACACTATTTACATAGGGTAATTAAGAAAGTTAATTAATTAATAGGGTGGAGGTAAGTAGGTTGTAACATGGTGGTAGCCCTAGGTTACTTGTTTAACTTAACTAGCCTAGGATGTCCCATTAGACTAAAAACTCTTTGGGCATTTTGATAAGGATGTCAATTTTTTTGTCCAACGTGATTAGATGTCCCAAGGTGTATCTAAGAGGGTGCATCCAAAATGATTTTTGTTTACATGATGTTGTAGGGGAAAAGAAGGCCTTGATCTTGACCACTTTAAGTTTCACACAAACAACTCATACAATTGTAATCACCACCTTAGACATTTACACAACTTTATCGAAACATATATGCTCCATAAGAGGACAACCATAACAACCTTAGCATCATAGGATTATCTAGTGAATCAAACAACCCTAACATTGCATCTCCAATTATAATCTATGCAACTCCAAGCGGTGGCATTGGCATAATCAACATAGAATTTGAAATTTGTTTTGATGGGATCAAAATTCTCAATGTTCTAGTGTCCTTTTGAACTTTTAAAACCTTATTGCTTACATGTTTGATAAATATCCACCCCAACAATCTCTCTCAATCACAAGACATTTGCAATCCTAGTATTCATGCAACTCTCATCCCAATTGAGAATGTCCCATTCATTTCTATTTTAATACCATCACTCATTTATTAAATTATTTTGTAATACTTTCATTGCTACTTTCCCTATTGTTGTACTTTGATTGTTGGATTTCCTTTTTTCATGTTAATGATACTAGGTTCTTTCCACTATCCAATCCCCCAAAACACATTTTCTTTGGGCAATGATCTTTTATTTCCCAAATGCAACCCCACATAACTCTTTTGATCCCTTTACTTAATTGCATCAATGTCATATTTTTATGCACCCGTAATTAAAGCTCAAACTTCTTCATATTCTTCATCATTTCCTTTCAATCATCCCATATATTCTTATTGATTACATGAACCATTAATAAAATTGTTCTACTAGGTGCAATGGAAAATAAATTCTAGCAACACAAATTTATATCAAGCTTGTTGAGTTCACTTTTTTTTATATGATTCTCCTAAACAACAATTGTACTTTTCATAATTTGGAGACCATCAAACACATCAATCATAAAGTATTTGGATTCCTTGAAAGCACCAATGTGCCTCCTATGAACATCCATAGAGATTTTTATTCACACACACAATGATGCAACACCATACAACAGTTGAATAAGGCATGATATTCCATTTTCATCACCTCTCCATCAACACACACCAAAAGCATGAACATCCACCTACAAAACACAAACATACACAAAATAATAATGTCACAAAATAACTTTCTACCAAAAACTATCTCCTTGCCACTCCCATTCATCATAGATACATTCCATCTCCAGAAAATTGACATTCCCAATTCACATTTTCTCCTTTCAATCGAAAGTAGATAATTTAGCCTTCCTACTTATCCAATCCCTACATAACTGCATCCTTGTCACACATCTCCATTCCTTCATGTTTCTCTCCCATATCATTTTTAAAAAAAATCTCAATTCCATGTCACTTTGGGCAACAATGTGTTTTGATTGACTCATCACACAAAAAAACACACACAATGGACATTTCAAAAATTGAAAATCATGTAACCTTTCATTTTGGTCTCACTATACAGGTTCCAAGGGTAAGATTCAAAGGATATGGGTTAACGTGTGATGCTAGGATTGGACAAATAGGCAAGCTAAAATTAGACAAGTAGGCAATTTGACAATTTGTTAGATTGTGACATATGGTAGTTTTTGAATTCTTATTGTTCCAAATGAGGTTTTGAAAGGAAATGTGACATCATTTCCCCTCTTTGATTTCATTGTGTATCACTTTTCTTTGCAAGTTTTGAGGTTTGGAGAACATTGGTTCGTGTATGATAGAACAAGTATAGGTTGGAACTAAAAAAAATTAAGGTTTGAATAACAAGAATTACTCAATACTTGCAAGCAAAGAACTTGTCATAACTATTGAAAAAGTATTGTTAATAGATCTAAAAACCAACAGTTTATCCATCATTTTGATACTTGTTTTGAATGTGTTTTGCATAGAACTATAAATTGATACTTACCAAGAACCATTGGGGAAATTTTATGAGAATACCAAAATCCAAAAATAATCTTCAACCCCACCCTCCTCACCCCAAAGGAAAGAGAATTACACCCTCTTTGGTTGCATGAAGTTTATGTTCCTAGAACTATTTGGCACCATATTTGGCTTGGACTACTACTGCTTCCAAAATAAGGCAAGTGCTGATTCGGTACTCATAAAGCTGTGGCAAGAAGATTTAGTGTATTTGGAGGGCATGCTACAGGTGGAACTTTTCCTTTGCCAAGGGCTAGGCATTTTGGAAGGCAAAACGCCCACATGGGTGGCTATTTCATTTCTTTTCATTTTTCCCTTGATACCTGATGGATAACCCGCCAGATACCAATGGAAAAACGATTCTACCAATGCATTAGGTAACTCAGCTGTTCCAATGATACCCACCAGGTATCATGGGAAGAAATGGGATGGTATGTTGGTTAAAGCCCTTGTAACAGGGCGTTCTCAAAAGAATTAAGCACCCCTTGTCTCTCTGCCTCAGAGGCGACCACTAAGTTCGAGAATGGCCCACTCCTTGGGTGCTACCCTCCTCATTGAAATTGGTTGTGAAACCTGTACAAGTGTAAGAGCGGAAGCGAACTCTGAATTTGGGAGGGGAAGGAGAAAGTGCGTGTTTGGGGGAGGGGGATGAAGGGTTGTTCCCCCAGACGGGATCTGATCTGTATCCGATAGACGGCCACTGGAGCGGGACAGGTACGTCACGTGAGACAAATACGTATGTACACGGTGAGGACAGGTATAGTACTTTTGTGGCAGGCAGGCAGGGCAGGGCAGGTTGGCTTTGGTGACAACATACATACCCCAGCCAGCCTTGTTCCCCAGGCCAGGCCTAGCTAGCTTGTGTTGCTGGCAAAAGTGGGTGTCCCTACCCTACCCATTGAAGAAGATTTCTTCTGTCAAGGCAGGCCAATACCTGTCTCCAAACAAGCAAAGAATCATGGTACCTAGCCTAGCTAGGAGTCAAGGTCAAGAAATCTTGAGACACTTTTGGCCTCTTGTTTGGCCTCAACTCACTAACAAAATATTTTGTTTTGAAGGTCATGGATTTTCGCCTGTAAAGTTTGTCGAGGCCAATCAGTTGGAATCCTGTCTTCACTGTCTCGTATGTTTTCACTTTTCCATTTTTTGTTATCCTAAGAGACAACAAATAGATAGCCTAGATGCAAGATAAAAATGGGACAAAAATGGAGAGAGAGAAAAAAATGTTTTTTTGGGGGCGTGGGGTGTCCTTTATTGTTATCCTAAGAGACAACAAATAGATAGCCTAGAGGCAAGATAAAAATGGGACAAAACTGGAGAGAGAGAGAGAGAGAGAGAGAGAGAGAAAAAAAATGGTTTTGGGAGGGGTGGGGAGTGTGTCTTGCAAAGTTTTGTAGCTTTGGGAATTGGCTCCCCCAAGTTGATAGGTATCCTTTTTCGCCCTTGGGACCATTCACAAGGCCAACCAATAATATTTATGTTTTTAGGTTGCCCTTGACTCCTAGTGTAAAGCCCTTGAGACTAATTTCAGTGGCTGCACCAATAGCATTGCTCAATTTGGTTCAACTTTGGCCCTGACTCATTGTGTGAAGTGGGCCTCCTTTTCCCAGGTCAATTCTTTGTCCATTTTGGGAATTTCAAATTGCATCACTTTACTCTGAAGGGCTCAACGCCTTTTGCTGACGAAAACCATTGTTGGCATGCTGGAAAAGGAGCTCACTTTTCAGTGCACTAGTTATATGTAACTTACTCAACTTCGCCTCGTCGTGTACTGGACAGGCTCATTCATTCCCCGTTCAATTCACTTGGCCCATTCCCATTCGAGGTCGGCCCATGCAGGATTTTGAAAAGTGCCTGAATCTGCTGCCAATATCAAAATCTTCTGGGCGCCAGTTATGTCATCAATATTCTGGTAATAACTGCTAATTATGCATAAGGGTAGGTTATTGAATAACCGGTTGATAATCATTAGTTATCTTATCGGTTATTAGTCCATATATATGGTTTTTGATTTTCTCTATTTCTGTTTTATATCATGAACTTGTTTAGCATTTGAGGATGGATAGCTTACTTGGATGATTAGGTTATTAATTGGTTATAAAAGTAATCAATAATTGTGTGGTAGGTTATTAATACCTTGGTTGATAACCGGGTCCAAGCTCTATAACTGGGCAACACTGGTAGGTACATAATGCAATAGTAGCCTCACACCAATGCTTGCCTAGTAGGATCTACAGGAATGCTAGATTCATCTAGGGTTGTCACACAAGTCTCAATATGAGGTATATATCAAAGGTGGGCGAGTACCTGGTTTTGAAGGTTACAATTGTCATTTCTAGTTGAAATCAAATTGGAATTGGGTTTGTTTTTTGGAATCAAAATAAGGTTCTTGGTTTTTTCAAGAATTGGAATGATCCAAAACTGGGTTCTTTGTTTTATAAGAATTGTAACAATGATTTTTTTAATAAAAAGGATTAGAACTAAAGGTTAACTAACAATTAACTAACAATCTTGGTTTGGGTAATTCAAAATTAGATTGAACCTAGGTCCAATTTTTAGAACTAGAACTAAAACTAGGATTTTTTCTAGTTCCATTTTATTAAGAAAAACTAGAACAAAATCCCAAAATGCCTAAAATGGTGTTTTAATTTATGCTCTTAATTTCATATCATGACTTGAAATTTGAACCTTTGACTTACAAGAAAAACACTATGAGAAATTGCATTTGCCAAAACCACATTGCCCTTCAACTAGAGTTCAAAAAACAACTCTATACAACTATTGTGTAACTATCCCTTGAGTATCAACTACTATGCAATTATCCTCTAAAAATATATGGAATTAATAAATAAACTACTATGTCAAAAAATTATTAATTATATTATAATTGTAAGTGAGTTTGATTTTTAAAAGGATTGCATTATAGTTACATGTCACTACTAATATAAAATTGTTATAAATGTGCCATTGATGCAATAATTATGTTGCAACTAATGTACAATGTACATACATGTGATCATGCCATACATTCGCATTTTCACAACCCATTATGAGATAAATTTCTAATTAGTTTTAAATTATGATTCTTATTGATACAACTAATAAGGCAATAAGTGCGCCATTATTGAACTACTAATGTTCAACCATGTCGTGACTATTGTGTAACAATTTATAACTTAATAAACATACAAATTCATATGTGATATTTTGATTATTGAATATTAACTTGCTTAATACACTTAATTATTATGAACTAATTAATCATACTAAAAAATAACTATTAATCTTAATAAATAAGTGTAGTTCATATAATTAATTTTAAATTAACTAATAACTAATTTTGCTAGTTAAATTAAATAATATGGATATACGAAACAAATCACTCATCAAAGAATAATCAAACAAATATTTATTTGAGTTGAAAATAATTAATAATGAATTAAATTGATTAATTAAAATTATTATTATTTCATCTATAATCACCAAATCATTAATTATCTAAATTCACTGAAAAATTAATTATTTGCATACATATAATTAATCTAAATATGAAACTAAAAGTAATGTGTATACTAAAAATTTAATTTGAATGTACACATGGATATGCCTATTTATACCTTGATGTTTTCTACCCAAATTCATATTTAACTTTTAATGTTTAATAATGTATTTTTTTCATTAATTTATTAAATATTACATATAATTAATATGTAATTTACCTAATTATTGTGAAATACTTACTTAAATTGAATAATTATCTCTTAATATGAATTATAAATCAATTTGATTCAAATAATTAGTTCATTAGTTAATTCAAATAACTAATAACATTTTTTAATTTCAAATTATAAATGATTAATTATGTTAATTCTAATAATTAATCATATATGATAAAATATTTTGATAAATAATTATTTGAACTAAATTGATTAATTAACATCACAATTTCAAATAATTCAATATTAAACAATTAATTCACATATATAAGTATAATATGTTTATTAATTTAATTGTATAATGAAAAGCAAACACAAAGCATCTGGGAACATCTTTCTATAATTGAAACTCAATTTACAACTGAAAAAAATTAAAAGATTAATCCCATATGCTTTGTTTTTGAATCTCATTTCAAAAACTATATAAAAAAGTGTCTTTCTTATGTTTTCACATTAAATACATGTGTTATTTTGGGATGAATTGAAATTTTTTTAACCTAAAGGCAGATTGATGCACCCCCAAATTCCTTGAGAAACTCAAATGCAAGTTTAAAAGTGGAAACATTGAAAGAAAGAGTTGGGGTACACTCCATAATTCATAACATTTCAAGGGTAAGAGGAGCGTGCTAGAGCTCTTGGATGGGGACTAGGATTAATGATAAGCAGATAAATATTCACATGGACCTGCACAAACCAAATAACAAGTTGGTTAATGCATAGTTGGAGCACTTTTGATGCATGGACGAGCCAGGAGCATACACGGACTCACAAGATTCACAACGGCCTAGACTTTTAAAATGATGCCAACTTCCCTTTTATAATATTTTTTTATGATTGGCCACAAGAGCTACACCCAAATGTCATTTTTCTCATGATTCCCCAATTGGGAGTCATTTTCGAAATTGAGACTTTAACCATTTTCAACACTTATAACCTTTTTTCCAACCTCTGATTAAGGTGAAGTCTAAAACAAAATTATAGCCCTTGTTAAGAGCTTTCCAATAATATGTGACATGCCCCCCGTACACACATAATTCATGGCAATTATCAACTTTTAATGGTCAAAAATCAAATTGACACTTTGACTTTTGGCCCTTCTTTCGACCATAACTTGTGTTGTAAATATTCAATTGAATCATGCGAGTTCATTTTAAACATCTACATCTTAAGAACTTTTCAATGGTATAAGGAACTTTTTATTTTAATGAATTTTGACCCCTCAAATTGCTTTTTGAAAATTTAGTAGTCCCTAAGTGGGAGCCCACTTGGGAGTGTGTGGGTTCATTCCCTCACACTCTTCCACATTCCCGAGAATATGAATATGATTCCCGAGTTGCATTCTCGGCCTTCACCTTTCCATGGCGCTTGACTTGGTTGTCAAACCCAAGGCTAAGGTCTTGACACAAACAATATAATATTTTAATTTACATGACTATTATTTAATTCACCTAATTTTGTATTTTTTTACCTACTTGCCTACCTACCAATGTAAGTAGGTAGGTGAAGAGGTGTGTAATGTAGGTATGTACGTAGGTCTTAGGACCTACCATGTCGCAACTCCACTTTGAGGCAAGTGTGAGGATGAAACTCACACTCCCAAAAGTGGGAACTTGGAGTCCTCTGGGACTCCTAAAAATTCAAAGCTTCATTGCAGGGGTCAAAACACCTCGCATTGATGTGTTTTTTATACCATTGGAAATTTTTTGAAGTGTAGATGTTCAAAATGGCCTCGCATAAGCCATTTGGAATCTGAAGCACAAGTTATGGTCAAAAGAAAGGTCGGGAGTCAAACTGGCAGTTTGACTCCCGACCACTAAAAGTTGGGAATCGACCTGATCCCGATGTGTGCAGGTGGAGTGTAACATACCGTTGGAAAGATCTTGAGGAGAGCTATAACTTTGCTTTAGACCTCATCCCAATCGGAGGTCTAAGCTGGTAGTTATGAGCTCCCAAAGTCCCGAGAGTCCAAACCAGGACAGTTTCGGGACTCCTTGGGAGTCCCAGGACAAAAAGCCATTCAGATGTAGGTCCCATGGGAGAACGCAAAGAATACTATATGGGGGAAGGTGGTGGCTTCCCCCGAGTCTGGGCCGTGGTGAGTCAAGTGAGTTTGTGTTGCCCGTGACTTGTCCCAACACCAAGGTTAGATTTAGAATGAAGACTAGCCAACTTGTGGTTGGTTTTCTATTCAAGACCGAGTAGCTAACTAAGTTGTCCCTCTTCCTAGTCTAGTCCCGGAACTTTCAGCATGCCCCTCTCGCCCCCCTTTAGTGTTGGAAGCTGGGAGCGGCACCAAATTCCAACTACTTCCGCATTTTGACTTAGTTGGACCCTCTTTGGGTCTAACAAGGAACTTGGGGGCGCGTCATACCAACCTACTTACCTATGGTTATCTACCAACCTATATAGCTATTAAAATATTTATTTATTTGTCAAATTTCCAATCAATATGCCATGTGACAAAAAATTTATTATGTCACATGTCACAATTTTAGACCATCATCAATAATCATAATATATGATGAAAATCAATATTTCAAAAATATTATAATTTTTAGATCGAAACATCTTCATAATGCCATGTGTCAAATTTTAATGGTTGGTTGAAAATTAATAATGTCAACATGGCATTACGGCTATAGTTGTAGTGGAGTTCCATATTAGTTGAAAATGGATTGTTTTAATAAAGTTGCAATTGAAATACCATTGAATTACAATGTGTTACACCATATATACAATGATTTGCTGCTCTCGTAACTTGTCCAATAACATTCATACTGTAGAAATACAAACAATTGCAAATGGTCATTACAATTCAAAAATTGGCTTGTAAGGCCAATTGCAAAACACCCCTTTTTCTCATAGTGAAATTAAATTCTAAAAGAAATGCAAACAACAATCTTGGCTAGTTTCATTTTCTAAGTTAGTTTTTAGTTTGGTTTTATGAATAACCAATCAACCTAGACCTACATGATCAATCCTTTGCTAAAACCAAATGGACATCAATGCTTAAAAAATGACTTTTGGAATGTTTGTTTCTTTCCTTTGTATACATTATAGGTGGAAGAATTGTCTTGAATGTTGGGATAGACAACTCAATAATTTTTTTGTAAAACTTTAAAAGTTCAAAATCTTAAAAGCAATTCTTGATAAGAGTTTGTGGATATGGCATTGGTCAATTTAAATTGTCTTGTAGTAACAATGGCTTGAATGTTTTAAATAAGAGCCCCTTGATTCTTAACATCCTTTCTAATGCAAGAAATGAATTCAAATGTGCAATGAATGGCATGGAGTGGCAATAATATTATTTGCTTGTCAATGACATATTTGAGTTGGTCAAATTTTGTGTCCATTACTTGTGAATTTAAAGTGAAAAAATGTGTCACTTTGCACAATGGCAAATAGAAAGGATGTCACATGTTGCTTGGGAGTATTGCAAGGCTATTGAACATTGAACCCCATTGGAATTTTGGGATCATAAATGGTGGCAAACATTATGTGTGTTTGTGTAACTCTTCACAATATGGTTGCAAAAGGTGAGAGCATTGAGTTAAATCTAGAGCCTTTATTTAATGGCCAAACAATGGAATGGATATATGGATTAACATTTGCACAATATGCTTAAGGTACCAAAGAAATTCAAATTTTAAATAACCATTTCAATCTCAAGAGTTATCTTATAGAACATTTATGGGTTTTCAAAGGGAATCCTTATTGACATCGAATAGAAATATGAATGTTACTCAATTCCACGTGTTTTTTTGGTTTATTTGCTATACATTGATGTCTATGTGCCTCAAGCTATTTGTCTATTGCATCTCACAATTTTGCATGTCTTGGGTTGATTTTACAAGATTTAGTGGAAGTTCTATGTTGGTAACTATTGCTACAATCAACAATTCCAAGTTGACACCTAGGTGAACATTGTTGGTGTTGCATGCCATGTGACCAAATCATTGTTGTCACATTATAGGTGGCCATGATCATGCTTGGGAGATGATTTGTTATTATTGCATTACATGTTGTGAAGCTCACACTAGAGAAATGTGTAGCTATTGTCGCATTGCAAATGGTTTAGTCGAACCTAGTTCAAGCTTTTTGAATTTCATTAACTTCCTAAGGTTAATTTACTATTGGCAAGCTTCCTCAAAGCATAGTCAAACCTTTGGCAATAATGAATAGTGCCATCATGCTTTGATCCTCAAGAATATAAGTTTTTGTAATGTTGTGGCAATTATGTCTATGTACAACTACTTTTGCTTGAGCTAACATTGCACATTTGATCAATTTTCACACGTTTGATTTGAGGACCTTTCCCTAAGTTTGATTAGGCTATGGGGATGTTGGTATAATGGATGTTGGGATGGTGTTAGCTTCAATGATCTCCACCTTGACTTGACCAAGTTATCATGTTGCAAAATGTGACCGTTTCATGGGTGGAATCTTGTGTTGTTATTTCACATCAATCGAACACGGGATCTTTTAGAACAATATGTCACATCGCAAGAAGGTGAAGCTCTATTGTTAATCTTGCTTTCTTTTACAATAAATTTGTAAACTTTTTTGCATAACATCCTTTGCGCTTGATCCATATTTGTTCAATGTTCCCACAACTTTGTCATGCCTAATAAATTTGGTTACATCATGTTTGATGATGCTACAATTAGATTCAAGTGACCTTGTTGATTTTTCTTGTAAACTTGATTGTGGACGTTTGTTGTAGTAATTACAAATTCAATCCTAGAAATGAACATTCCTTTGCCCATTTCCATGGTTAGGTATTGTGAAACATGCAAAAAAAAAGGGTGATAAAGTTGGATTGCTTTTATGGCTACAAAGTTCTTGCATTTCCTCCCTCATGCTAAATGATAAATTGTTTCGCACAATTTTTCTAATGCTTTGTAGCAAATATCTATTCATTTAAGACCCTTGGCCAAGCTTATAAAGGCTTGGGGGTGCTTGACACATTATCTTGGTGCAAGATGATAAATGAGAAGAGGATTTTTAATGTGGCCTCCTTGTTTTCTAGAATTTTGAATTATAAGTGGGGTTTGGAAGTTGATGCAACTACTAGCTAGGACATCAAGTTACCAACATTCGAAGGCTTTGTTGTGTGAAGAGTGAAGATGCTGTTCTTTTGTATTGCAAGCCCATGTTGTGACCACATTATCCTTTCATAAAGAAACAAATTCTTGGAAAATTGGAAACATATTTAAGGTGTTTCCTTCAAATTAAGGATGACAATCAAAATATAGAATGGGACTATGCCAAAGGAATAATAAAGAAGAAAACTTAAATTTTCTCTTCAACCTTGGATGATTTGAGGTTCCTCTTGTTCCCTATGCTTTGCCTAGGTCTACTTGTTTACCTATGGTCTACTTATGTTATGGAATACCTAAAGATTAATTAGAGGGATACTTAAGGCCTAACTAAGGAATCCAATGAAACACCTAAAAACCTACCTAGGTTATGTGAATAATGCTTACAAGAGGCCTCTTGTAAGTATAGGGTGCCTCCCACTCCTACAGCCTCACAATTGATGTGCTTGAAAATGGGTAAGGCTGATGAGTGGGGGACATTCCTGAAATTTGCAGCTACACGCTACAGCCTCCTTCTAGGTCCCTTATTGTGGGTACACCCCAACCATTGGGCCTTACCCTACACAAAAGGTTCAGTACCTTGCTGAATAAGTTTTTTGAGAGGTAAACCTTTGGACATGTAGGGTCTAATTTCTAGAGGTGAAGAATTCCAATCTCACAGCTACATGCTGTAATACCATGGTAAGTTCAACATTTCATTGTTGAATACTAATATTATTAAGATTCAACATCAAAAAAAAACTCCTGAATATTTTAAAAGATCTTATGTTGTCCTTCACTAACAAATTCTCTTTGAAAAAATAGTTTTGAGAAATTTCAACATTATTAACCCTAAATTTCAACCCTAAAAACAACATAAATAGTGTCAAAGCTGCCAAGGCACTTTGGGTGACCATACGTGAGAACAGGAATGATCACTATAGATTTGAATATCTATAACTTGGAGATCTCCAAGATATCCATATGAAGTTGCTCAACTTCCTTCCTTGGTCATTTGCTTCGAACAATGACAACCTCTGAACAGACTTATAGCCAATGCTAGTGACACTCCTGGAACATATTGACACATGAGACTCGTGATGCCCACATGAAACTCCCCACATGAATCTCATGACAATTATAAAGATGGTCTCACTACTGTGGGACTCAATAAGGTGCTGTGAGGCATCTATGCCAACCACCTTTTTTTGGTGAGATGGTCTATTGAACACAAAAAGCAGCTTCAGCCAAAATACAATAAAAATTCAAGGAAAGTACAAAGAACCTAAAGGCTATAATCTAAATCTTAACCTTTTAGAAAGTGCCTAACAGTTAAACAATTATCATAGCATAGGTGTCTGCAAAGGCTTAAAATACAAAAAAATCACTTACCTAAACTACCATCCGGATCACACTTATCTAAGTGAAGCCTAAAGAATTATAAAAGTTGGAGAGTTGATAATGTCCATAACAATGGCCCAGTTTGTGCTCCTGCCATTAGCCTAGGCCAAAAAGGGTGACTGACAGTTTTGGAAATAAGAGTTCATGCAGCCAATGAGAATGCTCAGCATGCAGTCATGAGGGGGCCAGTTTTTTCCTTGTTGGGGCAGAAGGGAGGTTTTTTTTCCCCTTTGTTCCCAATGTGTGCCCATGGTGTCCCCCAAGTTCCTAAGTTTGTTCCTCAAGACATTCCCAAAAGCACCTCAGTTTTATCCCATATGGTTTTGCTGAAAGTTCAACTCTCATGTATATAAACTGAAAAGGTGGGCATAGTGAAGCACATTTGTGTCAGTTTTGCAAGCGAGGTTCTTATGAGATGCTTCTAGGAGGAGAGTGCCCCAATGTTCCAAAAAATTTGGTGATTGGCCAATCAATGTGGCTCCTTCCGAAAGCAAAAAAGAAAGAAGGTGTGAGCACATCCATGAACTAATTAATATGAATCACACATATCCTCACATACACAAATCAGGGGACCTCTAATCCATAACTAAGTACATAGGCATGTGTAAGGTATTGCTCCATGCCGGATTAAAATTTTATATATCTGTAACTAAGTATGTAGTACATGCATGGGTACTGTGGTAGCTGTGTACACAGATCAGCTCCATGCAGAATCAAGTTTACACTCCAAATAATGATTTCAAGGAGAAAAGCGGTTGGTGCCAGGAATATTTGCAGGTTCTGATATAATCTAGGTATTCAATATGTACATGCCTGACCTGTGCTTGACCAAAACTAGCCTGGAGTGCAACCCCATTTGCACCCCAGGCTGTGCTGTATTCAGCCACTCAACAACAGAAAAAGCAAAGGTGATGACCAGAGTGGCAGAGCAAGATTGGTGCATACTTACCAGAAAGACAACTAAAAGAATGTTGGCCAGATCTGCAAGAAGATCTAAGCAATCATGCACATTCTTCTTCACTTTGTTCTTAGACAACTGAATTCAGGTATAATCAGGTATGATCAGTTTGTGTTGCTAATCTAACTAACTAGCTTTAAGAATCCAAGAGAATTACAAAATGATCAGCTTGTGCAGGGGGGAAGACTAACGAGCTTTTAAAAATCTAGGCTAGCTAGTAGCCCTAGATTTCAACATTGCCTTTGCCATGCACAAGTTCATGAGTATATACAACAATGAAAATGAAGCAGGAGCTCATTCAGCTCAACAATGCTTCATATCTAGTATCTACAACCAACAACAGTAGCTCTCCAGGTGAGGATTTGTTGCAGAATTTTCAGGAGTAACCCAAGCTACCAACCCAACCATGATCTTTTACTGCTAATAATTTGGTTCCTGCCCTAGGTTGAAGATAAGGTAAGGGATTTGGGTATGTGCATCCTCCTTCATATTGTTTGTTTATTTTGCACACAATCTTTTGTTTTGTGTTGTGTCAAGTAGGTGTACAAAACTAGTACCGTACAAATATTCTCTGTTGGGCTATGCATAATGAAGATGAAATTGGACCCAATTCAAGAATTGGGTGTGGCTGCAAAGTTTTTAGAATCAAGGATTTTATAAATTCAAAGAATTATTCTTAGAACTGGATTGGAGTTCCAATCAATTTTTTTAAACATTCAAAAGTGAAAACAAAGGTTCCTTTGAAAAGGACGAATCAATCACCATTGGTGCAGACTCACCTAACTGACTTTATGAAACACTTTTGTCACAACAAATGGGAAGGAGATAGGTGAAGAAAATTAAACTGGAACAAAGCCTATGTTGGGATGCAAACCAATAATATGAGAAAGCACATGCTGAAAACAAATTTTGTTGGATTGATTTAAGTGAAACCAAAATTTGATCCAAATAAATAGTACATCCAATGCTGAATGTGTGCTCAACAAAATGTGTGATAGAGAAGGGAGTCTTCATCTATGCAACAAACCCAAAAAAGTATAATATGTGAAAAGATCCACTTGGATTTATTTGAGCTTGTGCTTTACATTGGTGATAATTAGAAGGCACACTTGTCAGATGCTAAGAATTGGATTCTTCAACATTGCCCGTAGAAAACGCACTAAACAAGGATTTTGGATTCTCACGATGTTCTCAAGAAAGATGATGATGAAAAAAGGAATTTTTTTTAATGCAAAAGCAATGTCAATAGATTTTTTTATAAAACAAAGAAATGAATTTGCACAATGTCCTATTGATGAAACCCTCCCAAACTTTATAAAAAGAAAGCACCCCAGAAAGGGAGAGAAAAGGAAACAAAGTGCAAGGACCAGAGTCCAGGCAGGCAAAAGAGCCCCAAAGAGGCGAGCCACCGGGGGGAGATGGATCATCTAAGTATTGAAACCTCCACCAGTTGCATGAAGCATATCAACTAAAGAAAGGCGAGGTAAACATTGATCTATTGGGTAGGTCACTCTTAATATTCATTGGACGCCCCCAACATTCCAAAGAATATTATATTATTACTGAAATGGGATGAATGTAAACATATGTTCTTTTGCAAAAATGCTGCAAGTATTAGAAATTTATAGAAAAAAGTTATTTATTAAATTAGATTCGTTTGATATCTGGGTTTTATTTATTTATAATTCATTAGTTAATTAATTAATTAATTCCAAAATTTCAGTTGTAGCATCAATTAAAAACGTCTCCATAAGGATTTTAGCCTTAATTAGCACCGATTAATGCTAAACGAAAAATGACCTTGATTAAAAAGTCATTTGAAATTTCTGTTTCTATTGTGGAAATTCGACTACTGTTGCTCGTTTTTTGGACTCTTTAAAATTTTGTGAAAATTGGACTAATGTTGCTAATATTTTGGAAATTTTCGCCAAATTTCGGATACCTCGAAGTTGAAAGAAAAAACCCTGAATGTGGTGAACCTTCGGAGCTGCAGTTAGTGTTGGGGGCCGGGGGCGGGTAGGGGGGCTGGGGTGGGGTGCGAAGAAAACAGTTGGACTTGTGCAGAAGAGTTTTTGAGAACGGTACTGTGTGTTATTGCTGCTGCTGCTGCATCCTTTGAACATCCGTACCCGGCGGGTCCCAACTGGCTGCATCGCCTCGCGTCGCCGCCGAAGAACGGGCCCTGCGGACGGGCGGCGGACGCACAAGCAACGACAGCGCCAACAAGCTCTCGCCATTTGGTCCTTCCCTTTTGCGCTCGACTTTCGCTAAAAGAATCCCTTGTGTCTGTCTCTCGTGCTGCTCTGCTCGTGCGTGTTGCTGGTAGTGATTTGCATTGTGGAGCAGCTCCGCGTACAGCGTGGGAAACAAGAGTTGAATGATTTGCATATTGAGGCTCCTCGTCGTGGTCGCGGAAAAATTGTATAGCAAAGTGCAGTTGACGGGTGGGAAAGCAACTGGCTCCATTTTCCGACACTAGGAAAAATTGAGTCCCAGGAACTGTTTTTTCAATCCCGGGAAGAGAGGAATCTTAGAAATTAAGGAGCTCGGAAGTTCACTTGGCTTCAAAGCAGCGCTGGAACAAGAGTCGCCAGTCAAAGAGAGCTGCTGTATGTCTGATAGAGCTGGAGTGGGGCTCGGGGCCGAGTATCTCAGGCGTTATAGTATCGGGGTGCATGCAAACCCCTGTGAATGGACTCACGTGCAAAGGCGTCGACGATTTGCTCATGCCACTCGACCTCCATCGCTGACATCAATTGCGATGCGCAGAGATCAACCCAGTGTACCCGCATGAGCTCATGTGGTGCAGCAGCAGCAGCAGCAGGCTGCTTACAACCGCAGCCAGCTTCAGGCGAGGACGTGGACCTCGGATACGAGCACGAGCAGCCGGACCACCACCACCACCACCACCAGCAATCTGATGAGCATCACAACTGCCCGGCGTTGAAGCCACCGCCATTCCTAGACTCCCGGCTAGACTCTACCGACACTGTTGCAGCGGACAGTGCTGTCAAGGGTACTATCCGAAATTCTTTGCGAAAACTCTTTCTCGCACTTGCATCTTGGCTACAAAATTTTCAATTCCGACTCGTATTTCTTCTTGGCTAAATTTGAGTAATATAGTGTACAATTCATCATCCACAGCAACAGTCGATAGCTGGATTCGAGCTTGTAGAGAGCTGTAGATTCTGGGAATGTGCATCTGATCCAGCAAGAACCGGGATGCGAGATTCTCGTCAGTCGGTGGCGCTGAACAAAGGGGAAAGTGGGTGGGTGGTGATGTTGGTGCAGCTGGGTCAGGCGTGAGCCTGGGGTTGAGGTCGCATTCAGCTGCGCATCCATTGGATCCGTTGACACCCACGGAGATTGCTGTGGCCATAGCTAGTATCAGAGCAGAAGGAGACACCCCTGAAGTAAGCAAGCGCCGAGAGGCCGATCGGATCCATCCTTGCACCCATCAATTGTTGTTGCAGACACAATTAATTCAATGTTGCGCTGTGTGAAGTAGAGACTGGTGAATTCATCATGTGTTGCATGCTGTTTGGAACTCCAGCAGCTTCCAAGAGTGATGAATTAATTGTGTAAGAACTGGTGCAGGTTCGTGATGGCATGCGCTTTGTGGAAGTGGTACTGAATGAGCCTGGCAAGAATGTGGTTGCACTAGCAGATTCTCACTTCTTCCCACCATATCAGCCGATGCTGTTCAGATCCAAGGCTTCAAAACCTGCAGCAACCATTTCTTCATTGCAGCAGCAGCAGCAGCAGCAGCAACAGCAGCTACCACCACGACAGGCAAGGCTAGTGGTGTACAACAAGAAAACCAACAAGACCAGTATCTGGTTAGTGGAGCTAAGTATTCAAGTGTTAAATGCTCCAAGTGCTGCTCACCACCATCATGCCAAAATCCTCTCTTCTGTTGTGGTACCTGATGTCCAACCTCCCATGGTAAGAAAGCTGCAACTACAACATGTATTCCTCTGCTCATCTTGTTTGCCTCTGAAGTACATGCAAGTTTCACAGTGACAGAAAACAAATTGAAAAAAAATGCTTGTGCTGATCTCTTGATCATATCATACAACAATGTGCTGTTGCTGGAGAAGACATGATGATGACAGCAACCTTTGCAGCTGGCACACATGGGTGAGTCAGTTACAAATCCTGTTTGTGAATGAGAGCTGCACAGGATGCAGATGAGTATGCAGAATGTGAGGCGACAGTGAAAGGGCATGGACCTTTTGTGGAGGCAATGAAGAAGCGTGGAATTGATGATATGGAGCTTGTGATGGTCGATCCATGGTACTATCTTTCTTTCTTTCTTTTGGGAAGTTTTTCCCACTGCAGAATAGTTCTGTTTTGCAGATGGAATGATCCACAGTTTCTTTCTTGAAGAGCTTTTCATCACCAAGCAGCTATAATGCATTTTCAAACAGCATTATGGAATTCAGAGAAGAAATGGACACCTATTCATGTTGGTTGCAAGCAATGGACATGGAATTGACAAATTTATTTTGTGGTTGGCTGCCATGGGGTACCTATCATCTGCAGGTGTGTAGGTTACTATGGAGAAGAAGATGCTCCAAGTCGAAGGTTAGCAAGGCCTCTAGTGTTCTGCAAAACACCAGATGCCTGTCCCCTTGAGAATGGGTATGCACGGCCAGTGGAGGGCATCCATGTGCTGGTGGATATGCAGCAAATGAAGGTTTGCAGTTGGGCCTTTTGTTTGTCTCCACGGTGTGGTTGTTGGGTTTGTTACTTTGTTTATTTACCCAGTGCCACCACCACCACCACCATTGCAATCCACGAGCTCTAAGAATATGAGATCACATCTGAAAAGTATGAGAAAGATGATCACAGTTGATTGACAATTGACTTGCAGGTGATTGAGTTTGAAGATAGATACCTTGTGCCACTTCCGCCTCCAGATCCTCTACGAAACTATACAGCTGCTGCTTTGCGAGGAGGGGTGGATCGGACTGACATCAAACCCTTGCTAATCTCCCAGCCTGAAGGACCCAGCTTCCAAGTAAAAGGCTATGCAGTGGAATGGCAAAAGGTAAATTTTTTGGGCAACCTGTAGGATTCTCAGCAAATATGCTATGAGTTGTGTGTAAGAAGGTTTTTGAATCTTCCTGGGCTGAAAGTTGTGGATATGCTTCATGCTATCATGACTTGCAGTGGAACTTTCGAGTTGGCTTCACACCAAGAGAAGGATTGGTCATCCACACCGTAGCTTACAATGATGGTATTCATGGTAGACGCTCGATAGCACATCGCCTCAGCTTTGTGGAAATGGTTGTACCATATGGTGACCCCAAAGATCCCCATTATCGGAAGAATGCATTTGACATAGGAGAAGATGGCTTGGGCAAGAATTGTCACTCTTTGAAACGGGTTAGTGTGGTTCTTGGCCTTTCTCTTGATCTGGTGATATGCATACTTCTGCCAGAGGCATGGGAGTAAAAGTTTTGCTTACATCTGGCCTTTTGTAATTTGTAACTATGTGAATCTAGTTTCGCTAAATGTAGTGACATGAAATGCGGGACACAGGAGATTGTATGCTTGACTTGATGATTGCAGCATCGAATCTGCAGGGGTGTGATTGTCTTGGGTACATCAAGTACTTTGATGCACACTTCACAAACTTCCATGGAGAGGTTCAGACAGTCAAAAACTGTGTGTGCATGCATGAAGAAGATCATGGCATTATGTGGAAGCATCAGGACTGGCGTACAGGATTTGAAGAAGTTCGCCGATCCCGTCGTCTCACAGTCTCTTTCTTCTGCACAGTTGCAAATTATGAATATGGGTTCTACTGGCATTTCTACCAGGTATCATGGTGTGATTGGTTTCTGAGTTCATGTTCTTCAGCAAACCATCTTGTAAGGTCCATTGTAAAGAGTAATCTCTTTTCAAAGAACTCATTGTACAAAGAACAAGGCTAGGTCAGATGAGAGATTCACATATGCTACTGGACCAAGGCTCAGAAGGCTCATCAGAGGAGATAAGTACCCTTCTACTATCTCACTGGTAGACAGGTACTCTGACATTTCTCTATGTTGGTTGTTGCAGGATGGTAGCATGGAGGCGGAAGTGAAGCTGACAGGTATTCTCAGCTTGGGGGCATTGAAAGCAGATGAACATCGCCGCCATGGTACTCTTATTGCACCTGGGTTGTATGCACCAGTACACCAACACTTCTTTGTTGCACGATTGGACATGGCAGTTGATTCTAAACCAGGGGAAGGTTTGAATCAGGTACTGACTACAGATATACTCCTGGACAGACAGAAAGTAGTGTTGGGTTTTAGTGAAACAACTTAGCAATTCTCATGTCATGATGCACAGAAATTAACATAGAGTTTTTCATGCATCATCATCAGGTTGTTGAAGTGAATATGACGACAGAGGAATCAGGTCCTCACAACCCTCACAACAATGCATTCTACGCTGAGGAGACAATTCTGCGGTCTGAGCTCGAGGCTCAACGAGACTGCAACTCACGTACTAATCGCCATTGGCTTGTACAACTCTACATTCTTAATGGCCCTTTTTTTGTAATAATTGTCCTCTTGGACCATCTCCTTCAGTTTGGTTATGGAAGCAAAACTTAGTCTGCAACTTTGGGAATTTGGCTTCCAATTTTTGACAAAGATGATGTTGCAACAGGTACGGAACACAAGAAAACTCAATCGCACAGGGCAGCCGACGGGTTACAAGTTGATGCCGGACTCTAATTGCCTACCTTTAGCAGGTTCAGATGCCAAGTTTCTCCGGAGAGCTACATTCTTGAGTCATAATCTATGGGTCACACAGTACAACAGGGATGAGTGCTTTCCAGGTGGTGAATTCCCAAACCAAAATCCACGAGTTGGTGAAGGCCTGACTACGTGGGTTAAGCAAGACCGGAGACTTGAGGAGACTGACATCGTCCTCTGGTAAAACAAGATTCCTCAAACCTCATGAACAAGTAAGTTCCCCTTTCAACTGCAATTGGGACTTCGATCACAACCTGACATGCCTGCTGCTTCTGGTGTATGAGTGCAGGTATGTCTTTGGTGTGACTCATGTGCCACGGTTGGAGGACTGGCCAGTGATGCCTGTGGAGCACATTGGCTTTCGTCTCAAGGTTAAATAATTATGACTTTGACCTGAACCACACTACTGGATTGCAAATCCCAAGACTAAACTCAGGCCCATAGACTCTGTTGTGATGTTTCCATATCTGCTTTTTGTCTTACACCATACTGAACACAAAGATATTGCATGAAACTGATGGGCTTGAACCTGACATATGCTTTTGCAGCCGGATGGGTTTTTTGATTGCTCACCTGCCATTGACATACCTCCAAGCAAGCTTGAAGCGGTGGAGAACCCACATCACAAAGAGCAGGTGACTGTAAAGGGGGTCACACAGCCTGACACGTTAACAGCAACTCTTATCTCCAAACTGTAGTCAGAAGTTTTATCCTAGCATTCGGCAGACATGGGTGAAAGGTATGTTGAATGGAGAGAACGGTACAATGAGGTTGCAAGCAACAGTGTCAGCAAGGCACAGAAGAAACCAGACAGATCCACATTTGTTACAAGTATGCTGAAGGGCACTTCCTTCCTTCCCCAGTCAGGAAACAAGTATTCCCCAACCAAACTTCCTTCCCTGGCAGTCAGGCAACAAACATGGCCTCAAGGTGGATAAGACATTAATAGCCTCATTTGAGTGCAGAAGCAAGCAGCAATTGTATGCTGCATAAAGCAAGTGAGAAGTTGCAACAAGTAGATAATAGGCTAATGCTGCTGCTACTTCTTTTATTTGTTGTGGATTTCAAAATCCCTTTTGTATATC
Source organism: Sphagnum contortum (assembly GCA_963920785.1). NCBI lineage: Eukaryota > Viridiplantae > Streptophyta > Sphagnopsida > Sphagnales > Sphagnaceae > Sphagnum > Sphagnum contortum. The sequence goes on from OY987283.1 coordinate 1,067,238, forward strand.
TACTTGTATACCACACAACCCCCCCAACCCACACTCTGATGCATCAGAGGGATGATTTACTATAACAATTATGATCAATTACTGCATTAAGAAGATATGAAGATTGTGTGTCCTTATGATGGTGGTAATCATGAGAAATTGCTCCTCATGATCCATGTATGTTTAGGTTTGTGATGTAACCTTTACCTCATGCTTTATGATGGGTAATGTAAAGTGAACGGGTGTGGGACATTCAACAAAATGTGGGGTCAGACTTGGTGGCTAATGCCTCATCCTAGGCCCGTCTCAAGACAAGCGGGAAATGGCTATTAAAACAACAAATAGCAAAGGAAGCAGCTGAAATTGCTTTCTTATGTGACAAAACAGACTACCGAGCAAGGAATTTCACCATACTTACCAGCCAAGAAAGACAATCAAACACAACTCCATTTTTTGATCACATGATTATGTACTAATTGGTCAAGATTGTGTCCAAGTTTCTTCTCACTCTTTGTGATCCATTTGTTTGTTGCAATGGTAAGAGTAATCGTAAACACATTTAAACTGCAATTTGAAGTGTCTAATTGCAAGAGAAAAGGCCTAGAATCCTGGAATCAATGCACCTAATAATGTACACAAACTGAATGAAGGAAATTTGGCTGCAGATGCAACTGATAATACTTTAAAAACTAAGACAAAATGTTGGAACTTATCCTGTAGCTTTAGAAAACTCAATCACAATTATAGCAAAACCCCAGATTCACTGGTAGAATGCTTTTTGTTCAAAACAAAAAAATAAGAATCTTTGTGATTTTCTTTCCATCACTTGTACAAAGCTTTTGGTTGTGATCAAATTACAACTAAGTTTTAATGATGTGTTTTTGTCCCTCTTTCAGTCATACATCAGAATAGACGTTCCTTCCAACATTCATGCTGCGTTTAGAGTCGACTAGTTGCTCCACCACTGCAGGGTCTGTTAAAGAGCTACTGTCACCCTGCACAGCCCAACAGCAGAATTCAGAGACTTGCAACTCTTTGTGGTGTAGATGGGCAGCACTACTGCACTTGATCAAGAAGCCCACTAAGATGTCTTCTACAAGTCTGCATGCCAATAGGGATAAATAAATGCAAAGCATGAGTCCCTCTTGTGCAAATTTTAAAACCAATTAATTCTAACTTAGGTTGTTTCAGGGTTTTTCTCTTGGAAAAAAAAAAAGATGTCAGGATGTGTACAAAATCATCAAACTGGTTTGCTGCAATGTTGCGCAAGAGCCTTTGCAGTATTTTCCCGCTTTGGGTCTTTGGTAGTGCAGGTGCCCAGTGAATTACATCTGGTATTGCAAAGGATCCAATCTGCTCCAAAAACCAAAAAAAAAACAACCACAGAGGAGGGTGAACCATTACATCTGGATCTTCCGTACTGTTACTATTATTCTACAGATCAGTTGTAGGTCCATGGAAAACAAAAATGCACAACACTTTGAGGAGGTTCATTCACGCCATTAATAGCTTTACCATCATTTAGCAAATCTGTAAACAGATGACAACAAGATCCAGATTTTGTCAAAGACCCAATATGAACTAGAGTTCATCTTGGCAACTCATGCTTTGCTGAGGTTTTGAGAATACCTCTTTTCCGACATGATCCATGATGGCTTTCTTGAGTTCATCTGAGGGAGTGACACCATCCACCAGCACCACAAATGCATAAATACCTTGTCCCTTCAACTGCCATCATCCAATGATGCCACATAATCAGTTTTCTATAATCACCAAGGACCCAGCTGCATGCAATTTAGCTTGACCAATGGTGCTGACAACTGTATCAAGGTTATTTGATTTTTTGGCGTGTCTAAGAAATGCACAAAATAGCATCCTAAGACCACTTACAATTATCTCAAATATGTCACATACTGACCAAGGTGGCAAGCTGCTAGACTCATCTGCTGCCTATAGGGGTAGAGGAAAGTACTTCATTATCAAATGTGACTGCAGCTGCCTCTGCACATTGAGAATGAGAATCAAGTGCGGACTCCACCTCTGTGATGCTTATGTGGTGTCCACTGTCCAATGTGGGACATAGACATATTCATGGTCAGACAAACATCTATTTCAGCACTGGAATTAATACATGCCCAAAACAATTTCAGAACCATGAGATATCAATGACCGACAGAAACCTCATTCATAATTTTCATACTTTCAAATTCCCATCAATCTACCAGTTTTGAGACCAATTCAGTGTTGATAAAGTATCAGTAAATCATCATACATTTTTAGATACCACATGAACAACAATATTGTAAAAAGAATTTCCAGAAAGCAAGATCTTGATGATTAGGAGTGGCAGAGATAGAAATGTTTTTGCTGCTACCTTATGTTGAGAACATCCTCAATGCGGCCCGTGAGAGTGATGTAACCATCAGTGTCATGGCGACATCCATCACCAGTAGCATACATGCCTAAGCATGTCCTGAAGTATGTTTCTTCATAACGCTTGTGGTCACCATAAAGAGACCGAGCAATCCCTGGCCATGGCTTCTTTATACACAGATAACCCTCATAAGGACCTTCCTGCTCTTTGCCCTGTTGATCCAGTATTGCTGGCTGTTTACCACCCAGATATTTTGTTAGCTCAGTGACCTTCTTGATGATCCCTGTTGGTTATCATATCACATGCAATGAAAGCATAACCTAAGATGCAGGTCCACAATGAAAGTTGAGTAATCAAACAGGTAAGAGTGTATATTGTAAGATGCGCCTGAATGTATACTATGCTATGATTTTTTACCTGCACACCAAAGAAAGGAAGAGTTGCAGAGCCTGGTTTCAATGGCCACGCTCCTGGTAAAGGAGAGATCATGTTGGCCCCTGTCTCTGTCTGCCACCATGTGTCAACAATAGGACATCTGCCCTCTCCCACAACACCGTGATACCATAGCCAAGCCTTGGGATCGATTGCCTCCCCACCAAATCCCAGTACTCGTAGGCTTGCTCTTGAATGCTTTTTCATATACTGTGTACAATGTAAACAACTCAATGCAAGCCAATGCAATGTAAACAATTCAAACCTGATAAGCTGATTTGGAGCCAAATTTATCTTGGTCAAATTGATTGAGCTTTCCCATTCAGGCATAATCTTTTTCAGATTTCAATTTCAAATCCAGTTCTAAAGAACAAAATGTACCTTTTCATCAAGTGCCTGCAAAGATCGAATTATGGTTGGTGCTGTGTAGAGGATTGTCACTTTGTGTTTTTCAATGATCTGCCACCACCTGCTTGGATCTGGATATGTCGGTACCTGAAATGTTTGAAAAGCCAAGTATCAAGTTACTTACTACCTACTTTCCCCATATGTTATGTCATTTTGTTATTGTTTATACACTTGAGATGAATGTTTATGCTGTTAGATTGCAACAATGTGTCTTCTTCGTACCCCTTCAAAGACAACAGTTGTCGCCCCATTCAGCAGAGGGCCATAAGCCATATATGTATGACCTGAGATCCAGCCATAATCACTTGTGCACCTGAAGCAAAAACCACTGGAAGTGTCAGTACTCAAAAGTATCATTTTGACACAAAAATATGGAGTGAAAACAAAGCCTTCCAAAAACTCTTAAGTAATGCTGTGCAGATGCACCAAAATGTCAAGAAGTTGCTCATTAGCTGACAACAGGGAGGGGGAGGATAAGAGACCAGTGGATGTCACCAGGATGATAATCAAACACAAACTTGAATGTCACTGCAGCATAGACCATGTAACCACCCACTGTGTGCACAACACCCTGGACATGAAAACAAATGCAATTTACTTTGTTGTGCCCTTGGTTCAGGAAGCTCTACAGCATCATGGGCCATAAACAGAAAGCTGATCTATACCTTTGAGTTAGTGGAACGTGTTCTGGAACTTGCTGTGCACACTTTGCAACAGAGTTTTGGGGAGAGAGATCCAAATAATGTACAACCTGAGAAGAGAACATGTAAGGATTGTGTGAAGGATATGCTAGGCACTTTATCTACCTTGGGCTTGCCTGTGGAACCACTCGTATAAAGAAGGAAAAGAGGGTCCTCTGCCTCCATCCATTCGACAGCTGCTTCAGTCTTGCACAATGTCACCTCATCCTGTCATATATGCATACAAAACAACCAAAATGGAAAAACATTTCAGCATGTGTACATGTCTAAATTGTGAACAAGCTTTGCATCTTCATCACAGCTATTGGTGAGCTTCTTCTGCAGTTACACTGTCGGATAGTAGTTGAATACTCCAATGCATGCACTTGATATTTGAAAGAAAAGCTTTGTGTGCTCATGAGATGGAACAGCAGCACAGGAGTTACATCTGTAAACAAGCTTGATGAACTTCACCTGCCACCACAAGTCACGCCCCGGAACCCAGGAAACCTGGTTCCTTGGTAATGCTCGGCTATTGTCCAAAATTAGGCATGTTCCTACAACATGAAATTTTCATTCACAATCAGAATTTTGTCACCAGGAAGTTACATCATTCCTTGGAAGCATCTGAAAAAGGACCAGAAAAGTGTGGTAAGTTCCAACCCCACATATGTAACCAATGTATTTCCCTTAAGTCCTCCTACCAGCCAGAATTTCAGTCCTGTTACAAGAGTTATTTTGCTGGCAACAGACAAAAATGAGGGTTTTACCAGGTTGGAAATTTGCACGATCGATGCAAAGTTGCAGAGCATCATCAACAATTCTCTTCAGAGGCAAAAGTTTGTTGCCACTCTGACCTCCTGAGCATGTGAGAAGGGCTTCTGCTTGACAATGCAGGATGCGACCTGCAAGCGCATCTGCACTAAATCCTGCAAACACCACCTGGAAAATCGTTTGCAGCACCAAAACCTTTGCATAAGTATATATATGAGGATGTCCTTAATTTTTGCTCATTGCAAGCTGCTTGATCAAGTCCTCTTTGACACAGCAGTAATTTTGATCCTATAAATTTCCTTTGCATCATTACATCGATCAAGATATTCAGAGTCAACTAAGTGGATTTGAAGGTGCATCCGAGGTGAGGCTTTATTATACCGAGTGAACAGCTCCAATCCTAGCACATGCAAGCATTGCAATTGGAAGCTCTGGCACCATGGGCATGTAGATGCAAACTCTGTCGCCTTTCTTCACTCCTCTTTGTCGCAGGTAGTTTGCTAGCTGCAAAAACTCAAACTTCATTACCTTGCACTCAACAAAAAAGTTTGAGCCATGAGAAACAGTCAGACCTCAGATTGGTTTCAACATCAAACTCATAACCGAAGGTAAATTGCAATGTGTTTTGCAAAAAAAAACGGGAGTATTCTTCTCCATTACTGCAAGCAAGGCTCATGAGTAGATCACAATTATGCTCATGATGCAAACCTCTCAAAGGTTTTTATTGCAGCATACTAGTTTTCACACACCTGACAAGTTTGTTTGAGCATATCATCGTAGGTGATGCATTTCTCAGTGCCGACATCATTTCCCTCCCATAGCAATGCCGTCTGGTTCCCACGTCCTTCCAGAACGTGCTTGTCCAGTGCATTGTAGCAGATATTTGTGTATCCTCCTTTGAACCACTATAATGAACAAACCAACCCATGCCAGAACATGAACACAACTCCCCAAGAACAGTTCAGCATTTTGACCTTCAAACCTGGGATTCACTAAGAAAGAGACTCAGAAAGTGAGCTTGGAATACTAATCCTGTCTGTAATCACATGCGCACACACATGCACACATATCAAACTTCTTGAAACCTTCATGCAAGCAAACAGCCCTGATATCTGTGAGGTATGATGTACTATGTACACAAAACATGACTGCTGTAGTGCACATTGTGAATGTACTCGTGAGACAAAGATCTCAGTACTTGATCAGAAATTTGATGAAGTTCTCACTCACCTCTACAAAAACAGGACCCTTTCGCAAGTCAAAGTTGAATTGGCAGATTGGTTTTGTAGTATCCCACTTGGTCTCCCAGTAGAAGTCATTAGCAAAAGAGCTCCAAAAGCTGGTTGGATCTTCCATCGATTGCTTGTACATTTCCTCATACTGTGTAAAACCCCCACCCAATGAATACAAACAAAGTGTGATCCACACCAAACTCTCTTCACTCTAAAGCTACAAATCCACATCTAAGCCATACTCTCTGGTGTTTGTCATTGCAACTAGAGTAAAGTGATGATCTTCAAGGTCTGCAACATCCTGGGTATGTGGGTCCATGAGCATCATCATCAATATTGGTTGCGAAAAATTCCTGAAGGCATTATCTGCATACGAAGTATGTCAGAAAGCTCCTAGAAAAGAACTCTTCCAATTGCACTTTTGTCATGTCACCTGCTTCCTTGATGATATGAAAGCCTTGGATATGAATTCCTTGGATGGCGGCACCACCAAATCTTTTAAGTCCTTGGGATTCTTGGAGGATTTGTGATTTCCCACAGCCTGCTCCTGTTTCGAAGAGAGCCAACCAACAACAGTTTTACTAACCCATACTAGCTCTATAGCAGCCACGGACTGCTTCAAGTACTAGCATCAAAGTGGGTGCTTGAGCAAGCATCTCTACATTGGTCAGCAGCATCATTGGCCCCACTATAGTGCACAAAAACGCAAGCAAAGAAGATGCAACAAACGAACGATCCCGCATGGTCAGAGTATTTCAAGTGTACAAGAAGACTTGCAGTGAAATGCTCATGCATGATCCAAGCTGATCAGAGATCGAAAATTATTGCGTGTGAGTCTTACTGGCAGCAAATCGTGTTCGGCCATATGAAGCCCATTTGCAATCTTCACATGGTGCTGCAAGCTCCCCGTTACAACAACCTCAGACTGCAAACTGCCCATTTTCCTTTTCTTCCCACAAAACACAAGTCTTACCCTCGTTGAAAATCCTTCCACCACAAATTAGACTAGTACAAACTTCTTCTTCTTCTTCTTCCCCAGCTCCAGTCGCAAGCTCCAAAATTCAAACTTTGCAACAAATTTGCTCTTGACACCAAATTACACAACAACCAGCTTCTTAGAACTTCTTCTTGTTACCCAACTCCATCCAGTTGCTGCAAAATTCTTCACAACAAATTCCACAACAGCCTTCTTCTTTCTTCTTCTTCTTCCTCAAGTTCTGCAGTAGTTCCAAAATTCAAACTTTGTTGCAAAATTCTTCACAACAATCTTCTTCTTCTTCTTCCCCCAACTCACAGTAACTGCTCCAAAATTCAACTTTCTTGTAAAACTCTTGACAATCAATTTATATAGCCACCTTCTTCTTCTTCTTCTTCTTACGCTTCTTCTTCACCAACTTCCGTTGCAAGAATTATTAGAATTGAAATTTGTGGTCAAAACACATTAAGTAGTTCGTACAGGGGCGGTTTTCAGCACATGTCTGCGGAATTAAATTTCAATATTCCATTTCGGAAAATAGAATATTCTTGATCATATCACATAAATCTTTAATTTCCTTCACAAATTTCTTTTTCTGGAGAAAAAAAAGCAATTTTAAAAAAAATTTAGCATCTCTAAAAATAATATAATTTGTGCTGAGCTGCCAAGGTACTACCATAGTTAGTACCTGAACAATTTCGGCACAAATTAAATTATTTTTCGTTTTGCCGAATTTTTGAAAAATGATTTCTTACTTGTGCCGAAATTTTTATAAAACTACAAAATGTACGAGGTTTAGGTTCCAGGTAAACTCAGATTGGAACCATCAGTTAACTGCCAATTAGTCTCTGATTAACTTCTGGTTCTAGTCTTTTTTCCTTTTTTTTCCCAAAAATGTTAGTTCTCGTACCAATTCCACACATAAATGGAACCCAGTATCTGGTTCCAGTCCAGTTTGTCAAAAAAAAAATTCAGGTTCCAATTTTGGAACTGGTTCCAAAAATCAGACCTGATTCCAATTTGGTTTTTGCTAACCAGGGTTGGAATGAATTGGGCCTGTCTCTTTGAAATGTGGAGATAGTAGAATTGTGTACTGTGAAGAAACATTTACTGTAATACAAGGGCAGCTTCAACACATGTTTGTCAAATTATTAATTAGTTTTGAAGAGCTCATGTCAAAAACATATATATATATATATATATATATTTCAAAAGATTCGTAATTATTTTTCATTCTTGTTCTTTGAAAAAAATAAATCAATATTTCAAAATTTCTACAAATAATATCAATAGTGTGGAAGCTGCCAAGGTACTTGGGGTATGCATTATGGTTGGGTGGGTTGTTGTCAGCTCCCCAAACTTCGTTGTTGCTTTCCTTTCACTGTGCTCATGGAAAGTTTGGTGCTTGATGTCATGGTGATGTCTTATGCACCTCGTGTAGAACTGTCATTTGCTTTTGACTCATTACATGAGCAAGTTCTTGCAAGATGTGATTTGCTAGTGTGGATTCCCCAAATATGTGGGTTGTTCATGTAATGCATAATGGGTATGGTAAATTTTTTTGTTGGGATTTGGTTTGAATTCTTCAAGTTTGTTTTAGCAGATTTTTTTTGTTCACAGGTCCTTTGCTTTGCTGTTTTTATCCTGGATGGAATAAGGCTGGAGCTTGAGATTCAACCATTTCAAATAAATTGGTTTTGAAATTTGCACAATAGGGAACTTGTGCTTTGCATTTATTTATCTCTATTTGCTTGCTGATCTTGATGGAGATGGTGTTTGTCAGGTAATTCTCTTTATACTACAATGTTGCTACATTGGAAAATGTCCACTTTCAAGAAAGGTGGCTCAATGAAACCAACCATTGAAATTCGGTGGTTGATAGATTTGGATTTTCTCAGTGTGGGAGAGAAGTTGCTCTGGTTGTTCTTTACAGTAGGCTTTTGAAACCCTAAAGTTTCCCTGGTTTGTATAAGGTTGCAGCCAAGCAGAATTCATCCTCTACAAACTGAAAGAGTGTGGCAAAAATCAAACAATCAGATATGGTTGACTTCCTCAAAAGAGTTTGATACCCTTTACTATCATGATTCTGGCATCCTGTGTTGCTCTGACATGCTTCTCTCACAGCAATCTGCTGATGCTGAGCAGTCTGCTCCCACAGCTTAGTGAGGCAGTCAGTACCTTGAACACTTGGACATCATTCTAAAAGTCCTTATGACACATCCTCGACAATCATGTGAAGTTGTAAGAAGTTGAGGATTTTGCAGAGAGTTTCGTACTGTTTGTGCTACATGCACGAGGCCATCAATTTGCATTTGGACATGTTCCTGAATCTGTTGTTCTTCCGCATGGGAAGCAAGTTCATATAGGAATCGAATTTCTCATGAAGTTCTTGAGAGCAGTAACTATATAGCAGCTTGCCTACCTTTGTGACTGTTGATTCTGCAGTCTAGGATTATTCTTCAGAGAATCAGCCTTGAAAAACATCAAAGAACTCTACTACAGCATGAAGGTGGCCGCTGCTGCTGCTCTGCTACATTCTGCCATGGAATGAACAGCTTCACACCTTTGGAAGCTCTGTTGAAGGGGAAGGTCCGAACAATAAGCTGAAGGAAGAACACTGTGTATTGACTGCATGGAGGTCTTTATACACGTCCAATCTCCATTCGATCACTGAAAGTTGCAAATTGTTGCGACTTCCTGGGCCTGCTACTTTTGGCACCCAGGGGTGTGATTGTTCTTCTTCTTGAGCAGATCCCATGGCACTCAGCTCATATATGTTGTCATCTTCACTCAGATAGTAAAATGTTGATTTGATTTGCAATTAATGTTTTCAACTGCTGAGTATCACACCCTCCTCCAGAATCCTAGTGCAAATGGCGAGTTAAGGTAGGTTTTTGCCATTTTTTTCATCATTCCCCTTGTTCTTTTAAGCCATTCTTTTCTTTTTTCATAATGCACAAGCATGCATTCACACAAGCTAGCTCCTCTTTTGGCTTTGCTATTCATAGACTTTTTCATTTCTAGCTTGCTCATGCTTCTCCTTGTCATCCCTCATGCTTCTCCTTTTCATTTTTTGTCTCATTGAATTGTTTGATTTTTGCTCAATTTTAGTTGTAGTTTCATTGAATTATGTTGGTGTTGTCGTTTTGTTTTCACTGGTGCTACCATTTTGGTGCTATTGCATTGTCTTTGTTGGTGTTTTCACTAGTGCTTTCACTCCTTGTTCTTGCTTCAGATCATCCCCGTAGCTCAAAATCACAACAAACCCAAGTTGCTTTTGTTTTGGAATTCTATGAAAATCCCTCCCTTAACAACTATAGTTTTTAACTTTGTAACAGCAGAAGAAGAAAAAGTAGAAAATAGATAGAAGGGACATACTAATGTACAAGATGGGATATTCTTTGTGCCTTGTTTTACAAAAATATGCCGCCATTGTCATTGTTGTTCATCTTGCCTTTGCTTGCTACTATTGATGCACTAATGCTGAAGCTACTTGTGATTGCAACACCATGCTTTCCCTTCGCATTACTGCAACCTACTCCCTGGTTGCCTTCTTATTTGGGATCTCGTTTGCTCCTTCATTTTCCTCTTCCTCTTCCTCATGCTTTGTTGCAAGTGATTATTGGTGTTGCTGCAAGTGTGTTGTTACTATTGTAACTTGTAGGTGATTGTTGGTGTTGTTGCACGTGTGTGCTATTATGTTTTAGTTAATAGTTTTTTGTTTATTTCTAAATTCTAATAAGTAAGTCTTTTGAAACTCTTCCTTTTGATTATGGTTGCCAAAAATGCTGCTTTGTGCATTTTCAAGAATAGAAAACGATGTTTAATTATTTGTGTTCATTGTTAATGATAGTGTCATCATTGGCAGCAACATTGGCATTGTTTGTGTGTGGGTTGTCAGTAGCAGTAGTTCGTGTAAAAGCTTGGGTCATAACCTGTGTCAAGTTATTGGGGACATGAATCATGCTCATGGCAATCTACGCGTGGTTGGCACCATCATCTTTAACTTTGAAATACTCACGTTGTTTCTTAACAAGTTTGTCCTGGATTTCAGTTTGTTCCTCCTTGAACAATACATTTGTGGCATTGATTTGATCATTGAACTCCACCAACTCTTGTTCCCTTTTTTTGTTGCTTCCACCATGCTCTTGTGAACAAAAGAATAGGGTCTTTTAACCCCTGTACTTCTAGTAGAATGACCATTTCATGTTTTTGCTATGTTAGAGTTTCTATTGACTGATGTTTGTGTGGGGGGGGGGGGTGGTTTGATGGGGGGTTAGTACCTGGCATGACTTTTGGTCAAGTGGGTAATCGGTGTAGTTGCATCTGGATAGCTAGGCAATGGTGTTGTGACTTCAAGATGAATGGGATCAGTGTAATCACCACTTATCTCATGCATCAATTTGGTGAAACTTTTTGCTACTGCACTACGAGGTGGCAAAAGTGTAGCTAGTGTTTGTTCAAACATCCAGCCATCATCAACATCGGTATCTTCTTCTGCATTCATTTTTTGCATTGCCTCATAATTTGCATCTATTGAGTCTGCATTTAGATTGATGGCATTGTTGGGTGTCAAACCAAAAGGCTTGTAGTTCCCGTGTGCATAATCCATTAAATCCCGCATGGGAGGTGGGTTGAAGATGGGACATGTCCCCAAAAATTCTACAATCATTTCATATAATCCTCGCCCAAAGGTCCTGGGCATTCCTCATGCAACTTTCTCTGCTGTGTTCCAAGGACCAGTAATTTTGATTGTTTCCTATTTTAAGTTTGTAATCATAGATTTTCTTGAAGTCATAGCAGCTTCGGCACCAGTCTTCTTTACGCATTTCGCAGCAGTCTTGTCGTCTGTTGACGATGATGACGATAATGATGCAAGTACAATCCGGTTACACGCGAGAGCCACTGGAGATTGTTGTTGAGGAGGATCGAATTTCGCCTTCTTGACAGGAATGCGTGGGAAGATCTTGGCGGCTGCGTCTTTTCTTTGAATGTAATCGATCCACCGCAACAAATGAGGCAGCTGAACAAGCTCCGGATACGATTCTTCATCGCTCACGATCTCGTGCACAACAGCAAACATGGAAAGATCCGCTAGACTGATGGCAACTCCTCTACCGGCGAACACAGTTCGATCCTCCAAATGCATGTTCAACACTTGTAACCTGCCATTCTATCTTCAGATTCTTGAGCTTAGTCTTCGCAGCATCAAAAGTGCTAGCAAAAGATAGCCATTGTGATACCTCGGCTTGCATCTCCGGCGTGGTTCCTAGCAGTCGATCTGCTGCAGTCGCTCCCGCCGCCTCCACTACAGACCTGCACTCAAATCCTAATCCCTTCGTGCCAAATCCTCCTCCAAACGAAGCAGCAGCAGCTTCCTGTGCATCATCATCTTCCGCAGAATTGATTCGTTTACAGATAGAAACAATTAACCTCCGAGCTCTCTCATGCTTGAAAGAAGCCGCCATCTCTTGTCGATCCCTTGTTGTGCGCCGTATATTTACAACTCTGCAAAACTCGTGGACGAAGAAGCGGAAGGAATGAGAGTCGTGTCTTCCCAGCAACAAAGAGCGTAGCAAAACCAAGTCAGATTCGCGGGCAGACGCATTAGGGTTTGAAGCTCCAACGGGCAGTGGACATTGCAGCAGCAGCAGGCAGAGTGGTGCGTATGTGCACATAGCTTGCGATGGCTTCTTTGCAGCATTTCATTTCCTATTGCTCGCTTCCTTTGCAGACTCTCTGTCTATCATCATCATCATCATCATCACGTTCTGCCAATTCCTCTTCTTTCAGGCCGCGTTCTCAACAACAACAATCGGCTCCAGAACGCAACAAGGTGCATCGGAAGTCAGGTGACAGAAGAAGAAGCCAATTCCTCATGTTGTTGTCGTTGTTGTTGTTGTTGCAGGAGCTCCTTTTCCATCTTTCCTGCATGCTTGCTTTGCTTGTCCGGTTGGTACATACTGATGGAATTGCAACAAGTTGATTGAAGAGAGTTATTGCATCCAGAACTCTCATTGCACTCACTCCAGAACTCTCTCTCTCTCTCTCTCTCTCTCTCTACCTTGAATTTCTGGATGAAGCTAAATCTCAACCAAGTGTAGAGAACTTCAAACTGGAATTCCTTGTTACCAACATGCCACTCCTGGGTTCTGAGAAATTGCTGGCACAAAAAGAAACCTAAACCCTAAACCATTGTTTTTCTGTGTTTCATGACAGAGGGTGGTGCAAGAGAATTGGCTCAGCATAAGGTAGTTAGGGGAATGGAGGGGCAAAGGAATGCATGCAATTGCTGTGGTCGACGAAACTTGCTCACTTCATTTGGAGGTGCTTTGTTATCAGGAGCCGGCAATGAACAAGACTCACAAGCAGCGGATGTTGATTATGTGAATGCCAAAGTCAGCATTCTTTTCTCTCTCTCTGATTTTCTTTTTCTCTCTTTCTTCTTCTTGGCAAAAGGCTCTATCAATTTTTGAACTAGGACGCAGCTATCAAAGTTTTAAATTAGCTATATGTATTGAGTTGAGTGCTGGCCTACACATGATCATGACTGTGTCTTCCTGTTTGTTGCTTCTGAAAATGCAACAAACGAACATAGTATGAAGATTTTAGACTTAAACTGTTGTTTGTGGAGTGTTCTCTGCAATTGTACAGACATGTTGCTGATTCCTCTACTTAGGTCCAGATGAGGCAAAATGTTGAGTACCATGGCAGGTAAAGGTCAGCAGTGTCTTTTCATGAGAGTTATTTTCTTGATTTCCACAACAGCTCTCATAATAGGTGCTGTGCTAACCAATTTTCCATCAAGGAGAAATCCCATCGTCACTATAAATATTCAGTCACTGAGGTCCAAGTTCAACCAGAGGATCTTCTGAAGCCTGCTGATTCTTATTTGCGTATTTGCAGAGGAGTTTCAGGAACACCAAATGCAATAATGTCCAAACAAGTTTCCCCTTAGTTCCAATTTGACAATAGAGCTTTGTCATCAAATCTGTGGTGAAATTGCTAGACAATGTTACATCCTTACTTTGATCAGTTTCACGAAGTGTATAGTTTACAGCGGTGGTGGTGAAATTAGAGAGTCCTGCAATTTGAGGTGCAGATGTTGTTGGTGGGGTGTAGGAGATAATGGAGAAGGTGCATCCAAGAAGGCCAGTGTGGTACCAAGAACTCTATGCTCAAGTTATGAATGTTGGCATGCAGTCATATGAGGTCGAGGTGAGTCATTAGCCCTCTTCATCTGTAATGTGATGATGCTCTTTTCTCTGGTGTTAAATTGTCACACTGTCAATGCAGCAGGGTTTCCACCATCAAAACTGTAGGGACAGGCAACATTCCAAAATGAGAATTTAGGAACATAAACCACCCATATAGGTGTAAAATCTTTCTGACAGATGGAGCTTCTTGGCTTAAAGGCATCATTCAGCATAGAGCTCCTGCTATCATTTGATTCATGAATTCCCTGTTAAAGCATGCCATGCTCCTAGTCTTGCTTTAGTCTGCACCAAGTGAAGATGTGAGGAAGCAGGTCCAAAGATTGTTCTCATGAATTTTACCTCATTTTACTCTTCCACTGTCTGTAAGACCTACATTATTAGTCTCTTTTTTTCCTGAATGCTTATTCTGACTGTTACATGGCTAGTGGGGAAGATGGCAGGCTACAAGAAGCAGCTCTTTGATCACCTGGATGACAATGTGAGATCTATAGTGGAGGTGGGCGTAGGGACAGGGCCTAATTTGAAGTTCTATGGAGGACGGCCTCATATAGAAAAAGTAATAGGTGTGGACCCAAATGAGCGTATGGCCAGATTTGCTGAACAGGCTGCTTTGGATGTTGGCTTAGCACCATCTCAATTCAAATTTCTTCATGGGGTACAGTAGTTTCTCTCTTTATCTCACCCATGTATTCACCATTTAGATCCTCTGCTAAAATTGACTTCCCAAATAGTTCAGTCAGTAACCTGAATCTTGTGGCCTAGTAGGATTTGCTGAAGACTTTGTGGTGTTAAATAACAGTTGGCATTTGACAACAAGGAAGTAAGATGCACACACCCATTGGCTCATGCTCCAACAATCTAGCAGAAAATGTACAATCTTGGAGAAAAGCATATCCAGCTCTAGTAATCCTGTGATTTGAAATTGCTGTGTTTTAATTTTTCATGCTGTCTTTACTCAATTGGGCACAGGGAAGTGCACCATAGTTTGTGGTGTAGTATGAATGGAACTTGTGTAGTTTGCCACTTTGCTACACCTATCATCTAATCCTTAAGCCAATTAGGAAAGTTGGAGGATGCTTTGTGTGATAAAAGCCATGACCAGAACCTTAAACATACATGCAAGGTGCATGCATACCCGATTGGGCTGGCTTTAGAAATGTATTCCAATTTTGGGACCTTGCAGGCACAAGATGAAGTAATATAAGGTGGGAGTTACAGGTAGCAGAGGGATTACCAGTGGCTGATTCAAGTATGGATGCAGCAGTATGCACTTTGGTAATGTGCTCCGTGTCTGATGTTGCTGCCACTCTCAAAGGTACCGGTTTCCTATTTCTTTGAAGGTGAATTTGCTACCATGTTCACTGTTAAAAGCACAACACACTCGCAAGAAAAATCTATTGTTGAGTGTATTGGTTATAAACAACCATGTTGAACAAGCATATGGTCATCTGTGCGTGTCTTATTCATGTGCAGAGGTTCAAAGGGTCCTAAAGCCAGGTGGAATGTTTCTATTTGTTGAGCATGTGGCAGCACCTGGTATGTATCAACTAATCATCTGGATGTCTCCCACATTATTTTATGCATAACTGGACTTGTTGCTATGTATCTGTAAAAAGTCAGGGAGATATTAGTATTAATGGAAAAGCCTCACTCTTCATGACATGTCATGTAAGATGTCAATTTTATCTAATTCATTGACCATATGCTGGTTTTGTTAAACCACACCTTTTGGGGTAATGGGATTTGAATTAGGTCAAATTATTGGAATGGAAACTCATCTCTAAAGATTTGAGCAGTCATCAGATGCTGTGCAGATTGGGATCTCAATTGGGTGTTCATCCTTCCATACAAAAAGGCTTATTTGGGAATCATGACAGAGTAGGCTTCTTCAAGTTTTAAGGCATACAAAGAAGCTCTTTGACAATACAGTGGTTGAAATGTGTGGCATGCAATCTGTTTTCTGCAGACGGCAGTACACTGAGGTTCTGGCAAAATCTACTAGATCCAGTTCAGCAACTAGTGGCGGATGGATGTCACCTTTCCAGAAATACACTTGGACTTATAGAGGCTGCTGGATTTACATCCTTGGATGTCAAGAGCATGAGGGTGAAAGGACTGTCTTTGATTAGCCCTCATATTCTGGGCACTGCACGAACTCCAGAAGCTTAAACAATTTTGTTGGCTTTTTCAGTTTTCAATTACATACATGGTTGAGGATGAGATGAGAGGAACCAAGCAACAGATAAATAAATTTACCCTCACTAAAACATGTGAAATTGGACTATATAACAATGTTGTGTTCTCATCTGTACAAATCAGTCAAGAAAGGATGGAAAGACCTACCTATCTTGTAAACTTGTGGTTTTGCAATCTCAATGAATAGAATATGTCACTCATGTGATGTTTGTTTTCACAGAAGTTTGTCAAGATGCTGCTCAATCGGTGTTGTATGTCCTTGGTTGATTTAACCTTGAGACATATAGATATCAGCAGTATAGCTAGTGGGTGCAGTCTCCTTTGTAAGTGGTAGGACAGTTGCTAACGTGGAACACTATGCTTACGGGTGTGGCCTTGATTTGTGATCAGCACAAGGGCAGAGGATATGATGATCAAGATGCCCTGTGAACCAAAGTGTGCTCTGAGGAGAGTGTTGCTTGTTGTTGGCAGAATTCATTGGAATACTTGTGGCAATTGGAGAACACATTTGAAAACAAGTTATTGAAGATCGCCTTGAAAATGCTGGGAGGTTTTGTGCTCCTATCAGACATCCATGTTGCTGCAACACACAAACTGGAATCTTCTTAGTCCAGATGTTCAATGGCAAAGAAGGGTGATGATATAGCTGCGACACAACCTTGGATTGAAGTGAACAATGAGGTCAGAAGATTAGGGAGAACTTTCCTCTGAGAATCCTGCATTCACAATTCAAGAGATTGTGTCCCATCAGATACATAGTGATTGCTGGGAGAACAAGTGATGCCAAATTGCTTCCATCACAATAAAGTGACATCTGGTATATGCATCAATGGGTAAGTGGCCCTGTGTTGCAGTGTCTTCACTTGGTTCTTGCTTGGGTTTCTTGTTTGGTGCTGTGAATCCAGTATCTGAAGAGTCCTTGCTGGATTTTAAGCCTCGATTTTCCCTTACCAATGTCTATGCATGCAGCATGAATCATCTCTTTGTGCTGCCCACCCATGATCTTTATTGAAGGCCTGAAGTTAGAAAGGCACTACTGCAGCCATCAGACATACAGGCCCTATTCTGTCCACTGTAATGACTGGGCTTGTCACATCTGATGAAACAGGTCTCTGGTGTGTAACAAAAGGACAAGGAGATCAGATGCTCCAAAATGAACTTGTTATTGTCTTGAATCTCTCATTCATGGGAGCTTACATTGGGATGTCTGCAGGCTGTGACCTAGGATTCTATACTCAGCAGTTGAAAACATTAACTGCAAATTGAATCAACATTGTACTATTTGAGTGACGATGACAAAATATATGAGCTGAGTCTCATGAAATCTGCTCAAGAAGAACAATCACACCATTGGGCACCAAAAGAAGCAAGCTCAGGAAGTTACAACAATTTGCAACTTTCAATGATCAAATGGAGATTGGATTATCTGCAGCTCAATTCGGAAGAGTATGAAGACCTCCCTGCAGTTGTCACACTCTCTTGCTCTTTCAGCTTATTGTTCAGGCCTACTCCTTCAACAGAGCTTCTGAAGCTGTTAAGATCTTCATTCCTTGGCACAGTGTTGCAGAGCAGCAGCAGCAGTCTTCATGCTTGTTCCTGCTATTATAGGGTTCTTTGATGTTTTCCAAGCCCAATTCTCTGAAGAATAATCCTAGACTGCAGGATCAACAGTCACCAAGATTGGCAAGCTACTAATTCATTACTGCTCTCAAGAATCTTCACCGGAAATTGAGGAATTGTATTCATATATGAACTTGCTTCTCATGTGGAAGAACAAGAGATTCAGGAGCACATCTGTTTGCAGATTGATGGCCTCATGCATCAGCACAAACAGTATGAAACTCTCTAAAAAATCCTCAACATTTATGACTTCACATCATTGTTGAGGATGTGTTGTAAGGACTTTTGGGATGCTGTCAAAGTGCTTGAGATACTGTCTACCTCACTAAGCTGCAGGAGCAGACTGCTCAGCATCAGCAGATTGCTGTGAGAGGAGGACATCAGAGTGACAAAGGGTGCCAGAATGATCATAGTCAAGGGCTTCAAACTCTTTCAGGAAGTCAACCACATCTGATTGTATAATTTTGCCACACTCCTTCAGTTTGTAGAGCACAAATTCTGCCTTGCTGCAACCTCATACAACCCAGAGAAACTTTAGGGTTTCAAAGCCAACTGTAAACAACAACCAGAGCAACTTCCCTCCTGCACTGAGAAAATCCAAATCTATCAACCACCAAATTCATTGATTGGTTTCTCTGCTGCCATTTTTAAAAGTGGACATTTTCCAACTTAGCAACACACCAGTATAAAGAGAATTTACCTGACAACACCATTTCCGTCAAGATCAGCAGCTTCCAAATCAGATGGTGTGGTGTGACGGCACAAGGCCCAGTGTGCAATCTCATGTTGACGTTCTTCAGTTCTCACTTCTGCTAAGTACAAAAAGAACTGAGCAACACAAACAGTGCTCAATAGAATCCAAAAGATGGCAAAAATACGGCCACCTTTCGTGTTGAAACTCTGGTCACCATAGCCGAGCGTGGTGACTGTGACACACACACAATAGAAAGCATCGATGAAACTCATGTGTTCCCAGTAGTGCAAAGCCAAAACACCCACCACAAACAGAACTAGAACTATAACTCCTGCAACTATTGCCTTCCATTGGGCAGTAACCACACCATCATCTCCAATAGAAACTTTGTCCACTTGCCTCCTGTACTTGTTGTACACTTTCTGCACCAAGATTCTCTCCTGCTTTTCAACCAAGTAGTTTGCTGCTCCACTAACCAACACACCAATGAGCCCAAAGCCAATAAAGACAAACACGCATGTAAACAGCTTTGCACTGGTGCTATTTGGAGTGATGTCTCCATATCCAACAGTTGTCATTGTGACAATTGCGAAATAGAGGGCGTCAACAACTGTGGTGGTAGATACACCTCCCAGGTCATCATGAAGGAATGAAAAGATGAAAACACCAACTATTAAGTAGCTTGCAAGACCAATCAATGCTTTCACAAGTGTCGAAGGGCCTTTGTCTTTTGCAAGTGGACCTGGAGGCCCATGCGATGGTGGCTTTTCTCTTCTCGAATGATTCTCATCAAGAATGTGCAACGATGGTGCACTATGAATATGCCATAACCGTGGCTCATTTGTGGATGCCTTGATTGGCTTCTGCGGTTCTTTCTTGCCCTTCCAGAGAAAAGGCTCCAAGATTGAGCCTTGATCGCGTGATACCATGAGCAATTTGTCCATATCATCCTTTGAGAGACTGTCAGCCATGATGCACTTGACTCTCTTGCTGCCATGAAAAACAGTTTTGATCATCAACACAAACTCTGACATCTAGTAATAATCTAATAGAAGAAAAATATTTTAAAACCCTAAATTGTTCAAAAAAATTGAAACATTAGAATGGAGAGATGGAAAAACCTAGATTTTGCAAGATTGAGAGGGGTTTGTGATTTTAGCAGCAACCCTCTAAACCACCCACAAAATCTTTCTTTGAGATCACTGAATTCTCCACAGGTGGAAGTTGGAAGAATTACATGGGCTATGTGCCTGTGGAAACCCTCACAAGATGTGGATTAGCAAGGATTTGGCTCCTGGCTCACAGCTCCTAGTGCCATAAACATGGGCATATACGCCAATGCACTTGAAGCTTTTACTCAAAAGGTTTTTGCAGCCATGATGGATTTTTGCACAAAATGCTGATCAACCCAATACTACCTGTACTTCATTGCTTGGAATTTGCACCACTCTTCTTCTTCGGTCTGTTTTACACCGCCACTACCAAAGAAAGCTTGAGACTTGGTTTCTTTAGGAAACAAGAAGAAACACGCACAAACTTCTTCTACCTTCAAGAAAAAAGCTCCTACAACAAACAACAAACAACAAGGAGGAGGATAAGATGAAACAGAGAAATTGGACAATGAAGTTAAATTGAGAAGTTCTGACACTTGAGACTTGTGCTTTTTGTTATTGTTTTTCTGGACATCTCTTTCCTATTGGAACTATGCAAAACTAATTTTGTGGAAAGATCTCCTAATGAGATCCAAGCCCTAAACAAATGGACAGTGGCACAAAGCTAAAAGAAACTTTTGTGATTGAAAAATCCTCTGCAGAAAGCAGAGTGCACATCAAACTGGAACTTCACATGTAGACCTGCTGAATACTGCGACCAAACATTTTCTCACCATTGTTGAAACTCAACAACCCACCCCACAACACACACACAAATTAGTAGAGAGAGAGAGAGAGAGAGAGAGAAACCAACCTTAAGAACAGGAGGAGTTGGAGCCTTGTAGGGAACAGACCAGCTCATCATGTCACAGTAAAATGTCAGACAAACACTGCAAAACAGGCACAGCCCCAGTTCAGCTCCATAACCAAGCAAACACTTGGCTGCTCCTCATCAGCAACAACCCATTAACTGCAAACCAAGCAATCTCATAAGAGAAGCAAATGACAAAACACTTTTCAGTGGTGGGGTTGATGACACAACAACCCAACAACAGTGAAGTTTTCAGGTTGGAAAACTCCAATCTTTCTATCATCCCCATGGGGTATCATCTACTCTATAATTAACAAAACTCCAATTTTTTTCTCTCATCCACTGGGAATCACATACTCTAGAAATAGAAAATTCTTCCCAGCCAAAAATAATCCCAGTCACCCAAAAAAAGGTTACCAGCTTCTTCTTTTTTATTTGGTTGTTGGCTGCAGCAAAGTATGTGTGAAGAAGATGCTTTCATACTACCTATTGCAAATACCCAACTTTTTTAGGAATTTCTGTTTGTAGCTGAAGTGGCAATCATTCATTGGAAGATCTCGAAAAAGTCGTGATCATCACTGAGAAGATTTAGCCAAATATGGCTATAAACCAGAAATAAAGTACAAATCTTTAATCAAACTTTTATACGTTTGGCTACAAAATGAAAATGACATTTATGAGTCTGGCTTTTTTTGGTTTTTTTTTTTTTCCCCCCATCACTTCGAGGCACTGAAAACCTCCAAAATCACATTTTTCAATTGTTTAAAAAAATAAATGTATTTCATCGATATATCACCAGTGAAAAAAAAGGCTGGTGTGCAGCTTCAGTAGCCAGGAAAATGCAGCATGTGAATGATCAGTGCCCACCGCATGAAGTGTGAAACTAAATAAACTTTAAATATGGATGGCTTATTTAAATTTCATAGCAAGCCACAGATCAACAATCTCAATGATAATAATAAGAATTATACCAATACCGTCATCATCATAAGTTGCATTGGCCAGTGTGCGGGTAACTTATACACAACTTTTGTTTTTGGTGAAAAGAGCAAAGAATTGGGATGGCCTCTAAGGTATGCAAGTTTTACCACAATCCTTTCATATTTGCGAAGGGCAGACTTTCTCTCTGAAGAAACCCTTGGTGCCAAAAGGAAGAAGATCAATTTTATTGAATAAGTGATCAAAAACGAGCTGCACGACCCTCTCCACCTGCATCGGAACAGCAGCACCCACATGCTGCCCACTCAAAGCAGGTGTTGTTGCTGCTGATGAAGCAAGAACCTGCAACAGTGAAAGTGCCAGATTCTGGCGCAACTCAACATCTTCATCTTCCAACAATTTCAAACTAACACACCAAACCTCCATCACCAACCTTCCATACCACTCAACCATACACTCATCATTGTGAGTCTCTGGATTTTGTAGTGGATTTCCTGACCATTGCTTAATTTTTGAGCCCACCCAGTGAGCCTCTTCCAGCAGACCAGAGGCCACGATTGCCTCTGCTGTGGCCTGTCGAAACCCAAATCTCCATTAAGAAATGGTGACTTCTATTGAAGGAAATTCTAGTACAAAAGATCTTTTCAAACAAGAAAGTCTCACAAAACACTTTCTTATTAAAATCTTTCACCAACAAAAAGAATGGGCAATCGATTCCTACCTTCAAAGAATCGAAAACTTGAGTTGTTTGCACAAACAAGCTCGCAATTTTTACATGCATGTGTCAGTCAATACTCCATGAGATATGAAGGCCTTGAAGGTCTGCCCTTCGATCCTAATCAATCTCCCCTAAACAACCAGTTTCAATTAACTCTGTAAACCTTCCAAGGAATTGTTTTCCATCTTTGTTGTTCCACTCTTTTGTAACAAAGGTTACATCAATCACAAACTTGTAATCACTTCACTATAGCATCATTATTATTAGTGTACTTTTGAAATCCAAACCCACTTCACTTGTTTTCTAGTTGGTTTTCCTCCATTCTCTTGTGGAAAGTCCAAACCAGCTCTTAGGATTATTCTTCTACTTTTCTAGGCAGACTAAGAACCAGAATGGTCTGAGTTAGCAAATTATAAAATTCCATGGTTCTCTAAATTGTCAAATTACAAATCTTGTAATGGTCCATCCCATCATATATTACACCCAACTTGTTGACCCTACCGAACAACTATTAAGCCCTACTTATCTACCTACCTACCTACCTACCTACTTGACACAACCTAGTTGCACCTACTCTCGACCTAAGGGTCCTTATCAAGAGCTGAGCATATTGCAAAAGGAAAAAACCAAAACGAATAGTTTATTTTATTCAAAAAATGAATTTGTTTTTAGAATTTGAAATTATATATATTTTCCATCATCTACTTAGAATATTGTGATATGAGTAGTGAAATTATTCAGAATGTAGCCTATGATAATTATGATGATTTTCAACATGTCAATTTCATATTTTCACAATATTTCATTTCACTATTTTGAGGATTATTTAATGACGAAACCTACCTTAGGGTAAGGTACTCACAAAGGATGCCTTACCATGAGGGCACACCTTCATACATATTATTGGTTCATAGAGCTCAAGTTGAACTAAATGTACCAACATAAATAGAGATTTTGGGTCACGGACCAAAAGCCTAGGGACCAATTTGAAACAAATTGAACTTTGAATTGGACCTTTCATCACATTAAAATAAAATAAAATGACAATGAGTGTGTTTTAAAGACTTGGGGTCCAATTCAAGAGTTCAATATCAAAAATGTGTGAGCAGATTAAGTTAATTTTTTATTTTTAGGTCAAAGCATGGTTGGGTACAAAAAAGGCCGTCTTTTTTTATATTTAGTGGACTCCTCACTTAAACATGTTGTTGTCCCTTCCTCATAAACCTTGAAAAAACCCTTAGTTGTAAAAGGGATTTTTGCCCACCATTGCACTATATGCCCAAAGCCATGAATTTGCTTCAAGGTTTAGTCAAGTAATCCTTGAAGAAGCACCTTACAACATTACAAACACACAATCATATGTCATTCCAATGGTAACAAGTGGGTAACAAGATAGTCCATACTAAAAAAGAAATACACATTCAAATGGCAATGTGAAAGGATCAAAGCAACATAATAACAAAGATAATCTCATGTTTGAGGATGATCACCAATAACCTTACAAAAGTGAAAAGAAATCTTTGGTCTCAATGTGCCCAATTTTAAAACTAAAATGAAATGAAAATCTAATTTCCAAATAAATGTGTTATGTAAATACT
This sequence comes from Sphagnum contortum, assembly GCA_963920785.1. NCBI lineage: Eukaryota > Viridiplantae > Streptophyta > Sphagnopsida > Sphagnales > Sphagnaceae > Sphagnum > Sphagnum contortum. Next base: position 1,091,037 of record OY987283.1, read on the forward strand.
TCATTGTTTTCCTTTTGAATTGGTGGCAAAGTTTTTTTTTTCTTTTGAAGGGGGCCACATGGGTGTGTCCAAGCATTGATTAAAAGGAATGAATTAGGGGCCCTAGCCTTTAGATAAGTACCTAAGATAACAAATATAGGCCAATTGATTGCCTAGACAATCAGCATGTTGTGTTGCTTGAGTTTGGAACCCCATGTAAATGATAATGGAAACCTTTAGTAAAAATGATTAGTGGTAGCTAGTCAATCACCACAACAATTGTCCAATATAAATTGGATGAACGGTGAGATTGAGAACACGAGGATTGCTTGGGCCTTGATCTACCATTTGCACTAGGCCATCCCAACATTGCACAATACAAAAACCATGTCTTTTCAATTATGGTGGTGGAGGATAGTTGGATTTTGACATTGGTTAATGCAAACCATCCAAGGAAAAAATATAAGAAAGATGGATTGGGTTTTGAAGGTGCGAGGACAATGATGGGGATCATAGTGATGGTAGCATGCATGTGACTATTTTTTGTAGTGTTAAGTTTGTTGCAATTGTTGCACTTTCAATTGTTTGACACTTTATTGATTGAAATCAAATCAATGATTCTGCTCAAAATGTGTGTTCTTGCAATTTTTTTAATGGCTTTTAAATGATTCAAAACGGAGAGAAATGAAGAAAAATAGAGGTCAAACTCATAGTCCATTTTTGGAGGCACAAAACTTGTTTGGAGGAGTAGGTTTGAAATTACCCTACAGTTATCCATTGTCATTTTTTTCTTGATCAAAAATTGAAATAGGAACTAAAGGAGTAGTTGGATTCATGTATTTATTGTCTACCATTGCTTTGGTTTTTTATTTAGTTTTTCTTTTTGGAAAGAAGCACTATATGAAAGGAGATAAAACATAAAGAAAAGTATATATGAATTTGGAAAGACTAGAGCTAAGCGCAAAAAAATTATTGTTGTTTTTAGAGGTCCCTTTTTTATTCATCATTGTTTTTTCTTGAATAGGAATTGCAATATCAAAGAAAGGAATGATATCCATGTATTATTTAGCATTGCTTTGTTCTTGGAGAGAAATAGTGTACAAAAGAGACATAAATGGAGAGAATACCTATATTTACACAAATTTGGAAAAAACTAGAACAAAATGAAATCCAAAACAACCACTAGAACAATCGTGAAAGAAATATTAGTGAACATTTAATAGGTGATTACATTTTTTGATTGTATCTTGTAGGATTTCTTCTAGTTCTGACATAGATAATTATATCTTCATTACCTTCCAAGAGTGATTCTATTATAATGTTTTACATGACAATAGTCTTTAAAAGTTTTATCATGGACTTGTCAAATAGGATTTCCTCTAGTTCCTTAAAAATTAATTATATTAAATCATTACTTTCTTTGAATGAAAAACCAGTGCATGTGTAGTAGTTCTTTCTTTTAGTCACTCTAGAAGACATTACAAACTTTTTAAGTATTGTCCAATCAAGTATGGAGGACACATCAAATACTTAGGCACATTTGTATTCAATAATCTAGCCAACAATTATAACATTTAAAAAATATATTTATATTAACACCATTGTTTTAAACCATTGTCAAGATGATCCAAAGGTTTGTATGGAATCTTTGTTAATATTATTTCCTAAAGGATGAATTTCTTATCAAAGGAACCAAGGACTTTGTTGACTTCCATAAAATTTTGCACCCCATGACTTTGAAAATAATTGCATAAGTTATAAACATTGAAATGTAGTGAGGTTTAATGCAAAATGTTTGGATACTTGTGAATTTGCATTTGCATGGATTTTTTGTAGTTTTAGTTGTGATTTCAAAAACCCCCAAATGATCTAGGTTTCGATTTCATGATTCAACGACATCTTGTGTTGAAAAATAATAAAAATAACACCTTGAATAAGATATGAAATCACCTATGATTAAAATTGGTTATGAAATTAAAAAAGGTTAAAAACACTTTCAGAAACCATGAAAAACTCATGAAATGGACATTAAAAAACATCTTAAAAATACCACTAAAATCATGTTGAAAACATCCTTCAAAAATCACTAACATCACCTAGTATTGAACTCAAACCCACTACCAAAAACATCCTTGAAAAAAAAACATTTGAAATACTCCATGGTCCCATTTCTTGTTGTGTGAACCAAAATCCCCTATTTGTAAGAAATTGTGAGAAACCCCTTTTAATACTAGGGGTTTTTTTAAAATGGCACACATAACCTTTGAAAAATCTTTGATGTGTTGTGCAAATGGTTATTATGCTACAAAGGTGACAAGTTAAAAGACAAAAAAAAATGTAATGGCCATTGGCATGCGATTCAAATCTCACAAGGTCCTCAAAGTGGATAAAAGGAAAAAAAAGAGGAGGAAGAAGAAGAAATTCATGTAATGAATGAAAAACAAGAAAAGAAAAGAAAAAAAAAAATTGTCTTTTCTTTTGCCTTTGTGTATAGCTTCTTCTCCATTTGTTTCTTCTTCTTCCTCTTCCTTTTCAACTTTCAAAAAAAAAAAAAAAAAACAATGTTAGTTGAAAGACACTCACGTTTAAGTAGAAACAAGATGATCATGTTCCTTTCATTGTTCTTTCCAATTATAACTTCAAATGACATTAAACTTGCTAAAAAAAAGTGAGGAGGAGAAGCCATTTACATTCCCAACACAAGAGGAAGAAAAGGAAAAGTGGGCTTGACATAACCAACAATACAAGGGAGGGAGCAAGGTGAACATCTTACCTTGAAATGTGGAGAAGGGGTTATTGAGTTCAAAGGTGGCAACAACAATAATGGAAGAAACAATGCACAATGAATATTGAAATTGAAAATATTCTAAATATTTTTCCATGATCTAATTTTAATCACCATTTTACATTAAAAAAAGTTATAAATTATAGTTATTTTCAACAGATTGTACCCTATATCTCTTTATACATCAGTTCGAAAAAAAATGGAAATAACACCCCCTAGGTCTTTAATCATTCTTTTTTGGCTACAAGGATGTTGGTAAGTTTTGCTTTAAATTTTGAGGGGGGTGGGGGGGGGGGTTTCAATACCCAAACACACATCAATTGTGACTTCTAATGAGATTTTTTGATATTCTTGTGTTTGTAAAAGTTGGGTTACTTGGTAATTTAAGAGTAGACAAATTGTGAAGGTTTTGTTTTGAAATGGGAACTAGTGCTTGTTTATGCAAAGGACTTCGACTTTAAATTGTGAACAAGTCTCCATGGTCTCATGCTATAAGATCAAAATTACAAAAAACACATAAATATAGAAATAGTTAATGAAGAAAATGTCAAGATTGTTAAAGCTCTTTGGGTCATCTATGTCTTACAATATTACATTTGTTCTCTAGATCATTTCCAATTTTTTGGGTGTCTATTTATAGATCAATAAAAACACACTAATGTGGATAAGAGAAACACGTTATAGTCGCCTTTGAAAGTTCTTATCCTTTGTATTTTGATTTTATTTTAAGCCCTGTTAATAACATGTAATTAAGTTCATAATAAATAGATGAGTAGATAGGTAATAGGTAATTTAGTAATATGTACGCAAATAGGTAAGCATGTAGAGAAATTATAGGTAGGTAGGTAGGTGACATGAAAGTTTGGGGTTGGTAATAGGTATGTATGTATATAGGTAGGTTGGTTGTGATAGGTAGGTTTTAGGGTTAATGATAGATAATAGGTGCATAGATAGGTAGGTAAGTTGGTTTGTAATAAGTAAGTTTGAGGTTATTGATAACTATGCAAATAGGAAGGTAAATTATAATATGTAAGCTAGTAGGTAGTAGGGTGGGTAATATGTGAACATGTTGTAATTACGTAAGAATATCAAAATATTGATCATTTACCTATTTATAATCTACTTACCCATTATCCACTTTCCTACCTACCTACCTAAGTAGTGTAAGAAGATTTGAAACAATGTGTTCATAATAATATGTTGATAAAAGATATTATATTATGAATGTGTGGTGCATTGATTTATTTATGATATTTTGAAGTAGAAAATAATTAATCAATTTTTTTTTTGGGTGTGATCCTTTTAAACAAAGGTTGAATTGAATTTAAATTTATGTTTGTTGAATAATCTAGTTTTGGTTGCTTTCAACCTTTTGGTGTGAATTGCTTAATTTTAGATTATGTTATGTTATCACATATGTCGTTGACATAACATGTAAGATTTAATTAGAATGCTCAAAATATATAAGTTCCAAAAAAATGAAAACCCATATTAAAATTGATCTTTATTGGTACCATATCCAAAACAATCAACTCATACTATTAATGTTTTATAAATAAATCCATGTGGATAGAGTTTAAAACAATATATAGAACACATTCAGGTTAGATAATTGCTAATTTTCATGTAAAAAGAAATAATTTAATAAATTAAAAAAAATTATCCTTAATTAGATCAACTCTAATGTATGACAATAAGCAGATGATGCATACAAATGTTATGAATGCCCCTTGTGTAAATTCCTGAACCCTACAACATTTCTAAACTCTTGTAAGCAACAAACAAAATCATCACTAGTAGTGCACAACATAGCGAAGCACTAATCTAAGAAAGGTCATTTGGCTTGTTGTATATAGGTTTTGCTGCCAATTGCCCATTAGTGCCCATGTGGTAGAGTTGTGTGTGAAGAACCACTAGAGAGCTCACACTCGCAATGGAGCTCACACTTGTTCGATGATGCACATTGCAGATTTTTGTTTCATGGCATAATCCTTGGGCACTTGGGGTATGTTGTGGGAAGATGGACGTTCAGGTGTCAGTGAAAATTGTAGTTCAATGGTGACTTTTGTTTTCACAATCATGGTCATTTTACTTTGAACCTTACATAATTCTAGAGTAGAGGTTTTAGTGTTCACCATTGACATCTTCACAATAAGGCTTGAATTTCAGCCTTGAAATCCTTGCAAGAGGCTTTGAATGGAGTACTAACCTTGTCTTCTACACTAAGGTTGCTTGTCTTTTGAGGTTTGGAATTGGGCAAGACCATTTCGGTTGATGTTCGATTCCCTCAAATAGCTCATATATAATCCTAGTCCTTGACATGCAGTTCTCAGAATCTAAAGAACTGGTTCTGACCTTCTGACTCTTGACCCATGGTTCTAAAAATCAAAGAAGCTTCCCAACAAGCCTCCAACAAGCACAATGTATGCCAATAAAACCCCACTTGTTTTCTTGACATGGTGGATGCCAATAAACCCATCAATGGTTTTTCATTGCAAGATTCTGAGTTTGATCCTCTCTTAAGTAAATGCAACCTCCAAACCTTGCTGGTTGTATAGTTAGTTCTGGATGCTAGTATGACTTACTGTTGTCTTCCATGCCTTTCTGCGTAGACTGTGTTTGGTAGGATTTGTTGAAGTCAAATTTGTTGGTCTGTTTTGAGCCTACTCTTTCCTTTGAAAGAGTGAGAGATTGTGAAAAAATTACAAGCTAAACCTGTAATTGCTTCTGCAAATTTCCACTCAGGAAATTGAAGACTAATACTGCCCACTTCACCTCAATGGATCTTGTTGTCAAATTGATCCATGCCTACAAAATCCAACTGCACATACAGCCCAGTTCTTGTCTGCATCTAGAACAATAATGATCAGTGAGATTGGTCTAAGTCTGCAAAATCTGCATCATTGAGAAGTTAGCCCAAACTTTTGCAGGCAGTTCCAGGTTTTGATTGTCATCCATCTTTCCTATTGCCAAACAAGGCTCAGAACAGCAAAATGGAACATTCTCACCTGCAATGCAAGATCTCACTTGCAAACATAAGTATAGGTAGATCTTTGATAGCAGTGCATTGCCTGAAGCATCATCTCCAGGGTCAAATTCCAGAATGTGTTTTTGCAAATTTGTTTCTCCCATCTCCACCTCACCATCAATTCTGCAAACACCCAACTAAGGACCTTGGAAAAAGACACGTTAAGGTTCACGGGTTCACCCACTTGATGCGAAAACAGCCGTGCATTTGCTTGACAGCAATACTGAGTCCCTTTGTGCTGGACCTGCAGACTTTTTTGGTTTCAAGGCAATTTTCAGCACCCAGTCTACTTGCCAAAACTGTTGACATAATCAAAGCTGCTGATTAATGACCTCAACTCAATGAAAAAGAAACTGTAATCTGCTTCTTGGAAAGTTTCTGATCCTAATGACCAACGACATCCTTGATCAGGAGATGAAGATAGAAACAGGAATTCTTGCGACTCATTCCATTTGGTCTTTATATCTACTTCAACCTGTTTAAGCACATGACAAACTTGGGTTTCCCTAGTCTCAAATCAAGTTCTGGAAACCAGTACTACTAAGTAGTATGGTAAACAGAGTCAAAGGTCTACATCGAGAGCATTCACAATCCTGACCAAAGTGCGTCCAACCAAGATATCTCTGATTTGAGAATCTGCAAGAGAACAGCATTCTCTCTAAGATCCTGCCTTAACATCCCAAGTTCATTGTACCCTGGGAAGTGGGATCAACTGGTATTATTACCTGACACCAGCATAAGACACTGCTTGCATATATGTTTGACAGGAAACCATAAGCAATGACCTGATAATCTATTTACACTTGGATGCCATGCCACAGCTTTCTAGGAATCTATTTCCCAAAGCAATTATTTCTAAGTTTGCTATAATACAAAAGTGGTCATGGACCATATAAAAGGTCGCTTCATGTACTGTACAGTTGGACTAGACCAGGCTATTGGGGCACACAAGAGTGACTTTCACATGTGGGTGGTCCCTTTGCAAGCCTAAAATGTCTGTGAAGAAAGTGATGTTGTCCATGCTTTTTCGAAGATCCTCTGCATCAATTGTAAGTGTATGCAACATTGGTGCACACTTGAGTAATGTGCTTAGCACCAAAATGCAGCTATGGCTCCCACACCCCACCACCACACTTAGGGATTCCAGCCTTGGGAGACTCATTGAGCTTATACCCAAGGGCCCTGTCCCCACACCTGCTTGCAGACACTGTCACCCACCCAACCCCAACTCTGTTACTTCTTCCATTACCTTAACATATAATCTTGATGTTGGAACTAAGTTCTCAGCTACTAAAAAGTCACACAATAGAGACAAAACTGGGCAGCTAAACAATAAATCCTAACTACCCAGGAAGCTTGACAGGCAAATAACAAGCCTGGTGTTGATCAACTGAATGTTCTAAAATGGGTGTCATCCAACCTCAAAGAAATCAGCGCCAATGTGCATGGAGTGCAGCTCCAGTAAGTGGTGGAGGATTGACTGAATCTGGACAGGATATTTCCAATCAATAACAGCATCCACGTGAAGGCAGCACAAGTTCGTTGCAAGGCGGATCAGATGCGTAAGGGAATCCAAGGCCCAGGACTCTCCACCTATGTTTAAGTTTGTGAGTGCTGGAAGCTCCCGAATATCTGCCCGAACATGGCAGAGTAGATCAAGCTCAAGCAAGGCACTCCCATCAATCACCAACTTCTCCACATGGCTGAGTGATACCTTGACAAGCTTGGGAGCATTTACACTCACACTATGGATCATGGCTGTACTGACGTCGAGGTTATTTGCAAACTCCAGTGATGCTAAATTCAATGCACTCAAGTTTGGGGAGTGGAGGCCTTTGCAGGAATTCACCTTCAGATCTTCAAGCAATGGAGAAAGATCCACAAGTGTTGCTAATGACTCATCACTGATTGCAATGAGATCAAGATAGAGAGTTCGTAGCTGCTCAAACCGCCGGCAGGATGATGGCACCTCGGGAATCATTCCATAGCACAAGTTCAGCCACTGTAGTTTCTTGCACTCTGAGAGACGGAGAAGTTTCTCTGGTTGGGGCTTTGCACGGTTGGGATCAACCAGTGTCAGTTGCTCCAGTGACATGTTAACATGTCTCAGCCAATTGCAAACCTGTAACACAAAGACCAGGAATTTTCAACATTGCATCAACCATTCATACACAATCACCAAGATAAAAACTTCATGTCAAAAGAGAAATTGAAATGAGACCATCAAGTTCCCTCTTGGAAGAAGCAATGTGCCTTCAATGCCTAGAATTGCCAAATGTCGAATTCTAGAACTAGGTCGAACCTTTTCTTCGCAAAAATAGTCATTGGGAATCCAAGGCCACACGACTGGGTGATATGAAATCTTCAAATTTCGGATACCACTTGTGTTCAAAAGCATGTGTGTGACAATTGCTTCCAGGCATGATGCCTTGCTGTTCTTGTCCACCTTCCCAACCACACACCACCACAGAAGGACCTGAGACAGAGTTTATTCAGCACAAACAAAGGCTACTTTTCACAATACTGAGAGAGCGTCCACCACTTCCTAACCATTGTCAATCACAGCGTTAAACCTGAGGTTTACCTTTTTCTCAAACAGTTTGAAAGATTCAAAAGCAAGGGTGTCCACAAGCTGTGATAGCATTTTCCAGCGGCGGCATACCATGGCACATTGTGCCACCATCTGAGCACTCTTGAGTTTTGATAGTATCAGACATGCCACTGAGTCTGGCAGGACATCAAAGTTCCCCATGGCTCCCATCATGTATCTTGCACCAGTGGCCCACAAGATATCAACTGCTACTCCATAACAGGAGAAATGCCCTTCGACCAAACAAATCTTAAGAGACTGATATCAAGATGGCATGATATCCTGACATCCACCTTGTGATAATCCATTCACCTGCAACACATAATTTCACCACTTATTTCAACACTTCTAAAAAAAAGGCAATCCAGGGAGCAAGAGTGGGAATGGTCTATAAGAATTGGCATGCATGTGGTGCCACTTCATCAATGGATCTTTATCATCATGGTGATATTATGATAGATGACCAATTGCTTCAAACAAGGAATAATAGTTGGTCCAAGGATAAAGCCTCAAAGAAAGAACTTGCCATAAACTAAAGAAAAGTATGATTGATTCTCATCTCCTCTGGCCCTTACACATGCCTTAATTTGGGATTTTTCCATCAATTTCCCAAGGTTCGAGAAAATAATATAATGAGCAACTTGTGATCCACGCAGTCAATCTCAATTTGGACCTGCAAAAGTTGCTACCGTACAGCAAAAACCTAAATGACAAACCTAAAACCACAAATTGATATTGTAGCATGATGCAGAATTCCCTGCAAGCTTGTTCTTAGCATCCATCTTATTGCAAAATTTGGCAACTTCCATAACCACCATTGCTCAGCACACAATTTCAATGACCAAGAATAAGACTGCAAGAATGGAAGGAGAGCTATAACTCACCAAGAAGAGTGAATCCATAATCGTAACTCACCAAAAAAGAGGAAAGCAACCTACACAGGATTGCTTATTTGACAGAAGCATGGTCAACTACTCGGTGTCCCTTTTTTCTGAAGCATAAACCCAAGAACATCTCTTTCACAGGGTGTAGGATTCAGCCCCCATTTCACATCAAAACATCACAAGAAATTCCATGCTATGCAGAGCCACATCCTATGGAGCATTGCTTGTGGAAAACCATGGTGAAGCATTTCTTGATTGGCATGTTTGGGGTTGAAACAGAAGCACCTTACAACATAAGCATCTTACATGTACTTGCTTGCCATAAGTGAATGAGAACTCTGCTTCTAACAGAACATACAGACCTCAATCTTGGGGGAAAAAAACCAAACAAAGCTCCAGAAGCCAGAGGGAAAACACAATCCCAGCAGAGAAGGAAAGAGGAGAGAGAGAGAGAAGTGGGGAGGAGGAACCCCAGAAAGTACACATACAGGGCAGAGAAAAAGACAGAGATGACCCGAACCAACCTTGCGCTTCTTTGGCACAGAATTCCCTCAAGGCCTTTCATGTGTGTACCTGGGGTGGCAAAAAAGCAGTTGCAGTTGGCAGAGAAAAAAAACCCTGTGTGAAAGAGAGAGAGAGAGAGCAAGCAAGAACCAAGCCGGGGAGACAAAATACCAAAGAAAAAACCTTCAAAAATTAGATCACCTAATTCCAAAACCTTGCACCGTGAATTTCCTTGTACCGAATTACGCCCCCAAAAGAAACACACACACACACACACACACAAAGAAGGATTTTTTTTTCTTCTACCGAATTATGCAAGGAACAAAAGAGAAAAAAAAAAACAGAAGAAGAAGAAGAAGAAGAAGAAGAAGAAACAGAGCAGGAGAAGGAGGGTAGTGGAATTTGCAGTTTTTCACAAATGGAGGTGAAGGAACAAGAAGACATACATGATGATCATCGTCATCCGAACGAAGCCTGTCTTCCAGCCAACGAGTTACCAATCCTTGGCAACTCGTCATCGTTCCATTCCAAGCAAACCAAAGCAAAGCAGAGCGAGCGAGCACGCGAGCAAGCGAGCAAGCAAGCCGAAGTCTGGAGTCGGAAAAACTGCTGCTTCGGACCCAAGCTAAGGGCTCTTCACACAGAAGGGGTTTGCGGTCCTTCGCAAGGGCTGGTTGCGCAATCCCAGGAAAACTCTGTTGCATGGATGAATAAGCGTCCTTTTTCGTCTTTCTTTTATGGAATTTGGATGAAAGACCAACCCTGACTACTTACCATCCATCCTTCCTGGTGTGCTGGAGGGTGCCTGGTCATTCCGGTTATCGTCTTGGGGGGGGGGGGGGGGGGGGGAGGCAGGTTCTCTTTTAGTCTTTTTTTTTGGTGTGGGGCAGGGGAGGGGCCTCTAGAGGGAATTGGAGCCGCTTTTTGCAAGAGGGGGGTTTCTTTATACCATAGTAAGTACAAGGGCAGCTTTGGCACATGTGCCCAGAATAATTAATTAATTAATTAAGAATATTTTCATTTTTGAAAAGAAGAATGTTTCAGAATATTTCAAAAGATTCTTTAATTTCCTTCACTTTTTTTTTGGGAGAAAAATAAAAATGTGAAAATTTTGACATTTTAAAATATAATATAATTTGTTTTGGTGTTTTCTTTGCAAAAGATGATGATGCCAAGACGTCAAAACACTTTCAATTTTCCACCTTTTGACTCTTTTGTTTTTATTTTTGGGTTTTGTTTGGGGAAAGATGCAGGCAGAGCATTTCTTGGTGTATGGGTTTTTCTTGTTTTCCATAGGCTTTTTGAACTCCATTTGTTCTTCTTATTGGGATCATGTGTTGAAATCCCATTTGTGTAGGCCTTGCCTACCAAGAAGGCAAAGGATATTGTGTTTAGATTTCATTATAGAGTGAGTATACACGTAGTAGCTTAATGGTTTTTTGGCCCCTAGGTACCTAATAGGTCTATTTTTAAAGGAGGATTTTTGAAAGATGATATTTTTGGCTTGTGTTGAGACTTGAGAAGAGTTATAGAGTTACAATATCTTGGAAGGTTTTTGGTTTCTTTTAGAGGGATTTTTTTGAAGATTAGGTATTTTTTTGCATGGTGAAATAGCTGAGTTTCCATAATTCTTGTTTTGCCTTAAGATGCTTTTTTAATGTAAATGGCGAGGCCACAATGTGACACCACACCCCTTGGGGTCAAGTGTATAGCAAGGATAGGCGACTTACATACACTTGACCCCTCCAGGAGCATGCCTTCCCAAGCGTATAGCGCATCAAAGTTTTGTACAAAGAAGGGTCTTTCACATGTGGAAGCACCTTCTTGTGTATGTGGAATGTTCCTTGGTTTGAAGGAAGGATATATTTTTAGGAGTTTTGGTGCTTTCAAATACTTGGTAAAAGAACTTTGCCTGTGCTTTACAATGTTGCATATTTTTTATTTGCAAATTGGTTTTTGGAAAGATGTAGCAACCCAAGTTAGAATTCAATACTTGGGTGGTGGTGTGCTTGTATTTGAGTTTAGGTGGTGCTGAACCAAACCTTAGGTTTGTGACTAGGAGGTTTTCTTCTGTTGGTAGTTGAATGTGTTGTTGGGCTGATATCACTCCAAGAAAGAAAGGAAGGAAGCAGATTTTGCTTGATAAAAGAGAGAAAAATTGTCAACAAAGTTACACATGGTGGACCTAATGCAAGGCATTGTGTTTTTAGACATAAGTGTCAACTAAAAGTGCAAAATAAAAAATGTGGTTTAAACTTTAGCTACTAAAAGAAAAGATTAAAACCAAGTTTTTGGGTCTCTTTAGGTGACCAATATCACCCCTTCTAGATAGATCTTTCTTGTCTCTTGCAACTTTGCTATGAACTCCCATTACCTACAACAACACTCTACCAACCAGTCTAAAAAACTTCCAATGGGATTCTACTCATTATTCGGGTAGTTTGAAAGCTCAAAGGTTTAATATGGGTTCGTTTGCAATTTTGAACTTAGCTTAGGGTAGAGATGCCCCTCTCCCTCCAAACATCACTCAATAACTGAACATTGGTTGGTCTAGGGTGCAGATCAATGCCAGTGAATGGTTGCATGAGTGTGGATCAATCAATGTTTTAAAAAGCTTCATGATTTTCAGTCTTGAGAAATTGTGTTCAGCTTTTTTTTAAAGGGTATTCAAGTGGAATGTTATTTTTGTGTGTGGTTATGGGTGTGAGAAAAAAACCATTATTCAAAAAAAAACATCATTATACCTAAATGTGTTTGGTTATGGGGGGGAGGAACAACACATTTTGATGCATATAGTTGGAAATGAAATAGGTGAGAAATATTTTAGTTAAGTTTTGCATGTTTGGTTATGGGTGTGTGTTTTGAGATAGTTTAAGAAAATATGCAAGTAATCTTTTCGAAGGCAATGTTTGGGTTAGGGGTGGGTTGAATTCATTTTTTGACGAAACAACACCAATAGAGCCAAAGAGGGTGTTTGCTTATGGAGGTTTGTTTGATCAATTAAAGGGCAACCAATTGTACATAAATAAACTTGAACCCCCAAAAAATAATCATGTTATTTTAAAGACAATAAAATCAGCATAAAAATTTGGGTTAGACATGAGCATCTTACCATCCCACACATCACATGCGTTACAACCATTCAATGTATTTTGTTTCAAACCATTTTAAAAACATTAAAAAAGGTAAAAAATGTACTTATGTTTAGAAAAAAGCACATGGAACTAGACAAAATAACTTTGGTTGAATGGGTAGATCATGTTTTAACGCAATCATTCACAAAGAAAAACATCAAGTCTAGATTCAAAGCTATGTATATATCTTTTCGACCCTAAAGTAACGGACATCAAGATTTGACCCTCAAAAATATACATAGTAACAAACATCAACAACCAAGTGAAAATGATTACACAACATATGAGGAAACTTGTGATTAGGGGGGAGGAATTTGTTATCACAGAACTTTTGCATAAAACTAAACTATTTAACAAATAATAGCTGAAGATTTGCTTATTAATAGATCATAAACTGATTAACATTATTATAAAAATATGCCTCAGACTTTATAAATATTGAAAAATAATTAGAAGAAATCAATGTTGTAAGGCCAGATGAAGATAATTTTAAGGTGTTGTAGGAAATTCAGCTTCCTTCAAATTTAACATAAAAATCCATATGTTTAAATAACTTTCTTTCATGAATTGTGTTGTTTACTTATAAAATATATAAAGGGAAAAGAACCATTAAAGTTGATTACTCCCAATCACGTGTGGTGACATCTACTAAATATTTAAATATTTTAAGAAAAAAACCATGGACAAGATAGTTGCAAAGGAAATTAGAGAACGAAGGCAAAAAGAAAGGGAAAACAAATGATTGAAAAGAAGAGTACATTTGGGGATTATATTCAAAGAGTTGTTGAATAACATGCTAAAACATAATTTGTTGAAACCTAAACTCCAATATTTGAATGGAAGTGGGTCACAAATTTCATTAAAATTTTCAGATAAGCTTGTGAATAGATTTGCGTAAATACAAAGGTGTGAATATCAAATGCACAACATGGTTTCAATAAGAGGTTAAACAATAAGCATAGGTTAGACAACAAACAAAAGGGTGTTGATAGCAAGGTTGTTATCTTTCAATGACGTAATGTATCAATAAAAAATATGAGTAAAAAAATGTCAAACAAAGTAAACGATGAATATAATTAAAAGAGTTGCAAACATGACCATGATGATTTGGAAGAACATATGACCACAATGATAAAGAGGAACACAAAACCATGGCGGTGAAAGAAACACCAAAACATGATGATTAGGAAAAATACTAAATCATAGTGATTAGGAAAAACACAAAACCACAACTATTATGAAGAAAATTAAAATAATGACAATTAAAGGGAACTCAAGACCATGACAATTAGGAGAAACACCAATAACATGATAATTAAGAGGAACACAAATAACACGATAATCAAAAGGAACATAAGACCGTAGTGACTAAGAATAACACTAAAACCATAGTGATAAGAACAAACACCTTGTGCCCACAAACTTTGAAATACTTGCACATGGGTATGTTGAATGGGATAGCTTCACACCCAATTAAACTATTAATTTCCATGTTAAACTAGACTAAATTGACTATATGTTTAAGATTGAGAACATTCGTCATTGTTTTTTTCATCCATCCCATTGATGAGAGTAAGGAAAGTTCATTAGTCATCATATGATTGTTTGATTTTCAGTGGCAAAGTAAACTCTCATGGCAACCTTTTATGGGCCGCTTTGTGTATGAAGAGTTTTTTTTCTCATTTTTGACCAAAGGGATTATAAAAGGGCATATTTTTTCATTTTTCACCCATTTTGAGCAATTTAAAGGGTTGTGAGTACACTTTTTAATCCTTCACACTTTATATCAGACCCAATAAATAATGTAGGTGGATTGAGGGAGAGGGAGGTGACTAATACATTAAATGTTTAGTCACTTTCCATGTACATTACCCTATATATTTGATTCATTGGTGAAATTGAATGCAAAATTGTAATGTTAACATTTTTTTGGTTTTATTTTCATGGAGATCAAATAACATAGTTGATTTGGCACATAGTTGACATATAGTGAAATGAGGCACTTTGATTGGACTCTCTTTAAAAGAAATAGAAAATTTTGACCATTCCTTCAAATAGAAGTTTGTTCTCTCAAATTAAAATTCAAGAAGTGCTTCCCTTTTGATTATATATATAAGTTTATGAGTTGAGTTCAAATTTGGACTATGGGATAAAATGTGGTGATATTGGGGAACATGTTGGAAAACACATTGGGACAAATTTGGGACACGATGAGAATAAATTGGGAAGTTGATGTGAACAAATTAAAAAGAAAGAAGTGCTTTCCGTTGGTAGTTCCTTTGTGACCGGTTGTGGGGTGGTCGAACACCCACCTGGTTCCGGTCACAGGGTTTCTGCTTCTGATTCTGATCTTTTGCTGAAGGGTTTAAGTAATTAGACCCGCCGAAAAGGAGGAAAGGAAGAAGACGACGAAGTTATGATCTGGGCGGCTAAGGTTTTGTAACGGAAAAATGAAAGCTTGAATGAGAAGTTTTGGTGTGGACGGGAAGAATGGTGAAGGATCCTTTAAGCGGGAGACGGTGCGAAGGCAGGGCGGCATTTTTAAGGATTCGGGCATTCAGGGTTTCGAGAGAGCAGTCTCTGGAGGTAGGATGGTAGCTGTTGAAGCTGATCTTCTTTCCGCTGCGCAGATCTGGTAGTTGCAGGCTTACTATCTCTCCAGGGAATTAGCATGTGAGGGACAAGAAGGCTGGTTTTTGGTTTTCTTTGGGGTTCTGCAGGATTCTAGGAATGCACATTGTAAGAGCAGACAAGTTCTACTCATTCATTTTGTTAATATAACTAAGAGCGCCGGGATAAGAGGCAAACTCTGAGGCTTTGTTTTTGTAGTTCTGTCGATAGTGAGATGGTTTCTGTAAAGGTATTGTGCATTTGTGTGCTTGTGTAATTGGAGATTGTGGACGTAAAGCTGGAAGCTCTTGCTCCTGCAGATGTTTCGGTGGAATTGGTGAGCATGAAGTCCTTGTCTGTCAATGATTAGAGTGTGAAGGGAGAGACTTTGTAGAAGTTGATCAGAGAAGTTAACTAGTTTCAATGCAAGGAAGCACTCGTTTGAGTTCAGGCATGTTGGATCGTCAGTCATATCGAGAGGATTTGTAGGTCCTCCTTTTTGGTATTAGAGTCGTTGCGATCTAGTAGTTCTAGAACTGACCTGAGAAAGTGTATGAAATGTCAAATGAGCAAACATGTCATCGTCAAACCCTGAAGAGGTATCGCCCGAGATGTTAACCCGCGTAACTCGTGAGGAAAGACTACTCCTGTGTTTTGATTTTTACACCAGACAGGGAGCACCAACCAGGGGTGTCGTAGTTTTGCACTTTGAAGGATTTGGTGTAGTGACCATTGTCGGATGCGATCCGGAAGCAGCTCGCGTTGGGGACATCGCAGTTGAGATTGAGCACAGTGGATTCCATACAAGGGCAGAAGTGTGGTTGAAGGCGAGAAATGGACCGAGAGGATGGGTCTCAACCTCCCGAATGCAGCACCAATATTATTTCACGACGTACCTTGCGTAGGGTGACGCCATCGTTAGCCGAAAAGGTGTGTAGTATACCAAGGGTCGGCGACATCTAGATACCCAATTCTATGCCCACAGCCAACCATTTTCCCCGAATATACATACCAGGAGTGGAAGACCTGTTCCAGACGGGGGATCGTGTCCTCAGGATAGAACATGGAGGATCACGCTCGCGTTTGATTTGTTGGCGGGTATGGCGTGATGCAGGAGATAGCTGGCAATTCCAGCTAGAATCATCAAATGAGCAGACCTTCTCTCTCATTCCTTCTGTCTTTTCAGCTGTTCCTTTGAGACCAGTTTATGAAGGTGAGCAAGCCACCTTCCACGGTCGGAATAACATCTGATTGTTGAGAATTTTGGATTAGAGGTGGTTTTCCTTACAGGATGACGAGTCCGCAAGGCTTAGACGAGTTGTTCTGGGGACGGGAGTACGAGGATGTGGGTGATTGGGCAAAAAGACTTACTATGGCTGCGGAGGTGCGCGATCTCACCGTCGACAAGCTTTTCAAGATCGCAAAATTAAACCTAAGGGGCCAGGCTAAAGACTGGTTTCGAAAGTTGCAACCAACGCCAGCTGACTGGGCTGAGTTGCGAACTTTGATTGTTCAGAAATATGGAGGAATTGATGCTGACGACATCCGTATGAAGATGGATGCCGTCAAGCAGGAGCCCAAGGAACGTGTGCGGAAGTATTTTGAACGGCTGGATAAGCTGTTTCAAAAGGGACAAATTCCGGATGTCGAGCAGCACAGGCGTTTCTTGGCCAGACTAAGGCCTGAGATACGTAAACTGTGTGTGGTTAGGGCATTTGCAGACATCGAAGAACTGGTGGATGCTGCAGTTGAAGTCGAAAGAGTGTTGGGCGAACTCGGTGAGACGCCATTGGAGCCCTTAAAGGAGGAAAGGGAAGAGGTGACCGAGGAAAACATCATGGAAAAGCAGGTCTCGACGTTGAATGAGACTTTGATCAATCTCTTCAAGGGAGTTGTGAACAGTAAGGAGGCATCATCTTCTTCCACAATCAACGGAGGATGTCAGATGTGCAAAGGGGGAAATCACTTGTCCACCGCATGTCCAAGGCTAAACGAAGCACGGCCGAAATGTGCAAAGTGCGAGATGCCACATCGGACAAAAAATTGCGGGATCAAGTGCAACTACTGCACGGGTCTGGGACATTCCGAAGATAGATGTTGGAAGAAGTCGAAGGATGAAAAATCGCCTTCTGGAGCAGCTAACTACTTGGAAGTGTTGGTCAATGACGAGGAGGCAATCCTGCGACAATTGAATAAATTTTGTGGGAGTGAGAACATTTTCTCTCACGCAAGGGTGCCCAGAAGGAGAGTACCCGTTGAAGTGGAAACAGGAGGGGATGTTCCGACCCCTCAAACTGTGGGGGATGGACTTGGTGCTGGCCGAGATGTTATAGTCAGATCCAAGATCCTCTCTCACTTTATAAAAGGCAAGGTTTCTCTTTCACCAATGGAAACCATTCTGCTTGTTCTAGGGGAGCTGGAGCATTTGGAAAGCTTAGTGAAATTAGTTCGAAGGAGAAGGGATTCTGAAGTAAATGAAAGTCCGGTGTTGATGGTATCTACAGTACCTACCTTGAGGCGGGTATGCATTAACAAAAGCCATCGGAGTAAAACTCTACATCTGCTTGTAGAGATTAACAATTATATTGTTGAGGGACTAGTGGACACAGGGGCTTCGATGACAGTCATGGTAGCGGCTGTCGTGCGAGAATTAGGGATGATGCACCTGGTCACTGGATCGGAGACCTACAAGACAGCGTCGGGTGTCATCACTTAGGCTCTCGGCAGGATTGATGAGGTGCTGGTGAAAGTCGGGGGAGTCCAATGTGCTATGACATTCATGGTCGTTGACACAGACAGCTATGATGTGCTGTTGGGTCTGGATTTCCTCATGAAGATAGGCGCGATTGTGGATGTGGAGCGCGGCCTCATCCAGGTGAGGCATGGACCAGGTGCCAATGTGGAAGTGATGCCTCTGACAGTGGTGAATCTACTGCAAAGAGTCGAATCGACAAATATGATGCCAGAGCCTACACCTTTCTGGCAAAGCTCACCCCCTGGCGATAAGTGTGACCGAATTGCAGATCAGGAGCATGCGATTACACCTGGGGAAGATGCTGCAATCTCATCGGACACCGACTCGGGCACTGAAGGCAGTGAATACGGTGAAATATTTGCTGACCTAGTGAGGCAGTATGAATCAGAGGATTAGTTTGGGGGGGATGAATTGGCAAAATTGATTGAAGCAAAAGGACCGCCGGAGATCCTGCAACTGATTTTGCAGGGACAGGCGGATGACTTCATGAAGGAGGAGATCACGGATGGGGATGATTATGCAGATTGGATAAGGTGGGTTGCGGATGCGGAGCAATGCATGCGCGAGGAACGCGCGACCAAGTGCACAGCAACGATTGTGTTACAGCAACAGCGCACCTTGAACACCGCGTTGATACCAACACTTTTGCAGGTTGGAACGATGGGGAGTAGTGGGTCTGAGCATCCCATTGCTACACGATTGCACCCATCCAGTCATAAGAATGGGGATACAAGGTGGAATGAGATATCTCAACGAATTAAAGTACATTCCAATTTGGAAAAAGAAAGGCAACAACAACTCTGGGGCATATTTGAGCAATATTAGGATGTCTTTGCCTGGAACAAAGGTGAATTGGGTTGTTGTACTGTTGGGGAGCATGTCATAGACACCCAAGGCTTTCCGCCTTGCAGGGCTGCACCTGGCAGGTTGTCGTATTGGGAGGAGGCCGAAGTGAAGAGGCAGATTGACGCTCTGGTGGAGCTTGGAAAAATGAAACCCAGCAATTCCGAATATGCTTGTCCGGTCACTTTGCCTGTAAAGAAAGACGGAAGCAGACGCTTCTATGGCGACTACAGGCCGCTCAATGCGCAGACTCGACGGGATTCATTTCCGATGCCTCTTGTGGAGGACGTAATTGATCAGTTGGGAGATTCGGCATGGTTCACTGCGTTGGACTTACAGTCCGGTTTCTGGCAGATCCGGATGGCGCCAGAAGACGTGAAAAAGACTGCGTTGATCACTAAAACCGGATTGTATGACTGGACTGTCATGCCGTTTGGTTTGAAAAACGCGATAAGTACGTTCACTCGGACTATGTCAGAAGTATTCAAGGAATTGGGAAGCAAGTTCCTGAAGGTTTTTGTGGACGACCTCAATGTTCACAGCTGCAGTTGGGACGAGCATCTACAACATCTGCATATGGTTTTGTGCACCCTCAGGGAAGTAAACCTCAAACTGAATCGAAACAAGTGCTTCTTTGCTGCGAAAAACATTACTTTCCTAGGTCATGTTGTTAGTAAGGATGGTACAAAACCTGATCCAGGTAAGATTGAAGCGGTCCTGCATTTTCCTCAGCCCAGGACGGTCACGAATGTCAAATCATTTTTGGGATTGACAGGCTACTACAGGAAGTATGTTAAGGGATATGCACGTCTGGTAGCACCTCTGTTTGAATTGACAAAAAGGGATATTGATTTTGTTTGGAATATGGGCTGTCAGCAGGCTTTCCAAGCATTGAAGTCTGCGTTGACTAGAGCGCCCATCCTCACGAGACTTGACTTCAAGAAGGAATTCTGTTTGGACGTAGATTGGTCACCAAGAGGGGTAGGAGCCATTCTGTCTCAGAAAGTGAGTGCCTTAGAAAAGGTCGTTGCATATGCCAGCAAGGGTCTGTCAGTCGTGCAGAGGAAGTTCCATCCCATGGAAGGGGAGTGTTATGCACTCATATGGGGGATTATGCATTTTAGACAATACTTGTACAGAAGTCAGTTTGTGGTGCGCACTGATCACAAACCACTCGAGTGGTTGGCAACTGTGTCAGACACACATGGCCAGCGGGGTAGGTGGATTGACCTTTTGCAAGACTTCAGCTTTCGAATTGTACACCGTCCAGGTATTAGGCATACCAATGTTGATGCCTTAAGTAGAAATCCAGTTGGGATGGCGGTGGAGGATGATGATTTTTGTGAAGAAGTGCAGGACTTTGGGGGTGTACAGACTGATGCACAATTGGAGGGAGAGAGTGCGCTCTTCATTCGAACTGGTACTGAAACCGAGTGGTATGGAATCAGAAGGAAAGGAAAGGAGTTGGTGCAACATCAAAAGTGTTGTTTTGGAATTAACCATTCCAAGCACTTTAGTGACCACCATCTATATATTATAGATGTGATGTCTGAAGGTGAACGACCACCAGAATCTGTCCTGTGTACGACTGAAGATATTGGAACGAATGCAAGTATATAGGACGGCGCTCTTAGATTGAGTGTGCAGAGGAAGCGTTCGCAATTCTATGACCGATAGCAGCAACTCGAGCTGGCATTGGAAGCTCAGCGATTGTTGGAGGCGGAAGGACTGGGTGTTCCCTCAGGAAGTGGGGATGAAAGGGAAGAATATGAAACAAGATTCAGGAACAATGACATATGGGAGGATAATAACTGCATGGAGTTACTGCAAACCGGAGCACTTCCTGTCTCGATTGATCCTATAGAATCCAAACGAGCACGGAAGAGGATCCTCAATTACCACTGGCAGGGACAATCGTTGTATTTCAGAGATCGATTGGTGCCAGAGCCAAAGGATCGACTAGAGATAGTAGTCCAAATGCACAACGATCTGGGGCACTCTGGAGAGGAACGCACTTTAGCTGAAATACGTAGAAGATATTTTTGGCATGACCGAACTGAGAATGTCAGAGCTGTGGTAAAGGGATGCCAACAGTGTCAGCTGATCAGGGGCACTGGGAGTATACGTTCTGGGGACGAAGAGCTAAAGAACATGCTTGTGTGTGACTTATTTTACAGAGTGGCTCTGGATATCGCAAGACCCTTACCTGAGACCAAATCTGGGAACAGATATGTGCTGGTAGCTATCGACCACTACTCAAAGTGGTGTGAAGCAAAAGCTGTAGCTGATCATGGGGCTAAAACTGTTGCAAGATTTCTGGAGGATGAGGTGATCTGCAGGTATGGTGTGCCACGATTTGTGTTGACTGATAATGGGGGAGAGTGGGCAGCTGAATTCGATGCCATGTGCAGTGACTACAATATTCATCATTAACGAACTGCACCTCAGTGGCCGCAATGCAATGGCATGGCTGAACGTCTTATCCAGACGATCAAACATGGGGTGACAATTCTATCTTCAACGCCCGACAATACAAATTGCTGGGATGAGCAATTGGCCAAAGTGATGTTTGGATATCGGTGTGGGGTTCAGTCAAGCACGAAGTTTTCACCTTTCATGATACTGACAGGACGTACTCCGCGCTTGCGGGCTGACAACTATTTACAAGCGCTGACTATCGAGATTGATGACACAACTAATGTGGAGACCATGGCTGAGCAGTTTATGCAGAAGGTGACATTAATTGCTAGCATCCATGAGACTGTCCTACTTAATGTAGAACAGGCCCAGAAGAAGCAGAAAAGGGCCTATGCAACCCGGAAAGGGAAGCAGGTATTTGAAGGACTAAATGTTGGTGAAACGATGGTCAAGATGAGGAAGCCTGGGAAGAAGAAAGCACTGACCGCCAGCTGGGAAGGTCCCTATCTCTTTGTTGCACATACTGATGGGATGGGCACTTTTGATGCTGATGAAGGAAATCGAATCTGCATTGTTCAGGACGGAGATGGAAATCAATGGGAGAGACCCCGCAGGGATCTCCAAGTTTATCACCCTCCAAGCAAACAGAAGAGCTGAGGGACTCAGCTTTTTTGAGGAACGGAGGGGTGACATATGTGGCCGGTTGTGGGGTGGTCGAACACCCACCTGGTTCCGGTCATAGGGTTTCTGCTTCTAATTCTGATCTTTTGCTGAAGGGTTTAAGTAATTAGACCCGCCAAAAAGGAGGAAAGGAAGAAGACAGCGGAGTTATGATCTGGGCGGCTAAGGTTTTGTAACGGAAAAATGAAAGCTTGAATGAGAAGTTTTGGTGTGGACGGGAAGAATGGTGAAGGATCCTTTAAGCGGGAGACATTGAAAAGGCAGGGCAACATTTTTAAGGATTCGGGCATTCAGGGTTTAGAGAGAGCAGTCTCTGGAGGTAGGATGGTAGCTGTTGAAGCTGATCTTCTTTCCGCTGCGCAGATCTGGTAGTTGCAGGCTTACTATCTCTCCAGGGAATTAGCATGTGAGGGACAAGAAGGCTGGTTTTTGGTTTTCTTTGGGGTTCTGCAGGATTCTAGGAATGCACATTGTAAGAGCAGACAAGTTCTACTCATTCATTTTGTTAATATAACTAAGAGCGCTGGGATAAGAGGCAAACTCTGAGGCTTTGTTTTTGTAGTTCTGTCGATAGTGAGATGGTTTCTGTAAAGGTATTGTGCATTTGTGTGCTTGTGTAATTGGAGATTGTGGACGTAAAGCTGGAAGCTCTTGCTCCTGCAGATGTTTCGGTGGAATTGGTGAGCATGAAGTCCTTGTCTGTCAATGATTAGAGTGTGAAGGGAGAGACTTTGTAGAAGTTGATCAGAGAAGTTAACTGGTTTCAGTGCAAGGAAACACTCGTTTGAGTTCAGGCATGTTGGATCGTCAGTCATATCCAGAGGATTTGTAGGTCCTCCTTTTTGGTGACACCTTGTCTTTGGGGTTGATGATGAGGAATTTCTTCTCATGTGTTTCCAATATATTCATGAGTCCTCTTTGGATACATTGATCACTTTTAATATTGGTCATCATTGTCCTACTATACTTTTTTATATTCACACAAGTTCCATATGTTCACCCAATGTTTGTTTTTCCCAATTTTGTGATGTTGCTCAAGTGGTGATCATCAATAAGTATATTTAGCAAAAAATGGCAATATTCAAAATATGTAAGTAGACATTCTTAAGCCCCATAAGCAATTGTGGTGAATTTTGCCATATATATATATATATTCCCTTTTTTTGTTAATTGCATATTATAAAATAGGGAATTTGGAACAAAATATACTTTTTCAAAAAGATTTTTCCACAAAATGACAAAAATTTGCCCAAAAATGAAGAATAACAGATTCTTCCCACAAAACTTTGTGGAATTTATTTATTAAGACCAATAGTTGAAGATATGAAGTATTTGAGCTCCCATTTCATTTCTAGTTCAACATTAAGAAGGTTATCTGCAATATTGACAATCATTTCAATTATTATTGCAAGATGTTCTAAATTTCCCTTGTTTTTATAGATAAATAAACTATTTAGGGTCCACACAAAATTTATAAAGAGATTTTTATGTTTTAACAAATTTTCATAATTTTATCCACAATTGTAGCGTGCCAATTCCAACAAGTCCTATGTATTGCATGGTAGATGTGGTGTGGTGAAAAATGTTATTAGATTTTTTGATGATGAAAACCCAATACACTAGAATAACATGATATTTGAATTTGCATGTCTATATAGCTCCACAAGCTTGATCACCATGAAATTACATTTCAAAAACCCCATTTTTGAACTATGTACTTTTCATCAAACTTCTTTTACTATTGATTGTAATTTTTCATTGAACTCGTCAATCCATTGACAATTTTACATTACCTTAGAAGACACAATCAAATCATTGACTCGCTTAATTGTAATAAATCACACCTAATGTACATATGTGTGTTGATGTGGAATAATAGTAAACTAAGGTTTATAGTGTGTAACAAGTGATGATGACAGAATTGTTCTAGATCTCTTGACATTTCAAGGATTATTTAATTAGACAAACTGGAATATCCAATTCATGGATGCAATTCATACTTATAATATGTTTATGTCATGTTTGTCTTTACATGCAACTCACCCAAAGATTGCACCAAACATTTGCACCATTTAGTTGCATTCAACACAGCTTTGCTTTTGTTTATTTAAGCATCAGAAGACATTAGATGTCTTCCAGACTGACCTCTTGACTATAAAATATATATCCTTTGTATGAGTGGCACTGGATTTTCTTTTTGTGACCAAGTGGTGAAAATTCGCCAAATCAAAATCCCAAAAAAAAAAAGAAAAAAAAACACAGCTTCATGCTAAATATTTCTTTTCACTAAGTCCACAATAATATCCAAATATCCATCAGAAACTTGGAAAATATCCTTTGAATGAGTAGCACTAGATTTTGCTTTTTGTCACCAAGTGGTGAAAATTCGCCAAATGAAAAAACACTTGCTTCGTACTATTTTATTTTTTTCATTACTACAAGATCCAGTTGTCCATTGGAAACTTGGAATAGTTTTAAGTTCTCATTCTATAGTTCATGCATATTATTATATCTTTGATTCTTGAATGATTCTTCAATAGGTGTGAGTTTGTAGATTAGGGTCCGAGTGAAACAAGGGCAAGTTCTTCCGGAAGTCACTTGACTAATTATCCACTAACTATTTTGCCTTAATATGCAGAAAGATCTCATTTGATGAATTGAGGGAAAACTTGGGCTTTCAATTATTGTAATGGCTAATGTTGGATTGAACATATGTTTGAGTGTCATTTTAGCCCCAAAACCTGAAAGCACAAAATTATGATGCAAAAGATTGGAAGAGAATTGTATGATAAAAATGTGGTATTTTGAGAAAGGTGCTGGGTGTGGTTGGAGCCAAAACCCCATATGCAAAAACCTAAAAAATTATGATGCCAAGTTTGGGAAAGGAAAGCAAGACAAAAACAACTCATATTTGAGACACCAACACCTCAAAAATTATGATGCAAAGTTTGGGAAAGAAAGGCAAGACAAAACCTCATATTTGAGAAAGTTCTTGGTTGTGATGTTGCGGTTGGAGCCCAAGAAACCAAAAATATTGCCATAAAAAGCTAGGGAAAGAAATGCAACACAAAATGTCAGATTTGAGAAAGGTGGTGGGTTGTGGTTTGAGTCCTGAAAACCAAAACCTTCAAGAATTATGATGCAGAGAGCTTGGGAAAGAAATGCAAGGCAAAATGTCAAATTTGAGAATGGTGGTACTTGTAGTTTGAGACCTAAATCCAAACCTAAAAATTCTGATTCCAATAATGATGCAAAGCTTGGCAGAAGAAATTCTGCAGAGACAAAAAAATTTGTAGTAATTATTCAGAGAAGGTGGTGGTTTCAGAAAGTGGTGTCAAATTTCTGCCCAAAACTTGTAAGCAGATAAAAATGACACCAGATTGGATCACCCAGAATCACATTACAACATGGTGCAATGTTCAATTTTCCCAAATCACAATTATAATATATACAAACATACATTGAATCTGGTGAATTGAATTTTCCCACCACTAACAAATTAAGCTACCAAAGAAGAATCATACAATATTGTACACTTCAATACTAAGTCCTACTACTAGAACAACTGTCCAAGTCTAATTCAAGCTCACTCAAGCTAGAGACAGAAAGATGATGCCAATCAGGAGCAGCTAATTTGGTGCAAAACAGGAGCTTGCAGCAAAATTTACAGCTCCAGATCATGCAGGATCATGGGAAGCAGCTTTGCTCAAGCAACATGAGTTTGGAAAACATTTGTGAGTGCACCAGTTGATTTCAGCAACATTGAAAGATTTGTAAATGAACCAGTTGATGATTTCAGGCATCAATTCTCTGAGCTGCTGCAAGATATGTGGAATATCAAGTTGATGATCATGAATGAGCTCAGGCTACTTACTGTAGAGCTGCAAATCCCAGTTTGAAGAATTTAGCTCCAGTTGCTAGCAAATCCAAGATTCTCCAGCTGCAAGTCCAGATTGTTCAAAGGGAGTTAAGTTCTTGCTGAGATAATAAGGAGCTGAGCTGCAATATTCCACTTGACAAAGCTCCAGCTGCCAGCAGGGGTTCAAAGATGATTATCATGGACTAGTAGCTGCTCCAAATCCAATTGAAGAAGAAGCTCCAGTAGCCCAGGGAATGATGCTTCAATAATCATGGGCTACTAGTCTAGCTGCAAATCCACTCGGAGAAGAAGCTCCTGCAGGAGAAGCTCCAAACCAGCAGGAGAATGAAGATCATCATGGGAGCTAGCTAACTGTACAGAGCTTTAGATCCAATGAAGAAGATGCTCCTGCAGCTGGAGAATGAAGTTAATCATGAGCAGCAGCATATAGCTGTAAAGCTAGCTGCAGTTACAAGAAGAAGAAGAAGCTTAAAATCTCTCTCATGTGCATCCTAGTGCAACATGAAGCTGCACTGCATCATGGTCATGATTAGTAAATCTGATTCAGGAATGAATGGTAACTCATGTCGTCGTTGTTGCAGCAGTCTAGGGAACTAGTGTCAGGAAGACCGGCCAAGTCCGAAAGAGTGTCGAAGCTTTCCATGTCGAAGCTGCTGCTGGAGTTTAGCTGATTTTCTTCTGCAGCAGCTGCTGCCTCCCCCTTCGACGTCGTCGAATTAGCTGCTGCTGCATGATCGAGTATGACCGGGCCATTACCAGTTGTAGGAGTACTAGTAGTACTAGTGGAGCTAGCCGCTGCATTGCTCGTGTTGCAGTTAGCCGAGGCAGCTGCGTCGATCTGCATCATGGCTGTAGTTGTTCCTGCTGCACTCGTCGACACGTTGATGCAGAGATCCGAGAGTTGTAGAGCCTGCTGCTGCTGATATTCCGAGCTGCATGAAGCAGATCCGTTCTCCGGCTGATCGGCCGGTGTCACGGATGGCAGCTTGGAGAGAAGCGCTTGCAAGCTCGACATAGACGGCTCAAGCTGCCCCAAGCCCGGAATTTTCTGAGAACCGCGAGAACTGTTGATCAAAGCGTTGTCCGGAGGAGATGATCGGGACTCGGGTTGCACTAGACTAGTACTCATGTCTTCCAGGAAGCTCCGCGACATGTCGAAAGCATAGCTCGACTTGGGCGCAGGAAGCTGCTCGACTAGGGCGGCCCCCTGATCATGTGTCTGATCTCCTGCTGTATCTAGTGGGCGCTTCACACCAAGAATGCTTCCAGTCTGCGCCGCCTGATCTGGATGCGACAGTTGCCTGCTGATAGTACTCAGACTGGAAGCAGCAGTGCCAGCTGAACATCGACTCCATGATCCATCGCTTCCTGCTGCTGCGATGCCGGCGGAGGACAAGAACAACTGGTCTATAGATGTTGAAGTCTGCTGCAAGTAGTGGCCGCCGGTGGAGCTGCTACCCCAGGGCAGCAGCAGGTTCGACAGATGCAGCTGCAGCTCCGGTTGATCTCTCATCATCGACATCCATTGCCCACCTCGCAAGCTCTCGGATATACTACTGATCCGTTTCTTCGACGAGCATGAGCTGCTGCCAGCAGCTGTGTTGAAGAAAGAGTGCGGAACAAACACACCTGGGATGCTTTGCAGGTAGCCGAACTTCCGTTGCAACTCAGCAGCGAAGTTGAGGTCTTTCATGATCTGTGGGCCACAACAAAGCAAGCTGGCTGCATTATAAATCAATCCAACAAACTCGCAGCTGCAGGTCGACGCTATCTAGTCTCGGCGGGTCAGAATGGGATTTTGCAGAGAAAGATCATGAAAAGGTGAAGAAGAAGAAGAAGAAGAAGAAGAAGAAGATCCAAACCTTTTTGGTGGAGCCTAGCTGAAGTACTCCTTCTTCCACCGCAACCACTGCAATCGTCTGGTTTAATCGCAAAGTCATGCAGATCGCACACTCTTAATGTCCAAAGACTTCGAACAATCTCATCTCACGTGCAGATTCTTCCTCTTCCTAGCTAGAAGCAGCTTACTGCGAGGTGCAAGATTCGACATGCGGTCTATAGAATGTCAAGCTAATGTGCAAAATAGCTAGCTAGCTACCATGATGTCGTGCATGCATCCTCGAGCAGCAGCAACAGAGTTGCTGAGCTCAAACTGTCCAAAACATGCATGGCAGCCTAGACTTACTCACCTGTATCCCTGCCTTGAATTGCGCCTCCCAGGGACGCGGATGCTGCATGCACCACAACATTCCAAAACAAAATGATGAACAGGTCCCAGCAGCAACCCACAAGATCATGTCTTATATCTAGGACTCGATCGGGCTCCGCAGCAGCTCGCGGGGAGCAAATGATTCTCGAAAGCTGCATGAGATGATAGATTCAGCTAGTTTGGAAGTTGTGCAGCTAGCTAGCTTACAGGATCAAGAGAGGTGATAGCCCAGGGTGACAAGAAGCTGCTGCTGCTGCTCTCTTGTTCCGGCGTGGGAGGTTCTCGGTATACCCACTTGAGGCCGTTGTCGGCTGCTACCTTTCCCATCAGTCTGTAGAATGCCAAAATCCCAAGCACCAAGAACTAGGTCAGTCAGTCACGAAGCTAACGTTGGCTATGTCTCCCGAGAACATAAGCAACTGCAGGAATGTTCAAGGAATGATGCAAGGTGCGAATCTGCAGCTAGCTAGCTACTAGACAAAGCTGCTAGAACGAGAGATAAGAGTTTGCATGCAATGCGCGCATCAGAATGTGAAGTTCTTCTTCTACCCTTCTCCATAATTGTAGACTTCGTGCGACATCTTGAAGAAGAGGTCCGGCCTGAATGCAGGTTGCTGATCAGGCTGCTGATCTAGACGTACGACATGATCATCAGCTATGCTACCGCCTCCTGCTGCTGTTGCTGTTGGATGCTGATGGTTAGCAGCAGCTGTAAGGTTGAAGAATTGTGCAGAGTTGCCTGAACATGTTCTTGCTGCATTGATCAGCTCTTGCTGCTGCTGGGTTGCTGCAGCGTCGCTACCGCCGCCGCACGCTGAGAAGTTGCAGAAACCATCCTCCCATACCATGATCCTGTAGCCAGCCAGTATACAACGGCTCCAACATCAGTACATGCGAGCCTCAAGGCCTATAGCTCGAGACTCCTGCATTCTGCAAGCTTTCGACAGCTGCAATATTCTTCCGGCATGATCCACATTGCAATCGTTCCAAGAAACCATATATATATATATATATATATATATATATCGTACTGCAATCCGCGAGCTGATCAGCGATTTCATGAAATTCTTTCTCTCTCGACTAGAGTAGAATGGTGATATATATACCAGTTGCGCTTGTTGCCTCTGGACCTATCCATCGCTTCACTCTCGGACTCCCATCTATGAAACCCCACATTCACAAACCACGCAATACAGATTCCTGCTGATCAGCCAAGTAATTTCCGCGGAGACAGTATAAACCCAATTTTCATTTTGCAGTTTTCATAACAAAAGAGCAGTACTAGTTCCTGCAACTGTCCAAGAAATGAGAAATTGTGGAGCTGTAGTATGCGGTGTGCATCATGTGCAGGTGATGGCGGACCTAGTCTGATCAGCTGGGAACCTAGGAGCGAATTTCGAGCTAAACTTTCGACATTGCAACATGCAGGTTGAAGGACCAAAAGGGAACTTTGCACATGAGATGATGATCAGTGCAGTGTTATACTGTGTACGTACTGAGGAGGAGGGTAGTTGCGGGGCAGGATGCGCCAGAACACAGCATACACCCATTGTGAATCTATGCACAAGCTTCGTAACGTGTGTTGCAATA
This sequence comes from Sphagnum contortum, assembly GCA_963920785.1. Classification (NCBI taxonomy): domain Eukaryota; kingdom Viridiplantae; phylum Streptophyta; class Sphagnopsida; order Sphagnales; family Sphagnaceae; genus Sphagnum; species Sphagnum contortum. The sequence goes on from OY987283.1 coordinate 1,120,927, forward strand.
AGTGATTCAGCTCCCGCAATCGACCACCATGAGCTAATTGCTGCTGTCTCTCCATTAAACTGCAGATCTAGCTCCTCCTGCTGCTGATCGATCCCCCACACTAGCTAGACTTCTCAATCAACTCCTGGGAATCCCATCTCTAGCTAGTGCTAAGTACTTACTTCCTATATATAAATCCTAGCTCTAGAGCTTGCACAGCTGAATTTTTTTTCCTTGCATTTATGAGCTACTGACCATTCAGTCTAGAGCTCTAGAATTCAACAACCTTATAAGCTTGCTCCCAGACTTCGACTCACATTCAAACTGGAACATTCTTCGTCAAAAACCAAGTTTTTGTCTACATAATAATATTCGCAGGTGCAGCCGCGAAATGAAAATCCATAAAATATTCAATCAATCAATCTATCTATCCATCTCTCCTTCGAAATGTCTCTCAACATTTTCTGGAACTGCACAGCTTCACTAGAGCTGCTTCTCACGGGGTCCTTTCCTCATGCCCAGCTGCTACTACGAGAAAACCAAAATACTGGGTTTGGTAGAAAATGAATGTATCCTCTCAAGTTCTCTTGCTCTCCCTCTCTCTCTCTCTCTCTCTCTCTCTCTCACTCACAGAGTTTCTCTGTATCTTTGTGATCTCTAGACTCTCTCTCTCTCAAGCTAGGGGAAAAAACAAGATTTTTTGTGATACCAAAACTTATGAAACTCTGAAGACCATTCTCAAAAGTGCAAAAATGGGACTAGTAAGACAAAGTTGCAGCACCATATCATACCAAAACAGAAACAATAACAACAACAAAAACAAGAGCAGCAACAACAATAGCAGCAAAACACAAAGAGGAGCTGTGAAGATGGCAAAGGAGGAGGAGATGAGCTCAGCAACTTGAGTGCTTTGATGAACTGCAATTAAGATTTGTTTTTTTGTTGGGTTCCGGAGAGTCCGGATGAGCAGGGGCAGATGCAATTAATTAACCATGTTGGTTTCATGAGATGTGATTAATTAGCCACTCTGTTTGCTTAATTAACACTCCAGTTTTAAATTTATTTATCTATTTTATTTAGGTTTGTTTTTAATAATAACAGCTAAACTTAAGCTGCTTTTGTTAGTTGGGAGTGGGAGTCATTCATTTATGTTTTAATTATAGAAAGTAAGTATGCTAATTGAGGGAGGGTAGTTGAGTTTTGCACTATTCAAGGGTTGGGGGAAGCGTGTATTTGGGAAGGAGGGAGTGGGATTGTCAGTAAAGACATAATAACTAGTGTGCTTGTCATCATGTTCTTGACTTATGGTTCCTTTTTCTTTTCTTCTCATGGTTTTTCTTTTTTTTTTTTCCCCTTCAAAGTTTCTTAAAACTTCACTTTTAATTAGTTTTTCATGCAAGAAATATTAAATATTACCAACATCTCATTCACCTTGCTTATTAATGGGTTCATCCAATATGTTGGGTTACACTTATATGAATGAGATGCCTCCTGAGTTCTTCTTTCTTTCTTTCTTTCTTTCTTTCTTTTTTTTTTTTTTTGTGGGCAAGGAGCCAATTCGATTGGCCCATCACTCAAAAACTATCTAACTACGAAGGCTCCCCCAAATAGAAAGGTTCTATTTTAAAGTACATATTTTCTTCCCTTTGGCCCACCTATTATATGCGAAAGGAGGACAACATTTGCCAAAGTATATGGGATAAAAGTGAGGTGCTATGGAGAACATGTTGGGGAACACATTGGGAACTTGGGGAACATATTGGGAATCTGATTAGAACCCATTGGGAAATTGAAGGGAAAATATTGGGAACACATTGGGAACCAGGGAAAAATGAAAAAAAAAATCCTTCTCACTCCAACTTAAAAGGGATAAAAAAAAACAAGGCACCTTGACTGCATGAAAATTTCTTGTCGCAAAAAAAGAGTTGGTCACCATTTTTGGCAATAGGCTAATACCCCTTGCAAAGAACACCCTAGTTATTGATATTGATATTGTAAATTTCCCTCCTTCATGTTGGGTATTATTTGCTACTTGCATTGCTTGTCTCATATTGGCAATAATTTGGTGCTCACAAAAAAAAAATTAAAGAAAAAGGGGCCAACCCATAATAGAGAGAGATTAATTATTATTACTTGTTGATTAAAAATGAGAACCCATTTGAGAGTGAATGAATGAATTACATGGTAAGAAAATAGTGCTCATTCAAAGGTGTTTCAATTGATCATCATCAACATCATTGATGATGTAGAGTAGAGGCCAGTGATGACACAAAGGGTATTGGAGAAGACAAAATTCCAGGCTTTCTTTTGTGTAAGTGCTTTGGTTTTGGCCAGCAGCAGCAGCCGCAAGGACAATGTACAAATGAATAGGATCAAATGGGCACACACTCCTAAAACTATACCATTCCAGTCCAGGACAGCCCTGACAACAAGCTCCCTAAAGGGAACGTTACAATAGAACTCTCAATTTCTCCTGCAATGGGCAACGTGCCCACATTGAATTTGTTGCACCTTTTTAGTGCAGTGTCTTTTTTTTCCTTTAATTTTTTAATTTTAAAATAATTTTAAAAATATATATATTTTTTATTTTTCTAGTTTCTTGGTTTTGAAATTTTGGCGATTTTTTTCCAAAAAATTAACATTTTCTTTTTGTCTAATTACACTAAAAAAACTAAAATTTCCAATTTTTTTTGTGTTGGTGACCAAGTGGTGAAAATTTGGCAAAAATTAAAATGCCTTCCTAGCTCCATCTTGGGCATTGAGTCAAATTCACCCATCTTCCCAACAAAATTTACAGGTTCCTTTTTGTGGGATCCATAGTTTCAATCATTTATGTAGAAACCAAGATTTCATGAGCAATATATGTTGTGCTATTTTTTCTAACAATTTATGACTTTTTAATTCAATTGAGTACTATTTTTTCTTCAGAACTTAAAAATATTGAATTAATTGCACAAGGGTTATATTTCTAATACATGACAATTCTCTTCTATTATTTACTTGGGAATACAATTGATTTCTATCATAAAGAGCTTTTGCAACATTGATAGGAGTTCATATTTACAAGAGTTAGAACATATATAGATAACATTTGGGTGAATGGGATCTTTACACTTGACAGTCACATGCCCAACATGGAATCATGATCCTCTTTGGCTATTAGAGAAATCCATGAAGTCATCCAGTCTTCACCCTGTCTTTGGGCCTCTTTTCACCCCCTATCCCCTCTTTGAGTGAGGTCCACAAAGTAAGGAAGTTCTATTAAATCTGGGTATGAAATGCTCAAACTCAGCATCTAATGCACAAGGTACGAGATATTATAGAAGTTGTACACGTTGGAGCAGTGAAAATATATGGGCATATGTCACAATAGTTTGAGCCATTTGAAAGTCGTAGGGCATGTGAGATAAGAAAATCCAGTTAAATATTATCACAAGTGTGTAGAGAGATGACAAGTTAGAAAGTTGAAATATGGCTTTGTAGGAGGGTAGACAAGGAGAAATGAAAAGTGCTCTAATTTGTGACAGGCTCCTCCTGTTGGTTCAGGTCATTATTAACATGATTATCAAAGGAGGTTAGCAAGGGAGTGCTATCTTTTTCGTGGAATAAAAGTGTTTTGTTTGTTTTGGTTTATGTTTTGAAAAGCTCTGGATGTCCAATTCATGAATACAGAAAAGGGCGTGGAAGTGCTTGATTTGTTGTGTTATTAGTTTTTGATGTTGTGTGGTGTTAGCTGTTTATTTTCTCGGTTGTGTTTGCTTTTTCTTAATGAAGGATTTGATGCTTGTGAAAGATGATTAGTGAAGTAGATTCTAGGAAGATGGGAAATGTGATTGGGAAAGAGGATTTTAAGAGGTGGTTTTGGATTTTCATTAGTAGTGGTGGGTTTTGTCAAGAAAGAGAAAAGCTAAGTATCTTAAAAGTTCATTGCATGTGTTCTTAAAAGTGTGAAGACTATAGTAATAGGTTTTTGGTCTCAAAGTTGCAAAATTTTCCAGAACTTCTCTCCTCTATGTTGGAAAATGTTGGCTCAAGAGATCGAAGCCACATTATAGAATACAATGAGGTTAGTGGCTACTTTTTGGAAGTGATAAAAATGATTAAGGGATTTGAAAAAGTTGGTATGTGATGACATTCTCATTCTCAGGTCTACCACACTTGAAGAATTTTGGGGGGTTTTTCTAGGTCACAGTGGGATAGCTATTGAAGGAAGTGAGTATGTATTTGCATAGTTACTTTGAGTGGGTTTTTTATTTTTTAGTTTTTTACAACATGTGTGGGTTGTTGGAATAATTTCAGCAAAATGATGGAAATGTAGCTTGCTGGGAACTTCAAAAGAATTGCTTCTCATTTATCAAAGCTTCTAAGATGTAGGGAATCAGAAGGATTATATTGTAAAGTATGAGAATTTGGACTTGATGTCACTAGCAAAGGAAACGTGATTAGAGGGTTTGGGTTATGATACTTGAGATTGAGATGCCATAAAGAAGACCATGATAGCTCTTGAGAGTAAATTTGAAACGATCTGATTCAAACATGTGTTTATAAGGTTGCATGTTTGCATTAGTTTGTTTGCACAAGTATGTCACTAATGCTTATAACAAGCTCTTGTCACTAAATAAAATTCTAGTTCGAGCTTTCTTTCTTTCTTTCTTTGCAATGTGAAACTGGGCAATCTGTATATTTTGCCAAGCTTTCCCCCCTTCTTTTTTTCGATTACAACTTCACTTCACTCGCCAAAGTGAACCAGCAGCCACATTGGGTGCCTTAACCATTTTGAGTGAGACCTTGTAATGACCATATTAAGCCCCCAAAAATGTTAGATCTGAACTCAGAGACCCTGATTTAGTCTGAGTATGGGATATTATTTGTAATATTTAGAAATAATTTAAATGGTTTTTGGGATTTTTACCATGGAACCAACGTGGGTGCTAGTTAACCCCAAGGTCACTTAACTAACCAAGAGTCTATAACCCAACAAGTACACTGTAACCCTTTTTGGTTAGTAGCTTCTTATGTACTTTGTTTTCTGGCCATTGATTCTAATGAAGGGGCAGAAGAAGAAGGTACCTCTCAGTACACTAAATGCAAAAACCATGAAAGCTGGAGAACAATGTAATCTCACTTGATAGCAGAATCTCAAAGTGCTTCTTGTGGCAGGCGAGAATATTCTTAGAACAAATTACCCACATCCAGCATGTGGGCCTTGGCTCTCTATCACTATCTAAAAATGTCTAAAATAGTGTGCAAAATTATTTTCCCATCCCCACCTATGAAGATCAAATCATGACTACCTGATCAAAAGTTTTTTAACTTTCTTTACCAGGTCTCTTTGAAGAGCAATGTGCTTATGTTATGCACATCTAGGGGTCTAAACTAGTGTTGATTGATTCGTGGTTTTTGAAGAATTATCCAGTTGTTTAGAAATTTTTGTAAAATGGAAGATTGTCCACTTTTAGGTCTAAAAAATAATTCTAAAATATTAATACCCATCTGTTTTGGGGCCACATCCAATTTGTTATGTTGTTACTTCTGAGCTTTATGAGACCCTTTGGTGTCGGGCTCAAGATTTTCAGACCCTTAGCTATATGCTTGGGCTCACCACCTCATTGCACTCATCACCCTCATTTGTACATGAAAACACAAAGGCCTATTTGAAGCCACCAGCAATGAAAGACATATGTGTGCGTAAGTGATGCACTTCAAGCAAAGCATAAGTAGGAGCTTAAGGCAACTTCCTCCTGTGAAGAAGCCACTAATATCATCTCTAACTATACCCCCACTGGGGGGATGTTCCAAGGAAAATCCCTTTCCTACGATGGAAACAAAAAGATTGTACATTTAAACAAAAGCAACAGAGTTGGAACCAACACCTTAAGACCTCCTAGGAGCCTAGAATTCAAGCAAAGGACCCTATAAACCCTAAACCTTCTCTAAACCTTGGACCTTAACCCCTACATAATCTTATGCCCTCAACCTTACTGAAAAAGCCCTTCAGACTTGCTAGGTTCCGTTCTATGATGGTCCTCTAAATGAAACCCAAATCCTTCAAGATACTAAAACTCTACAATTAATCTTGAGTTTCAACACAAGCCAAAATATCATCTTTCAAAATCCCTCATATAAGAATAGACCTATTACCTAGGGGCTGAAAAATCCCTTAAGCTACTATACTTTGCACGATGAATCTGAACGCAATAATCCTTGCCTTGGTAGGCAAGACCAACAAAACTCCCCATCAAAAAAGTATTGTGCTTTTTTTCCATGAAAGTAAGTGAACATATAACAGATACACGGGATGGTGCAATGATGGGGTTGCTGAGCACTAGGTCACTGGATCACTTAATCCCATTAACTGAGGCAGATCAAAGCTTTGTGGAAATGGGAGGAGTTCCAGATTCTAATTCTATTCATCCTCTTGGGGCAGATTGATTGATTTTGCAGAACGAAGGGTACTTGTTATATACATAAGCCTCCTGTCATCCCTGGCACAGATCTCCTTAACTTGTGAATCTCAAAATGTGCGATCAGAGAGCATTGTTTTCAGTAGCACAAACTTTTGGATTCTCCACCCCATGGCTAAAGAACTAATAAGTTCCTGTTTGTGATGTGCACAAAACCTGGTCAAGTTAGTCTCTTCCAAAACTTTACACTTTCAATGCTACAAATGCCAATGAGTGATCTCGACCCTGCAAAAAAAGAGAATGAGAATTATTAAGGTCGAAAAATAGGAAATGATTAATTCAAAAAAAATACACTGAGAAGAAAAAGACATATCCAAAAATTTCTTTACAAGCTTTTTTTAAGAACAAAAGTGTGAAGTTGTGGAAACTCACCCAAAAAAATTCTGAATGTCCACTCAACAACAAAATTGTGCAGTGAGCATATTTTCAAGCATTTGTGGTAAGCAATTTAGTAGCCTCACCATGTGGACTTGAAAATTGGATTTTTTTTTAAGACTTCTGAATATTGAAATTTAGAACCCATTTTGAAAGAAGAGACAATAGACCTAATTTTAATGGAAATTTTTGAAATATATAGATTTTACTCCGTAAGCCCAAACAAATAAAAAGGGTTTGATACTTGCAAGCTTCATAGAGCGAATAAGGGAAATTTAGTGTGCAGAGAAGGTCTTCCCCCTGACAACTGCAAGGATGCCGCCGCCGAGGCCAAACTATACTGCCTGGTTTCAGAAGTGGGGGCGCTCTATGCATGCTTGTGGCACGATTGTCTTGAGAGATCACCCAACCCAAGACTAAATTTTTCATCCGAAGATGCTTAACTGCAAAGTTCAGATAGGATCCAATTTCTCTTGAGAGGAGCGTCACCCAAACCCAAGAATAAAATTTAACATCCAAAGATGCTTAACTGCAAAGTTCAAGTAGGATCCAATTTTCTCTTGAGAGCATCACCACCCAAAACCAAGACTAATTTTTCATCCGAAGATGCTTAACTGCAAAGTTCAGATAGGATCCAATAGTGCGGCCAATCCATCCCCAAGGAAGGCTCCAGTCCCCAGTGCAGCTTCTTACTTATTCACTGACCTCCCTGCCCTCTCCACCCTTGATTCCTTTCCAAAGAGAACTCACTCTCCAAAATCCGTTGCATTTTCCAAGGTTTGCAATCTCCCATATTGCTAAGTACATTTGGAGGTATAGTTTGTAAACTGGTGGTCTTACATACTACATTGCACGATTTCTATTGATTAATAGAAACTAGTGTGGTTTGAGCTGTTGACCCAAGAGTGAAGTTGTTACCGAACTAATTTCTCCTTTCAAATCCAGTTCCTGTGATTTAGTTGAATCCCATTGAATTCCAAAAAATTGTTGAATTTCTAGTGACAAAAACTATACTCAAAGAAAGATAGATAGATAGATGGCTTGTGTGAAAAAGCTCCAATCTAATAAGAATTTCTAGATCTCTCCTCTTTGACTCAACCCCAGGATTGTGTAGTTTATAACAAGAAAATGAAGCAAAAAAAAGCGAAAAAAAGCAAAAAAAGTGCATGGTTATCACACAATAGTTGTATTCATTATGACAAGTTCAAACAAAATCATGAGAGATGATAGAACCCTATAAGAGTAGTTCCACCCAACTCCCCTTATTTGGGCCTCCACTAGAGTTTATCACGTACAATACATTCTGGAGTAACATGGAGTGTTAATTGTTTCTCCATCCCCACTCATAAACATGAGAAATTGAAGAGTTTAAGGTGAGAGACTATGCAAAATAGCCACCATTTGGGCCAATCACTATGGCTAGACAACGAGAAACAGAGTTTTATTTGGCTGTGTGAAGACTACTGAATTGGATGCAGTTTATGTTCCTACAAAATGACCCTACACTTAACCTAAATTATGTTCCTAAAATATGACCCTAAACTTAACTTTTCATATATTTCTCTTTTTTCACTACCTTGAGATGAAATTTACAGCTTGCAACTTCTTCACAGAAATCCAAACAAACAGAACTTGGAACTTGGTTATGCACGTGTATACACATGTCTTACTTCTTTTTTTTCTGAAAGTCGATATATTCAATCAAGGGTATGCAAATGTGAAAAATTATTCTCTACTCATACCCTTGGATATTTGGAAGACTCGTATCCATATTAGGGAAAGAATACGTGCCAAAAATTAAGGTAAGTATGATTAGGGTAAGTAAGCCATGGAACCTAAACATATGAACGTGAGTGTTTCCAATTCTAGCAATCTATTAAAATGTATTGGTGCCAATTTTGCCAATTTACTCATGTTTCAATTACCATCAATTTGTTGGAATGTGGGGTCAACAAATCATTGAGCATGATGTTCAATCCTAAACTCAAAGTGAACCATTGAGTTTACAAAAACATCACAAATGTCTTTTAGTTGGAGCATTCTATGTGTATGTTTAGAATTAGGCAATTGTGCTCCATGTTTCATTGAACAAAAAATTTAAAAAATTAATTTTTTCGTGAATATTTTTACTCCCAAAAGTAAGAATGTTCCTTTATAATTGCACAAGATTTCTCAAATTTACTACCCAAAAGAGAAATGTTCTTTGAAGAAACATTTCTTCTGAAAATTTCAACATTTTTACAAACAATACAATTAGTGGTGGAAGCTGCCAAGGTACACTCATTCCAGTAGATGAAGTTTGTACATAACCTGTCTACTGATGGATGGATGGATGGATGGAGTCTAGTAGGGCCAATGAAATTAATAACCACCAGTGCTCAAATGCATGCCTGGTTCCAAGCTTTTAATATGCAACCTTTTTTTGTTCAGAACTTGAGAGTTTCTTCATTCACCTTTTTGCATTGAAATAGAAAAGGTGTTCCAGAAGGTACTAAAACATAATTATTTTCATGTTTCTTATTCAGAACTGTGAAAGTTGTGTTCGAGTAGAAACCATCCTGATCCATACCTGACAATAAAAAGCCAAAAACAATTGATAACTAATACTTAACTATTAGGGGGGGGGTTTGTTGGTATGTGAGGAGTCATTGAATACCTAAATTGGTGTAGCTTTGGTTATGCATTTCAAAGATGATTTGTATACCTTGAGAAGGCACTCCTATAACATTTGAAATCACTCAAAATGGAGAAGAATGGGGAAAGATTTGCCAAAAGTGATTGGTGATAGTAGGTCAGTGATCACTGATGGGCCGCTTTATTACCCTAGTTATTTACATATTTTGCTACCCCTTCCAAACAACTGAAACTGGGACAGCAAATAGATGGGGAACTACTAATAGCAAACCACCTGGACCAATCATTATGTACCTATCAGAAATCAAATCATATTTATTACACTCTTCTCAGCAGTGCACAACATTGCTCTGCCATTTACCAACCACTGCAAATTGTTTGATTATCTTGAGCCGAAAGCCTACATATTTTGACTTTTCTTCGTCCAATTTTACTTTGCAGGATCACATATTGAGCACCCCTGGAGATGCTTTTATATAGGTACGCAACTAGTATGGAAACTTTTTAAAGGGTACCTGATACCAGTGCCTGCCACATATTAAAAAAAAGCCCCCTGATACGAGTGTGGCAAAAAAAAAACGGTCACAACATCATTGGGTAACACCGTCAATTGCAAAAAACCTGTCTTTCATAAATATTGCTAAAATCAAATCAAGCTTCCATACATCATCCTAGCTATGAATTGTCAGGCTAATTTCTATAGCACTTTGAGGGATCAGATCACTCCGAGCTTTCTCTCATGAGTTATCATTGCCTTCAATAGGTTTCCATCATGCAATAACCAACTCATCATCCTAGACAATCCTTTCTGTCCACACAACTTCAACTCTCAACATACCCAACACTACCAACTCCAAAACCCCAAAAAAACAAAATGTGTGTACCCACATCCTAACCCACTCTTTGTTTCTTACACTCTAACAAGGTTCAGGAAATTTTGACAAGAGAATCACCCATGCCAACTTCAGTCACTAGAAACCATACAAAACATGTGAATTCTATAGCAACTAGAATCAAACTTTTCTCTCAAAGTTCCATTTATCATAGGTCTCATTCCATTAACACACACACACAAACATGAACATATTGCTTGAATACACACTAATTTCGTGCATTGAAAATACATTTGACAAAATAATCTATTAAAAGATGTGACAATTGTTCGATATTCGTTCATTCATAGGTTTTATTTCATCTGTCAACACATTTATTTGTGTGTCAAATGTGTTTTCAATGCATGATATTCATGTGTAAAATGTGCAAACCTATAAATGAACGAACTTCACATGATTTTCATTATTAATTCGTCACATACTAAATTTGTGATGATCCCAAAAAATTTAAATCATCATAACAATGCCTTGGTGCACATAGTTACCATCTACTATGTCAAATGATGGTGATAAACTTTTCTAACAAAACAAATTCTAATAGTTCACATGATGCCAAAAAAAAAACAAAAAACCATTTCTACCCTAATTTTATGTCACGCCAGGACCAATCCGATATGTTCCAAAGTTGATGAAAAATTAAAGGATAAAACCTTAACTTCATAGAACAACACCATCAACTACCAAAAGCAAAACCCAACAAGGCTTCTAACAATTGATACTGATGGGATAGGGAGACACATATTGTTATAACTATTTTTATTTTTATTTTTTTCTTTTTTGCAAATCATGAACAGGGTGGTCCTTATTGTTCAATAGCACTTGTTATGTTTTTGGTTTTTTATTGGGTAAATTTTCTATGGTGTCATTATGTTTGTGTTGTGATTTTGATGGACATCAATTAAGTAGGAGGAGTTGCAGCAAGGATAATAAAAGGTGGCAAAATTCAAAGTTCGAGGGAAGAATAAATACCTTGAATCTTGTTGTTGTTCATGTGTGGTTGCTGATCATTAATTTTATGTTTGGGGTGTTGTGAGTTAGGATTACATTTTTTATGGATGGGGAAGAATGCCCCTTGGTTGAAAACCTTATGTCCTTGTGAAATTGAATTTTTGTTATGCCATGAACTTTGATAGAGGGAATAAAGATTCAAAAGTAGATTATAAGGGTCAAGATCAAGTATGTGATGAAAAACCCTAGGGATTTTAAGACCAATCAAATGACAAGTCAATTATCATGTGCGAGGTGTTTCGATGATTCTAAACAAGTTGAATTTGTTGTTGGGAAGAAAATACCCATTGGAATGGGAGCTCCAAAGTGAGGTTTTATTTTAGAAAGGCTTTGATTGGGGTTTCTATTGATAAGATATTTAAAATGTTGCATCATCTTTATCAAACTTCTTGGGCTAGGTTATGAAAAACTTTATTTCTATTTATTTTTGTGGGGAATTTATTAGTTATGTTGGGGGAAGGTTGTATTGTGGGGTAAGTATGAAGTCATGGGATCTTCCAATTGCATAGTAATTTCATTATACATTTTTGAGGGATATATTTTGGTTTGTTTCAATGGGAAATGATTACATGCATGTTGGGGTATATGTCACAAATGAGACCACCATGAAATGACCAATTGAACTCCATGAGAGGAAATTGAAGTGAATCTAATGTATGATGATCCATAGATTATATTTTCTTGGATAGGTAGTTAGGTGTTTAATCAATTTGTTAAGTTTATTGTATTTGAGTAATTCATTCAATTACAAATCTTGAAAGTCTAATTTGATAATTGACATGTCCAATTGGGGACATCTAATCTTATGTTTCCCATTCTTTTGTTACACCAATACAACAATGGTTTGAACTAGTGTTGGGCAATTCTAAAATGGTCATTAGGTTTTTAATGTAGAAAACTAGTTGGCACCATTACATGTGAAATCTAGAGTGAAAATTGACTTCATGTTCTCACATGAATGAAAATTGGTCACAAAAACCAATTTTTTTGTCTTAATTCTTGTATTGGAAAACTAAACAACTGTTATCATAGAACCTACACTCAATTCTTAGAGTCATTTACCAAATTAAGGTTTCATAAATAAAAGCAATTGATTAGGGATGTGAAGGTGTTGTTTAGGGTTAGGGTTAAGGGAATAATTATTAAAAAAACTTAAATTATTTTTTCCTCAAGTGGGTTGTGTTTTTTTTTGGCAAGTTTTTTGTTTTTTGTATTTTTTTTAAAATCTTGTGTTGTTGTTACTTTTATCATTGTGTTGTTTTTACCCTTCTTTCATGGTGCTACTCATCTTATGTGGTCCTTCTTATTTTGTGTTGTGTTACTATTCTTCCCAATTGTGATGTTGTTATTGTGCATTAATGTTGTTGCTCTTCTTGTGTTGTGTTATTGTTCTTTTTCCATTGTGTCATTATTCTTTACCCATTAATGTTGATGTTTTTGTCATGTTGGTGTTATTGTTTTCTTGCATGGTCATATATTCTTCTTACATTAGGTTGCTTCTCTTTTCACATTGGTGGTGTTGTTATTCTTCTAGTGTCATTCATGTTGTTTTTTTCGCATTGGTGTTATTATTCTTGTCACGTTAATGTTCTCTTTCTTGCATTGGTGCTATTACTTAAGTACCTTGTTGCTTTTGTTAAGGGCAAAGGTCCATTTAATCTTAACAGTATGATTGTGGCCCTAAAATTAGTTATTAGTGTTGTTATTTTACTATATTATAAAATGACTAATAACACAATAAAATGACACAATAAAATTAGTAAATTAATGATGTGTTGGGTTTGAAAGAAAGTTTTAGGGAACTTGTTTTGGTCATGCATTTTTTAAAACATATTAATATGGAACAACATATGAATTTTTTTGCAAAGGATTAATATATGTATCTATCAAAGTTGGCCAAGGAGGTTTGTAAAAGTGCATAACTTGGCCAAAAACTCCAAGAAAGGGCAAGCAAAAATGGAACAAGGCATGTGTCAATCCAAATCTTCCCCCAAGGAAATTGAATACGCCAATGAAGGCAAGGTAAACTTTTTATTTTTGCTGACATTTTTGAACTTTGCATTTTGTTTTTGAATTCCAACCAAACATAGTCTAACATTTCTTTTTGCATTTGTAGATTTGATAATAAATTTATCCTTTTCCAACAATCTTTGTAATTTAAAAATAATAATATTATGTTATAGTAGGCAAAATATTATGATGATAATAAGAATACCACCTCCATTCACATGGCTGTCTCAAATTATTGTTGATTCCCTTGGCCTTGTTGTATCTACTTGTCTTTTGAACTAGTTTAAGGGTCATTGGTTGTTAAATGATGCACTAAACTTTGACATATTCATGAGTCTAAAATTCAAGGATAAAATTGATTTTGCAACCTTTGACAATGTATTAGAAGGAGATGCAAATGTTGCTTTTGAGTTATCATGTTTGGTTTCGAACATTAAAAAAAATTTGTTGGGGTTTTGGATTCTTCTTTTAATCTTTTAAAGAAATATGAAATTCTTGGATGTTGAACCTTAGGTTTAAGACCCTTTGTCTTGTGTCATCACTTATTGGTCGTGAGCAAAGTAACGCCATTATTGAAAAATATGTAAATTTTTTTTGTTTCCTATGCTTTTTAAATGTCACTATCATTTGCATCCTTTGGCTACAACTAAGAGGGGCATTGTCGATCAAGGGGTTGAAAAGGATAAAAGTTTAAATATCTTTGAGTTGACAGCTAATACAAGTGAGCCAACAACATAATTAATCAATAATTTAAAAAAAAAATTAAAGCATATCAAGTGGATGTCAAAGAGATCAAATGTCCACTTCAATGGTGGAAAAACATGAAAATATATTTCTCACATTTGGTGTATGTGTTAAACAAATCTTAGGGATAGTGAGATCCCATATTGAGATAGAGAGGGTCTTTTCCTAGCTCAAATCCTATCCTTATTAGTCCTAGGAAATGTTTATTATAAAAAAAGATTTGGACAATTTGATTTTAGGATTTAAGTTGTAAATCCTCTTATAGCTTAGTAGAGTTAATTGAAACTAATGTAGATTTAAAGGAGTTTTTTTTTTTTGAAAAAGCCTTTGAAAATGATGAAGTTATGGAGTTTTAAATTTTGGATCAAAAAGTTTGTTATAACTTCCAAGTTTTTGTCTTGTATTAGATGAAATTAATCTTGAAAAAAAAAATGTTTAATTTTTTTTAATTAATCCAAATTTTAACAACCAAGTTGTGGAAAGCCAAAATGTTAACTGTTATTTTATATGCAAGAACCACCCTATCTCAAAACTGCATGAATATGGGAACATTAAGAATCATAATACCCTCATCATTTTTCACTAGCCCAAAGAATTGAACAAGTTCTCCTAACATCATGTAAGAACCATAATCGGCTAATTTTCACAAAAAAATGAAAACCTCCTAAATTCAAGGTTGGCTAGTTATGTATATGAATAATTCTTCGTTATGCATAAATGCATATCCTAAAATTGCATGAGTTTAAAAATAAATTATTATTTGAGGATTATCTAGGCATATGGTTAGTTATGAACAATGTTTTTTTTCAAATTCTTCAAGTAGGTGTAGTGGGTAGGATCCCCAACATTAATTAATAGTAAATGACAATTTTTCTTGGAGGGACATTATTTTTTTTGGGAATCTTGCCTAGTTTTGACAACCTACAAGAACACATTGTCTAAATCCGGGGACTTCTAGATTTTTTCCATCAAGATATGGTGAATTTTGTGTATTTATAAGCAATATAAATAGGTTTTGGGATTTTTACCATGATCCCAATGTGGGGGTCAATTCACCTTGGCCATTTGGAGTCACACCCACTTTTTTTTATCTACTGAATAAATCAAAGTGCCATATAAAAAAAAAAAACAATGGTAGTCATTACCATACCCTACTAGGGTTAGTTTTCCCATTGACAAAACGAATAATTTTATTTTATTTTCAAAAAATGAATTCATTTTCTAATTTTGGAATTATATATTTTTCCATTACCAGCTATAATATTATGATATTAGTAGTGAAATTATTCAAAAATGTAACCTATGATAATTATCATGATTTTCAAAATGCCAACTTCATATTTTCACAAAAATTTATTTCACTATTTTGAGGATTATTTAATGACAAAATTGACCTTAGGTGGAAGGTAGTATACCACATTATCGCTAGACTACTTCAAACAATCTTGAAACAATCTCATCAAATTTTGTATTTAGTTCTCACTTTTGGGGTGTTACAAGCTTTTTTCCCTTACAAAGTTTGATAAGGTGTTCAGGGTTTAGGGTTTAGTGTTTTTTTTCAAAAACTTTTTTCATATGTGCTAAACAGATCTTGTTGGGAGCTTTTACTACAAACAAAGTTCTAATTTTTTTTCACAAAATAATTTCTGAAAAATAAAACCCATTGAATCTATCTCATGAATCAAATTTATTTTTGGAGAATTTTCATTTCTTGACTTGAAACATATGATTTCAACACATACAAAAGGATTGTTCATGTGAAAAGAATGGCCCTAATTTGCCAGATTAATCTTGAAATATTAATTTTAAATTGCCAGATTTCTACAAAACAAGCAGCCAAATATAGAAGGATTCTTACAACTTTCTACTTTCATAGCTTTTTTTTTTATATAGTGGTCATATTTAGCCCAAAAAAAATTCAGATTTGAAATCATAGACCCTGATTTAGCTTAAGCCTGGGGTATTATTTAGAAATAATTTAAATGGATTTTGGGGGATTTTACCCTGGTACCAAGGTGGTTGCTGGTTCACCTAAGGTGAGTGCACCCTAACCTTAGTAAAGTTTCTGCCTGAATACAATGAGGAACAATAAATAACCTGCCATATATCCTCTGCTCTCACAAGAATCACAGCCGTCCTTCTTTAAAACCAAAAAATTTATCCGTTCTTCATGCCACCAAGTAAGGACCTTATAAAGGGGGGGGGGGGGGGGCTGTTGGGGGGAATTCAGGTAACCGGCGGGTACCAAATTCTCTTTCCAGGCTTTACTTGCACCATTTAGTGAAGCCCTAAAATGGAGGGTAGCGAAAATTCACCTCTTTAATGATAGTGAAGATAAGGTATGCTAAATTAGCGGTTACAGCTAACTAGTGTAGCTCCAAAGTTAGTTAACAAGTAGTGGCTACAGAGATGGAGTAGGACTAATGGAAAATTGGGCGTGGGCTGGGCGTGAATTAGGGATTGTTGGCTGGCTATTGCCTAAATTTTCCATTTTCCCTAAATTTGGGGGGTGGGGGGGTCCCTTCTTCCACATTAATGAAGGTTGGTGACCCCTTGACTAAATCCTTGGCAAAAATTAGGGCAAGCCAAGACCTAATTCTTTCTCAAAGGGGGCAGTTGGAAATTCTTGGAATTTGGCTTTGAACTGGTGACTTTTTTTCCCAGGCTTTTTTCTCTATTAACAAATTTCAGGCTTTTACAAAATTGGCCTTTGCAAAAGGGGGCTTGGATTGGGGGGCTCTTTTAATAATTTTTTTTTTCAAAAAATGAATTTGTTTCTTAATTTTGAAATTATGTATTTTTTCCATTATCTACTATAATATTGTGATGATATGAGTAGTGAAATTACTCTGAGTGTAGCCTTTGATAATTATGATGATTTTCAACATGTTAACTTCATATTTTCCCCAAATTTCATTTCACTATTTTGAGGATTATTTAATGACGAAATGGACCTTAGGGTAAGATATTTTAGGTCAAGAAATTCAAGAAACTCATTGTGCGTTGTCCATCCTCCCAAAAAGCTTTCTATGATATACTTTTACATGCAAACAGATGGAAAAGTAAGCAACGGTTAGAGTTTCCAGGTCCAAAGGGGAGGCTAGGAGTGAGGTGATGCCAGTTGCATCCGTACACATAACAAGAAGGATTTCATAATAACAAAGTAGTCGGATTCCAACAATTGTCGTAATTGGTCCTGTCGAGAAACTACATGGTCATCATATTAAGTATTGGAATCCATGGACGATTCAGTCTAATTTAATTTGTTTGTTTTGGTTCAGCGAATTTGACTACATTTCAACTACATACTCATAATCGAAGGAAGTGAGGTTTCCTGCTTCCGAAGATGATTATGCCCCAGAGACTCTGAAGGCTGAATACTGCACCATGCAATAAAAGTGGCTGTCTGCAGTATCTGTGCAATGTTGGCCATCATTCTTCTTCTGTACACAAGGGCCAAAGGCTGATGGTTGGTTTGAGATAATAACAACAATAGCGAACCCAGTTCTCCACAAAAAAAATAAAAATCAATAGCCTCACCTCTCACTAATAAATTCATCCTTTTGTCTCTATTTGCATGCAATTGGGGCCTTTTCTCTTAAGTACCTTCTCTTCTTCTTAGAAGAGTATGAACAAAGCAAAAAAAAAAGGACACACTTTCAACTTTGCTTTGCATTGCCAGGCTTTGGGAAGTCCTTTGGAACTCATGACCCCAAAACACCCACAACTGTTGCAGGTACTTAAATTTCCTTTCCTTGCAGCCAACTTTTGAATGTGGTGTAAGGTAAAGAAAGCCCTAGAACTTGGACTTTAGATGGCATAAAAACCGTTGTCTGTTTTTGATTAAAACAATTTCCCATGATAGCGTAATGGGTATCACACCAAAAGAGCCCATGAGCTTCTCCAAAAATGAAACGCTTGCATCCATGGACATTACACTTTTCAAAAACCCCTAGAGGGCTTGGGTTGTGTTTTTTTTTCTTTTCTATTTTGGATTATGAGACACTTCTGTTTTGGTTTAGTTTGCAAGGTGTTTGTAGAGGTCCAAAAGTAGTTCTATTCTTTTCATGTAGCTAGTTAGATGGGTGAGTCACATGGAAAGAAACACTAGAGACAAACTTTTGTTTTAGTTTAGTTTTGCAAGGGGGTTGTGAATGTTCAAAAAAGAGTTTTATTCTTTTCACTTGCATGGGTTGGTGGCAACATGGCTAGAAAACTAGAGAAAAACTTTTGTTTTGGTTTAGTTTGCAAATTGGTTGTGGAGGTCCAAAGAAGTTCTATTCTTTCCATTTAGATGGGTGCACCACATGTACAAAAACAAAGCTAGAGTTTCCTTTTTTTTTTTTTTCTTTTTAATTTTATGAACCTTTTTCATAAGTTCATTGTAACATTTTTCCTTGCATGTCATTTTGTTCTTCTTTGTTCTCCTATTTCTTCGTTCTTCTGTGTACTATGGAGAGATGAAAATTTGCATGCTTAGGGTAAACAAAACTTGTCTTTTGCATGGAGATTTGCAAAAAAGTTTCATTTTTTCCAGTTACATGAGTGCCAATTAGTGGGCTATGAGGACAATTTTTATGTTAGGAGTGTGTTGATGTGTCAAGAGTGAGTCTTTTTGGTTTGGTTTGACATCATGTTAGTCCGAGAAAAAAATAAATCAGGGTTTTGAATAATAAAGTTGACAACTTTTTTGAATAATATATTTTTAAATTTATTTTTTTGGGTTTTTAGGCATGTAATTGATATAGGTGGTCAGATGGTCCATGGTGATACAATGCTAGTAATTTTTAAAAAATCAGTTTTGAGGTATGCAAAGGTAAGATAGAACTGGATCAAATTCGGATAATGTTAAAAAATTTTCAATCATACAAGCTTTAGTAAACATTGTGTTTAGTTGAATGCAATTGGATAGGAAACCTAAAACAATGACTTTAGATCGACCTACCAAAAAAACTTGGACATCTTTTAACTACAGAATCAACTTGGGAAGGAACTGAAACATCCATATTATTTTGTCTTCAGATTGAGCTTTTATCGATTGCAAACTTGTTCTAGTGATGACATCTTAAAGGGCTCTTTCCATTACCTTGTTGTCATCATAGTTTCTCATGGGATCCATATCTCCTAAATGATTTTGAAGCTCACTCTCATTGTGGATCCCTTACATGAGGATTCATAAGCATGAGATATCATAATCCTCCAATGAAATTTCATGCTAATTTAAGTGTGGATGCAACCTTCACTCAGGTTATGTTAGCACTAACTACTAGGAAAATCCTACATGAACCCATGAAACCAGCTAGCTTTTGCTTTGATGAATAAGATTGAAGGAGATCAAGTATGGAATGATAAGGAAGGACAAAAGTACAGCATACACAACAAATAGAGAGAGCTTTCATATAAAATCCCGGAATGCTCAAAAAACTGGTTCCTGAAAATCCTGCTTGCAATCTTCTTCATGATGCTCTCAAATTGTGTTTTACACTCGCCATAATTTTGAAAGAAAGTGCTTGGAATCTCGTCGATCTATGGTGGAACCAGATGTGTTATCAACAAAATGATGTTGCCAATTATGGCCACCAGGAATTGTTGCATGTCCTTTTTGGGTGCGAGAAACTTAGTGCTATGTAGATAGGTAGGTAGGTATGTAAGGCATTCATTCAGTAACTACCAGGTAGCTAGATGGATGTGCATGATTCTGTGAAAGAAAATTTGAGAAAAATCGACTAGAAGTTTACTCTTTAGTTCAACTTTTAATTATGAAGAAAATATATTGTTTTCTTAAACAAAATTGATAAGTTGAGGATTTTAGGAAACCTTGAGTGATTGCAATCTTTTACCAAGTTGTTTTGTTACATCATGTTGTCTCAGGATCTTCTTCTTCTTCTTCTTTTCTTCCACCAAATGGGTTCCGTATTGTCATGACCCATAAATGAAGTGTAATTTCTCACTGTACAAGCAAGAGGGACTTGAGGTTTAAGCAGACACCTTTGTACATCTCAACCATGCTGATGATTGCTGCAAGCTCGGATTCTCTATTCTTCTTCAAGGTACAAAATTTCAGCAAATTTGCTCAGGAGATTATAGTCTAAATAGTGCCAGGCTTTTCTGATGTCCTGGAAACTGAGCAGTGTTTTTTTTCAAGAATTTCTGTTTTTAGCCAAAGTGGCAATCATCCTTACAAAGTTTAGCCAAATCTGGCTACAAACCATATATGAATTACAAAAACTTTAATCATCCTTCTATATTTTTGGCTTAAAAATGAAAACCAAATATAGAAATCTGGCAATTTATTATTATTATTTTCCCTCACTTCTGGTGATTGAAATCTGTCAAAATCACTTTTTTTTTTTTTTTTTTTTTTAAATTTCAGTTTTTGGCAAGATTTTGCCATTAAAAACACACTGAAGGACTTCTGGTCAGATATCAGGTGAAAGGTTTTGTTCAATGTTGGGTAGTTAACAGAAATAGAACCTGATAACAGGTGGTTCTTTAGAATATAACCATGGTTATCAAAACATTGAAGGAAACATTATTGTGGGTTCTTGTGGTTTATTGAAGAAACCAGAAATGGAGCTTCTTTGATTCTGGAACTTTTCCAAAAAACTGGAACCGGAGGTCCTTTGATTTTCAAATCTTCAGTAGGTAAACCAGAATGGAAGGTTATTTAAAGGGTCTCTGGAAACTTGCATTGGAGCTTGGCCTGATGCTTGCACTGAAGACTGTGGCAAATGCAAAATTGAAAAAGAGGAAGAATTTCATTGTTGTAGAAAATTATCAATTCTATAAGTCTTAGCTTCATGTTTTGCAAGGCTTTGTGATTGGTAGTGGATAGAAATCAACGACATTTTGACACAAAGTGCAATTTTACTCTATAACAAAAATCAACTACTAACATGTGCAAAACAATTGAGTACGAGAAGTTTGGAGACAAAGTGGGGGTGATTAAACATGAGCTCCTCAAATTCGTAGGTTATCACAAATCTATCATTGTCTTGAATGAATCTAAAACATTTGCAAAAGACAATTTGCACAAACCATTTGAGATTTACAAAAGCATGCCTCGAAAGCAACACTTGTTGACTTTCAATAGACTATTGGTTGTTCCTCAAAGATGTAATAGCGGACGACATGCAAAAAGACTTGCACAAAACACTTCTATGAAATGAAAGTCCCTTGAATAATCAAACATGATTTTCTAGGCTAAAAATCAAAACTTAGCAAGTACACAAAAGTGGCCACCAAGATTGAAGGTCCATAAAGGAGGTTGAGAAGATGAGAAAGATCAAAGACTATTTCTTAACAGCTCAAGTGTGCATAACTACAGATATGGCAACAACTTTGAGAAAATTTTGCATCCTTGAAGAGCAATTGATAATGGCACTATTCATGATGAGTAATTCGTTTTGAAGGAGGCACATAAGTATTTCATGTTGCAAAGAACTATGGAATCACAAAAAATTCATAGTTGCCTAAAAAGAACACATTGGCATTTCATCCTTCAAATGCTCCAAATACCTTTACTACTTTTGAATTTGAACCTACGGAGACTACAATCAAAAGATACCTCACAAATTGGTGTCATGATGGACATTTCAAGCTAGAGTGACATTATAAACATTAGACATTCAAACATGTATAAGGCAAGAAAAAATTATTTCAAATCAAGTTGTTGCTTTTCTTTGTTTACAAATGTTCAATGAGATAATTTTTGAACCTACAATTACTATCAACATTTTTATTTTACTTTTGTCATTCATATATGCATCAAATGTGAGGCCTTTTCTAATTTATACAAGGTTCTAACCTTCAAAAGCTAGCTCCTTATTATCAACTTCATTATCAATGATCATATCGTGAAACATCACACATGCCATTAGCACATTAGCTATCACCTCCTTATTCCATTGGTGATTTGGATTTGCAATAATTTGAAATCTTGCTTGCAAAACCCCAAAACAATGTTCGGTGGGTGAAAGCACAATAGGTGACCTCTTTTGGCATGTTACATTGTATTATTTTTCAAGGATGTACATGTTTTAAGTGTATCCCACTTCAAACTTTCAAAAGACTTTCACAATATCTTTTTCATATTATGTTAAAGTATAACATAAGCAAAAGATTAGAACAAAAGCTATTCCATTTCATTTTATAAAGTGAAAGATTGGAGTATATTTGTGAAAACAAATGTAATGTACTTGTGTATTCAAAAACACAAATATACTCCAAAAAAAATGTAAATGATCTGTAATCATTATGAAAGTTAAAGGTATATTGAACCATGTCATTTCACTTAATATATACCATGTGACTAATTTGCAATTTTTCATTTCAAAAAATGAATTGTTTTAACAAAGATGCGATAAATGTGTGATAAATTGAAATTTTAACAAGTAATCACATTCACATATAGGCTAAGCACATGCATAGTTTAAAGGGCAAATGCGGGGGGTTACAATACAACAACCTCCCCTTTGCCCCTAGCTAAAACGCTTGGGCATGGATGTGGAGCCTCATGGCTATGGTTGATAGCTTAAGCTGTAACAACTGTTACAACTACATCCTAGATAAACAACACATAACAACAAGGTAAAAACAAATTTTTATTATAAAATTTAACCACAACAAAAAAAAATTACCAATTATGTAAGATATTAATTGAAACTTTTTAAAAGGTAGTCATTTTATTTTTCCAACATTTCTCTAAGAACTTTTTTATATTCATATGTATTTAGGATTTTATTTTCATCAATTTTTAGATTTTTTTCTTTGACTTTTAATCTTTGTGTATGTGTACACATTAAGGTTGTTTTGAAATGATTTTTTGTTTAACTATTTTGAATTTATCTTTGTATGATATAAAATATAAGTACATATTTAATATATTTTTAAAAATACAATCTTTCTATATGTACATATTTGATATATATTTAAGTTAAATTTGATTAATTTAAAAATAAACGTTACATGGAAGATGAATAGAATTTCAAACTTGAAGAATAAAATTTTCAATTTAACCAATCTCCACCTCTTATGACAATTAGTTCTCAAAACCTCAACATGATTAAAAAAGAAAAATACCAATTTAACACAATGTCAATTGTCATCAAATTCATTGCAAACACCAACTTTGAAATTCAAATATGAATAATTAAAACTTTTTGCAAGCTCTATATTCACAAAATAAAAAAACACAAAATATTAAAAGTTCAAAAAATCAAAGAGCTCAAAATGCTAAAACCCAAACAATAAACTAAACTTTAAAATTGAGTGTTTTGTAGAAAAGATTAAACCCTAATATGATAAAAAAATGGGTTTAATATTTACCCCTCATAAATGAAAAAGGTTTAAATTTTTTTAATATTCACCTTTGCCTAAACTTCCAATGGTTGAAATTGCCAACATGTGTTGAAAAAAAAGATGTGCCACGTTTGCCCTTATTTTCTTATTTGGGGGCAAAGCGGGGGCAAAAGTAGGGGCATTAAAGGGGGTTTAGATGTGCATCCGCCAAGGCCAATAGAAGATGACTTAACTTAGTTAAATGGGCCATTTTTAAATTTTCAATAAAAATGATTATTTTAATGATCAATGAAATCTTAAAATTAATGCAATCAAAACAAAACTATTGTTCTATTATACCAATGTATCTATAAATATATTTCAATATAGAAAATGAAAATTATTATTATTATTATTATTAGAATAATATAATAAAACATTATTTCTGTAAAAGTAATTTTTGTAAGGCCCAAAAACCAAAATTGATACCCAAAATTAAATGTACCATTTTTTTTTGGAACAATTATATTGTGTGTATTATAATACTAAACCTAAGAGTGTTCCAAAAGGGTTCATCATAGTGTGATTTCATAAATGCCAACATCCTTTTGAACACTCTCTTGAACTTTTACAAAATGTTGTCATTTACAAACCTTGTGATTCATGTATTGTCTTGACAAAAATCGACCAACACAAATATATGCCATTGACGAGTAGATAAAAATTGCCAATATAGGACCAATATAGGACAATGTTTTCATCTATAACGCACATGCTATGTAAATGAAACAAACATTCCTAGGAAACCCCAATCTAAATTTTTGAATTGACCCTAGATGCTTGTGGCAAGTAATGGCATTCCAAAAGCTCATGAATTGCTTTTACAAAGTGCTTCAAACATTTAATGGTTGTGTTTTTGGCTAATTGATTCTACTTGTTGGTGGCATCTGTTAATGTCGTATGCCAACACTTTCAACATCACAATGCACTTTTGGATTGCAAAAAATCAAAGCAACCACACACATCCTTGCATTACACAAAGACTTAAGGATCATGAGCACACACATGATTCATGATTCTACAAAACAACAATTGTTTCATCCTATAACTCTATCAAAAGGTTTGTTGTTGTTGTAAATTGAGCACATTCTCGCAGGATAATCTTTCCAAATTTGCAAGTGCCCAACATCTTCATGTTAATCAGAATTGTTGTGATATCCTAGGAAAGAACCACCATGATGATTCTTGGGTGCACTCTCAACCTAAGCTAACAAGTTTTGTGTAAACAATTTGTTGTCATCATGATCATCATCACCCAGACTTCATGCATGCATGTGGTAAAAGATTGCAGGGAGGAGCAATTGCAACACAACAAATTTGAAGAAGATCAGACACACGAGATTCATGCAATAGAAATATTTCAGAGATAAGGTTTTTTCATTCAAGAGCAAGTTCTATACAGGCGCCAGTCTACTTGCAGTGCCGTTCTTGATGTCGTCGTCTATGATCTTGGGTTCTTCTCGAGCTGCTTCGCGCTCCGCATCTCTCTTCCACTTCATTCTCAGAAGCGCAAAACTGAAAGCGACGAATACCCAGTAGCAGATGTAAGAGACGAGTGTACCCACAGTAGCTTCATCACGCCAGCCGAAGATTGCATTCAGGATTTTCCAGATACCGTCTTTCTCCTGGTGACAGCAATGCAATTGCCACAAGAAGTGTTCGTTGTCAGTGTACTCCTCGAACTCATGCACGGAGCCAGAGAAAAGACCTGCAGCAATGAGCAGAAGCAGCACACTGGATCCCAGCAAGAACCACTTGAACCCGACATGGCTGCCACCTTTGTAGAGCAAGTAGCCGGTGAGGACGCCACAAAGAGCACCGACAACTGCAGGAATGGGAACCGCTGTGCCAGAGCCTTCCAGTCCTACACCGCCGAGAAAGATCACCGCTTCTACTCCCTCTCGTACCACAACGCTCAAGGGAAGAAGGAAGAGCGCATACTTGCTTCTCTTGCTTTGCACCTCTGCTGCACCGGCCTGCTGCTTGTTCAAAGTCTCGAGCGTGACTTTAGTGAGCTTCTTTTCCCATTTGGCTCTCCATGTATCCACTCTGACCATGGAAAACGCCATCACCGTGATAAGTATCACAGCAATGAGACCAAGAATCCCTTCCCACAGAGGCTCCGAATTCTCCCACGCGTTCTTCGCGACAGTGTAGTAGAGGGAGATAAAGATCGTCGCCGCCAGCAGCGACAACGCCACGCCCGTCACGACTCCCATCCACACATGCCGTTGCATGCGCCGCCTCACAACAGGGTCGTCCACGATCTTGCCCAGGAGAACCAGCATAACTGAAAGAATGATGGAAGCCTCCAGCGTCTCCCGGAAAAGAATGAAGAACGCCGGCACACTGAAGAGCTGCACCATGGTGATCCCGACCGCCTATCGATTGATCAAGAATCAAGAGTTACAGCTTCTGCAACGACAACAGCGGATTGAATGTCGTGGAGAAAGAAAATAAAATTGCAGGGATTATCGAGAGGCTGGCGAGTCTTTATAGTGCAATTCGAGCGCACTTAGGGACGAGGAATCAGGCGGGCATTGCGCGGCAGCGATGGAGACGGGAGGAAGGAATGCAGCGCAGCAGCGAGCAAGCGACGGACGGGAACAATGCAACGCGAAAGGGGCGACGGACGGGAGCAATGCAGCGAAGCGGCAGAGACGGCCGGCGGACTGCAGCTGACCGGCGATGGACGAGCGGATGTCGAGCGCAGGGCAGAAGTGGTGAGGATTCACGGGAAAGGACAGGGAGCGTGCACGGTGCAGTACGGGATGCTACCGGGAGTGTGTGAGCTCGAGGTACTGTGGAGCGTACACGCGCGGGAGTAGTTGAGCACGCAGTGTTGCTATGGCGTGTGTGCGTTGCCATGGACAGTAAGCACTGCCGACACACGCCAATGGCCATGTCGGCTTCTTTCGTTCGCGATTCTACCTCCCTACTCGTTCCCAATTGTTCTCTACTGTTCCCAATTATTCTCCACTGTTCTCAATTGTTCCCAATCAGCTCCCACAAGCCGTGCCTTTTTGTGCGATTTTTACCCACTTGGATTTCCTTCCGTCCTGAGGGCCAATGTTTTTTTTTCAGGAATTTTTGTTTGTAGCCAAATTAGCGATAGTCCATACGAACTTGTAGAAAAGTTGGCGATCATTCCTAAGACCATATATCCAAATCTGGCTATAAATCAAATATGGAATACAAATTTGGCATCATGCTTCTATATCTTTGGCTACACATTGGAAACCAAATGTAGAAATCTGGAGATTTTTACTAACTTTTTGCCTAACTTCAATTTTGGCGATTGAAAACCTCCAAAATCACTTCATTTTCATGTTTTTAGTTTTTAATTTCTCTTTTTGGCGAAATCTCACCAATCAATTTTTTTTTTTTAAATGGCTATGAATGCCAGCCCTTCCTAAATGAGAAAAAAGAAAGAGGGCTCATATTAATACCTAGTCATGTTTTGATTTTTCGCCAATTTTGAGTGTTGGGTGGTCATTTGATTTTACCAAAAAGAAAAGAAAAACAGAAACTCTAAAAGATCATATCCTTCCAATGTTTGGGTACTTATTTGAGTTTTTTGCCCTAAATAAATAAGTTTTAAATTTTTTTAATTTTAAATATATTTGAAATTTATTTATTTATTTTTATTTATTTATTTATTTATTTATTTTAAAACACTAAAAATGTCCTTCGAGTCTACTAACCCTTGGGTGGTTAGTAGGTTACCTATTTGATTCTACAAAGAGCCAACCTTATCTTATAAGGAAGGATTCATACCTGAGAACCTGGTATGGCATCAGGAGAAAGGGGCCCAAAAACAATTGCTGAAGTGGAAGCTGAGGTGGCAGCTGACATGACTGAAAACATTTGAGAAAAGGGTCCTTTAATGTAAAGATATGATGATTAGGCCGATTTTTGCTGCATTAGCCAAATGTGGAAAGAGAAATTCAAAAGGGAAGTTGTCGTGTAAACATGCCCATCATCAAACACAATCGTTACAACTGAAAGCCTCTATAGTTCAGATCCTAGTCCATCGGTCGATGGACACACAGCGTCATTACACACCGTTCAAAAAAGTGCCTATCACCAAATGCCTTGTCTTCAAATATTGTGTGTAGATTTTTTTTCAATATCTAACCACAAAGTGGATTTTGTGTTCATCTATGGGTGTGGATGGAGACCAATATATTTTTTTATTTTTTTATTTTTTTATTTTTTTTATTTTTAAAATTATATATATATATTTCAACTTCTAGAACTGAATCAACAATCAAAAATTAGATTTAAAAGTATACCATGTGAATGTGAAAAAATCAAGTTTAAATTAGATGTGCAAAAACTAGATCTAACTAAAGTGCAAACACCAAGAGAAGAGATAGCTTGGACTAAAATCATATACAAGAGGTTTATGATACAAGGTTCAAAAACTACTTATGCTATTGCTAGGTCCAAAATGTGTTGTTTCAAATTGTATATCAAGGAGTCTTAAAAAGTGGCAGATTTTGACACTAAATCAAGGTCATGAGATTCACACCCATCACTTGCATATCGATGATACAGTAGCCTCCCACCTAAGTACGCAACTTGAACCTGGGAGGAATGTGCGTACTTAGCCGGTAGGTGCGCACTTAAGACCAATCACTTTTTTAGCCACAGCAGCAGCTTTTGTAGCATCCTAAACCTAAACCCTAAATCTAAACCCTAACCTAAACCCTAAACCTTAAACCTAAACCCTAAATCTAAACCCTAACCTAAACCCTAAACCCTAAATCTAAACCTAAACCTTAAACCTAAACCTAAACCCTAAACCCTAAACCTTAAACCCTAAATCTAAACCCTAAACCTTAAACCCTAAATCTAAACCCTAAACCTTAAACCTAAACCCTAAATCTAAACCTAAACCCTAAACCTTAAACCTAAACCCTAAAATTTAAACCTAAACCCTAAATCTAAACCTAAACTTAAACCCTAAACCTAAACCCTAAACTTTAAACCTAAACCCTAAACCTTAAACCCTAAATTTGAACCCTATTTTTTCAGGAAAATAATGCGTACTTTACCGGGATGCGTACTTAAACGGGTGTGTACTTAGGCGGGAGGCTACTGTAGACATATATTGTGCTCAAAGATTTTTCAAACTTTTACACTCCCAACTCCCCCACTAAACCACTATCTAATCGCATGCATTATACATGCTAACTTATTGACCCAATTTCTCTATTCTTGGACTATGTACATGAAAAGATAAGGGTAGACACTTTAATGGGACCAAAGCACACATCTCCACTTATTGGAGGTTGGAGCCAAAAGGAATGCAACAATCACAAACTTGAAAGTGCCTCACAAACAATGAAATAGCATGTTGGACCAACGAACATTGGATAATGAACATATGCCCCCTTAACCCACATAAAAAACAAGAGCCAAAGCAACAACTATTAATAAATTCCAACGAGTGCAAATGAGTCATGCAAATGGGCAAACTAGGCATTAGAGGAATCTAGGATGTTATTGAAAGAAGGACATGTTCTTTGAAGAGGGTAAACAAATCATGGAACATGCCTTTAGGCCTTAACTATTATTTGATACCATTTGAATGGTAGAACAAGATCTAGGAAAATTGAACCAACATGTGTGCTAACAGAAGATAAGATTCAAAAACAATTACATCAACATTAGCATCTTAATTATGTAGAAATGTCAACTATTAATAATGCTACATTAGTTGAAGATAATGGTCACATGGAACTCACATAAACAAGGCTTACACCTTTCAAAATAGCCTATCAAGGAATAGCCAATGATCTTGGTTCAAATGTAAACACCCAAAATTGAATATTCAACAAGTAAAAATATTTTAAATTTGCAAAATACAACATTTGACCACAACTTCTTGCGATTCATATCATAACAACTTGCAAGCTTTCTACTCTCAACATAACTGCAATGTAAATCACATGTGGAATTTAAATATTTGAAACAAGCATTCAAACAAGCAAACAATGAAAAAGAATAACAATTATAAGTAGACAAGTTTACAACAAAGTCCCCAAGTGTTGAAAATGGTTAAATGTAAACTATGCATATTTAATGCAATGAGTGGGGTTTTACTTATAAGATTTTACATTTTCAAAGATGGAAAAATGCAAGACAATTACATCAAACTATGCAAATTGAAGACCTACATGGCAATGTAAGAGAGAGTTTAGATGACATGTTTCATGTTCAAGTTTCATGGCAATGCAAGGTATGCTACAAGTGGGTCAAAGCAGAATATAATGAACTAGAGGCATCCCCTCAAGTGATCGCTTAATTTGGAATATTCTTCTTTTATATTGGAAATTTTTATTTTTAAACATCTTTAAATATATATGTTTTTATTTTTATAAAATGAAAGTGATAAGGTTTTAATTTTAAAATTTTCAAAAATGGGTGCATCCATATTAATAAAAACCACCCCCATAATTTTTCATGATTGTTGGGTGAAAACATGAATAGGTGGACTCTTTGGATTGTCACACTTGTAATTTTTCTAAATTGCATACAAATGTAAAATTTAAAGCCATATTTAAAATTAACATTGTCAATTTTATTTTTTTTAATAAAACTTATATTAAGGTTTATATTTTAAAAATTAAATTCTAAATTTATTCAAACGTTCCCATGATATATTATGAATGCTATTATATAAATCAATCTAAAGTTTTCAACATCAACTTAAATTGTCATTTAAAAATATGAAATATTAATTAATGTTTACTACTAATTTGGTATGCATTAACATGATTGCATCAAGTGGAAAAAGTTTAAAATGGGAATTTTCTATAGTTCATTACTTATTAATTTTAAATAAACATGATCCACATATTACTTTAGAAACAATAGAGCAAAATTTTGGTAGACTTATCACCTTATCATTTCACACATCAAATGCCCTCCAACTTCTAGATGTTACATTTTGTTTCATTTAACCTTTAAAACAACATTCAAAAAGGAAGGATGGGTTATGGTGAGAAACAATTATATGGAACCAAACACTTGATCAATTTAACTAGATAGGTGCACAACATCTTATAAAACTAATCATTCACCAAACATAATATCAAGTCTAAGTTTAAGGTTATAGGTATATGGTCTTTTAACTTTAAAACAATGGACAACTAGACTCAGCCTTAAACAGACATTTATTTGTATAGCAAATAGCAACAAGGGAGGTGAAAATGATTACATATCAAATGACCAAGCTGATCATAATCAACGACCATTGAACTATTTAATATAAAAATAATAATTCATGTAACAATTGGGTGAAAGCACATTATGCCCCCCAAAAATTATAGTCACAAAAACAAAAAAATTGCATTTGGTTCTTTTTGGTACATGTGGACATCACATCTTGGATTAATTAGGATTTTCAAAAAATGTAATCAAAATTTTAGCTTATTACAGACATATCATACTTGTTATACATCATTCTTTTGGGTGAAAACTGGTGAAAAATGACTCACTTGTAAGTGCTTTCACCCAATGAAAAGTCCTCCAACATATAGATCAAAAATTTAGTAATGTTACTGAGTAGATATGCCTCAAGGCCCAAGGTATAAACAAGATGCCAAAAGAAACTAATGTAAAATGAAAACACAATATAATGATCTCTTTCATGCATTTTTGGGTATTATATTATAATGTATATTATCAAAACATTTAATGTGCAATTAGTTTTAGGTTTAATTTGTGGTGTTAAGGCCTTAGGATTATTATTTTCATTATGTAATGACATTCAAAATTATTTGAGAAAAAAAAATTAACCATTTAAATTCAAAGAACCAATGGGTACATTTATGGCATACATAATATAACAAAGCTTGTTTTTCATTTCATATTACATTAAGTATTTGGTTTCATTAATCATACAAATGTATGTTTGAAATGGATGTTATGCATTGGCCCAACTCAAAATGTTTGTCACTTTCCATTTCGAAGTGGTTGTTTCTCCAAATTTCAAGTTACCACATGTATGATGCATGTATAAGTAGGATGAAAAATGTTTTTGATTCATAAAATATTTCATCCTACTTATATGTGCACCATATGTATTTTAAATGCAAAACATTTGTCTGAATAAAATATGAACCCATGAAAGAATGATTTTCACACGATTTCCATTACCAAATCATTGAATGGAAAGTTTATGAAAAATGGTCAACACCTTGAAAAACCCCATTTGTGAGGTGAAAATTATCAAATTCTTTGTGTGGTTCACAAATATGGTTCAAAACATGTGGAATCATCACATATGAAATATATTCTACAAATTTTATAGATGTTAAAAATCATTTCAATTGTTTTTGGAATATATTTGCATGTTTCAATACACAATTACAAGTATATTCCAATTCACCATGATATACATAAAAAATAATTTTTTTTTTTAATATGATTGTTTTGGGTTATGTTTTACCATAGTATGTAAAAAAATTGTGAAAATCCTTTTTAGTGTTGACATGGTATAGTCGCAAAAACATCCACCCAAGAAAACACTATAATGTGACTACATAAAGGGAGTCACCATAAATGCTTTCACCTTGTAGTCAACCTAGATGATCCTAATTTTGATCCATGATTATAAGAACTTTAAACATTTTCAAATCTAACTTGAAAGTCAACGAACTTGCACAACTTGATGTCACTATCCCATTTGCATGTAATACACGTTAAAGGCAAAGAGTTGTTAGTTGATTATTCACAATCACATGTAATTTTCAATGAGTCCTTAGACATCATATGAAAAAAATCATGGACAAGGCAACAATAAAAGAAATAAGAAAAGTAAAACAAAAGTAAAGGGAGGATAAGCGAGTTAGAAAAGTAGTGGATTTCTTAATCATGAAAGAGCAAGTAGTTCAAAGAATAGTTGAAAAGTGTGCAATATCATAATCATTTTAGTTTGATTTGAAATGGTTGTAAAGGAGGTAAGTGATTGCTTCCAATAAAACTTTAAAAACATATGAGCATATTCATCAAAGTACAAAATTGTGAGTTCCTTAGAATCATAACAAAAGTTCAAAAAGAGGTTAAACAATGGGTACGGGCAAAATGTGAGCATGAGGGCATGTTGCAACAAGGCTACAACCTTTTGATGATCAGGCAAGAAAACACCACAAAATGGCTCAAACGGGACCTAAAAAACAATGTTAAAAACATCACAAAAGGGACCAACAAGAAAAGGACCACCAAGAGCATCACAAAAAGAAACACCCAAGAGGAAGATTGGGATGAAGGGGACTAGAAGAGGAACATTGAAAGCATCACAAAAAGGACTAGAATAGGAAGTTGTTACAAAACATAACAAAATAACCAAGAAGCAAAGGCTTCCTCCAAGCATCATGAAAGGAATAGAAGCCAAACATTGAAAAACATCATGATCACAAGAGGGAGAACAAAGATGTGCACAATTAAAAACATTTGGAATGACAAGGAATATTGAGAGATTAAGGCACAAGGATGAGATTAAACATCATGAAGGTTCTACAAGAGTAGAAACACCACATCTATAAAACCTTTGTGGCAATGTCTATTTTTCTATAAATTTAGAGTTCATTGAACCTTAAACACCATGATGTCAATTTCTAAACCAAGTTTTAATTTAGATCTTTGTCATACATACAAATTTGAATGTTAAAATATAAGATTACGTTCATTTTTTTGTTTTATCCATTTTGGTGATGAGGGAGGTAAGATTTGTTTATCAACATTTGACTATTTGGTTATTGACAACAACATGCATCATTCTTAAATTGCCATGTGTTTGATAGATTTGCTTTCAAGTTTAATCTTCTTCATTTCTTTAATCTTTTTGAATGATTTTTAAAGTCTATAATAAGTCCACCCTCTAACGTTTTAAACATTTTCCTTGAAATCTAGAGATAAAGGACCATGCATAAGTAAGAGGGGGACTTCTTATAGACTAAGTGTTTAGTCATGACTTGCTTAGGGAGAAAAAAATTGAACCAAAAAAGAATGATCACTAAAGATAAAGCTTAAAATTAAAAGAAACAATTTTCTATATATTCATATAGGTGTTTGTTTGCTTCCTTAGATGTGGCTACATTGCAACCCAAGCCAACTTGGACCTCGGATGGCCTTGCATGAGCCTTGTTTGATATACTTGAGCCAAGGGCACAATGGCCCTACTTATCATAAAAGAAACAATAGAAAGATGGTCTTTTTTGCCATCCAACAAGTGATGACTACTGACAACCCTCCCCTGAGAGAGGTAGGAAAATTAATACAGAAAAATAGTTATGACATCCTTTGGATGAAGGAGTTCTTTTAACAATCATTTGGCAACATGTTGGACAGGTTATATCCTCTTAATAACCAAGCATGTGACATGCAAGTTGAGGCGTAGGATATTGCACAAGAAATCAAAAGAATGGAACAAACAATTAACTAACTACAAATTGGTTCAATACTGTCATCATGTACCAAAGTTTAACCTCCATCATTCTACATTTTAAAAAAATCCAAACAAAACAAAATCAAAAACAACATTCTTCTTTAATAAGATTGTAGAACCAACTATTAAGTACCCTATATATGTGTAACAAGAAAGTTTCAAATGAAGGCATAATTTTAAGTTAATATGCATTATTGGGTGTCCATTGCAACACCACCAATTTATAGGTTGGAAGTTGGTATGTTTACGAATTTGAAGACTTGCATCCCCCATTTGAAGGATGCTAATGTAAACTAGAATGGGACTTAACCCTAAACAGGCTGATCTAAGTACATGCGTTTTACTTTCCTATTGGGCTTTTACACATCCCACCATCCTCCCTTTTTACAAACATTTGCGCAATTGTTCCTCACAGATAAAATGTTCCAGAATTAACCAACACATAAGTAAATCATGTTCTTTCCATTTGGACAGGGTTTTAGGGGTTTAAGAGTTGGACTAGGTAATGCACAACCCCAATCCAAAACACCTTCTCTCTATATATCTATAACATCCGACTGAAAATCAATAGATCCAAGTTCTACCCAAGTTGCCAATCACACTGAAAACAATGGGAAAGTATGTGTTTCAACTGGCAACTCTTCCATTTCCATGAAAATATACATATATGTATGCATGCATTCTGAACACTATGAAAGCAGACAAGGGATCAATAATGCCTTGACTATCTCTGAAAGGTAGAGCAGAAGATTGCAGTAATGAACACATTGGGAGCATAATAAACAAAAATTTGGCCCCCCACAAAGCCCAAGAGCAGGCCCCCAAAACTGGAATGGAGAAATTGCTGAGAACAACCTGCCTGCAGGAACTCTATACAGGTCCCTGCCATTCTCAAAGACTATATAAGCCATGTTTTGGCAATGTAGTCCAAGTTGCAAAAGTATTGTGTTGTACAATTCATCTGCAACAAACAACAACAGAAGCAACAGTCGAGATAGGCGGTGCTGACTAAAATGGCAGTTTGTCAAATTCCCGAGATCGTGGCTACTGCAAATTAAGGGCATTATTCCTCTTACTGGGTTGTTTGTTCATCTAGGCTCTATGGCACTGACATAAGTGGCCGTGGCACTGGAGTCACGTCGTGATCCTTGCTCATCTGACTTTGGTGAAGAGCCAGTTTTAATGTCCTTTGAAGAAGATTTTTCTTTCCATGCTAGTGTGCCAGCGCCAAGACTGTTGAGAGTAAATGAGCGGGGCTTTGCACTTCCAGCAACTTCAGCAATTTCGATTTCAGCACCACCAGTCAGCAATTCGACTACTCGGGTCATCGTTGGACGCATTGTACCAACCGATTGTGTGCATAATAAAGCTACTTCTACCACCCTCATCGCCTCCTCATCTGAGTATCCTTCCAGCACTAGCGTTGGATCCACAAGGCTAATTAGATTCTTCTGCTCGTGCAAGTGCCATGTCTGCCTCCCATTTGATATTATTAGTTTATGAACTTGCAAGCACTCTCATCACAACAAAAAAAATTCTGGATGATGGTTTTATGGAATCCTAAGTTAGTACTAAACTTGATATCATAAACCACAAAAGAAAAGTTCATGTTTTCATGCAAGATTTCAAGATGATTTCATTTGGAAAACTATGAGTTTTTTGTAATAAAACAAAATTGAACCAAATGAGGTCAAATTCACACAAACAATTGAGCTATATGTTAAATTTGATAGGTAGCAGATTGCACCCACAAAACAGCTCAGAATAAAGGAGGCGCATAATAATACCCAGTCAAGAAGGTATGCCATTTCAGGAGGCAAGCGAAGGTCTAAATTGCCTCGACCACTGACGAGCTCCAGGGCAACAATTCCAAAGCTGAATACATCAGCCTTCTCACTGAGTTGACCCCTCATTGCGTATTCCGGTGCCAAATACCCTCTGAACCCCAAAACCCACACATTCAATGTTAAGGTAAGTGCTTTGGTTCATCTTTCCATTTCTGCATACACATATGTAACTACTACAAAATGCAACAATTATTCACCACATACCCAAGTCCAAAATTTAGCACAAAAAAAGTATCTTGCTATGATCAATACCGAACTTGACATAATACATGTAGAATGCAAGGTTCTGTAATGTAGATATAGATTCCAACACATGGAAGTCGGCTATATGGAAGTGCAAAATCAATGGAAGAAATGCAACCAAGGATGGCAAAGCAGCTGGGTCATTAGAGACATTACACAGTCCCAGCAACACGGGTACTGACATGGCTTTGATTATCCTGAAACAAGCGTGCCAATCCAAAGTCGGCAATTTTGGGGTTCAGATCCCTGTCCAGCAAAATGTTGCTGGCTTTGATATCACGGTGGATTATACGGGTTGAACACCCCTCGTGCAAATATGCTAATCCCCTTGCTGTTCCCACTAAAATCTTCAGCCTTGTTGGCCAATCAAGTTTCAGCACACGTGTTTCATCTGGCACCACCATCACAAGCTTAAAATCAGCAAGTTCAGTAAATTTCTATTCAGGCTCTAAACAGAACTCTCAGACCAGGCCATCAAGTTCTCAAGATAGATAGATAGATAGATAGATAGAACTGTTTCTGAGCGTCTCATTTGAGAATTGCAATGTCATATCAAAAAAGGATCAAGACATACCAAACAATGCTTGGTGGAGGCTTCTGTTTTCCAGGAATTCATACACAAGAAGGCGTTCATCCCCTTTTAGACAGCAGCCGCGGAGTTTGACAAGATTACGATGTTGAACACCTGTGATGAGCATCACTTCATTCAAGAACTCTTCCTTGCCTTGTCTTGAGCTTACTGATAACTGTTTTACAGCCACTTCTGTACCATCTGGTAAAACCCCCTGTCCACATACAACCCAATGGCTGTTACAA
This sequence comes from Sphagnum contortum, assembly GCA_963920785.1. Taxonomy (NCBI): domain Eukaryota; kingdom Viridiplantae; phylum Streptophyta; class Sphagnopsida; order Sphagnales; family Sphagnaceae; genus Sphagnum; species Sphagnum contortum. Next base: position 1,157,738 of record OY987283.1, read on the forward strand.
ATTTCTTTTGACCTCATGGTAGAGTTAGGGACCGCCTTGTTTTGTCATACCATTTCAACTGCAAAGGATACAACAGACTTCTCAAATTCCTATGAAAGTTTTGCACAACAATTGCTGCACACTGCTGAAGGAAAAAAATCTCACTACAGATCAAGTAGTATCATCCGTCAATCAAAAATTTCAGTCACGTTTACAATTGTCTGTTGAATGCAAGTGGCAACTCATTCAGGTCTGGGATGGTAGATTATGTCATATCTTGACCACATTATATGATACAATCCTCCCGCAACGATTGTACACTCCTAATATCAATTTCTATTGAACTTGAAATTGTTTTACAAATCGTTGAATCTGCCACCCCAGACCTTAAATTGTCACGCAGAATGATCTTGCCCAGGTTGCCCATCATGTTTGATTGCCACCCAGCTCAATGCCTGATCAGGCTTGCTTGGCACCATACCCAACATAATGGGCAGGGGCTTGAGCATTTTCTATAGTATGTAAAGAGAATGGATATTACCTTGTAAACAGCACCAAATCCACCTTCCCCAAGCTTGCTTCCTTGATGAAAATTTCTGGTAGCAGTTTTCAAAACACTGTATGAATAAACTGTTGGCTTTCCTTCAATCTTCAAAATCTCTGGATACACACACACACACACATATTCTTCATGACTCCACAAACCCTCCAAAAATTCCAATGGGCATTGGACTCATTACTCTTACAAAAATCTTCCAGGGAGTTCAAAATTGGCGATGGTGTTAGAAAGATCATTTCTGCAATATATATTTACCATCAAGTTCTTGAGTTGAGTCCGGAAACCTCAAAGATTTCTTTTTGTGCAGACAAGACCGCCATATGAACACAGCTAGTATACCCAACAGAAGAGCAATGATGGCCCCTGCCACTATAGGCAGTACACTGATGGGCTTCTTGGGAGCTCTTGCTGCAGATCATGACAACAACCATCACAAACCTTCCATATTGTTAACTTCACAACCATGTCAGTCAGACACTCAGTCACAAGACCCAATTCACAAGGCATTAAGGTCTCAGGGGGTGGCAGATTATGTCATTTTCTTGACAACATTTTATATGACATAATCTTCTGGCATAACAATCACACACTCACAATATTAATAGTGACTAAAATGTGTCTACATTGAACATGAATTTCTATATAATAAATCCTGGAATCTGCCACCCCAGACCATAATGTCATGGAATGGGCTCGCCCCATCCGTTATGTCACAAGACCCAATGAATGAATGCACAAGACATTAAGGTCTGGGGTGGCAGATAAAATCATTTTCTTGACCACATTTTTATATGACATAATCTTCCGTGAAAATGATCATACACTCCTCATTAATATTGACCAAAATGTGTCTGTTGAACATCTATTTTTCTGTAATAAATTTCATGAAACCTGCCACACCAGACCATAATGTCATGGAACAGCCTCGCCCCACCCATTATGTCACAAGACCCAATTCACAAGAGATTAAGGTCTCGGGGGTGGTAGATTATGTCATTTTCATGACCACATGTTTACATGGTGTAATCTTCCAGTTCAGATGACCAAAAATGTGTCTGCTAAACATGACATTTTCTCTGTAATATATCATGGAATCTGCCAACCTAAACCCTCATGTCATGGAATCGCCTCACCACCCTGCCCATTATGACCCAGCACGGTTCGCTGAAATGGCTCATCTGGCACTTTACCCCAACATAATGGGCAGGACTGCTTGACCACTCCATTCCACAGTGCGTGAAGAATCCAGCTTCCGGAAAATGACATTCACTTGGGGGAACTTTCCAGAAAGCAAAGGCTCCACATGAAATGTACTCTACAGTATGTCACAATAATCACATTCTGTATTTTCTTGGGATGCTAGAGTATTTCTTGAGATACTAGTATTTCAGGAAAGATTACCGTATTGGATCTTGAGACACAAAATATTCCATGAGTTCCAGCTGCTGTAGAAGAAGGACTAGACACACAGCAGCAGCAGCAGTAGCACTAGTACTAGTGATAAGCATACAAACTCTGCAAAGGAGAGCTTCCCAAAGGAAAAAAAAATTCCAAAGGATTGCAAAGGAAAACAATTTCCCAAAGGATTGCAGAGGAAACTTTTTTCCCAAAGGATTTGATCAATAGCTGCAACAAACTGGATCTAGTGTTGAATTCTTGGGTTTCAATTTGCTGCTGCAGAAAAAGAAAATCTTTCTAAAACAATTCTGCGAAAGACTGTCCAGATCTAGTGTTGAAGCTTTGGGTTGCAAGCTGCTGCACCAAAAACAAAATCTTTCTGAGAATTATCTTCTGCAAAAGACTGGATCTAGTGTTGAATTTTTGGGTTTCAAGCTGGTGCAGGGAAGGAAAAAAAATCTTGAACTGAGAATTGTCTTCTGCAAAGGATTGTAGTAGTTACACTTACCTGGTGCAGGAGCGGGACCATAAGCTTTGCTGCAAGTGACTTGCAAGGAAACAGGAGTGGTGAGACTGGCAGGGCAGACGCTACAGACATCGGTTTTGATGTTGCAATAAGAAGGCATGGCGTACTGAAGAGGAAGAGAGATGTTGAGTCCCACGGGAGGATAGAAAGTCACGTCGCAGAAGCAGATGAGCGACGCAACAGACAGTTGTTGTAGCGCTGCACAACACTCCGCATTGGGTAAGGCTGTGTTGGTTTGCAGATAGGAGAGACACGGAAACAGCGCCGGCATGCGTTCTCCGCAATCCGTCAACTGACACACCGTCAAGTCTCTCGCCGGCGACGTGCTGCACGCCAGTGTTGGTATTGCTGGAGCTGCAGCTGCCGTCGTCGATGTCGTCGTATTCGCAGCTGTTGTTGTTGTTGTTGCAGGCGATGGCGGAGGTAGTACTACTAAGTCTCCTGCAGCATCTGCACCGGCACCCGCTACTAGTACTAGTGCTGCGAGTGCCATCACTACTGCTGCCACCACGTCTTCCATTGCAGCTCCCTGCATTTTTCCTTAGACTGCAGCTGCTGCAGCAACAACAAGAAAAAGCAAAAGCTCAACCCCGGCAGTGTTTGAGAAACAACTCGTGATCAGCAGCTCCTTCTGATCATGTGGTGACTGCAATGATCAAGGATCCGCGATCAAAATGCTAGTAGTCTGCTGCTTCTAATTCTGTCAGGTCTTGAATGGGATCATCAAGAGCTGGTACATACTTATACTTCAATATAAATCTGGCAAGAAATTTGTCCGCGAGTACCAAGAGAGCTGCAGCAGCTTGGAAAAACAGATCTCATGACAAGCATATTAGCTACCAAAATTACTGAACTCTAACTTCCTTTTTTCTGTGAAAAAACCTACCTCTTGCAGCAAAATAAACATCAACCCATTTGGCACAATATGAAGCAGCAGCTTTGCAACAGATCAAAACATGAGCTGCTTGCTGCTGCTCCTAGTCCTGCAGCTACAGCTGCTGCAGCAGCAGCAGAAGCACCTTGTTGTCCGACATATTATTGCTGCAAATCAAAACCTGCCTTGGAACAAGAAGCTCAAAGGTTACACGATCAAAAACAAGTTCCCACACTCACTCCACAGCAACACCCCCTAGCCTACTTCCGGAAAAAAAACCTGTGAAATATCATAGAGCTGAAGAACAAGAACAACAAGATCATGAATGGCGAGCTGGTCCAACAACTGCACTGGGGAGCTAAAAAATTCAGCTGTGGGCAGCAGCAGCAGCAGCAGCTTAGGTCCAAGCTATACAAATACAACAACAACAACAACAACAACAACAGGTGCGTGCAGCCAATGATTGATCAAGAGCAAATTGGTGTGGGGCCTGATGGCAAAATTTGATGAGTGAGAGAGCGAGTGCATCCGTGGGTGGGTGGCATCAATCACATGCGCTTCTTAAATGTGTGCGCGTCTTCCTGTACATGGCGCTGGGTTTCCAGAAACAAAACAAGGGCTGTGTGTCTCCTCACACTGTGGCCTTGCCATTTACATTACAAGAGTATCTTAAGGCAAAAGAAAGAATTATGGCAATTCCTCTAAAAGAAACCAAAATCCTTCCAAGCTATTATTATACCTCTCTAACTAATCTCAAGTTTCAACACAAGCCAAAAATTATCATCTTTCCAAAGTCCTCATACACAAATAGACCTATTCTTATTGCCTAGGGGCCAAATCCCCTTAAGCCTATTAAACTCTATAATGAATCTAAACACAACAATATCCTTGCCTTCTTGGTAGGCAAGGCCATCAAAGGGGTGTTTCACACTGTGACCTTGCCATTTACATTAATTACAAAGCATCTTAATGCAAAAGAAGAATTACAAAAATTCCAATATTTCACCATGCACAAAAATTATAATCTTCAAAAAAATCCTCTAAAGAAACCAAAATCCTTCAAGATACCATAACTCTATAACGAATTGCAAGCTTCAACACAAGCCAAAATATCATCTTTCAAAAATTCTCATATAAAAATAGACCTATTATTATCAACGGACCAATTTCCCGTAAGCTACTATACTCTAGAATGAATCTAAACACAATATCCTTGCCTTGGTACAAAGGCCAAATACTATTACTACTTGTTGCAGCACAGTGAGTGATTTCACGTATTTGGGTGAGAATTCGCCATTTTTTTCTATTTTTGAGAAAAAAAAAATAGTCCCCAAGACTCATTGTCAATGGAACTTTTGGGAAAAATTTCCCAAAAAACAAATTGTCACATTTCGAGGAAAAAAGTTTTGAAATGAATTGCCAAGATCTTTGAAGGATTTCTTCGGTAGATTTCTAGTTTTCTTCTTTTGAAGAAAGTGGCATATTTAACTCAATAAGAAATCACCATATTTAACTAATAGGTTCTATTGGTCCGTCAACATTAACATGTAATACGATTCCTAGAGTTTTCATCTTCTCTAATTTGTTTGTAGCCAGATTTGGCTAAATCCTCTTGAGGCTGATTGCCCGCGTTTAGAGCAACATGAGAAAATTGGTTTTTTTTTTAAAAAATTAAAAGACCCCCACATTGCTGTTGCACAATAATAATGCCCCCCCCAAAAAAAAAATCATCTTTCTTCTAATGTCACTCTTAGCTGCATTATAATCTCTCCATGCCTAATTTTTCCTTGGCTACAAGCTTGGCACATGAATGCAAAGGAAGAAAGAAAGATTGAAGTCGAGTTCACAATGCTGCTCTATTTTTTTTTTCCTCTCTTTCTCTCTCTCTCTCTCTCTCAGAGTCTCTTCTGTCTCTCTGTTTTGTCTTCCAAATAGTTTGATCACCTGGGAAACAAACAAAACAATCCAACCAAACATACAACACACATGAACAACTCTCTCTCTCTCTCTCTCTCTCTCTCTCTCTCATGAGTTCCTTCCTTCTTCACTCCCTTCCAGCTCAAGACTCTCTGTCCCCACAACTTTCATCCTTTTTTTCTCTTTGTTTTACTATGTATTATTCTCTAGGCTTTCTCTTCTTGCTTGGTTCTGCTTGTCTGTAAGGGAGAGATAGGCTACTGAAATACATTAACCCATTTTGGTTTGGTCCCACATTTTGAGGAATTTTCAGCTGGTGTTTTTTTCTTTCTTTTTTTTGTGAAACTACAACTGATGTTATTTTTTTATTTTTTTGGATTCTTATATTTTGTTAACTATGGTACTATTGTGACTAGTTAGCAGAGGTTTTTTTTTTTTTGATATTGAGAAGTTGATGAAATTTTCAAAAAACTTAGGAAAGTTTAATAGTCTACCTTTTTTTTTTACATGAAAAAAACGAAAAACAATTACCCTTTTTGTCTAAAATTGATCAAAAATTTGTTGGAAAAAAAAACATTGTCAAATTGTGAGTTTTGTTTTTTGGGGAGCTTGATGGAACATTTGTGTTCTTTTTTCTTTTTTCTTAAACAATTTTTTACAAGTGGAGATCTATGACAAAACAACAATTATGTAGTTTTTCATTGGCTCTCACATTCTGGGGTAGGGTTTTTCATTCGGTCCCTACTTTTCAATGGAACATTTTAAATTCCCATTCTTTCAAACTAAGTTTAATTTCCATTTGGTCCCCATATTTTGAGGATAAACCAGGTACTAATTGTGAATTGTTTCATTGGGAGTTCACTTTTTGGGGAAGTAATTTTCATTGAACATTCTAAATTCTTATTTTCTAAACTAGGTTTTTAATTGTGGTCCCATATTTTGAGGAAAGTTTAGTAGGTGTTATCAAGAATTACTTCTTGAGAGTTCATTTTTTTTTGGGGGGAACTTATAATTTATGGAACATTTTTTCTTATTTCTTAAACTAGGGGACAAGAAATGGGTGCTCTAACCAGATCAAAAATCACCACATGATCATCATGCACAATGGCCATGATTGAGGCAAGAACCCAGGACCGACAAAGACAAGAATGAAATCATGATAGGTTCTAGAAGCCCGAGTGTATGTAAGTAATTGCTAAGGTTGCAAAGGCAAAGAGAGCAACTTGTAGTTGGTTGTCATTTTGTGTAGTGTGAAGTTTTTTTGTTCATTGGGTATGATGAAAGAGTCAAGCGCTTACAAAATCAAATGAAGTGTTTTGGAACATCTTCAATCACCAGTGGTATGAAAAAAAAAAAGGGGGGTAAAAGTTTCCAGTTTTCTGTATTGGGTTTTGCCATGTGTAGCCCAAAATATAGAAAGATGATTATAGATTTTTATTTCATGTATGACTTATAGCCAGATTTGGCTAAATCTTCCTAAGGATGATTGTCACTTTTTCTACATCTTCCTACGGATGATGACCACTTTGGATACAAACAAAAATTCCTTTGTTAAAAAAAACACTGCTAGAGAGAAGGGGGAACCAATATACATGAAACCATCTCCCAATGAGTCCATGGTGGAGGCCACTAGGCAAAGGCTAGGAGCCAGGATCAGCCATAGCCATAGCCAGAGATCCAAAGTAAAGGCAGGTATTTACACAAAATTTGCCTAGGTGATTGAACCATCCTGGCTGGATCTAGGACTCGAGTAGATTTGGCACAATTAAATAGGCAAAAAAATTGTATTTAAAAGAGGTGCAAGAAGGGAGAGGCTTTATATAACTCTCACCCATTTGTCCCTTGTCATAAGACATAACATGTAATACCTAAGAATGTTATCAACAAAATAAGGCATTCGGGCTTTCTGGAATCCCATACACATCCCAATTGAGCCACACCTTACATACCCACATCCTCAAGCTTTCATACCTGAGCTTTGGCAAACAACATAAAATTTACATTTTGCCTAGTGCATGCAGGTCATGAACATGGAGCCACCACACTCAGATCTCGGCTTTGGTAGTGTCAAGGAACTACATTAAAACCTTACATAAAGTGCGCATGTCTAGAATTCAATTAATGACGAGAAAAAGATTGTGGCTATGAGATCTGATCTCAGACTTCAATTCGTAAGCTATCAAAGTGTTTAGGTAGAGTAATGCAAATCTATGCTTGCAAAGACTGTGATTTTGTCAGTTGTATTTGGATTCTGGAATCATATGGTTTCAAACATTGTGAACATTTTTCTTCAATAACTTTTTAGTAGCTTCACTTTAACTTGTTATGGGGGCCTATGACTGAGGATGAGCCGCAGCAATATATGCATCGTCTTTTATTTGTATACCAAAACTAATTTTATATGGTAGTTTTATTATACCAAAACAAACTGAATTTTTGAAATTTTTTGAAGATGAGTAAATCAAATAGAATTAAACCTGTAAATGGAACAAAAGAGTTTCACTAGATGCAAATAAAGAAGCAGCAATGACAGGATTTTTAAATGGATATTTATAGTTGTCATTTCATATCATGAAATGAAATTCTATAATTTTTTGCATCAATAATCGAGAATCTTGTTTGTTTGGAACACATGAAATTAACATAATTTACTCCCATTTATGCCCGATGCTTGCATAATGCAAAATAGATGAATTCATACCTATCCACTTTTGGAATAAAATTTCAATATTATGGAAATTTTTGTCATATATGTTCTTATGATCATATTAAACATTTTGATGTGTTACAATTGTCATATATCAATTACATGGAGTTCATATTACCTAGTTTTCACTAACATGAAAACAAAAAAGACCTAATAGCCTTCACCCACATGTGAACTGAGCATGTTTGGATATTCCAAGACCCTTATGTATGTGAGTAAAAAGATGGTCAAGTATGTCACCCCCGAAAACAAAGTTCTCATTGTTGTTTTCAATGCAATCACATAACAAAAGCAATAAAGAAATATTAAACCATTTTGAATATGATTAGTAAGGCATCCAGATTCCATGCCTTTTCTTGAACTTTCAAAGTGTAATAAGGCCATGTGTCGGGAAACAAGTGTACCACATAAGAGCAGGTTTGAGTACACATTTTAAATCTAGGTTAAATCTTGGTACAATTTTACATTACAAAATCACCAAATCATTTCCTTCTGTGTTATGTTTTAAAATGTTCCTTGACCACCCAATACAAGAGGCAAGTTCACCGAGAGGTAATTCAAGAAGACCCACTTGCTACCTTCAAGAGCTTTGGTAGGAATTTTGAGCTTGGAAAAAAAATCAAAGTGACAATTTTTTTTGTGGATTTGTCCTTTTTGAAAGTTTCATCAACTGACAAAGTCAGGGTACATAGCTTGTTGTGCCTTCCAAGTTCTGTCTGCACACTAGTTTCTGGTGATGCTCTTGCCTTTTTGACAGCAGCCCGATGCTCCTTGTTGTTTTACAGGGATCCACAGAGGATATTTTGAATTGGGTAATCTTGTACTTGAGCTAGTTCCACATCGTCTATCTGAATGCCCCTTTGTAATCATGTAGTCACTACTCACCTTCAAGTACATTCGTCAGAATCCAATTGTTTTAAGTTCAGCTAAAAATTCTTAGAAACTCTCACCAACAGTTCTAAAAAAGTCTGCATCTGCTTGCACCTCCAGGTCCAAGTTCTTATGGTCAAACTCATTACCATGTCAAAAGTATTAGGACTAGTTGCAACAACTAAACTTGAACATGTGAAGGTTTTTTTTAAAAAACCTTGTATACAATCATGTTTAGCTTGAATTGATGCAAATGGGAACTCCTTAGAAAAATTTCCAAATGGAAACATCCTGGGCAGCCTGTTCTCAACCTCTCAATTCTTTGACAATTTGAATCCCTTGTCAAAGTTTCCAACCAGCTTCAATTGAATGCACCCTTATTGCCTATTGCTTCTTTGCAAAGACTACAAGTAACCCAACTTCTGCAAACACATGTCATAGAATTGTAAAATTCCTTCAATTGGGTGTCTGCTATTGTGACTGGTAACATAAGATGGTAGCCTCTTTTGTGCGGAAAATGGAAATCTCATCAAGCAATGACAGATTCACAACCTTCTTCTTGCTTGTATCTTATGTTGGGAATATCCATTTCCATATGTTTGTTATATGTGAGTTGTTAGGAATTCCAAGAGAAACCAAACAATGTCTTGATTAAGAGTATTGTGCCAATGAGGAGCAATTGGGTTCTTTGCATTCGATTTTTACTACATGACTTGTGGTAACTCAAAGTTTGTATGAAATTTCTTTTTTTTCTTTCACATTTGTGGCTATAATGTGAAACTAGATAAAATTCCTTATAAAATGTATGACCCATGACATTTGTTGAAGGACTTGGCTCAAATTTTTTAAAAGCATGTAACCGAGGAGAAATTGTTTATAACTTCAGTTTTCTTGAAATTGCTCATATCAAATGTATTTGAAAATGTAGTACATAGAATCTTGTTTTTCTTATAAGCTTGAGTATAGAGATTGATGATCAAATGTGCATAGGTGTTCAATTAATATACCAATTTTGACATTCATTCATTAATAAATCTCAAAATATTTTGGGCAAATTTTTATTTTATTTTTGGTGTTAACTTTTAGCTTTTGAGCTAAACTAAATTATTTTTAAAATTGGTTTCAAATAAATATTGAATGGTATTGTGACCACTTCCATTCCATATATGCATAACATGGACATGAAAAAGAACATTAACATGTATCTTTTCATGTCTTTGTAAGTCAATAGGAGAAAGGAGTGAGATAATTAAGCTTGGAAGAGGTAGGTTTGGATGACACAAGCACATATAAATGGATGAATACATAGCTCTCCGAATTTCATAGGTTAATGTATCAAGTTGCCCCTTGATCTCATCCCTAGCTTAAAATGCCCCCATGTGCATTTTGGGTTCGTGTATTGGCTATTCACCTTTTCAAAACTTTGGACTTGTGGAATTGAATATGTGCCATGAAAAAAAATCTTTATTGGCATTTCAAATATTAGCTAATGCATATACAATATAAGAATTTCCATGACTAATTTGATTTTTAACAATGAAAAATTAAATCTTGCAATTAATTATATACTATGCTTTATTCAAGCATGGGACTTGAAACTTGTCCTACATGAAGACCCAAAATAATGTATGGTCAGCCTATGGATGAATATAACCTAGTATAAGGGGGGGTAGTTAAACAACATTGTGAAACTATGGAAAGTTTCAAATTAAATTTTGCAAACTTGGGTGAGGTGCTTGAGAGCTCGAGCTTAAATTACAAGTTTGTAGAGCATTTGGAAATATTTTTAAACTACACATAACTTCCTTTGCAACTCTATTTGGAATATGTGCAAATTACATACTTAACTATTGGAAGCAAAATTAATACCAATGTTGTCAAATAAGGGTGTTTCAATGCATCATCTTTTTAAAGGTCATCTAAACATATAACCTATGTTTTAAGCTTAGTTTAAGACATGCACAAAATAAGTACCAAAACCTTCAAAGATAATAATCAAATTTAATAATCTTTTGGTGCCAAAATAGACATTGGAAACTACCATTTCAACATCAAATTCTAAAATTTGTAGTTCATATGAACACATGACAATGTACTTAGTCTTTCTCTTATGTCTTGATTAAATCTTAATATGATATGCCACTTTGGTCGAGAATGATTCTACATCACTCACAACAACAACCCACACATGAGGTGAAACACAAAATTCTTTTCTTTTCTTTTTTGTTCTCTTCAATGTAGCTTGACTATCCTCTCCCATGTGTATTGGGTCTAGGGGAGATGGTACCAAGTACTAACCACATGGGTAAGGTCAATCGATACGCTACATTAGCATTTTGTGCAAGATTTTTTTGGCTATTCCATGTTGAAGCATGGTAATGCAAGGTGTCTACTACCATTTGCATAAGATGCGGGTAGGATGTAACTAGGTAATTGCTTAAGGTGAAATTCTAATTACACAAAATTTGCATCTTTGGGTGAAATTTTGGTTAACCAATCTTGATTAGAAATGGAAATTTGATGACTTGGATGCCTTAAAAGGGATGTTTGAACCCCATCTATGAATCTATTATGTTTTAGCATAATTGAAGGTTAACTTCCTAAGGAGGCCACTCCTTGTATTTCTTAAAAAAACATATGAGGCAAAAGAAGATTTGTTAATATGTTATAAGATAATGGTATATTTTTAACATATTTTAGGTATGTATTACATTTTTTTTAAATGTTCTCAAAATGAATTATCAAAACCCTCCTTTTATTTAAATAAATTATTTCTTCATTTTTTTAAGATAAGTTGCACAATATATATTTTGGCATGTTATTTCTAATAAAATGGAAGTAACCTCCTTAGGGTTAACCTACATGCCACATAATCACTACAAGCTCAAAAAATGCAAGTAAATTAAAGGGAATATAACATGATATTTTCCTTGATTAGGGATTGAACCCTTATTCATACAAGGATTACATCCCACAATAACTTTGATAGTATCTTACATGCCACAACCACACATAAGACAAAAGATGCCATAGATTCACACTTTTTTTAAATGCAAAGAAACCAAGGAAGACAACACAATGCTTTTAAAGGGGATTGAACTCTAACCAACAATTAGATTTGACTCAACTATAGTTGAAGGTGACCTACAAGCTATGAGACCATACATCATTAACAAAAATCATAGTTTCAATTACAACAAGCAAAAGGAATAAGATGGATTTAAAGGGGTTTCAGCTTTGAACCCAATCCTTCCCTTGACTTACATAGAATCACAAAACATTCAAAACTTGAAATGAATATAAACCATTTAATTCGCCATAATGCATTCATATAAAAACCCAAAAACTGATGATTCCAAAATCATTACAAAGATAGACTTGCACGAAATGAAAAATATATTTAAGTATGTTGCCCCTAACATGCACTACAAATCCACACCATACTAGCACTTGTTGGTCAATCAATATCGAATGGCATTATAGAATAGAAATGCAATCAAAGAATTACGTTTCTAAACATACATCCTAATGACCAAATCCAAATGAATTCTGAGACAATTTTTCAACTTGTTTTTTTTATGCGAATTAAGGTTGAGAAGGTGTGTTTGTCCTTTACAAAACTTAATGTGATCACAACATAAATCTAAATAATCTTCAAAAACTTTAAAAATATTTCCTTGAATATGTCATTGGACCTTAACCTTTGCCACAATTGAAATGTTAGGTTAAAATTGAAGGGTGGTAACATGGTAGAAATGCAATTGTTATTCATTATGACAATAAAAAAAGATGTTTACTAATCTAATTTCAAACAATGCGACAACACTAGACATATCACATCATCTTCATTAACCTGATTTTAAACAACCATGTTAATCCATTGAATCTTAATAAAATTGCAAAGTCTTGAAACCTTTTGTCTCCATCAATTTGGTCATTTCCAATTCTCAACATTTCATTTTGGACTATGGTTGATGTAGGCATATACACCAACCAACAATGTTTCAATCTTTGTTATTGTGGAAAGATCAAAATAAGGTGAAGACAACCAAGTTAGTCGCATGAACCACATAATGCATAGGAAATATACCGTAGTTAACAAAAAGATTGCTTCTCAAAAAGATCACAATTTGGATAAATCCCATCACTTTTTAATGTTATTGTGATTTTTCGTTAACAAAAAGATCACTACAGCTGGATTAAATTTCAAAAAAATCGCCCTTGGAAATGCCATTTCATTGTAGGAGTGTGGTGTGAAAAGAGGTAGTCTTGACTCTGGTTAGACCTGTGCTTCTGGGTTCCCTTGTGTCAAGTAAATCAATGTGACGGCGTTCCATAATGGACTGCATGGATTTGCATGGCTCTTCCTTTGAGCTGTGCATCGGAATGGGTATGGCGGCTGGTATTGATGAAGTCGGACGGCAAGACGGCGAATCCCGGGGATCAGATTGGATCGACTAGAAACATTTTGGAGAAGCTTCGGGAAGAAGCTGGGGACTTCGGAGGGAGGAGAGGATTTTGAGAAGATAGATAGGAGATGGCAAGGAAGATCAGGCAGTCAGTACAGTTGGTGAGGAAATAGATCGGGATTTCGGGAGAAGGTGTTAGCTGGTTGTGATTTTTTTCCGCTACGATCGATAATCAGCTAGTACCAGGACTATGTTTTGATGATGTTCAAGTAGTTCCACAGTGCTGGTAGATTTTGGTGAGCAACAGAGAGGATGTGGGTGCTTGTGCTGTCGGAGGAAAAATGTACATATCAGACTGGGAATGAGGAAATGTATTGATTTATGTTTGTTGTTTTGTGTGAGTGGACTCTTTTTGAGGACATCCGTCGTGGAATACCATACTTGGTCATCACCTATCATACCTGAAAAAATGAAGCGATTCTTACTGACAATCCCCGAAAACAAGAAATGGGTGGAAGCTCAAGAGAAGCGTCACAAAGCCGAACAGAACGTTAAGGACGTTTCACGCTTGGTTTGTCGTGAAATGTTTCCAGAACTTCACCCTGAAACTGTCGAGTTGGGTTCGGCGGCAAGCTCGAGCTCTGCCCCGAAGGAGATCGTGATTGAGGCTCATCAGCGGCAACTTCACCGTACATTGATGAAAGAGCTCTTGAAATCCTTTACAACAACAGGGAAGTAGACCATTACTCTGTATTGTACAAGGACTTGGGAGCAGAAATCGAAAGCCATATTTTTTTACTTTCACAAGTCTTTAGGAAACATGGACCAAGAACTGACATGCTCTCTCTTCTCGATCAACATCATGACCTTTCAGAATTGGATCAAGTAGAAAAGGTATTTCGGTAAATGGGTCCACTATGTTGAGGCTTTTAAAGTCTCTGACATCCTGCCTGACGTGCCTGCCACATATCGAAAGGATTACGAAGATGTGGACGCTTCAAGCCAAGTGCAGATCGATTCAAAGTTTCGCAATTCCATTCCAGGTCATCAGTATGTCTCGGCCTTATCTACCGGTACTCGTCAAAAGAATCGAAACGCGGCCGGGAAATCTGACAACACCACATATCTTCTCCAAACAACCAAGACTGTCGGTTCTGGAAGAAAAATGAAATACACCCAGCAAGAAGAATTCCTTATCTCGACTGTGGTGATGAAATGGGAGACAGGCAACCCATTGAGCAAGTCGGCAGCCTACGATCTTCTAATCTCTACGTTTGGTCATGAGCAGGAAGCGGAATGCACTGAATGGGAGGTGAAGATGAAGATCCATTCGGGGCATATATCTCCAAGCCTTTCACAATGGGTCGCCAGAGTTCTTGAGAGACATCGGTTTTCGATTCGGAAGGAATCAATCTCCCAGACAGTTCCTGTCAATTGGTTACAAATTTGTTTGGATGTGTGTGCCTTGATCTGTAGCATCATGCGATCTGCTGGTGTGACCCGTTTGGTCAATGCCGACGAAATGTTTCTTTAGTTCTACCCGAAAGAAACCCATTTGATTGCTCCAACGAATGCACGATGAGTCGGCTCCAACCGAGCCGAGGATGCCAAGAAAGGGTGCACTGTGATGGTGGCATGCGAGATGTTCCAATCTCAAATCATTGCCCCTATGATTATCATGACTGGCCAGCCTAACGGGACGCTTTCAAAGTGATTCTCTTCTTGGGATGGGCCTAGCAAAGTCACGTTCCATCCAAAGCATTGGATGGACAAAGACGGGTGCTGCACTTACTTGGAATATTTGGCGTCGTGTTATCCAGGCGAGAAGGTTGGTTTGATTTGGGACGCGGCTTCTAGCCATTTCTCAGATCAAGTCAAAGAGAAAGCTGCTGACCTGAACATCACTTTGGGAGGTATTCTTCCTGGGTGTACTAGTTTGATTCAAGTATGCGATCTGATCGCCAACAAACCGATCAAACAAGCCTTCAAGACGCGCTACGTCTCGTGGAAGATTGCCTCTGATCCTGGTCCTGGAGGCAAATACAAGGTCGATCGAAAGGACGTCATTTCTTGGCTCGAACAATCGATCGAAGATGTAAATGCCCGCATGTCGACTCGCTCAGAGGTTGCAAAGGCCTTTGTTACCTATGGGCAGGATTTTCGATGTGCAAATCAGTCTGCACTAGCTGAATACTTGGCGAAACACGAGGAGAACGGTGTATATCAATCACTAATCAACAATCATCGATCTTTGGACCTAGAATAAAGCTTTTCCCACTTGTTTTAATTTTGAAAATGGTGCGTCAAAAGTTCACAAAATAATCACAATTTCTGGTCAGAATCGGTCACTTTTAATGTTAACTCAATCGCTATTTGAAAATGCCTCAATTAATCTTTTTGTTAACTACGGTAGATGCAGGAAATGTAAGAGTTGAAAAGAATGCAAGGAGAAAATTTTTGGTGAGAAGCCCTGGGTTTGTTGTTGGGGGTCAAGCTTCACAATTGAAAACAAAGTAATTTCAGAGTTTCAAAATGAGAAAGAAGGATTGATGAGTGCATGCATTAACCCTAATTTTAACAATTCACTGCCTTTAGCCAAAAATAATTCCATAGTTGTAATGTATCCTCACTTTAAGTACCCATGTTATGATTCAAATCCCCCTTTATTGTAATATCCATATCCAGGGAATCGAACTGCTCCATTACAAGTTACTACCAGTAATGTTTTTTCAATTTTCTTGTGCATCATTTAGCAATCATCCCAAAAAAATTTTGGCAAAGAGCATGGGTTTTCAGGCCTTGCTATAATACCTGACATAACTCTGAAGAAACAGATCAAGAGTAATGGTTTTCACGTTTCACTATAATACATGACATAACTCTGAAGAAACAGATCAAGTCAAGACTAAAATGCCCATGCTTCAAACACACTGACAAGGTTAATAATTCAATATGAATGTCAACTTAGATGGGCACAGATAAGTGGTTGATGGATGAAGCATATCTTTACCCTAAAAAGTCCACAGGTCTCTTGGGCCATGCACGCAATGTGTGTGAAACAAGGAGCTCTGAACCTACAGTAAGCAAACAGAACATGTGAAGAATTTGCGAAAGGATCACACATAAAAGAAACTGCAACAACTAGCTAAGATAATCAAGCCAAAACAGAAACATCAGTGCACATCAAAGCTCTTCAGGTGTTTTGTGCCTGTAGGCTGGTGAGAGACCTAGATGGCTGATGACAGCACAGCTGCTGCATATGCAGATTGGAGATGGAAAGTAAAAAGTCTGGAAACAAGTTGCCATGAAGTGATAGTGACGATACACGCTGAACTCCACCACCACCATCCCCATAGATGAACCACTATCTCACTTGTATGTGTTTGAGCACAATAACAATAATGGCCAAGAGAAGAAATGGCAGACATCACAGACAAGGACATGGCTGAGTCCTTTGAGGCCAATAGAATGATAAAGACAATTCACAGGATCCAACAACTCCTAGCCAATTCCAAGGGCAAATGAGTGCAAGTTAATGCCAGTTTTGTGAAGATCAAATCAACTCTACTATCTCCCAGACAACCATGATCACATGGGTCCGTCAAAACTCAAGCTCAAATAGCTCAATCGGCTACACTACGGACCAGAACATTTGAAAGATGTGAGGAGGGGACTGCAACAGAGTGCCTGACAATGATCATGACTTACACAAGCATACAGAGTCTAAAAGAAGTAATAGCAGAATCTTCAGCCAACCCTGGAAAAATGGTGGGAGAGAACAAGAAGATTGCAATGCACAGCATACTCACTGTAAGCATTCATGCACAGCTCATGCAGCACCTATGACACACCATCTGTATGCTTACAATGGGTGCATTAATCTTCTACAGAAAAATTACCAAACAATTTGGCCATCTAATGCTGTCAGGGGTGTAAACATAATGCCAAAATAGATGCAAAAGGGTCAGAAAGGGGAACATAGGAAAGCAATTTTGCAACAGGAGAGAATAAACCATTCCAGTGGAAGGCCACCCATGAGCAGGGTGACAAGCACATCATGAAAACCACAAGAGCAATTCAGAAGATAGATTAAAAAAAAACTGCTGAAAGCAAAACAGATCTTCATAGAACCAAACTGTCAACCACAAATTCCCACACGAACCCTAAAAATATGGACCATGTTGAAACCGATGCATTTGCACATGACCACTTCAGTCAAGACAAAAACTGATACTCCTCCCATCTAGTTGCAATGCGAAACGAGGTGCATCTTCAGCAAATACGTGATACTTTACTCGTGATAAAGAACGTTCACATCATCATCATAACCAGTTACATCACGGAAAACCCTAGAACAGATCCAGAAACAGCGACAGTCGAACACACAAGACGCATGTCACAGAATCATTTGAGCAGAAGAACCTCGACGACACTCGTTCAGCATATCAACGTAGAACTGACACTTCGCAATATCACTGCCGTTGGCATTCAGACAATCCTGAAAAGCCTTGGACTGGTTCGCACACGAATCCACGGACCCCGAAGACGCGACCGCCGCTGCAGACCCTGATCCCTCCTGTGGCGCATATTCGTGCTGAACGGTGCGCGGTCCCATCATGGAATCCACGGCTCTATGCGCCACGGCACTCCCTGTCCCGAACGCCATTCCTTGCGCGATGGTGCTAGCCAAGCCTCCAAGCATCGATCCTCCACCGCCACTCTGTTGCATGGGCGCCGGAGGCGGAGCGTTATGCACCGGTGCTGGCGGAGGCGCACGACGCCCCACCGGGCGAGATGGAGCCCGTCCTCCTGCGCTCCTTTGACGAGGCATTTTCTTTCTTGCTTTCTTTCTTTCTTTCTTTCAAGCCGCTTGCAAAAGTGAAGCGAAGTTGAATACCTGGAACAAAATGCACAAGAAAGAAACAAGCGAGAGCCCACGACAGCAACCCCACTCTCAAATCCACACGCGATGGAGACGACAACAGGAAATGCGCACCACCACACAAGTGCGAAAACAGACTTGAATCAAACCCTAACCCTAATTTTCTCGCCTTTTTGCAAGCCGAGGGAAAGAATCTTTTTGCACATCAAAAGGAACCGAAGTTTCTACTAACATGCAGTGACATTTTAGTGTAATATATGTCACAATAATTAACTAAATAAATAAATAAATAAATAAGTACCCCAGAGTGACATTTTAATGTCATATATGTCACAATAAATAAATAAATAAATAAGTACCCCAGGTTGATATTTGGGGGGTGGGAGGGGGTGTGGAGGATTTTTTTTTCATTTTTTCTTTGTTCCTAACATGTTCCTTTCAAGTTCCCAATGGGTTTTTATTACATTCTCAGTATGTTCCCTAGGTTCCTTATTAGATGTTCCCAATCGTGTTCCCAATAGCACCTCGCTTTAATCCCATATGTTTTGCCCAAAGGCCTCCCCTTCTCACCTATATGGGTGAGGTGAAAAGGCAGGCATTCCATCTTTCCATAGAATCTTCTATTTTGGGGAGCATTCGCAATTTCAACTTTTTTTAATGGTGGGCGAATCACATTGGTTCATTGTCACCCAGAAAAAAAGAAAAACAGGACTTGTGAGGCACCTCCAACTAATTCATATGAAACAAAATAAGTACCCCCCAATTTGTCACAATAAACATCACATATTGTACATTGTAATGTATGAAATCGTAAAGTTCATCTCACACATATGTCATGGGTTGCCACCTTTATGTGCAAGATTTTTTATTTTATTTTATTTTTTTGCATTGTTATTTTTCTTTACTTAAACCATAATTCACCCAACTTCAAAACAAGGATCACGAAAAAAACCAATGGCCAGAACCATCACAATCATCATAGGGAAAACAAAAAGCAAGGCCAAAGAAGGGCCAAAAGACATGCAACCTGCAAAAACAAAAGAAAGGAGAAAGCTAGTCCTTTTCATGGTAGGAAGTGCTCTCACCCACAACCCTTCTAGTGTCACTTGCTTGCAAATCATGAAACTTAATAATACTAGGTGGTCTAGAACAAGCATCCCCTGCCAACACAATCTTCTTTTCTATTGTAGAGGCTAAAGCACGTTAAAAAGTAATATTAAAATGTTGCCTAAAAAACTTAATGCAAAAAGACAAGGATAACTGACCTCTTTCAATCACCTATTGTGGAAAATACAAGCACACTCCCTAATGAAATAATCCATATCACACCCAGGTGTGCCATGCACTTCCATGGCCATTGAAATAAAATGGTACCCCTCATGAATCCCTCTATACTTGTGGATCTTAGCGATGGCACTAAATTCCACAACTACACATGCTAATTGACTAATGACATTCATAGCCACCATCTCTCATGTCAAGTTAGTAACCACCACATTGACAACAATGACCTTGTCCTCACGAATCATGTAAAAATTGGCTTGTAATGAAACTTTTGACATAAGGGCATATCATCATTCTCTTCATACATCATGCCCATTTTTTCAAGTGAGGGTGTACATGACATTTCTAATAGCGTCATGTGTGGTTATTCATTGACCTCTGAATAAACAACATGTTAGATGCATGGCAATTGCATTTAACCCATGTTCACACCCACACATGAAAAAACTAGAAGCCAACAATTAAATCAAACCGAAACAAAAATGTAGTGTTGAAGTGAAAGTAGAGTGTGCGATGCAAAACGAACAAATAGGTGGCCTAGCAATCAACCATAGCCTCGGCCCCTTACCCAAACAAAAATGCAAGCTTTGGATGTAGACCTAGGGTGTTGGTAATTCTCAAATTTTCAAAAGAAGGGTGCATCTTTTTAACTATAGGAAGAAGGTTGTCCCGAACTACATGAAGGCATGATTGAAAAAGGTGGGGGCCCCCCTCAACCTATGAAATATACTCTTCAAAGACAAGTTTATCGAAAATATGAAACCTATAACACAGATACAAACCCACCAAAACCTAACTCCCCAAAAAAGTAGATGGGCCACAAACTTCCATAAATAAAAGACTTATACCACTAAAGAAAATTGGTAGTCGAACCTAACACCTTGTTAAAGGGCCCTAAATAAATTCTCAAAACCCTAGACCCATAATGTCCCAACATGCCTACACAATTTTCTTGTCGAAAATCACCAAACATGACAGGAAGGAAGAAGGGGGAGGTATTGGCCAAGTGAAATAAAAAGGTTGATGAATGACACATGAAAAAAAAATGCCCAAAGTAACCTGGGCATTTCCCAAAAGAAGAAAATCATCGATATATGCCACGACTTGAAATAATGCATGACAAAGTCTTGAAAACCCCTTAGCACACCCAAAATGCACAAGCCATATGTGACCAAAGTGTAACCATAAGAAATTTGTATGCCTAAAAATATCCTAGATGGATTCCAAAGCTTGCACTTTAACACCTTAACCCTAAGCCCAACTAAGGTTAATTGGGTCGAAAGGAGGTCAAGGGAAAGGATAATAAGCTCAAAAGGCCCACAATGCGGGTATCGTCCATTAAGGATAAAAAAACACAACTAAAGGTTTGCACAATAGTTTATAGGAATGTTCAATAATGGGCCAAAGCAACTAAAGACCTCTTAGGGGATCACCCTACCTCATGCCTGAAAATGACTCAATAATGCGGACTCTTTCCATGTTGCCCATGTCGATAAAAAAAAAGAAAAATGAACACCATAAACATCTTGGTAAAGGGGACAATGTTCGCCAAAAGTCCCCCGACATCCTCTAAAAATAGTAGCTTGAGAAACGTTATTAAAAATGTTTTCAACATTGACTTATATGTTGACGCAATCAAGGTGTACATCGAAGAGGGCTTTGATGCCAAAAAAGATGGTTTCATAGTCGATAAAGGTCAATATTCCAAACTAAATGGGGTGATAGGTGCTCTTAAAACAACCATTGAAGTTGTAGGATAATGAAGCATTAATAAGTTGAAAAAACACCTTGCCTATAGCAATACAATGAAAACCTCTAATGTCTTTTACCAATGCCAACAATCTACTAGCCCTTAGCACTGAGGCCATTGACCCAGGGATATCCCCATGGGCAACAATAACTACAACTTGAAATAATTCCAAAAACCTTGAAGATGGGTCCTCTAGTATGTAGCATCCCAAAAGATGTTCATAAACCATCCTAGATATCCCACTCAAAGACAAATGAGGGGTAATGGTTAAAACTTGTGTAAAAAAATCTAATACAGGCAAAGGTGTGTTTTGGCTAATAGTGAAAAATAAGAAGAGGGACATGGTTTAATGGAACAGGGTGCAGTTGATGCAAAACTACAACAACGTCCTCTGAGGGAATAGTTGGCACCATGGGTTAAAAAGTTTTAACAACATGATTATGCTTTTCGGTTCTACTTAAAATCAAACATCAATGAAGATGAATGGTCGAAGAATCATCCAAAAAATGATGGGAATGAAGAACACACGAAGCACAAAAGGACTCCTCTTGAAAAGAAGGCCAATTGCCTGCCATAAACCTCTTAAGGTGAGCATAAACGTCTCGTTAACCTAAACAACCTCCTCGAGTACAGTGCAAACATTAATGTGGCAATAAAAGGAAAAGGAACCATGCTAATTCATCCATCAAATCTTAAACAATTCAATCAAGGGGTAAATGAAACGTTTGCCTAACCTCATTCTAGATGGTTCGATAAATCCTATGAAACAATTAAAGGCATAGAAAACGAGCCTCAAACAAACCCAAAATGAAGCCAAATTGAGCCCGAAACCACCTCCAATAAACAAGAGGGATAGAACCAGGGTGCAACACAAGAAGGGAAGACACATGCAAAGGCAAAGCAATAAGTGTAAGTGAAAAAGTTCTTAGGCCATGGCAAACATTGACATCATTGCTTCCAAGCAAAACTTTGACAACATGCATTTTCCTTCTCTCATCCTCTAGACATTCTTGACACCTTTCAGACGTTTTCTAGTTCCTTTTCCATCATTGTTTCCTATGTTCACCCATTCGACAATTTTCGATAGATCTATGTCACATTGCTTTTGTCTTATCTTTTGCCTTAGTACAAGCAACAACAACAAGTTCTCAAGCTTCTATAACTAAGATACCAAAAGAAAAATTAACAAGCAAAAATGCAAACAAAAAAAATAAAATTGCAACTTGGTCCACCCAACTTGAAGGGTTTGCATTGAAAACACTTCAAATAATCATGGAGGAAAGCACCTTAAGTCACAATTTGGCATGATGAAATGTGCAAGGGGTGTTGGTGCCATTGAATTTGTTTGATTTTCCAAGTCATTAATTGCAAGAGGCCTTCAACTTTGTGGCACACCACATCACTTGTCCATCTTGAAGCTATCTACAAAATAATATTTAAAGAACATAAGCAATTACACACATGCACATAGTGTGACCAAGTTTCTTTTGCTTCAATTTGGATGCCAACATTTTATCATCTTTTGTGGAATGGTAGTTTTTGGGAAAAAAATTCAATGTGACACAAAGTGGATAGACTACCACAAAGTGGATATACAATTTCAAAGAAACAAGATTCCCAAAGGAAGACAATTTGAGCATTCCAACATTTGAAAAGGTGAATGCATGAATGAGTGGATCAAAAATCGTAGATGATAATAATTTCATAAGTTCCTTTCCTTCGTATTTTGTCAAATACAAATATCACAAAATAGTGCTCGGGATGACAATTAATCAAAATTCAAAATAAAAAACATTTTTTTCAAAATAATATGAATTTTAATAATGTCAATAATGATCATTAAAAGTTCATAATTAGAATTTTATAATGAGCATTTCATTTAAAAGTTGGTCATGATTTGTTATTAGAAATATTGAGTCTTCAATAACCATTTTGAAACAAAATCATAAAATGAAAAGCCCATACATAAACAGTGAAACATATGACACAACCATGTGCGATATTTTCAATTTTTAAAAATTACATCAAGGATATTCAAGTGTGGTAAGGTTATTAGGGGGTTTTGGCAACTTCAAGTTAGAATAAGGAATGGTGAATGCGCATGATTGAAAGGGGGGGGTGTTTTCTTTTCCAAAATACGATATTGGTGAATAAAATGTTGGGTTAGTTCTTTTCATCAACAAAAAATTAGTGACCATAGTTTTAGAACCTCAATTATGTAATTAGTCATGAGGAATCTTTAAAGGGTTGGGGGTAGAAGCAAACACCCAAAATTATGGTGTTCAACAAAACAGTGGTCTTGTTCTAATATTTAGTGAGTAGCAAAGATGTTTGAGATTCATGAAACAATTGAAGGCGTGTTAATGAAAGGTCGAATAGAAATAAAACAATCGTCAAACATAAGATTAATTCGAGACAATTTAATGATTAAATAAATAATGTGATAATGTGGCAATGGCAACATGATTTTCTAATGAATTTAACATTTATCCACATTAAGGATAAGCTCAACGAGGAGTTGCAATGACATGTTGAATCCTGGGCTATGCCATAGTGATAATTCATCACTGTAGGAAATCTAGGATGCATCAAATCGTGTGAACTAAGTAGTTCGCCTTGTTATTAGGAGGTAATCAACGAATCGGACCGTGAAACCAACGATAGTGTCCAACATCAAAAATTGAAGACCATGCGAAGATAAAAGTGTTTTCAATTTTGTAACAACTTTCACAAATGGTTTTGGGTTCATCACCAAAAACAGGGTCAACTTGCAACAAGATGACTAGGGTACGAGAGTTCGGAGAAATATGATAGTACTACGATTGAGGGGGTTCAACTTCAAGACAAATAAGCACTTTTTGAGGTTTGGGGTTTTCATCATGAGGATGTTGTGTCAAGTTCAAATATAAAGATGACTCCGGAAGCAATTTTTCGTTCACTTGTGCAACTTGAGGCCCGTAAGATGTGGCCATACGCGACACCATGATTTCAAGGAAAGGAAAAGAAATCTTCAATCTTCAATCTTCAATCAAATCGGTAATGAATGTGCGGAAGACTTGTTACATCAAGTCGCACGGTCGTATTTTATAGGTCAAGCGAAAGGAAGGGAATGCGTAAATACCGACCTAGAGACATGGCAAAGTAAAACCTTAAGGTCAAAGGAAAAAATTGAAGGTTTAAATAAAATTTGTTAGGGGAAAGTGGGAAAAGGTAAAAAGGTGTTGTTTCTTCTCCTTTTCCCACCAAACAATGGAACCTTTCAAAGGCCACCAAGCAATAAAACCTTCCATTGGCCACCGAGTTGGCGTCTTCCTTCACCTTTTTCCATCTCCTTCTCTTAAAAAGGGTGAATCCAAATCATTTGGAATTCTTTTTCCCCGAACATAACTTTTAATTCGAATTTTGATAATATTTGTTCCCACAACCTTCTTGAGGAGTCAGAGAATGATTAGCCTTGGTAGATGGTAGAAAGAAGAATAATAGAATGGACATTTTGTAAGGGTTTTGAAAGAATGAAAATGAGTAGGGATAGTGCAGGGAGGTTGGAATCTTAGACAAATCTCACAAACCCTCTCGGGTTTGGTAGCATAACTTATTATTGGTTTAGCCACAGAGCTTAAGATTTAGTAACAAGGTGTGCCTTGTAGTTAGCTTTCTAATGAGCTAAGGCAAGTTGAATTTGAATAATGTATGTGTTAGAAATGATATTTCTAGTGACTGGTGGTTTGTAGCCAAGTTGAACCAACTACCTTCTTAAAACCCTCTTGGGTTTGATAACATAACTTATTAATGGTTTAGATGTGGAGCTTAGGATTTGATAGCAAGGTGCACCTTGTAGTTAGCCTTTTAATGAACTAAAGCAAACCGGATTTGAATAATGCATGTGTTAGGAATAATATTTCAAATGACTAGTGGTCTGCAACTAAGCTGAACATTGTGTTGAACCTTTAAAAGTTGGTTTAAATGAATGACAATTTGACATAAAATTATAGGATTTGAAGAGTTTGAGCTTGTAAAATATATCTATCGATTCTAAATCGTAAATGTTGCATAGGAGGCAAGCTATTTGATTTCAATTACAAACGTGATTTAACGTCTGAAAATACACTTGCATTTTTCCTTCACTGGTAACATACGTATTTTCAAGTATAGTCACCTCATAGAACCAGGAGTAGAGGGACAAAAAAATACCTCACATAAACCCAAAGTTATGATAAAAATTCAAATGTTACAATCTCCAAAGTTCACACAATTAACTTTAGGTCATTAATTTACAATATGATCACATGTGTATTTTTATATTTAAAAAACCCATGTTCATTGGATAAAATATTTATTTTGGTACACATCAAATAATTTTGAACAAATCCAATTTGCAAAAACATTATTGGTCCACCCCATAATAGATTGAATGACTATTTCACCTCCACCTCACACCCAACCATTATTGCATTTATAGTATTTCATAAATAGAGAATAGGAAGAAAAATAACAAAGAAGCCATTTGCAAAACCTTAATGCATAGTAAAATAACACAATAAAAAAAAACCTAAAGATTATGACTTTGTTCTTACAAGAAATACCTTTCAAAACAAATGATCTTCACCTTCATCTCCTTTCTTGCAATGAAACACATGTTGTAAGAAAGCATGTAAAGAAAGGAAAAAACACATGTCCTATAGATGTCATGAAAAAAGAGATTTTACACCTAGTGTAAGAAAGCTAGCAACTACTTCAAAATCAACAACAATGAACAAATAATGAAGGATTTATTGAATTTTTAGTATTTTATCACATTTTTTTTTCCAATATTTTAAAGGAAATTTGAGGTGCAATCTTAATATTTTTGGAAAACCTATCGTGAATATGTGTGCAACAAAGTGGTTTTGTACTTTTGAGAGTTAGTATGATGTGAAAATTATTGAAATTTGAGTAATTTTCATCATTGGATATTCAATAAATTGGTTGAAAAATGTATATACTTTGTGAGATTGCATTACAATACATGTTCAAGCACAAGCCACAATATAATACTTACTAGAACACAAAACTTGCACAAAGAAACAAACAAAATGAAATACATAGCTAATGAACAAGAATAAAATTTTGAAACATTTAGTGAATTATCAAATCATTTGCATTCCCTTACCTATGTCTAGAGCTTCAAATTCTAACCTTGTGAGCTAGTTCCAAATTTCTAAGTATTTTTTATACTAGTGCTTGAAGATCAATTATTTTTCAGTACAAGGTCCAAGATACACATATTGGTGTAAGGTGTTTTAGCCTCAACTGAATGCTTAGTCCTTATAGGCATTGACCAATAAAGTAGGGTGTTTGATTTATATGAAAAACAAAAGCATTGTCCATCCATCCTCATGAAATGGGAATTTCCGTTTATTTTAACTCCAAAATGGAGACATTTAGTTTGTGGAAGAGTCTAATTGGAATTGTGAAAGGCCCTTTCCATTTTATTTTAAAGCTCATTCTTTCCATTTCAAAATTTGGCCAATTACCACTTGTAAAGTGCTGACTTAAGGCCACTTTAGATGAGGGTCCAAGATCAAAAAGTGGCACATCCAGGCTAAACCTACATGGCACCATTTTGGAGGGAAAATCAATTGGGTCAAACCAAAGAAAACAAAAGAACTAAAAAGGAGAGTTCATGATTTGAAGAACCAACATGCAAGCTAGGGCCCAAGGCAAGATCGAACTCAAGGATTCAATTTGCTTCAAATGAGTCCAAATTGGTTCCTAGTGGACCCTTGACCCACCTTGGAACCCATCTAAAGTGGGCCTTATTTGTTTGTTTGTTTGGCATGTAGGTAGCCAAATTAAGTGGTGTTCAACCCCTAGGCACCCACATAGTTTTTTTGGTCAATTAGTTTGGATTCATAGTCACAACATATGTATTGGTGGGTTCAATTCTCAATTGGGTCATGCTACATGTTATATCTATCACAATTTGACCTCAATGGGGTCCCAAGGTCCACCAATCAACAAGAACCATGTGACTATGGTAGGCACGCCAAATAACCTTGGGGAGGTCCCAATAATTATGTTGCCTGTGTTCTAGGGTTAGAAATTGACCATGTTAAAGAGGAAGCAATAGCTCTCTATATAAGTTAAATTGTGTCTCCTATTGTCAAAAAATTGTGCGACATTAGTTTTGAAAGTGTTAACACTTGTGAATTAAATTCTTTTGATTGTAAAATTCTTTTTTAATTCATGGGTATGGCCAAGGAGAAGAATCTCTTCATTGTGGGTATACATGGCACTAATTTGGAACACCACTAAATATGGTGCACACTTGAGTGTTATACATGTATATGTCAAATTGGTAATAAAACATGTGTAATCATTCAGTTATTTGGCACCTTTCACAACCAAACATCATTTTTGTGACAAGCCAACTTTGAATGTTGTATTCGTTCGCATAAAGAACAACCGATAGAAATTTTTTAGTGTATGTGGAGGCCGCCGCATTAGAGCATCTCCACCAATGCTCAGTATGTGACACTGCACTTGGAAATCTTTTCCAGAGCCCTTGAGGAGCCCTAGAACAATCTAATGAATACATGAGTCGAATTGTACTTATTGACTGATCCATCATGTTTCTGATTGGGTAGATAGTTTGATTGGTCCAAGTGGGTTGCTACCTACAAGTAGGTCTCTGGCCTACTTGCAGTCCCAGTTTCAGTTTTATGGGTGGAGATGCTCTTACAGTTCAGTACCATTTCTGGCTCTGGCTCCTTAAGGTTCCTAATCTTCTCCTCTTGGCTCCCCTCTCAAATGAATGACAGCCAGCAGAAAATTGTCCCATTTCTTTACACTGGGGAACAACCTTGAATGGTGCTGTTCTGGGAATTTGGTCTTCTGCTTCTCTCTCACATCGAATGAGGCCCGCATTTGCAGAACAACCCCCTTCTCATCAATCCTCGCCTACACATAATGTGTTGGGCATACTGAGGAGTTTGTGTGTAGCAGCTCAATTGAACCTCCAAAACACAGTTCTCACAGTCCTAACTCCTAATTGTCACTCAGGAGAGATTCCACCCTTCTCCCTAAGCTTCTTAGTGTCAACTGCTCTTTCAAATGCATTCGAGAGATTCCACCCTTCTCCCTAAAGCTTCTTAGTGTCGACTGCTCTTTCAAATCCACACGAGAGATTCCACCCTCCTCCCTAAGCTTCTTTAGGGTCAACTGCTCTTTCAAAGGCATTCCAGTGGCACATAGAGCATCGGTGCACCAGCAAATAGTCTACAAAGTTCCCAATGATGTGGCAGTGTAGTAGGTGCCAATTGTGAATTACATCAGATAATGGCTATTGGTCAGACGTGGCTCGCGCCGATTGTCAATTACATCAGAAAAATGGCTATTGATCAGACCAGCTTGCAACCACCCACTGCTCGAACTGGTCCACCGAATAGCCATTACTGGAATATATACAAAAAACTCACCCTGGAAATAGCTTTTGCAATCCATGTCTAAGACAGGAAGGTCTGTATCGGACCTTTGCCTTTTCAAAGCTTGTTGACACTGGAGATATTTCACCTAGAGAGACCCCTTTCAGAACTACCATGCTTTGCACATTTTCAGGCCAAGGTCAGGGTATAGATAGTAGGATACACCCATGTGATTCTTTGTGTTGTCCTAGAGCAGAAAGAAAATCCTAGTTTCAGACCAGAGACCCAATTGCAATATTCATCACGCCATGAAACAGATTGAGTCGTAATGGGTGCGGAGAAGGGTTCTTATTACCTTAAGTATCCGTCTGGCTACCTGACTTGCGCCAAGCCATAGCTCATTACACACAAACTAGTTTCTGCATTGTAAAACAAGCTACTCATCATGCAAATTTGCTTCCACAACTCAATGGCAAGTTCAAAAGTTCAAACCCAGCAAAAGAGCAAGCTAAAATAGCAAATGTTGTTCCATGATGAAGTTCTCAAAAAACATCCCAAGTAATTCATTTGGGTAGGCATTTCCTTTCATATTTTTTTCAAACAACAAGGATGATTAGGTATTTCAGCAACAACAATATCCATTGATTTCAAGCAATTTTTTTTCCACCCATGACAACATTGCTGTGTTCATTCACAAGCCATGAGTCTCAATATTGTGTTCACGAGACTTGCACCCGCCACACAACAACGTGAGAGAGAATCAAAAGAGACTGCAATTTAAGCAAAGATGAAAGCATGCACTTTTTTTCAAGTACAGAAGTCATTTCACAAAATGAAAGAAAAACCTCGAGATGGGCTAATCAAAGCTCCAACTACATATATAATATCTTTTTTTGTCCAGAAGGTGATGTTTAGATGAGCACTTAGAATATAGTCTTTGCAGAAGCAAGTTATGCTTTCTTTCCAACTGCATTTTCTTTCTTCCTATAGTTTATAATCCTCATAGAAAAAGCACTAGTATAATAATAAGTGGGGGAACCTCAGTACCTACTTATGTTGTGTAGAGTGACATCGCAGCAGAGTTCTTACAAAATCACTGTCTGGGTGAGCAAGTTCAGCTGAAGGAAAAGCTGGCATTGCATCAGGGTTCTTACTAGAAATCCAACGCCCAGGTGAGCAAGATCAGCTGAAGGATTTGAAGCTGACATTGCATCAGGGTTCTTACTGGAAATCACTGCCTGGGTGAGCAAGATCAGCTGAAGGATTTAAAGCTGACATTGCAGCAGGGGTTCTTACTAGAAATCACTGCCTGGGTGAGCAAGATCAGCTGAAGGATTTAAAGCTGACATTGCAGTAGGAGTTCTTACTAGAAATCACTGCCTGGTTGAGCAAGATCAGCTGAAGGATTTAAAGCTGACATTGCAGCAGAGTTCTTACTAGAAATCACTGCCTGGGTGAGTAAGATTGGCTGAAGGAAAAGCTGACATTTTAGTCTCCAGTTGTGCAGCAGCAGCTGCCTTCTTAGCCTTCCATCTCTTATGCACAACGAAAGCCGCTGTCACAGCTATGCCCACATAGGTTAAAGCCAACAGCACTGCAAGCCAGATGGCTGTTGTCTTGTACTCTGCCACTTTAGCAACTGCAAGAAACCAATTTGCCAAAACAAAACAGGCAAGACATCAGTAATTGTCCTCATCTCTGGAGGAAAAATCAGACTTGAAGAAGAAGAAGAACAACAACAACAACAAATCAGAAGAAGATCATTGCAAGCAAGCCCAAGAATATCAAAGCTGATCTGCACTAGTTTGTAAGAAGCTTTGTAGCTGGGAAGCAGCTGGAAGCTGGTTCTTCCAGAAGCTGCTACTGGGGGACAAGAACAATTTTATATAGGAAGGACCCAATTGCAAGAAGAGGAGCTTGCACTGATGAGCTATTGAAATGGGAAATGGCATGAGCTTGGAAAAAAGAACAAAAAAAAAAGCTTCAGCTGGTACAGCAGCAGCAGCAGCAGCAGCAGCTTCTTGTTGTACTGACCAAGATGGAAGCGAGGTCCTCCGCGAGCAGTCCAGAATGGTCGATCCATCCAGTCCGGTCGGGTGTATGTGCGATTGACCAAGTATTGAGGACAAGTCTGGCACAAATCCGTGGTGACATTGCAGAAGCTGGCCAGGCGTTTCTGTTGTGTGATGTTGACCATGCGAGGTGGGTAGAAGGTGACTTTGCAGAAGCAAGCAGGTAGTCCACTGGAGGCGTTGCTCACGCTTCCACAACATTCGGCTGAGGGTGTGGTTTCCTCATCCAGCAGAAACGGCAAGCATAGCTCCATCTGGCTTACCATGCTCTCGCCTTCGAAATGTGGACAGGATTGAAAGGAAACCATGGAAGTGTTTGGAAATGAGCATGCGGGTACAGCAATAGCAACAGCAGCAGCAGCTGTTGTTGCAACGGTGTCTTCAGCTCCTGCTGCTACAAACACAACATGACCCATCATGGCTAGTGCCACACTGACTGCGAACATCAGCATTGTTGTTGTGGCAACTGCATCTTGTCGAGTCCCGGCCCGATGATCAGTAGCTGCTCCCGTTCTCTGTTGCATCATCATGCTCTTCCTCCTCTTCATCATGGACGAGGACATCACCGCCTGCACAAAGATTATACTCCAACTTCTGCTGCTGCTGCTGCTGCTCCTCCTCCTCCTCCTCCTTTCAAGAAGTTACAATTTTTCTTTCTTCAAGCATTCAGCTGCTGTTTGCAAGCTCTGATCCCAGCTGCACAGCACCAATAGATGTCGATTATCAACTCTGGTACTCTCCAGCAACAGCAGCTCAACAGCTCTTTCTTCTTTTCTTCTCCAACATCAACTACAATGCACCTAGATTATTACCAAGCTGCTGCTGCTGCTGCTGTTGCTGATGAGCGATCACTATTAGCTTGGCTACAAATTATATATCAAACTTCTCCTGCAACAAATGCAAAACGAAACAATCAAAAACTCTGGACACAAACAACACAAGAGCTCATCACTGGACTTGGAGCTCCACTCACCAACAACAACCAGTTCACAATTGGGGGAGAAGAAAGAGCTAGTCCATACACCACTTGGGTTGTGTCTTTTTTTGCACAGAAACTGTTGCAACTTCTTCCAACTGCTGCACAGTAGTTAGAA
The DNA here is from genome assembly GCA_963920785.1 of Sphagnum contortum. NCBI lineage: Eukaryota > Viridiplantae > Streptophyta > Sphagnopsida > Sphagnales > Sphagnaceae > Sphagnum > Sphagnum contortum. Next base: position 1,189,462 of record OY987283.1, read on the forward strand.
GTAGTAGTAGTGCAGCAACTAGAAAATATCCCTGTAAAACCTGAAACAGGAGGTTGTCTTCCAAAAGCTAGAACTTGACGGTTCTCTTCCAAAAGCTGGAACCTGACAACACAAGGAAATAGCCCCTAGCTACCCACAAAAGCCAAAAGCCAGACCAGAGGTTCTCTTCAAAAGCTAGAATTGGACAACACCCGGCTTCCAAACTGAGACCCAAGGTTCTCTTTGAAATCTAGAACTGGACAATACTGGTTCCAAACTGGACTAGTCCCGATTCTCTTCCAAAGCTAGAATTGGACAACACTGGTTTCAAAACCCAGACCAGAGGTTCTCTTTGAAAGCTAGAACTCAACAATACTGGTTCGGAGCTGGACCAGTCCTGGTTCTCTTCCAAAGCTAGAACCCGACCACACTGGTTTGGAACTAGGGACCCACCCGAGGTTCTGAGGTTCTCTTCAAAAGCTAAACTAGACAGGCACACACTACTGGATCAATGAAAAACCCAGACAAAACATTTTCTTCAAAACCCGAAGAAAACTAGACAAAGCATTTTCTTCAAAACCTGAAGAAAACTATCTAACTGAACAACAACACTGGTGGTTCAGACTTCAAGACATCATCCATATGTAAGGGAAGGGAAAATATATATACTATGCTGGAATAGAGGGTACTTTACTTACATGATCTGATTTGTATTCAGAGGCCTGTTGTGTACATGTGCGCAGTCATGTGACACATGATGGACTACTACATTGTTGTTTCTTTTGTGTCTTTCCTGTCTTGAACCTAACCCAAGTAAGTAAGTAAGTAGCTGCTCATAAGTCCCAGCTTCAAGCTCCCTCCCGGATGAGGAAGTTTCTTTGGGTTTTCTCTTTACATGTTTTGGTCGCTCACTAGTTGCATCCCCAGTCGATCTAGCAATTGATTGATGGTGCTGGTTTTTACTGTTTGTTCCACTATCACTTAGGATGATGTTCTTTACTTGACAAAGTAATGAAAAAGCGACTTTAGCAACTTTCAAATGGGGCATCAAAACGGGGTTCAAAACAGGCTTCTTTCGTTGCATGCCAATGGGATGATGATTCCAATCTTCACCCTGTTGTTGTACTCTCATGTTGAATGCCACGCTCTTGGGTCCATGGGCACTTGTGGATTCGGAGAAGAAGAATTATTGTGGGTCGAAAAATATTAGCTACCAAGTTAGGTTTTTCTATAAAAACATGATCCAAAAACCTTAAACACTGTTTTCTTTTTGTTCACTTAGATGACTAAGCTGCATGGGGGGATTTTTTTGTTTTGGTCTCTCATTCATTTCTGTTCTCTAAGGGTCGATGAATTGTTGTTGTTGACCCTAATCAATTGAAGACATAGAGCTTTCATTGTCATTGCAAATCAAAGAATCCGGAGTGTTGTTTCCTTTTTCACAATGGCATAGAATATGGGTGTTTTGCTTGTTAATTCATCCATGGTCCATCATTCAAATGATACAAAGATTCTTAATGTACTATTGTACTGAAGAGAAAACTCCCAAACTCGTATGCAGACTTCCCAAAGTATTGGACCCACCTACCTTAGAAATCAAAGGCCGCCATACTGGTCATTGACAAGACAAACTAGAGTTGCACCAAAACAAAACATAAAAACTTTGAAACCATAAGAGCCCATAAACAAGGATTTCCAACAACTATTTCGGCATACCCGTGCACAACATGTCTCAAAATTTGGCATATAGTTAGCCACATGTGCCACTTGTCAAATTTTGATAGAGTTGTGTCACATTTGGTAGCAATGTTATTAGGGTAAGCTTATGTTAAATCATTGGAATTGTGTTGTGCAACACCACTACTGTTATGATACAAGCAAAATGTAAGAATTGTCCAATGCAAACATTATTGGGAGTGCTCAAATTTTCCCAAGCAAAACTAGTTTGCTTTGTTCTTGTGAGCTAGTTTATCCTTAATGCCACTAGTGGGTCATCAATGTGTGTGATTTGCACATGATCATTTCATGTGGCAACCAAGCTTTTCTTGGGGAATGAAAGAGAGAATCAAAGGTTTTTCTTCCTGGTATGAAATGTTGGAGTAGTATGAAGAATGAAGACATTTCTTTCACATATTTCCCCCATAAAAAAAAATTAAGAATTTTTTTTTGGTCACATTTGGATCTAGATTTTGGTTTGGTACCATTTTGTTTTAGCAATTGTTTTGTTGTTTAGACGGTTAGACAGGTTCCAGGAACTTGTGGCCATTTATTCCTAAATCTCTGTTCGGATGCTTGTAACTGACTTGATGTCAGAAAACTGAAGCAAGCAAACACAGAAGATGAGGGGATATGGTGAGAATTTTCAAGGAAGAAAGCACCAAGTTGTGATTATGTTTTATAACATGATAGTCCAAAAGTCTTGCAGAGATGCTGCAACCAGGAGGAGTAGTAGTAGTAGGTAAGCAACAAGTTGTCCAGTACTTGCAGCAACGTAGTACCCAAAATGTTGACACTATCAATTTGAGAACAGGAAAACAAAAAAAACCCCCAAAAAAAGATTGTGGAAGGAAGATACTATGCGACATTTCCATTGGGAATTTGACAAGTGTCCTTGAGTCAGGACTAATTGGTACAAACTTTCAATTGGAAATGGACACGTTTCTCTGGACACTATAAAAGCTTGATGGGGGCTAGCTAGCTACTAGCTACTACAACCTTATTGTAATGAGCTATCCAAACCCAGGTGCTGATGATAATCATCATTCCAAACAGCAGCAAATCATAAAGAGTTGGGTAGAAAGTTTTTTGCAGGTGGGTATCAGAGTTGCAGCAATTGGGTCAGATAATTGCAATGGCAAATTGCCATGTGTTGAAACACAGAGAGAGAGAGAACAAAAGATCAGAGCACAAATTGGATTGTGACATGTACAAGGAAAGAGGTAAGCAGTAAGTTTATAACTAGCCTACTGCTTGCAATCCTAGAAGGTTGGCAGAGAAGGAAGGTGTGTGTGGATTGCTTTAGCAACATGAATGCCTCTGATCTGATGAAGAGGTTCACCACAAGGTACAGCAACTCTCTTAATGCTCTGCTGCATTCTGCTATGGTTGCCTCACTACTTACCATCCATCCTTCATGGTACCTTTGATATCAAATTTTGAGTCACAAATCTACATTTCTCATACCAAACTCAATTCAGAAATGAAATGAAATGAAATGAATTATTTTTTTTAAAACACTCCAAATTTTTTAACAAAATTGCTAGAATCATCAATCTGCATATCCAAATTCCAACAAATAAAATGAAAAGAGATTTTACATGTTTCTTTATCCAAATCATTTTACACTTCAATCAACATTTCTATTTTCATTACCTAGGGATTTTTGAGAAAGTTTTTGTCACAAATTAATTTCCACTAAAATTTTATTTTTCTTAGTTCTAGATTAATGGTTCCTATTTATTCGAAAAAAAATTAATTGTTTTGTGTTCATGGTTAAAAAATCTTTGAAAAAAAATACCCCGACAACAAACATCCAATCATGCACTATATATATATATATATATATATATGATTTTGGTCAACATATTTTGATTATTTTTGCAAATTGCATGAAAGCTATTATAAGCAACTATGACAACATGCATACAACTTTGAATTGTACAGTCATCTCAAATTTGCACATGGCCACCATGTAGAGATGGGCACTTAGCCGGCTATTTTTAGGCTAGCTGGCTAGCCAACATAAATGGCTAGCCGGCTAAAGGTAAAAATTAGCCGGCTAGCCGATAGCTAGCCGTTAAAATACCCCGTGGAGTTGCGTGATGGACATTGTCGTCTCAACTCGCGTTTCAACCGGTTTCTCTGATTCTCTCAACGCTCGAACTCCTTCAGTATGGACAAGATCGCGAATTCTAATGATGATATTATTTCGGTTACTTCGTCAGACTCAGAATCTCGCGAAGGGTCTGTTCCGATGTTTACCTCAGGGACATAAGGTCGCGTCTCTCGGATCGATCGGTGGAAACGACAATGAAACTGCGTTCGTGGAAATGTCTGTTTAAAAAAATGCAAATTCAATAAATAGCCGGCATCTAGCCGGCGGCTCGCCGGGCTAGTTACCGGCTAGTCGACTAACAAAAATCCTTAGTCGGCTAGCCGTTAGCCGCGCTGTGAACATCCCTACCACCATGGCAAATCTAGACTTGCAAATCAATTGGCATGTCGTCCATGAGGTCAATGCATGCAACTATTTTGTAATTGGTTTTCAACCATATAGTTATTTATGGATCAAAAACTAATATGCAACTAAGTTTCAACTTGAAATTTAAAATTTTGAAACTTTGAAATTTGGGCGGGATATGCAAAAGCAACCAACACATGGCAATCAATTTGTAGATCTTTCCCTTTGCATTAACAACCTACATGCACTTATGTTTGCTCTCAAAATATTCAAGATGGTCTAAAAAGGAAAGGGCCTTTCTTTCTAAACGTTTCGTGCATTTTTTGTTTTTTTGGTTCTCATGCAAGTATCATATGTGCTACATAGCTAATTAGATTGTTTTTGTTTTGTTGGTTTTCAATTTAGAACTAAAAATGAAAGGTTGTTGCAACTCTTTTTGCAATTGGGATTTTTAGGGTGAAAGGTGTCACAAATGACATCCCCAACCTTGTGACCAACATCATGTCTTTTATCATCACCAGCATCATCATGGATGAAAGTTCATCCATGAATTCCATTCTTCATCCACATGGATGAAATTCATCCATTTAAAAATCCATAATGTAATTAAAAGGGTTCCCAACAAGGTTATTTGATATATGTTTAGACATCTTGAATTAGATTGAAATCTTTTGAAATATTTTTTCCTTCAGTTAAACATTTGATAATTTATAAATAAAAATAGTTCCCCTTATATTATCTTTAGTTTGTTCAACATTAGTTTTGAGTATGATTTTCCACCATGATTGTCGCAAGCCCATTTTGGGATAAATGTGAGGATGAAACTCACACTCCCAAAAGTGGGAAGTTGGAGTTCTCTTGGACTCTTGAAAACTCAGAGCTAGATTGCAGGGGTCAAAACACCTCGCATTGGGGTGTTCTTTATATCAATGGAAATTTCTTGAAGCATAGATGTTGAAAATGGCCTCGCATGGGCCATTTGGACATCTACAGCCCAAGTTATGGGCGAAAGAAAGGCCAAGAATCAAACTGGCAGTTTGACCCCCGACCACTAAAAGTCGGGAATCGACCCAAATCCGACATTTGTAACATGGCGTTGGAAAGCTCTCGAAGAGAGCTACAAGATTGCTTCAGACTTCATCCCAATCGGAGGTCTGAACAAGAAGTTATGGATGCCCAAAGTCTCGGGAGTGCAAACCGAGATAGTTTTGGGACTCCACTTTGGGAGTCCCGGGAAAAAAATGTTATTCGGATGTAGCCTCGGCGGAAAGCTGCAAAGAATATTATATGGGGGAAGGTGGTGGCTTCCCCCGAGTCCGGGCCGTGGTGAATCAAGTGAGTCCAAGTTGCCCGTGGCTTGTCCCAACATTAAGGGTGTTTCCGAATGTGAACTAACCCACTTGTGGTTAGTTTTGGATGCAGGATCATGTAACAAGATAATTGTCCCTCTTCCTAGTCTAATCCCGGAACTTCTAGCACGCCCCTCTCACCCCCTTTAGTGCTAGAAGTTGGGAGCGGCCCCCAAGTTCAACTCCTTCTGCATTTCTTCATACTTAGACCTTCAAGTGGGTCTAACAAAGGACTTGGGAGTGCGTCAATGACCATGTCATGTTCTTTTCATGTTTTGGTAATAAAGTTCCATTAAAACTTACATCTACACATTTCATGTTCTTGTCTTTGAATTTCATGTTCCATGATTTGAACTTGAAACTAAACATGCCTTCATCATGGTTCGTCTACGTCCTTTAGGAAATCATTTTGTTTTTATTGTTTTTATGTTTATGATAAAATGTGACATTGAAGTAAAATTGAAACAAAATTAATTTATTAAAACACACATGTTATTTTGTACATTTATTATTATTTTTATTGTTCTTGTGATATAAGACCTTGTTAATAATAATTGAGTTCATCAAAATCAAAGTTATACATACAAAGTAAGGTTTTTTCAAAAATAAAATGATGACCTTATGTTAATTTTGCTTGATCACATTAAATGTGTTATTATTCATTACGTGTAACAAACCAAACCCAAATATGAAAAACAAAATTGCCAAAACAACTTGGTGAAGCAAGAACTTGGTGAAGCAAGAGACCATATGTGGTGAAATCTAACTTCAATATTTTTAACTATGTGATGCATCTTGTTGTGAAATTCATCATTATGTGTGAATGTAGGTTGTAATTTAATATGTATCAAATCACAATGTGTTATATATGTTGCATTTTAACAAAATTCATTACAACAATTTTATGTATGCCAATTGCTAAAACAAAGTTAATGATGTTATAGGTGTAAAATGATTTTATTTAAGTTGAAAGTGGGTGAGTGTGAGAATGAATGGACCAACCTGGTTGTCATTGTAATGATGATATTACATGTGTGAATTTGAAATTTTATCTAGAGGGATTAAAATTGAAGATAAAAACTTGAACATGTATATGTTGCACATGTTTAATTTGCATAATTATGAAAAGAAAAAATATGGACTTTAAAAGTTGAAATTCATGGACTATAACCATAAAAAAAAAATTATATATATTTTGTGTTGATTAGGGACTTGAAATTAGTAAGATAATTGATGAAAAAAATTAAGTTTAAATATGGAAAATAAAAACTTTTAAATAAAAAAATTTGTTCACTAAAAAAAGGTGGGCTCTAGGATATTATTTATGGACTTTTGAACATTTTCAAAATATAAATCCATATCATATAAAAGAAAGAACATTTGTATGTTGTTCTTATGCACACATGTAAAAGAAAATGGATCTCAAATGTGCTAGAGATTACATGGAATTTTTTGTAGAAAATCAATGTGGTATTAGTGGGGGAATTATGAAAATATAAAAAAAAGAATTTTTGGGGGACTTTTTTGGATGTAATTTCCTATCTTTTTTTGGTCCATTGATTTTTGCACAAGCCCAAGTATGAACATCTAAATATCTTCTAGACTACAAGGTTATTTATATGTTATTAACACCATTTCATATGTGACATTGAATATCAAAATATGGTTAATTTCAAAAGTAAACAAGGTGGAATGAACAAAATCAAAAAAGGGATTCAAAATACATGGAAATATAATTTGAATGTTTTAGATTTTGATTGTTACATCATTTTTGTGATGACTTTTTGTATGGAAAGATGAAAACCTTCGCCATAAATAGCTTGTGCATTATAGATTTATAATCAAATTGCATTCGAATAGGAACAAAAATATTTTAAAATCTTCTTGTAATGTATTTTCCAACTTTGAATGTCAATGCACATAATTTCAAATCACTTTCTTATTGTTTATCAATGGTGATGAAACACATTTATATATTGTATCACAATTTGGACAATTATAATGTATATACAAGGGTTGTTGGACATAATGGTGAAAAATGGTGCTATGGCATCACAATACCAAAGTTATTAAAGAATATAATTACAATTTTACATAAGTTGCAAGACAATATTGTTAAAAGAAAGTTCCAAAATCTATTTCAAGTGAATAGTTTTAGTCACAAAATAATATTTTGTGGGTTGCATGCTGATTCAATTTTGATCACAATGAATTGCAAATCAATATCATGAATGTTTTTAGAAATTAAAACCTACTTGTTTTATAATTTTAACATTTCATCCATAATGTCAATGAATAATGATCCACATAAGTACCATGGCAAAGTGAGTTCATTTTTTCTCACCAATCAATCATGGCACATGATAATCCACATAAGGACCATGTCAACATTGACCCAAAATTTCCCCCGATCAACCCAAAATTGGTTATTTCATCAATCTTGTGTTTACAGTATGCATTTATTGTTCAATTTTTAAAAAAACGTGTCATAATTAATGGAGCCACCAGTGTTTGCAATATAACGATGTGTTTCCTAGATTATTAAAGTTATTGGGTTCAATGATTTGCAAGATGGTGATATGTTTATGTTCAAGTTTATTAAACAATTTTATAAAAAATGCTTTAAATTGATCATTAGAAACAATCTTGTCCATACCAACTAGTGTCTATGTGACTATCTTGCAATTGGTGTCCAAATCAACTGTGATTGATACTTACACAATCCTCCATGGCACTTCAATCACAAGTGATTGGAACTACATTTTCATTACCAACTAACTTTGTATTAAGTGTAAACGGGTCACATGAGTAATCCTCATATAACAGTAGTCATGGATATCATGTTTTGACATAGTGTGGTCTTTTGTTCAACTTGTATTACAATACAAATTGAATCAACACCATCTAGGAAAACCTTGAATTAATTATGGAAGTTTATGTTTCATTACATGCTAAAAAAATTTGTGCATTAGTCAAAAACTTTAATTTATTTGGACAATTTTTTTGTTTTCTAATCGATTAGTAGATGTATATTGAATTAATTACATTGATTGTCCAAGATCATAAATAATCAATAAATATGGTTCATATAATGTAAATGGTGAAAATAATGAATTCATGCAAAATTTTAAAATATCCATGTAGTGATATTAAATTACCTTCATAAACATCATGGCCATTAGGGGAAAAAATTGGATTTTTTTTTTCCATAGTTATATTTGTAACATTATCTTGCAATCCATTACATGTAATCAAAATTTATTCATGTGATTATTATTTTTCATTTAGTCATTTGTTTCCAAATTTTTCATGATTGAAAAATCCTTATCCATGGGAGGTTGTGAATTGACAAACATTTTTTTTAAAAATTTAAAATTTTTTATTTTAATATATAACTTGCATGCTTTCAAATCCATGTGCACCAAATGAAATATATAATGAATGGATCCTTCTTTTACAAGTGTTTTTTTTTTAAATGAAATATTGTGAAATGTATGGAATTTAGTTAATCATCGATGTAAAGAAATAAAAAGCTAAGTAATCATGTACACAATAAATTAAATACTTATGAACTTGGATGTATGTTTTATGACATTGCTACTTATTTTTAACCCATAAAAATAAAGTAGATCAATGTTAGACAATATGAATAGTGTAATTCCATGTTCCTTTCAATACTAAACCCTCATAATCATCAATATATACGTTTCCATGCATTTTGAAAATGAATGGTTTAGTTGCACATATAGTTAAAGATGTTTTATATTTAAAAACATTAGTAATACAACTACAATAATCCTAATATTGTTCAAATGAACAAATGAAACATTTTAGAATTATACAAGAATGATTGAAATGAAAATTTATTAATAGTTCAACATTGTTCACCAAATTGAACATCATTTCAATGCTTAAAATTCATGTAGTCCTCTTTCAAAGTTATTGAAGGTGTATGATTAAACAATGTCTTAAACATGATAAGGCTTATAACATTGTGTTTGTTGTAGTCATACCCAATCATAAATATCCTTCTTAAACCTGAATTTTCATTTGTATGGCATTGACATGTACATTTAAACATAACAAATTCCTACTAAGCAATTTTCAAAGCATATTACTACATAAGCATCATCAAACACATCATGTACAATATTATAATGTTTAAAATAATATAATAACTCAAAAGCCAAATACAATATAAAATATTTCAATTGATTTACTACTTTATCTACATGGGAAAAAACCCAATTTAAAATTATTTTATTCCAAAACATAAGTTACATTGCTTATAAATAAATACAATGAACATTATAGAAAATGGCAACATGGTTATATAAGAGCTTTATTGATTATTAACACAATTTAATTTCATCTCCATTCATAATATAATTTGTACAATCCCAAATTTTTATACCTATTCAATAAGAGGACAATTTTAAATAGGAACTTGACAATCAAAAAGTATTTTTCTTTCAATTGACACTAAATGCAAACCATCTTTGTGTACATTAATTAATTCTCTTATACCAATAATATAGTATTGTGCTAAAGGTCATTTCAACAATCATGATTCCTTTGTTGTTATTGGGTTGGAAGGAAATAAGTTGTGCACATGTTTATGAATGTACACATTAAACACCCAATGTTAATTATTACAACTATATATATAATATGAACAAATAAACCATTGTTGTTGCTATATTTAATTGAAAAGAAGGAAAGGTACATAAGTTTATGAATGTAAATAATACATAATCGGGTATTGACTCCTCTTGACATTTTGTCCAATTTCAAGTATGTAGTGAATTCCTATTTGGAGATGTCTTTTCTCTAGCATCTTTTAGTGTATGGAGTAAACCTAAACATTTAGAATGTGTCATCAAGAGAATCAAGAGTCGAGACCAATGGTGATTCATTCTAACCCAATGAAAATGAAATAATTGTATGAACTAAATTGGAAAATGACAATACACGATATGGCTCCTTGTCAAAAGTTTTGAAAAATCCATTCAATTTTTAAACAATTTATTTTTCAAAATTTTCATACCCACCTTGATTTTTAAATTGACCTTTAAAAAAAATTCAAAAAGTTTGTGAAGTTTGAACCCAAGGCCTCATTAAAAAGCCCTAAAGTTGACAATGTCTTAACCACAAGCCATAACTTTATATGCTTAATAATGATGATGGTTTTTAAAATTTTAAATAGTTTCCTCCCAATGGCTTTAAAACCAAAATCATTGGCATGTGTAGAGTTTAAGTAAAAAACATTCTCCTAACTTTTTCTATTGAAAAGTTGTTTAGAGATTAAAAAAAACATAATTTGAAACTTAGAGGTCTAGAGTTCAAACCATCCTTACAAAGGGCTTACATTATACACATCTTTTAATAACATCTCCACTAAAATGAAAATCGGAAGCAAGGATTTCTTTGTAATCTCCTTAAGTATCAAGTGGAGTCCATGCAATATTGAGCCATTTCTAAGGGAGGCATTTATCACTAAAAGTGAAAGCCTTTGATTTTCAATGCAAGAACCAACTTTAAGAATCAACTTGAAAATCAACTCCCTAGGTGTATCCCCATCCAACATTGGAAAAATCAACATTTCCTATGTAAAACAGTAAAACTCTAACGTCTATAATTTGGTACTAAAATAAGTGGATGCATATTTCATTATAATCATTGACACAAAGGAGTTCACAATTTGTTAATTTGATAGTAATGCAACATGTTTCTCCCAATGAAGATCTAAGATTTTTCATAATAAGGGTTTAGGGTTTAAGGTTTAGGGAAATTGATGGATATAAGGTGGCTTCCACATACATTACAAATTTTCTCCGAGTGCTTTATGATGACAAAAAACCCTAAACATAAAATTGCAATGAAAACATTCCAAAAAGACATTCCAAGAAAGTTAATTTCATATGGAGGCAACATATCAATTCCAAGATGTGTCCATTTAAGATTTGGGTATTGAAGGGTTTGTTAGGTTAATTGTAGTATTGGTCACAATGTTACATTAACACAAACGTCAAAAATAACAAAAGGACCAACTTGGTTGTCCTTGTGGAATGATTCTATGCATAAAATCAACTATTATAAAAAACTATTCAATGGATTCCTCGTGCTTTTATAGGCATGAAGCATGTTATTTATGCTAAGGAAATGACCTTTCTTGGCCAATTTTTGACAACCTTGGTTGTCGTGATTCTAACAAAATTTGCCACTAAAGGTGTGTTCTCTAATACAAAATGGGAGTATGAAACAATGTTGGACACATACATCAATTTTATTATACTAGTTGGATAACAAAAAATCATTTAAAAAGATCAATCCAATAAAGCAATTTTTTATTTTTTATTTGCAAGGGTGTAAAGGCTTTGCAAAAGTATCAATATAGGTAAAGGACAAATGTAAATATTTGACTCGTTCACAAGGTAAAAGTAGGTGTAAGTGTTTATCAATTATCTTTACCATGTGAGTATAAGAGAGTGAAACATAAGATTAAAAAAAATGTTTAAACAAGTACGACACTTTCAAACTAAAGAAAGACAATTATTTGTGCATTTCGCATTACATGTGAAATTTTAAACATTTTATAAGAAATCAGCAAAAGTACAATTAAACCAATCAATGAAATTTTTAAAGGATTAAAATGATTTTAATACATGCAAATGGTCGTAAAACTTGAAGGGATTTCAAGAACATATGGTAATAATTTTGCTCAAAATAATTAATGTAACGAATAGAAATAAAGTGACAAAAGAAAATATATTCGATAATAATTAGTCACCATAATTTGAACAAATCTATCATAACCACAACCATTGCAAAATATGGAAATGGATATATAATAATTTTGTAATTTACCCTTAGTTTACCACTTCAAAACAATTAACACTCTTGAGGTAAAGAAAAATGTCAATAATATATATTAGCCAAGTAAAATAAAAAATAATGTATGTTTGAAATGTTTATGAATTGAATAGGGTAACTAAATACATAACCAAAAACTTTACCAAATGGGCACGGTATTATATACTCATAGGTATAAAAGGGTAAACGATTTACTTGCCCAACATTGGTACGGTCAAGTTTTCAAGTTTAGGGTTATGATTTTTAGGGATTTTACAATCAACACAATGGTGCTTCTAAATGTTTTTGGCTTTCTTCCAATGGGAAGAGACTTCACATCAATGTAAGATTTTGAAGGTAAATTTCATCAAATTTGAGGGCTTAGAAATAATATGTGGGTGATACATAGAAACCAATTGGTACTCTTGGTTACTATATTTGACTAAATATTTTTTGTAATCTAATTATCTAACAATGTTAACAGGGTTCCATCATTTTTCATGATTTTGTTTAAACATGAAGGGTAGAGCCATGACAAAGTGAGCTACTTGATTGGAGTTTGAAATTGTACAAAACATGAACCAACAAAAAAACTAAGTATTTTACCACCTTCATGTAGCCCTAATTAATGTGGCATTTAATGTGTCCATCCATGGGCTTTGCTCTAATTTAAATGTTTCATAAGCATAATCTGTGTGTAGTAAAGAAACTAGGGTGGACTTTGGTGTGGCAATTCTTTCATTATCAACTTTTCACACAAATCAATGGGCAAATACAAAAGCATGGACACTAGTTGTGTTTCTTTGTTGAAATGAACATGTTAACATTAGTGTTATGTGGCTAATGTGACCCAACACCCATCAATGCACCAATTGGGAAAAAATCTAATTTCAATTTTCATTTGAATGAAACCCAATTTAACCTTCATCATGGTTCAAGAAAAAACTACTTTTTTTTTTGGCCTTCTTGTTTTCTCCTTCTTTCATTTATTTTTCCCCCCCTTTTCCTACCTACCCTTTTCTCCAACCTACCCCTTTTCTTTTCCCCTTTTTCCTCCTTGTTTTCTTCTTCTTCCTTTTTTCCCTTCTCTCTAATTTTTAAAAATTTGCTTCTCCTTTCCTTCTCATTATTTTTGTGTTGTCCATCTTCCTACCTACCCCTTTTTCTACTCATCATTTTCTTCTCCTTCTTTTTTGAAAAACAAAAAGCTTTTCTTGTTTTCCATTGCAAAGATGCTGATGACAAGCTCAAGCTTTTTCATTGTCATCATCTTTTTATTATTTTATATAAATTTTTTTTTAGAATTGTGATTTCCTTTGGATGCTACAACTACATCACCCTACCCCACCTTTGAGTTATAACTTCACACCTCTATAAACCATGATTCACCATTGTGTCTTTAATTGTGACAAGTTGCTATAGGTAAAAACTTCTCGTAATCATTTTTTTTTTTAAAGAGTCAAAAGAGGAGGAAAAGAACGAGGAAAGAAGGAAAATAGAAGAAGGAGAAGGAAAGGGGAAAATAAAATAAGATGAAGAAAAAGAAAGGGGAAAAATAGGGAAGAAGAAGAAAACATGGAGGAAGAATAAAAATACTATTAGGGTTTTTTTAATGTCTTATGTTTTTGGTTTCTACTAAATTTATCAACAATGGTTGGTACTCCATCTTGTGAAAGTTTACGCATTCATGAAAGTGAAAGAGAGATGTGAATGAATTGTAATAAGGCATTGAGTTCATCTTTTATGATTTTTTTGTCCTTGTTGTGATTTCATTGTAGTTCATTTTGGGCTCCAACTTTCAAATGGGTTATTTAAAACATTTTTCATGTGTTTTTGGTATGTGATCCAAGATATCAACTAGTGTTGTGTGATAAAAGTCTGATTTTAAAAAAATAATTAATGAATTGATTGGGGTATTTATGTGTAAAAAATTTGGAAGTCATTTAATGTGAATGTAACAATGGTTGTAATAAGCATCTATTAGTTCTCATGAAAAATCAAGTAGGACTTGTGTGTATCCTTGAAGAATTTTTATACTTTGTCACTTATTCCACTTCATGTTCAACATCTTTTCATTTCATAAATCAAACACTCAATAGTTCTTTAGATGTAATGGAAATAAATAGACAAGAATCTTTGATGTCATTCTATTATCTTTCTTTAAATTTAAACCAAAACCCTTGCATTGTTTTAAGGTTCATCTTTAGGTGTTGCACAATTTTCCTTGGGCTAAAATTTGTTGATGAATTGTGGAGAGCCATTATGGGACCTACACAATTTTCCATATTTTTTTTATTATTATTATTTTTTTCAATTACCACTTGGGAATGCACTTCACCCATGCTATTTTTTACATGTGTATGGAGGTGAATGTTGTCTTAAGATTTCTGACATGGTTTAATATAGTTGCCCATCATGGTGTAACATAAAATCATGGACGGGAAGTTTTAGCGTTTGAACAAGATCATCTCCATTAAGTTCATGGCATTGAAAACTGTTTTTTGTTTTGTCATCTTGTCATTTAGAAGAAGGTTTCCTAAAAGAAACCTTGAAATGGTGATAAGCTTGTTGTTAATTCTATGCGAAAGTTTAGGGATTAGTATTATGTTCATTGTTTTATTCTCAAATGGAGGAAAACGATGCAAGTTGTGGAGCATGGGAGTAGTGTGATTGTAAGGAGGCACAAATTTTGGAAGTTAAGCACCTATTTTCTTTTGTGTGATGTGTGTGTAGAAAATGTTTGAGAGTTTGCTTCATGTTGAAAGGAAAAATGCCCAATAATAAAAGATGGTGATGAACTTCCTGGAGGGTAGATCTTGTTCTTTTTGTTGTGCATTTGACCTTTCAGAAAGAATGCATTTATGTAAATAGGTCAATGATCGGGAGGATGATGCAAAATCTAGGGATTTTGTGAGCAACCATTGGCAAGGGAACATGTTGAGTGATTGATGTGGTGGGACTGTTGATTGTTTTGTATGGAGGAAGAGAATACCTAGTAAGTTGGGACCTCCAAATGTGTGCTTACAATATTCACTTGGGTTTGTCAAGTTTATTTTAATGAGTGTGATAACAACATTTGTCAAACTTTTTTAGTTTATTTTATAGAGTAAGTGGGGAGTCAACATTTTTGAGATGGGTTTCTTATGTTTTCTAGAAGTGTAATTGGGTGACAAAAGCGAATCTGTTGGCAATGATTGGGGTGGAAATTGTTAGGGTGAATCTGGTTTTCTTATAGAGACTATTGTTGATAGATTGTGTTGATGTTGAAGGAATCTCCAAACATGCCAAGTTGATTAGTTGAAGCCCAAGAGAGAGAAATCAAAGAGGCTTGACCCTTGTAGACCTAATTCTAATGCATATGATGACCTTTCGGCATACAAACTTCATGGAAATGTAATATTGAAACTTTGTTGGATAAATTAACAAATCTATAAACTCTATGTGTATAGCTGATGTGGATTGTTAATGTATGTTCAACATGATCTTTTGGAGTTTGTTAAGCCCCTCTTTTTTGGTTATAATGGGCCTATGAAATAGTTTAAAAAGTTATGTCTGAATGCAACTAATTAGAATTCTTGGTTAATGGATTTGCAAGCAAGACTACATGAGTGTGTTAAAGCCACTACTAAACAAGGCTTAAAGGGGAGTTGCTAGAATCACATACACATATAGGTTACGTGTATGTTATTAGTTCCAATTTTCAAATTCATAAGTTGCACAAACAAATCTATTAATGGGGTACATTCTTCGGTTTAGACACTTGAGTAATAAATGACTTTGTAACATTGTCATGGGTCATAAAATATGCATTGGACTTTTTTTTATCAAACTTGCAATACCCACATTTGGGTGTGAAAATAAGGGTTTGTTTTTTGAAGCAACCGTGCAATACCCATATTTGGGTGGGCAAATATGCATTGGTCATTGTAATCTTTTGAATTTTAAATGACAGTTTTCACATGCAAGTATATTATTTTGGGATTGGATCTTCAACTACTCCCATTTCAAACAATAATTGCCAAAACATGCAATATGAACATATGGGTTTAAAAATATGCATTGAATTTTTGGACCTAACTTACAATTGCATTTTGGGATTGGTTTTTCAATTATTCTAGCTTTGAACATTAGCAGCAAATATGCAATATTTTTGTTCAATCATTGAGGAGATCATAATATTAGGATAGCTTAATGTCTATGTATGCAAATTCCCCCTTTCCCCATACACATGTACACAAAAAAATCATCCCCAATATTGAACCTAGGTTTGATTTTAAATAGTGTAAATCAGGTGCAAAATGTCATAAATGTTTGTTGCCTCTTTAATTTTTAATTTATTAGCTATCATTTAGTTTAAATTAGATACCTACAGCTTAATTAAATTAAATTCATCATACATTAAATGCTCCAAAGTGAAAGCAAAAGCTTGGAACTAACATTGAAAAATTGTCCACAATACATTTGGGGCTTGAATATAATTAAAATATTTATACAATTTTTTTGAATACTTGCATTCTATGTTATAAGTTTATGGGTCAACGTTGATAATGTGCAAGTGACAAGTAGGTACAAAGATGGGTGGGTAGGTAGGGTGAGTAGGTAGGCTTGTTGGTTAGGTAAGTAAAAGAGACTGATTGTTAGTTTATAGGTAAGGCCAAGATGGAAGGTAATTGTAGTTGAAATCAAAGTTGGAAAACAAAACCCAAGAGAAAAAAACTAAGTAAAAGTTCAACACAATTTTTTCATATTATCATGCCATAGTATTTAATAGAAGTTCAAGAATTAGATGAAAAATCCTACCCCCATCTAGTGAATAGAACATCCAACTAAATGGGTGTGGGTTCACTATGGCCATTTTCTATGCATTATTTTTTGGGGAAAGAAATAATTGTTGGGTAAATGTTATGCACAATGCCAACACTAGTAAACAATCAACAAATTGGTAAACATTTGTGAAAGAATTTGATTGATTATTTGATTTTTTGAGAACCATGGTAATGTGATTAAACAACCATTTCAAGAATTCAATGTGGTTTGTAATACGCACTTGATGTTAATCAACATAAATGTTTGACCAATTATTCCTAAAAGAGTCAATAATCAATAAAGGTATCAATAAGGATAATAATAGTAACCTAATTGTTCAGGTTAGAGAGTTTAGTTACATTTTAAGTAGCATCCAAAGAATTGACAATACTTCCATAAGATGAGCATTTATTTGTCAAAAAAATATAATAGCCTAGATTCAAATGCTTGGAATTTTTTTCCAAGTAGGTTTTTCATTTAAAAATCTTTATAACCATCAATTGCATGTTGCAACTTTACGTGCTACCATAATAGCAACTCACTACAAACAACAAGGGCCATGTCACACTATGGCCTTCTATTTACATTTAAAAAGTATCTTAATGCAAAACAAGAATTATAAAAATTCAAATATTTCACCATGCAAAAACATAATCTTCAAAAAATGCTCTTTTAAAAAAACCAAAATCCTTCAAGATATATTATAACTCTATAACTACATAATCTCAAGTTTCAACACAAGCCAAAATATCATCTTTCAAAAATCCTTATATAAAAATAGACCTATTACCTAGGGTTCAAAATCCATTAAACTATTATACTCTATAATGAATCTAAACACAAATATACTTGCCTTGGTAGGCAAGGCCAACAATTAATTTTTTACGAGCTTTACTTAAACACTATTCTAATCAAGCATATGCATTAGAATAATTCAAAAAAGAAAGGAGCCATGATCCTCCTCACCAAAAGAAAAAAAAAATCTTAAAACCTATTTGCACTATATCTTATATATAAATTCACTACGTGAACAAGTGAACAAGAGAAGACAAAAAGAAAAGACCCAAGTCCAAACAAAAGATCACACATACATATAATGTGGAGTGCTAAGAAAAGAAATCAAGAAACCTAACCCTAAACCCATCACAAGTAGCACAGAGCAAGTTCTACAAGGAGATGAACAAAAAATATATAAAAATTCTCAAAGAACATCAAGCCTATAAAAGAAGCCTCTTCAATTGGCACAACTCTTTGTCACAAGATACTAAGTTTCAAAACCTTTGGTCGATTATGTCATGTTAACCATCGATAAAAGAAGTCATCCAACCTATTGGTGTAAACATTCAAAATATCTCTTTTGTTAGAAAGAAATCATACACTTGTTGGTGTAAACATTCAAATACCTCTTCTGCTAGAAAGAAAGAAATCATCATCCACTTGTTGGTATAAACATTTAAATATCTCCTTTTGTTAGAAAAAAAATCATTCCACCTGATAGTGTAAACATCCAAATATCTCTTACGCTAGAAAGAAATCATCCACCTGCTGGTTTAAACATCCAAATATCTCTTCTTCTGCTAAAGGGATAAAATCAAGTTCTACGATGTACGAATACGAACGATGTACGCTGTACATACGAAGGGTGGGGGGGGGGGGGGTGGGTCCTTGTCGCGAGATAGGGTTTAGGGTTTAGGGTTTAGGGCCTCTCCTGCCTGCCTGCCTGCCTGCAGGAGGGTCTTGTTGATCCCGTTGCCATCGCACAGACGTCTAGCTGCTGTCGCACGCCTTTCTCGTAGTTGACTTTTCGCTGCATGTCTCCTCCTTCTCTGGCCCACCACTTTGCTGTGTTCCCTGAGACTCTTGCCCCCTGACCCACAATCCAATTTCGTCAAATTTCTTCCCCTACGCTTCCTGACGTACTCAGAGGAAAAAGTACTAGAGCTCTCTTGGTTGACGAGATTATGTGAAGGGATCGCAGTCACGGGGTGCTGTGATCCAGTAGGGTCTTTGATCCAAATCTTGGAAGGAGGAGGTGGAGGAGGCGGAGGAGCAAGGGAGGGGGAAGAGGAGGACGAGGCAGAGGAGGGGAGATGAAGCCGTTTCGTGCGTTTCTTCTGCTGAGTTTCCTGGTGGTAGTGGTGTTTATGTTCTCGTATCACCTGAGACAGCCACACTACTGGGAGAACGTGGTCCACTCGCAGGATGCAGTTGCCCAAGTCTCCTCCTCGTCTTCTTCCACGCACTCAATTGGAAACAGCGATCGAACTGGTAATGGTATTTCCTGTCCTGTGCGCACGCACGCACACACACACACCCCGGTTTGATCTACACTCAGCAGAGTTCCAGAAACCCTTTCTTAAGCCGCAGGCCAAGAGCAAAGTTCTTTCAAAATTCTACTTAAGCTCATGCCTTCTCCATCATCTTTTCGCTGGATCCCTAAAAACTCATTACCAAACTCTCAAGCTTCTTTTCTTCTGTTACAGCAAACTTCGATGGACCCTTTTCTTCAGTTGAATTGATGAGGAATTGGGGTTTTCTCAACAAGGGTAGATTAGTGAGGACTGCCACTCACAAATTGTATTAGGGTATAGGATCTCAGGAAGAATTGCTCAAGCTCAGCAGCAGCTTCACCTGATTGAAGAAATCCTGCTGCCCACAAATTGGATTGGAGTTTAGGGTTCAGGATCTCAGGAAGAATTGCTCAAGCTCAGCAGTAGCTTCACCTGATTGAAGAAATCCTTGAGAAGCGTGAATCATCATCATCATTAGAGGAAGAATTTGGCAGAGACATAGTCATCATCTTCCAAGATTCTGACTTGTAACAATGCACCCACCTCATTCTTTTTCACCTGAAACTCAGGAATCTCTGAGAAGCCCAAATCATCATGAAGTGATGAATTTGGCAGAGCCATCATTGTCATGATCTTCCCACAAACCCTCAACCCTTTGCAAGGCACCCACCTTCAAGCAATCTCAATTCCACAATGCACCCACCTCGTTCTTTTTCCACCTGGAACTTAGGAATTTCTCTAAGCCAGAATCATCATCATGGAGAGTATGAAATTGGCAGCTTGCTATCATCAATCATCTTTCAACATTCAAGCGATCTGAATTCAGCAATCCACCTTGTTTTTTTCACCTGGAATTCATGCACTAGGATTGCAAGAACAAATAGTCTATGGCCAACCCTCTCAGGCACTGTTACACATGAAAAACAATTTCTGTTGTCGATGACACATAGGAGCAGACAATCCATTGCATCATGATTCATGAGTCAGTCATTACATGAAGAGATTGAATATGGGTTTCTGTATGGGAGTTATAGGCTCAAACCTTTGATGATGGGCTGTGTTGCTTCAGAGCTCTTCCAACTCCTGAACCCTGTACTACAGTCTCTCTCTCAGACTTATGTTCTGTTTCTTACACTCTGTTATCTTCTTCTACATGTGTGAGAAGTGATTTTGTGGAGCAGCAGCAGTCTTGATGCCTGCTGACATGGTGACATTACTGCAGATGCAGACGACTTTGGTCAAACAGGGGGAGGCTCACTACCACTGTCCATAGAAAAGCATGTTGACATCAGAGGTGTGCAAGATGAGGATAATGTGAAGCAGGAGGAGCAAAATCTGGACAAGACAGCTGCAACCCATCAACAGGTGGAAGCAGCACATGAGGACAAGGACATTATCACAGACACAAAGGATCCTACAGTTGAACTTGGACTGCTTGAAGAAGAGGAAGCACTTATTAGAGTGGACAATTCCGGCCAGCATTCGAAACCAGGCGAGAATGGAGAGAATCATTTTGATCAATATCCTGTCCTGAAGCAGCCCATATGGAGTGTCCCAGATCCTGGAAGTGAAATGCCGCCTATGGATGCATTCGTTCTGTCCAAAGCTATGATTGAAGTCCGTGCAGAGAAGAATGTCATTGCTGTCACGTTTGCAAATTTTGCATTTCTGGACTTTGTGCTCAACTGGGTTAAGCACTTAACAGAATGCGAAGTCTCCAACATTCTTGTCGGTACATATTCTTACTGGATCGAGCTTTATATGCCTGCATGCATGTATGTATGACCATGTGCAGGTTGAACCTTTTTTTTTTTTGGCTGTACAAACTGATGGATTGCATTTTTCCAGTACTCATCAGGGCAATGTACTGATCAGTGACTACTCTTTGAGTTTCTTTAGGCTGCCAGGAGGAAAGGGATATGATTTGCATGTAAAATAGGTCTCACGAGGTTGCACAATGGTGGAGGTTCTTGTTATTGGAAGAGGAAGAGACTAAGGAGGAGCTTGGGTTGTTGTTGTTGTTGTTCTGAAGGGGCAATGGACTCAAAGCTTCTAGAAGCTCTGTTCTGGAAAGGTGTGCCTGTTTTCGACATGGGGAGTAACATGAGCACAATTGATGTCGGCTGGGGCTCACCCAAGTTCCATCAAATGGGTCGGGAGAAAGTCATTCTTGTGAACACCTTCCTGTCATTTGGATACGAGCTCCTCATCTGTGACGCTGACATGATATTTTTTCAGGTACATAGTATATGATATACATGTCTAGGTGATGAAAAACATTGTCTTCAAGTGATCAGAAACAAACAGAATGAAAACAGATTGTTGTCTCAAAGATGAGAGGGATTTTCTTTTTAAAGGGACATTGGTTTCTAATTTGCATCTCTATCACTGCAACAGAATCCATTTCCCTATTTTGAGCGGTATCAATCTGCTGATCTCTTGACTTCCAGTGATGAGGTGGTGAACTCAGTGGATGATGACAGATTGGAAATCTGGGATCGCTGTAAGCATGCCATCATCAGCCATAAAAATTGCTTGTAGCCTGATAGTGCTTTGATTTAGGTTCTTTAAGCTCTTTTGTGCATCAACTCTCAATGCCAGTCCCAACAGTGCAAGTCTTGAGTTTCACCCAAATCAAGGTCTTTAGGTCTGCCAATCTGAACATCATCCTCTTGTGGAGTCTGCAGCAGGAGCAGCCTACAACATAGGCATACTGTACTGGCGCCCAACAGGCAGAGCAAGAAGCTTTGCAAAGGAATGGTTGATGCTGCTCTTAGGAAATGATGAGATTTGGGATCAGAATGGGTTTGATGATCTTCTACACAAGAAGATGGGACCTAGTGTTGACAACACAAGTGGCCTGTTTTATGCACACCATGGCGAGTTGAAACTTGGCATTCTTCCTGTCAGTCTTTTCTGCAGTGGCCATACCTTCTTTATACAGGTAAACTGTTTCATCTGATTTCTCTCAATAAAATTGTTTTTCACATTGAATTTGTCTGTCCAACTTCGAGGTTGTTCTTCACAGAAGGAAGACCCAATGTGTTTCTCAGTGATAATGATGATGATTGTGCCCATGTGGAAAGTGCAGGAGTTGTACAAGAAGCTCAACTTGCTACCATATGCAGTCCATGCGACTTTTCAGTTTGGAGGAACAGAAGGCAAACGCCATCGTCTACGTGAAGCCAAACATTTTTATGACCCACCTGAGTATTACAACACACCAGGTACATTTTTTTTGTTCCCATGTACATCATCCTTTCAGACATATTTTGTGAGATGTTTGATACTTCTTCGGTAGGTCCTTTCTTTTGAATTAAAAAACTCTCAGATTCATTATGTTACATCTGATAAGGTCACATCCTAAATGTGGATTCAATTCTTTGATTCATTTGATTTTGTTTTGAACTGTTGTGATTAAATAGGTGGCTACATAATATTCAACTCATCAATTCCTGAGGCGCTCCTGAATGGTGGATTGCACACTGTAGAGAGCCACTTCAATTTGGTAAATTATCAGGTAATGGAATCATATGTACTTTTAATTGGAATCCTGGGTTTCTTTCATTGCATTTGGGTATTCTTGAAGTTGGAATTTCATAATTTATAACAGCATCCTTTGTGCATTAGCTTGTTTTTTTCCTGAAATTACTGTGACCCGTCCTAACAAAACTCCACTTGCTATGCATCATGTGGTAAATTTTGCAGTTAGTACAGATTCGTACTGCATTCAGCATTGCATCAATTTTGAACCGCACGTTGGTAAGTCACATTAACATACACACGACAATTTGTAATGGTCATGTACTGAAATGTTTTTGTCCTGCTAAGGACTGCAGCACTTGGAAGTTTTTCAAATGCAAACTGATATTTGAAGTCATTGTTTTGCAGATTATGCCATCTCTGTGGTGCAGATTTGACCGTATGTGGTATGGTCACAATGGCAAACTGGATGGCACCAAGACCCATCAGCCATTTTTGTGTCCTCTTGACCATGTTTTTGATGTACAAATCTCTCTTATTCCCTGAGTAGTGATTGCAATATTAGATATTCTCCTCTCAAATCTCTCGACACACTTTTAGACAACTTGATATGAAGATGCTTGATATGTTTAGGTGTAAGTGGAGAGATTTATGTTGGGCGTACAGGCATTGCAATATGTCCAAGTTCTGATCTGATTTGAGTTCATTGCAGATTGGTCAGATGTTAGCAGAATTAGACAATTTGGAGTTTGGACCAGGGATTGGCTTCCGGGAGTATTCCTTTCTTGAGAATCCTCTTGTGACTCATGAGGTAAGTCTTGGAGTCTTGGGCTGCAAATATTTTCATTCTTCCCATTGCTGCCAGTTTGTGAAAGAAACTTAGTACATTGGTTGATGTCTGATATTCACCACCACCCACTGTTCATGCTCACTTAAAAGTAGACCAAAATGTGCTCAACCATCATGGCTGTTTCCCATCACAAGATGCGTCTTGCCTTTCATATTTGCAGGTGAAGACATCAGTGTTGAAGGTTGAGTTGTGCAATGAACACTCTAATGGGTGTAGTAGGCAAGCGATGAGTCCTTCATCAGGGTTTCTCAAACTTCCAAAGAATAGTACAGAGGACCAGGCAAGCACTTACTTCCTACACATCCCTTATTGCTGATAAGGAACCTCAATCAAATCCTGGGTTGCCTGTACAACCTGGGATTATCTAGCTCTCCATAAATTAGGACATGCGACATTTGAGGAGGGAATTTTGGATTGTGTTTTCGTAAGAGGAAAAGTATGACATTTTATGTGGTATGTGCTGTGTGCAGCTCATAACAACATTTGATGCTTACAAAGATTACAAAATACTTCAATTTTCTACTGCAGAGGATGCATTTGGAGGCTTTTCAGATGTTGTATGCTACCTCTAACTCAGAATCTGTTGAGAAAGTCAGTTCACTGTTTGGGAATAGTGTAGCGTGTTTCTCTCAGAAAGTGATGTTAGCAATCAACAGGTGTGACTTCTTGTTTCTGATCAATTGTAGGCTGATAGATCAGTTCACAGGTGACAGAAAACTGTCTAACCTTGAAAAGAATGCTCATCACCATGTGCAGGTGCGAGAAGCAAAGTTCAAACAAAGAATCAAGATGTATACAGGGATATGGTGCTGTGTGTTGGATAAAACCCCAGGTCATATTTATTATGACATTTACTGGGATCTTAAAACCAATTGGAAACCACTCCCTCCTGCTACACCTGAAGATGACCATAAACCCCAGTAACTTATGTATAAGTACCCAACCCAAGCATGACCTAGATTTTTGTGGTTCAAAAGGAACCCCAATTTTGGAAATAATCTACACACCCATATGAGTATCATTTGGATTACTTCACAATGGTTGGGCTCTTTCTTGTTAAGGAACCACAATGATAAGAGTTTATCAGCGCCAGTTTCATCACAAGCATTTGGAGTTGCAGAGACTTTCTCACACCAGAATGGATGTGACAAAATGCATCGATTGCAGCAGCAGGTGCCATGGGTGTCGATTGTATTGTAATGCACAATTCTGCTATGGAAAATGCACATATGAAATTGTGCAGGCATTACCATGTCTCTCACCTTTCATGCTGATCAAAACCCCTTTCACTGTATGGAAGGTAATGCAACTCACCGCTTGTGCTTGAAAAGCCATCTATCCTCCCAAGTTCTAAACTTTATTTTCTGAGGACAAATCATGGCTCAAGATTGTAAATGAAAATACAGATAGCTAATCTGGTAACACAGCCACTTGAAATTGGGTATATGAGAGTTTGATTTTGCACAAATATAATGATTTTGTTGTTTTTTTTAGCATTGTTGAAGAAGAGAGATTTAGAATGTTAGCAATGGGTTGAGTGGTGATGATAGATTAAGAGTTTCATTTTTTGAGTGCCAATGAAGAAGTCCTTGTAATTGTTTGTATAGTGCTAGCTTCTTGGCATGCATCTAGCATTCTTTTTGTATGATTGTGTTAGCTATTCAAGACATAGCTAACACAATCAGTGTTGAGATTTCTCAACATGCATCTACTAGTATTGTTTTTACGATGACCCACCATTACAGAAAGCTCCTCACATTGATATAAACAAAATTCTTTGATCTTGATGCCTCTTAATCAAGACCAAAGCAATTACAAGACACTAGTGATTCATCTTCAAAGCACACATAATGTGCACAAACCACGCAAGAGCTGACATTGTGAATGGCAAATTTTCCTTTTCTTGAAACATTTTTAGGATATTGTCTAGAGTGCCAACACCCTCCAAGCTTATAATTTACTAGTTTTACCACATTTTACAATTTACACCAACTTGATGCAAATTTTAAAGAGGTGAGTTATTTGATTCAAAAATAGCATCAAAAGCTTCAAGAATTTAGATTTGTGCAAAGGAGACCCCACTTCTCTACATACTAAAAGTTATCATCTAGCTATCTTCATTTAATCAAATCTACATTGTAGACTCATGTGTCTAATGTCAACCATAGAAGAAGTTTATAGTTTGCTCCGAACATTATGATGGGACCTCTTTACAATTGGACTCCACCATAACTAAGCATATTCATTCATGATAGTCAAGGTTATGAATTGAGTATGTGAAACAATAATCGCTACTTACTAGATGCAAACAATTAGGGTTGATTCCATTTTTCAAGTAGCCAAAAAAAAAAGAGGATATGCTAGTCTAGTGGTGAATTGAACCCGCAAGTAGTTGCAAGGTAACCACATGAATCCCAAACATGTGGTACTATGGCTTGATGATAGGGAGTCCTCTAAATTTGTTAATAGACACAAATTTAATTCATTGTTGCTTCTATGTTTTATAGCATAACCTTGCAAAGCCCAAAGATTCAAAACCTTAGCATTAAGTCATGGATTACAAGGCCCCAAGCTATGAGATACAATTTGGAAATCCACACGTCTACTCTAAACTACAATACAATGGAAACTTCTTTCCAAGAGTGACTAGTAGAACTTCCAACAAAGAAGACTTCAAGCTAATCCCCATATAAAGAGGACCCCACTTCCACATAAGACGCTTTATCCCTTCTACATATGACATAACCAATTCAAATAAGGAACATGTACATATTTTGTGCATGACCTTAATATATAACCTCTTGGATCTCACCATGGGGATAAAAAGAAATTCAACCTTCACACACAAGGTGTTTTTTTTTTAATATAAAAATGACAAAGATATACAAGAGATATACCATAAATAAGGCACAAAACTCAACATTAAATGAAATTTCCTTTTATCAAGCCATTTTACTCACAATCCCAAAGTAAGCTATGAAGTGTGAAGTTTTTAAAACATGATGCTATCTACATAATTTGTGAAGTCAAGGCATGTGCATATTTTTGTCCCTCACATTACATACTATTTTGAATACAAGAAAAGGCCACTCCCTTGGTGTTAGTAGGAATATCCATACAAGATTGAGTTACATATGATTGCCATTTTCAACTCACATGTTTTCTTTGTGTGTGTGTGTGTGTGTGTGTGTATGTGTGTGTGTGTTTTAAGACACAAATCTGGCAGAACTGACCAGGTGGTGGAGATTCTTCTTTCTGTCCTCTTTAATATTATTATTATATCCTATCTTTGAAGAAGAGCATTTTTTGGAACCACCCTTTGTGCCCATTTTTTGAATGAGGAATAATTGGCCACAGCAAACCAGCACACACCAAAAGCACGGTGTTGGATGGATGATATGTGGAAAGAAAAACATTTTTTCATTGTATTCTTGTCCCATAGCTAACCACGGTAGTAGCTAACCACAGTAGTTAGCTATGCATTAACCATCCACACACCTAGGAATTACCAAATGTCTTATCAACTTACATTTCCTTACCTACTACTTACATTAGTACACCATTTATATTTTCCCTACTTAGAGCATCTCCAGCGGTGCTCGGCATGGTACCTACCCTGCATAAAAAAATTCACATCCAAGTTTTTAGTTATTTATTTTCTTGCAACCCCCACCCATGAAACTGAAACTAAAGATAACAAATAGGTAGTGAACTACTACTAGCAAACCACCTGGACCAATCATTATGATAAACCAATTAGAAACACTGGGCAAAAGTCAGATCACATTTGTTACACTTGTTTTTGCGCAAGTGCGCAGCATTGCTGCGCCTTTTACCCGGAACAGCAAGCAAACTGTTCAATTATGCTAAAGCCAAAAACCAATTTCCTGAGCCAAACCGGCATATATATTGACTTTTCTTCATCCAATTGTCATGCGCACATACTGAGCACCACTGGAGATGCTCTATAGGTCAACCAAGGTTCAGTCTTGGTAACTCAGTTGTGGTGGATGAACCACAACTGAGTCTATAGCAGGTTTTCCAATGGATGAAGGATCCTAATGGGTCCAAATTCCATCAATTGTCACAGAGTTTGTCATCCAGACATAACTTTACTTTACAACCCATGTCTGAATTTTCAGCATGGGTGGGGGGGGGGAAATTCTTCTGAATTTTTTTCTAGTACAGAAATTTCAATTTGAAAAACACTGGAGTCATTCATTCCCTATTTGATTGCTCTGGGCTCCAACTGGGCCACTGATATAATTGGCAGCTTTTTTGTCAAAATATTTTAATTATTTCAAAAAATTAGGTCTGGACTCTGGACTCCAGAAGCCCCCAATTTGAGTACCTATTTTTTGAATTTTGAACCATAAGGAAAAAAAAAAAAGGTAAATAATGTCCAGCTTTTCATTATTTTTGTATCTGTAGTGGTAACCAAATGGCAGAGACTGTGTGATTTCACTCCCATTTAAGTTGGAGTTGGTGATTTTTTTTTCTGACAAAATTTGTCTCTTTTTTGACATTTTCTTTTTTGGGAAAAATGAAGTGTAAGTTTGATCTTCTTATTTTTATTATTTTATTATTTTATTATTTTATTTTATTTTATTTTATTTTGTGTGTGTGTGTGTGTGGAAACTTTCATAAAACCCTAAACCCTAAAACCCTAAACCCACCTAGCCTAGAAAGAAAGAGAATTTTCTTGGTGACTTGGGTTAGAGCATATCCATGGGCAGCAGTACAATGACACCTGTACATAGTAGTAGTGTGGATGAATACAGCTGCTTTCAATTCTCTAGTGTGAAACGGATTTTGGAAAGTGTGAACAGGATACAAAAATGGTCTCCAAAAAGTGCCAGTTTCAAAGGCCATTTTTGTTTTTTGATCCAAAGGCCAAAAGTGTTGCCTAGGTGGCATTTGAATCCATAGCATCATCATACCTTGGGTAGCAGCTTCCACACTTTGAAAGGTAGATCTGTCAAATAATTAACTAATTTTTAAATAAATTTTTCATTTCAACAAATAAAATAGAATAATTAATTTTTTTCAATATTTTGCTTCACAATTTTTTTTTTAATTTATGGAAATTTTTTTTTGAAAATTTTCAACATTTTTGAAAATAATATAATAATTAGTGTAATCGGAAGCTGCCAAGGTAAGTAAGTAAGTGGGTGGGGGAGGTGGTGGTATTAAGCGTAATTAACACTCTAGGACATGACGGGATGTGTTAAACACGACAAAGAGAGGCCCAAAAATTACTTATTAAGCACTCCTCGGCTCTGCTCGGAAGGCACTTAGTTCAACAATGCAGAAGAGCCGAGGGGTACTTATTTGACGAGGAATGCCCTACTCCTTGGGCATTACCCTACACTTTTTTTTTTGCCCTTAAATTTTTTATTTAAAAATAATAAAATAATAAATCTTTTCTCCTCTTGTATAGCAGTAAAAAGACCAACACATTACACATAAACCCAATTAAATCAATTTTTAAATTAGTAGACAAAAATAGGCATAGTATTATTTTCTAGTTGCATATGAGATGTGTAATTGCATTAAATAAGTTGCCAAAAATATTTTTTATTTTTTATTTTTATCATGATGTAATAAAATTTTGAGGAATTGTTCAATTTCTTGATGGCAGGTAGCTGAAAAAATTTAATACAAAAGCTTTAAAAATACTCTACTATGCATAGATTCTCTTAAACTCATGGTTTAGGGTTTAGGGTTTAGGGAGTATGTGTTTAGGGTTTAGGGAGTAGGGGTTTAGGGTTTAGGGAGTATGTACCCCAAGTTGATGTCAGATTTGATGCATGTTTTAATTCAAATTTTCCTTGTTGAAATTTAGGGTTAAGAAATTTCTCTTGATATGTCAGAATTTCCAGAATAATTATACTTTGGAGTTTGCGTAATAATAATAAAATTTTAAATTTAAATTTAATTTTTTTTCTCTCCTTCCTTTTTTTTACCTGAAAACTCAAAAAAACCTCATCTTTTTCACTAACTTCACCTACTTGCCTTGAAATTGTTGAATTTTTTAATTTTACACTCTCGGTGTGGAAAACTGGAAGAAAAAAAAAGTGGGGTATCAAAATTTCTTGATACCTCAAAAATAATTGTTTCAACACTTGGGTGCTGAAATTGTTTTTCTTAGTTAAAAAGCTCTTGATTTTTTAAAATTAAAATTAAAATTTCAAATTAAAATTATTATTTAATAATTAATTAATTAATTAATTAAATAAAATAAATCAAAAACCAGGGTGATAAAGGGGATAATTTAGTCCCTTTAAATAGTTGAATTTAAAAAAAAATTCTTACGATTTCCTTCACACAAAAGAGAAGGGGATAAATTAAATCTGCTTTTTGAAGAATTTTCACAAGTAAAATCAAAGGTGGAGTTTAGGGTTTTTTTTTGAACCTAAAGTTTTGTGCATTCAAAACCATATATTATTGTCCAGATTACTAGAATCTACTAAAAAACCTAATTTTAATTCGGTGGCCAAAGTGAACCAGCACCCATGAACGGATGGATCATCCATGGATAGATGAATGAATGGTGCATGGATAGGACACTTTTTTTCATTGGGTACCTATTATTGTGAACTCATACTAATTAGTTGTGATGATCCCAAAAAATCAAATTTTCTTTTTCTTTTGTGATGGGCATCTTTGATTTGCCCATCAAATAATATTAGTAATAATAATAATAAAGCAAAAATTCTATTTTATTTTTCTTTTGTGATGGGCATCTTTGATTTACCCATCAAATAATATTAGTAATAATAATAAAGCAAAAATTCAATTTTATTTTTCTTTTGTGATGGGCATCTTTGATTTGCCCATCAAATGATAATAATAATAATAATAATCAAGCAAAAATTCAATTTTTATTTTATTTTTTGTGATGGGCATCTTTGATTTAACCATAAAATTCAAATAATAATAATAATAATCAAGCTTTGAATGGTCCCTAAATAGAAATGTTGTAGTCTCCTACTTGAGGCTAGTTGCACAGGCTACAAGAGAAGAACTTAGGAGCTCTTGGGAACATGTTTGTCACACCAATCCCGCATCATGTTGAGCAATGTTTTTGTGAAAAAATTTATTCATTTTAGTACTTAATTCAGCTTGCTTTTCCACTTCTAAGTACAATTTTTTTTTTCTTAAGTACTTGAAACATGAAAGATCTTGCATCACATCTTTGGTGCATCCTGCTGCTGCATCCCTGCACTCAAGCTATGATCTGAAACTGTGTGCAATTCTGGGGGATCAAGCCTCTGCAGATGAACTGCACAAGTCTGGCATGCATGATTGATCGATCACGCGTCCAAGAACCAATGCCACACTAATCCCACAATAATGCTGCAGCAGCAGCTGATGATGGACACAAGTGACAAGAGTGTAAACCCCAGGAGATTTTTGAACAGAGAGTAGTAGGCTAGTTCAGTGGTTTTGTCACAACCTCCAACTTGTTGAACTCATGATCAGTACCAGATATTTGCAACACTAGTTTAGACTCTAGATTCTGCACCGTTCCTCCTCCTCCTCCTCCTCTTCTTCTTCCTAAAAGCTGCAGATTAGCAGTGTTCTCTTGCAGATACTAGAGTCTGCAGATCATCAGTGTTCTTGCAGATACTGAAGTCTGAAAGTACAACAAAAGTATACGTACTTCTAACTGTGTACAGTTCCAAAATGATATGGAAAAAAAGCTTTGTCAGATTTCATAATTAGTCAGGGCTCTTGGGTTTAGAGCATGTCCATCCGCAACAACAATCCATATAATGGCATGTAAACGATAATTTCATGTTTGGATCGTTGTTGGTATGTGGTATATATTATAAAGTATGTGCAAATTGATAATAACACCAACCCAATAACTTTCTAAGTTATAATGATGATTTTAAAATATAAGCCTGTTAAAAAACATACATTGCCTACTTCAAGGGGGGTGTGAAACTCAGAAGTGAGTTTCATCTGGTTTTGACGCCCTCTTTCCTTTTTTCATGGGCGCCTCCACTGTTGCTACATATATTTTCACTGCTCCTATATGTACAACTACTATAATTACCTCCTCGAACCTCGTGCATTAAATGCTGAGTTTCAGCATTTCAAATTCATACCCCAGATTTAATAAAACTTCCTTACTTTGCAGACCTCACTCAAAGATAAGATAGGGTGAAGACAGGATGACTTTAAGGAAAACTCTACTATATTAGGCCTGCAGTAGTGTTAAGTATCAACACTGATAGCAATGACCCCACCAATCTGGTACAAGAGCTGAGGCAAAATCAGCCTTGTACCAATTTTATGCCAGTCTCAATACCAGTGTTGGGTGGGTATTTCATTATCTTCTATTTTGTGAAGAATAAAAGGAGCCACAAGCTTCTTCTCTTTCATTTCATTTTTGCTTGTTGCTTAATTACTTCTCTATCTTTTGTGTGTGTGTGTGTGTGTGTGTGTGTGTTTTTTTTTCCTTTGTAGGTCATGAATTATTGGTTGATTCTTTTTCTTGTTTTTGAATCTCCTTCCTCTTTCCATTTATGTCCTCTTTCTTTTCTTCTCTTTGCATGCATTGTCATGTGTCATGTCATATTGGAGCACTAATTGTGCAGCACCTACCTATGTGTTGTTGCCTACTTGCCATCGCTTTGTTTGCTCGTACTTTGCATGCATGTGCATCTCCCACCTACTTCATTTCTCTACATCATCTACTTGTTTCACTTTGTTGTTCACTAATTGTTTGCATGCTTGTTTACGATGCTTTGTTATTATTCACTAGTTACTTGTGTTGACCACTTGTTTCAATGGCATTTTTTCCCTTCATATACAGTAGAACCTCTATAAATTGATCCCCCCAAATTTTATAACCTCCCAAATTTTATCACTCCGGTCCGGTCCATCAATGGGACCAGGCAAAAAATTTATATTTTTATAACTTATCACTTTTCCTCTTTCCCGACAATTTTATAATTTTATAATTTGTTTATTTCTCGATCAGTTATGGTGGAAATATTGTATATCTAGTTTAGGGCAAAGTGTGAAGTGCGCTGGAGGGACAATACTCCGATTACAAGCAGGTTCGAAAAAAAAGTGTTGGACTTCAGATTTTTTCACCTTTTTTCTCTGCCAAAGACGGGTTGCCTTGATGATCAAAAATGCAAAGAAAATGGGAAAAAAGAGCAGCCTGCAACTTTTGAACCTTGCGCCTCACAATTCCAAACTCTCCCATAACTTATAACCTCTCAAACTTTATCACTGGCTACCGGTCCCTAGGTGATAAAATTATAGAAGTTCTACTGTATCTACTACTTACCTATTTTTATTCATCTATTTACTTTTTTTTTTGTCATTTTGTGTTTGTTCTGAGTTCAACGTCACTTGGTACTACCGTTGCCCTTTGTGCCCTTTGTGTAGGTGTGGGAACATGGAATTATCAAAGCTTCAAACCATCCTTTTGTCTAGTAAGTCCCTTTTTAAGTTAGTTAGTTGTGTTTATTTATTTCATTTATTTACTTTTTTTTTGTTTGTGGCATTGTATGTTTGTGTTTTTTGTTTTGTTATTTGTATATTTATGATTTTTTTTGTTTTGGTGGTTGTATATATTTCTTTGTGTTTTAAAGTATTTATACGTATTTTTTTGTTTAGTTTTTTTAAAATTATAGTTATTTATATCTCTAAATGTCCAAATGGGCATATGATGTGTTAGCTTTGGTCATTAGCTTTTTAAAACCAAAACATTGGTAGCCAAAACATGTCATTATCGGCTGATTTGAAATTAATAAAAACTATAAAACAATAATTAATTCAAAATTTGATAGATTTGTTGGACAAATATGACCTAAGGAAAAAATAATTATTTATGTTAAGGATGAGGCTCTAACCTCAATGCAATGATCAATGCATTAAATCAATTTTGAGTTGTGAACTTTTGGTTCAGTTGAATTTTTTCAACACTTGTTTTTTGTCATGCTTTTTCCATAACATGTTGATATGACATTGTTAAATGCAAAATTAGTGCACTAAAAAATTCAAACTTGGGCCTTTTTTTTTAATGGAGAACATCCAAAAAAATGTTACAAATTCTTTAAATTTCATTGTCATTTGTTGGTATCCATGTTGAGTAGGAATCAAGGTTTAATCTACCTTGGTTTACAAGGGTGGTTACGATGAAAGATTAATGGGTTTACCTAGATTTGTCCATGGTTTGCTCCTCCTTACCTTTCTTTCACATTCTACATGCAGCCCCCTTTATTGTCATTCTTTGCGAAGCAAATAAGACAACACAATTACACTAGCCCTACTTAATCCCAACCTACCACTACGAAACAAAGGTGATTTATTTAAATTAATTCCTTGTTTTACTATTATTGCCCATCTCCAATTATCAAGTTGACCTTGGTCAACCAACATTAACCTCACCACATTTTCTTACTCTCTTTTCACCTCATATCCTTTTAACCCTTCCCATCCTCACTTTACTAAACAACAACCATTATTTGAATTGGGAACCTTCATACGTTAGAATACTTTTATTTTCCATTTATTAAGACCACAATGCCACATTCAAGATTGAAATGTTCAACTTCTTCACATGGACAAACTACATGAATTCTTTACGTTCAAATTAGATACATGAAGTCCTAAGTGTTTCCTAGTGTTTTTCATAATAATTCTTTTACCATGTTATCATCAAAATCCCCTTCTTTGATTGTAGCATTAGCTATTAGATTCTAAGTATGCCAAAGAAAAAAAAAACATAATCCTGACACAACTTCAATTTTCAACCTTCTAATTTAGTCCAGTACCTTAAGAACTTAAACCTTCACCCTTACAAATCATTTGCACTCCTTTTTTTAACCTCCTCCTCACCTTTCCCCACTCTTGAACTCTTTTGGGTCACTCTTCACCTCCTCATTCTCATCTCAAGTGACATTTTTCATTGAAAATAATCCTTAAACAATCGCCATGACCTCCTTTGCCTCCCACTCATGCCTACACCTCCTTTTGTCATGTATCTTTTCTTAAGTTCACACCGAAGGTCTCATTCTTCATAAGTGAGTAGCCACCTCCCACTTGATTGTTGGTAATGTACGTAGTTCCCCCCCAACCTTCCCCAAGTCTTCACATCATGTTCCTACCTTCACCTTGAATTCGAAAGTATTTCAACATCCTCACGTCCAAATGAAAAGTCAACAAGGAGGAATTGACTAAGAAGCCCCAACTTATTATAATGACTTAACCCCTTAATTTAAACCTAAAATAAGTTTTTTAGGAATTGATCTTTTCCATCTATCCCCCGCCATAAATTAACTAGTCCAAGGTATAAATAAGGTGACATTTATCCTTTACATATTAATTAACCTACTTCCTCCCATCCTATGCAAGGCACCATTCCTTTAAATTTAAGGTAGTTAAGACTTGATTCTACCCCCTTTATATCATGATCTCCTTCCCTTTTCTAAACTCCTATCCTCATCAACCCATTCCTTATTTCACCTAATCCCCCCTCCCCACTAGCAACAATCCCACAAAATGGGTCATCCTCCTAACAAAATGGAATGGGCTAATTTGTGCCTCATAAACACAACAAATGAAAAAATGTGCATAAATTTAAAATATGTTTCTATTAAATTTACATAAATAGATTTGCAAAATTGCATCATTTGGCCAAAAACATTTGGGAAAGGAAGGCAAGAGTGGAATAAAACATGTGTTGATCATGGAATTTGCCTATGAAAATTGATTACCTTAGTGAAAACAAGGTAAAGTCTTTTTTATATTTAATTTTTTTTTTTAAATGTCAAAACTTTTGCCTTTGATCATATAGGATTGAACATTAGACTAATCTAATTATAATCATTTTGTAAATTTGCTAGTAAGATAATCATGTTTCAAGAAACATTATTGTTTTGGGCATGTATTGTGTTTTGTTACAACAAATAAAAGACAATGAACTTTATTGGTGGAATGCTACCTCTTGTAATGTGCCATATTTCTTAGATTATTGCATATTGTCTTATTCCCATTGTCACTTCTTATGTTTTAAATTAATCATACGGACATTAGTCGTTTACTGATGCATTACATTTTATAATTTTCATGAATTAAAAATTTAAGGAAAGAAAAAAAGTTGTGCCCTTTTTTGATAATTTAATGGAGGATGGATTTGTTTTTGATGATGAATTGACTTTGCTAGCTTTTAACATCAAAAAGGAAATCTATGGAATAATTGGATTCTTTCGTTTCATTGTTAATGAAATATCAAGAGAAAAAATTGATAACATGTTTTCATTAACGCCTTTAGGTTCAAAAGTCTTCATATAATATTTTCATTTGTTGGAAAAAGGCAAGGCGTTAACATTGTTCAAGAATATGAGAAAACGTTTTTGTAGCCCATGCTAGTGAAACGCCATGAACATTTACATCTTGTGGTTGAGTCTAAAATGAGCATTCCTGACCATAATGCCTTTGATTAGGATTGCACTTTGGATATTGTTGAGCAAATTGCAAATGCTGAATGCAAGAGCTTGTCCACAAGGAATTATTGATTTAACAAAATATCAAATGAATGTGAAAGGCATCAAAGTTATTTTGTTCAATGGTTGGAAAAACATGAATCATTATTTCCTTGTCTACAAGAGTTTAAACATTGTTAAATCATTTAGATTGAAACGAAACAATTTTTTTTCCTTTGTTGGAATATTTCTTAATCTTAGGAGATGTAAGTTATAAACTAAAAATTCAATAATAAGGCCAAAAACATTATGGGTCAAAATACCATGTAGCCAAAGTAGCAATACTTGACATATTTTTTATCGCAATTCTATTTTATTATGAATTTCTCTTGGATGCTATAATCCTTGTTACATCTAATGCAAGTTGCCAACATTACCTCCAAGTGCCCATGTGCGTTGCCAAGTGGGAGACCTTCAAAAAATGAAAGATAAAATGTCACTAAAACCCAATAGAAAAATCTGGCTATTTTTCTATATATATATATATATATATGTGCTAATTTGATGAATAGAAAACCAAGAAAACAAGGAATTTTAGCCATTTTGATTTTGATTTTTTTTTTGCCAAATAGCTAAATTTAGCCAAAAAATGTGAGTATTAAAAACCAAACCATTAAGGTGAAGGTTTGTGGAATAGAAAAAAAAGAAAAAAAAAGAAAAAAAAAAAAGGCCATTACCACTGGCCACTAGCTTACGTGATGGAATATTCTCAGAACCAGGGGTACGATATCCATGGGTTTTGGGAACATTCTTATGTGGCAGGTTACAAGGAATATTCTCCAAATCTTGGACTTGAAAGCCGTTGGGATAGAATATTTCAGTTACCATGGGTCAATCAATGACCTAAGGTTAACAAGAATATTCTATACCCAAAGGAGTGACTAGTGGTAGTACCTACCTAACCACTGGTTAAAAAAAATTTGAATTAGGAACCAATAAAGTGAATATTGAAATAATATTATAATAATATTATATTAACTTATTAGTAATATTAAATTAAATTATAATAATAAATATTTTAGATTTATTTAATTAACTAATTATTATTTTTGGCAAGAAGATGCAGGAATGGTAAAGGTACTATGGTAATAGGGAAAAGGAAGGGGAAGGAAAAAAGGGTTAACATTTAACACAATAAAGACTTGGGAAATAGCCTACTAATAACAACAACAACAATAATAATAATAATAATAAGTCCTAGTAAGCTGAAGAGTTCACCAATTATTATTTTCTTAGAATTAGAATTTAAAATTTAAAAATATATTAATTAAATTATATTAAAAGAATAGTAAAATCTAAAAATCTAAAAAAAGGCATAATTTGAGCTTTTGTACACAAAGAGTTCCTAAAGTGCCCGTCTGCCCGCCCTCTTTCCTGCCCGCTGCCCTCCCGCCTGCGCACATACTTCCTTCCTTCCTTCCTCTGTCTCTCGCTGCCGTTGCTGTGCAGCTGCGCGGCGCTTTTGTTGCAGCAGTGTCCTCGATCTGTGTGCACATCTAATGAGGAGACGGAGCATCATCTTCGTCGTCGTCGTCGGCGGCATGCGATGATCGATGATGGTCTTGATCTGATCCCGAAACCCAAGTCACCCATTTCGCTTACAGCTTTACTTCCGTGTTCCTTTCTATCAGTACTCTGTCTGGAAGTACGAGCAGCGGCTATGGCCTGTTGATTTACAGCTTTTCCTGTCTGTTTATCTGTCTGTCTACTGTCGAGGACTCTACTCCTCGTTGATTGTGCGGATCCAATAAGCCCAGCAGCATCATCAGGAGCCAGTAGCCTGCAGATGTCGTTGATTGTTGCAGTTGACTCTGCAATATTGATCGCAGCATGCAGTTTCCCCAAGTACTTTACAACATCATGTATTTAAGCCGAAGTACTTCCCATTAGAGCAGGAATTCATTACTGCTCAGCTGACCCATCACACAGGTCAGAATCCAGATTGCTCAGACTCGACTGTTGAGAAACCCAACAGAAAAAGAAGAAAAAGAAAAAGGAAAAAAAAGGAAGAAATCATCGAAGAAGAAAAAGTTTTCTAGCTCTCCATCATTGGGGGGAGAGAGAGAGAGAGAGAGAGAGAGAGAGAGAGAGAGAAAGTAAGTAGAGCCTCTAGTACCGTCGGAGGAGGAGCAGCAATCCATAAGGATCCCGACATTCCAGGAGGAGCCCCATGATCAGTTGTGTTCTCCCAGGAGAAAAACGTGTCCTACGTGATCGAGATTCGAGTATCTCTAGTGCTGTTTTCTGGGAATCTGGAGAATGGGTGCTGGCTTTCTTTTGTTGGGGAAGAGGAGAAAGAAACTTTTGGTTGTCTTTTGTTTAGAAAATTTCCTTTAGTTCATCGTCAACGGCTCTTTTCCCAACTGGGGTCTTCTAGATCAGGATTTGAACCACCAACAAGCTTCTGCCCGATGATCAGGAGAGACTGCTTGTTTCGAGAAATATGATAGTGTTTTGATAGACATTCTCGAGAGGTGGTGGGAAGAAAATATGGATCAGGTGCCACCAGCAGCTTCAATAGCAGCAACTGCTGTAAAGGCCAGCAGTAGTAAGGCAGCGGCAGCAGCAGCAGCAGGCAATGATGATGAAGCTGATAAAGCAGGAGCAGGAGGAACAACAACACCAGTGATGGAGCCTCAGCCATTCTTCCCCTTCATGCTGCATGTGGGAGGAGTGCTGATCCTCAGTTGGCTAGCATCTGCCTTCTCCATCAATTCCATCCTCATTCTGGTCATCGGCTTCATCTACTTGTATCATGTAGGTCTAATAGTTTGTGCTGTAATTCCAAAACCCTATTTTCTTTTCTCTTGGCTTTTCTTGACATGCATGTATGAATCCACCTTACTTGTTGCATTAAGGACCAGCTTCACCATTGATCATCCTTTCCTCCAAGCAAACCTAGGAATACTTACTTGTTGCAAGCAGGACCTTTCATGTGCGCCTTCACCATTGATCCTTTCCGAGGAAACCTATGAGTATTTAGTTCTTGGGAGCTTCACCATTTGATGCTTTCCAAGGAAACCTGTGCAAACAATTTTTTATTCTTACCCACAAAACGAGCTTGCAAGGAAGTTTGAAAGTGCTTACAACATGTTGATGATCTATGTGTGGGAAAATCAAACCAATAAATGGAAACAGTGGGAAGGAAAGAAATGGAGTCTATCTGTGTCTTTGAATGTTTGGTACCTTCAAAGTGATTTCTTTGTGGAGTTTGTTGATGTTGCAGTCTCATTAGATATCATTTTTGAAATTGATGCAGGTAGAGAAGCAGGGACGAGAGAGAGAACATCAATGGATACGCCATCAAGAAAGACGAAAGGCACACATTGCAGGGGTAAAAACGCAAAAATCTCTTTACTGACCCCGAAATTCTATTCTTCTGAAGTTGACCATTACTGAATAAGAAATACAGAAAAAAACAGAATGCACAACTAGTGCATCATCACTGCTGATCTTTCTCAATTCTGATCCTCTGTAAAACAAATGCAGAGATGAGATTCTGATACAACACATTATAGCTGAAAAACAGAGAAGCAAAACCCAGTGTTAGGTTTTTTTTCAGCAGGATTGGTGTTGTTGTTACCATTGGGTTCAACGAGTTTGAATGCTGACTAACACTGTCATGTTCCAAATCCTTTGTGCAGCTTGGTGATGGAGAAACTGTGCGATGGTTAAATCAAACCCTGATGAGCATGTGGCCTGTGTGCCTGGAGTCCTTTGTTTCTCAACAGTTCTTCCTGCCCATAGTCCCATGGTTTCTGGATATGTACAAGCCGAAGTCTGTGGTAAATGACCGATCAGAATCTTGCACCCCAGTGTTTTAAACAATGACCTGAATTTATGCCCATTGTTTGTCACTATATCTGTTTTCAGCTTGCAAATACCGATGTTGAAGCTTGATTTTATTATGAATTTGCATCAGGGCATAGTACCAATTGACCATTTTGGGTGGCTGATGAGGGAAGTTTGGGGATATGGGTAGAGTGAAGTTTTGCTGCAGAAACTTCATTTGGGAAACCAAGCACCAGTATTCACATTAATACGTGCATTGGATCAGCACAGTGATGGCGATCACTTGGTACTACTGCTCTTCTTTTCTATCCCATTTCTCCTCTTTCAGAAAATCCAACAAGTTTGAGCTGAATGAATGAATGAATGAATTTGCCCTTTTCGTCCCCAAAAGAAAGGAAAAAGAAAATAGAGCATGAATTGGACATAAACTGAACCCTAATGATGGGTTGGGCAGGTGATGGAAGCAGCAATGGAGTTTGCATCTGGGGATGACATGAGTGCTGAGATGTCAGTGGCATTATTACCCCGTCGTTTTGGTGGTTTTCGCACCACTTTCTACATCTCAAAGTTACACATAGAGGGAAAGGTAATTCTTCCATAAATCTTCCTTGTGGGCAACTAAACTAGTTCATCTTCTTTCCTATGCCTTCCAGCGTGACATTCTGTCTGTGAGAATTAGGATGTCTATCTCATATCCTATTGGATTATAAGTTTGGTGTTGGATTCCTGAGATTGGGTTTGGTTGTAACTTGTAGGTCAAAATAGCAGTAAAGTTTGTGAATGGCTGGCCAGTTATTGGGCGCATCCGCTTCTGCTTTGCACATCCACCTTATGTCCAAATGACAGCCCGTCCAATGTACAGAGGAATGATGGATGTTACCTACATTCCAGGTGCTGCAGGCTGGCTGGTAATAAATATCACTCTTGTCTTCCCAAACTCATCAATTTTACTGGGTTTTGCATCAGATGTGTTAATTAGAATTTTATATATCAGTTGTTGCAGATAATTCATGTTACCTACATTCTGGGTGTAAATGCAGCATCTGCAGATATTTCTTTAAAATGGATGGGTTGGGTATTTCTTTTACAGGAAGCAACGCTGGTGAGCGCACTGGAGCAGTCTCTAGTGGAAGTGAGTGCACTCCTCCAGGATCTGTCTTTGTGTTCATTCCTACTACCTATATGAGCTTAAGGTTCAGATCATTTAAGTTTGTCCTTGAGTGATCTGCAGGTCTGAAGTAAAGAATTTGGCTTGTGTGCAGCCGAATATGCTTGTGGTGGATGTGGAAAAGCTTGCTGCAAACAATGTGGTGTGGCCAAACTTTGTACCTGAGCGAAGTACGGTGCCTCTGACTGCATCTGTAGACAACAAGCAGTCCACTTCAATAGCAATTGTGCACATTGAAATCTTCAGTGCAAAACAACTACGAGCTGCAGACAGGAATGGTATGTAAAAGTCTTTATGTGCATATGCCCCTGTTAAGATCAAGCTTTGCTTTGTTACAATTTGATCATTACTCTACAGGTGAAGTAGCCATGCCAGAAAATGGCGTTGACAAATGGGAAATGCATCATGTCAGCTGATTTGTTGTGCGAAACTTGGGTTCTGATTGACCATAGTGCTTGTTTGGTTGGTTGTTGTCATTGTCGGTTGTTGTTGTTGCAGGATTATCAGATCCTTTTGTAGCAATTTCACTTGGGCAAAGTTCCAGAAAAACAACAGTGAAGAAGAAAACCCTAAACCCAACTTGGAATGAGAAGTTTCAGTTGCCAATCTCATCATGGGATCTTCCCAACATCCTCATCTTGCGTGTCCGTGACAAGGATATAGTTTTTCATGATGAGCTTGGGTACACATCTCTCTCTCTCTCTCACTGATGCTAAGTGTTACTTTTGTTTTTCACTTTCTGTGCCATAATCAGTTATTGTTTTTTGTTGCATTGTAAACATCTTGGCTACTGGATTGCATTTCCTATTGTAGTATCTTCACTTGATTTGGAACTTTGATACTGTGATATTGTACATCTCAACTGGAATCACACTAACTGATCTTTGTGTGTGGCGGACTGGGCTTTATCCAACTGGGTGCTTAGGTCGTGCACAGTTTGTGTCAGCGATTATCAAGATGGCGAATGGCATGAAGAGAATCTTGCTCTTGAAGTGAAACTCAAACGCGAAATTAAGAAAGTAGGCCAGCTACACTTCCGAATCATGGTAGAGAAAAGTGCAATTTTGGAACCATTTGAAGACAATCAAAGCAGTGTCACTGGTTCACTGGTAAGTCATCAGTTTTTTCTTCTCATTCAAAGGATCCACAGAAAAACCCATCACCCCTCTGTTTTTTCATGAGCTTGTTCTTCCCAAACTCTCTGGCTCTTCTATCATATCTTTTGTTTCTGTATTTTACTCATGCAGTGGGTTTTGTTGTCTTCAGCGGGGATCTCAAGAACTGTACACAAGTGGGAACAACACCATTTCCACTGAATTATCACCACCCTCAACTGATACATTCATCAAGAGACTGAAAAATGATCAAGCATCTGTGAACAATATATCTGGTGATCAGAAGCAAAAGGGTAAGATTTCTCACAGTCGGTCTTCTTCAGCTGGTGGTGGTTATACTGAAACACAAACAATTGTTGTACCAGATGTTGCACAACAACAGCAGCAACCACGTGAAGGAGAAGTTAGTGAAATCATTGATGTGCCAATTGGACCACGCGGCACATTCACCATTCTTCATCCAGGCAAAGCATCTCCAAGAAAATGGCCCATTCAGAAATCAGCAAGTATGCGAAAAGGAGGAAGCTCACAGGAGAAAGTGAAATATGAGGGACCAGAAGTAGTACGAAAATCGGGTCTTTTGAAGATATTTCACCGGAGGAAAGGGAGTACTGGTGCTGGAGGTTCTCAAGAGAGCATCCCAGCAATTGAGAAGGAGAGTGATCCATGTAGTAGTGTGGAGCATTCAAGGGAGCTACTACCTCCACATCCCCCTGAACACAATGGAACTGTGAGGCTGATCCTGGAACCCAACACAGTTCACTCGATTGCACCGGATGAGCCCCCAGAGATGAATATTCACCCTCAAACTCTGACACCCATTTTGAGCAATCAGAAACATGTTGTGGATCAAGAGGAGGATGATGAGGATGAGGATGAGGATGACGAGACTTGGACTCCTGAGCAGACTCCGAAGAGCATCGAATTCACACCTGGACAATACGAGGTCAACAATTCTGATTCTCAAACCAATGGGACACCACCTGTCAAGAGCAAGAGACGAGGGTGGCTAGGGAAGATGACCAAGATACGCATAAAGCGAAAACCAAAAACCCACTTGGACATTAACAACAACAACAACAACAAAGACATTCAGGTTGTGAATTCACCAGAGCTGTTGTATTCAGATGAGTTCGGGGATAGGGAACTGAATTACAACAATTCAATATTTGCTGATGAGGATGAACCACCAATCCATGAGGATGAGAAGAAAATCATCAATAGTTCACAGTCCCGACGAGGATCATCACTGCGCAGCATCTCAGAAAAAACCTTGGCAAAACTGGGTCTTGGTCCTAAGAAGCCCTCACAAATGCAAAGCTCAGCTTGATAATGCCACCTAGCTGTTGTACCATACACACACACGCACACACCCCCATATATATATGTATGCTTAGTGCATGCCTTCAGAGTGGGTATTTGAAGGTGCATCAATTTTTGCTTCTGAGCTTTCATTCCCTGGATCTCTGCTCAAAGCAACCATCAAAGCCAACTTCTTAATTTGTGTATTCTATTTGTCATGGTATTTCTGAGCTCCACAGCTGCAAAACAGGGGCATTGCTTGCTCTACTCCCATTGCTGATTTAGGGTTTAGCGTTTTAAGGGCCAATATGTTTATGGTATATAGGTTTATGGTCAGGGTTTAGGGTTTAAGGGCTGATGTGTTTATGGTATAGGTTTGGGTTCATGGATCGGATTTAGGGTTTAAGGGGCCAATGAGTTTATTTGTAGGGTCAGGGTTGAAGTTGCTTGGTTTAAAATTGGCTCA
The DNA here is from genome assembly GCA_963920785.1 of Sphagnum contortum. NCBI lineage: Eukaryota > Viridiplantae > Streptophyta > Sphagnopsida > Sphagnales > Sphagnaceae > Sphagnum > Sphagnum contortum. Next base: position 1,233,607 of record OY987283.1, read on the forward strand.
ATTACAAAGGGCCAGTGCTTAATGTGCTAATTTGTGCACCGATTTTTAAGTAGCTTGTTCTTTTGAGGATCTTACGATTCGTTACTTGGGAAACTGGACTGGTTAAGGATCATGAATGGTTTGAAGTATTTGTTACTTACAGAGGCCCTTTCTTCTTAGTTGGATTGGGAACTGAAATGCAAAAGTTGGAGATGGTTTAGATATGGCAAATTTTTAACTTTTCCTGCACTTGTTGGTGCGATTTTCTTCTCTCATTGTGCCAATATAAATCATCACTTGTGACACAGGGGTATAGAAGGTATTCTTATTATGAGGAGGGAATTTGTTTCAAAAGACCTTGTTCAAAGTGACTTGTCAAGTTGAAATTTATTTCTTTAGTATGATGAGAATGGAGATGTAGTCTGAATATCACAAGCTTTGAATATGAATTAAAACCCTATCAAACAGCAAGTGAGAAGAACCATTTGGTCCAATATTAGTTTGATAAAAGCTGATACCCTACTTTGTATCAACTTTACACATGTTTCATCCATATGGGTAATCTCCAAACCCTAAACCCCTTTTTGCTTTGCACTTTTGAACCATGAACATTGCTTTCGATACAAGGTTGTTCTCTACTTTTGCCAAGTGCATTATTGTGATGGGAACAACATGACTACAAGAGCCCCTTAGAATGCAAGTAGATATAGATCCTACTTTTTACATTGTCTACTTTTGTAAAAAAAGTAGGTGCAAATAGATTAAAAATAAATTTGAAGTTGAAATTTTTTAAAGTGAGAATCCTTTGTAAGTATATCATAGACTTTATGACAACATTCAATTTATAAATTATGTAATTTAATAAATGCTAAGAACGAAAGGTACGCAAAAAGCCTGTTACTACAAAATAAACAAATAGATTCATCTGTAATCAAAGGAAAGAATTTGGCGCTATAATGCGATAATTCAATTGGAGCGAAAGTAGGTTTTAACATGGATTCCACATATTGTATTCAAATTGGACATATTACCTTCATAAGTGGAGTTACATTGTTGTTGTAGGATGGAGTAAATTTACTATTATTATTAATTATAGAATTTTCACCTCCAATAACAATGGTATATGAAACCTAGGTGTATGCATGTGAGTTGCTTCCAAGAAATAAGACTCTATGTATGTACGCTAGTATAATTTGAATGGACCTTATCAAGGAATCACAAAATATTTCAAATTTTGTCAAATCCTATATACCCAAGTGGGTAAGGGCTTGACATATCAAGGTACATGGTATTTATAAGTGTTGGTAGGTTCAAAGTACTCAAGTTCAACTTACTTGGAGTGGAGGTTCACAATTTTGTTAAAACCAAAATTAGAACCAAAATTGGATTTGGATGTTGGAACTAGCCTCTTGCTCAAAAAGCAACTAAGACTTGGATTAGGCTACTCTCTTCTTTTGAAAATATTTAGGTTTTTTTTAGCTATTTCATTGTTTTTTTTTAAAAAAATTGCCAAAGTAATGCTTTACTTTTTAAGCTTGAGTTTTTTGTTTTAATGGGTTGCACATGATTAATAACATGGAATCATTTGTCTTGGGCTTTGTGCATTAATTGAACAAAAAAAAATTCACACATTTTTTAGTTTTAATTGTGTTTAATGTAAATAAAATTTAATTCTATTTTAACTTGATTGGGCTCCAAATGTTTTGGGAATTTTTTTGCATTACATGTCTTACAAAACTAAAAAACCATGTAAAACACTACATTAAAGGTTTTATCAAATGAAAAAAAAACCAAAAATTCAACAACATTGGTCCCCAACCTATATAATAAACCACCATTGGTTCAAATCAATGTTAGCCAGTTCTACATTATTTTAAGAGAACCTTTGGTCCTAGTCTTGACCATTCAATTTGTTTTGGAAGTTTTTGGAAGTGTGGGTTTGTCTTCAAATTTTTAAATGTTTCAACCATGTGATTCTAATTTTGGCCCATTTTTCAAATTTATGAATCTCTAAACTCAATTTGGTATTTGAGTGTGGCCCTATGTATTCAATACACACATTGCAATGCTAGAAATTGCATAAGCACAAAGTTTTACAACAAATTAATTTGGGTTTAAAATAGGTTTTAAGTTTTACAATTAAAATTATTTACCTATGAAAATAAATCTATATATTAACCTTTTTTTAAAAGTTCAACTTGGTCTATTTAAAGAACTTGGGTTCAAGACTTGTTCTAATATTAATGTCAAATCTAGCAAAAGATTAGTTCCAAATTTCCATAGTTTGGTTACTGTGACAATTCTTTGTTGATGTTTAATCAAAGCTTACCAATGTTGTTTCAAACTAATGTTGGTTAGTTTTGGGTTTTTAGTCAAGTAGGTTCAAATCCAATTTTAATGACCACATCATAAACTTCTCATCCCATGATTTGATAATGAAAATCAGGCAAATTTATTTTTTTCATAAGTTTTTGTTTTTTGCATTGTGCAAATTTTGAACAAACCTATGAAGCCAATAAATTTGTGATGAAACACTTATGAGTTTAACTTGGACCCAAACTCAACCAAGATCTGAAATCAATGGGTCTAACTTGTACGTAAGCTCATCCAAGATTTGAAATCAACGGGTCTAACTTGGACCTAAACTCAACCAAGATTAGAAATGGATGGGTCTACTTGAACTTAGACCCAACACAATGTGGGGCTAAACGTAGCTGAGTGGGTCTTAAACCATGTTTGGGTGGGTTTGATTCCTAGGATTGCAATCTAAGTAAGTAAAAAAGGAAAATGCTCTCCCAAGTTTGAACTTGCCACCACTTTGGTGCCAATGACTACCTTGACCATTTGACTAGATTCATTTTTTTATTCAAACTAATTTATGCTCCTTTTAATTTTAAATATGAATGCCAAACTTTTGCAACATTTCAAGATGGGGTTGCCAAACCCTTTTACTTAAGAATAATTATATTTCTTTTCCTTCCTTATGGTTGGGCTACTTTTTCACCTTTTCTTAATTGTTATACACTATGTTGTTAGAAATGTAGGTTTTTAAGTAAGGTCTAGGTAGGGTTTAGGTAAGGTTTTAGGTAGGGTTTACATAGGGTTTAGGTATGGCCTAGGTAGGGTTTTTGGTCTAATTTTAAAACCTTAAAACCCATAATTGATTTTGGATTCAAAATTGACAAGGCCTAAAACTATTGAATTGGGGAACAAATGCTTTTAAAGATTTTACCACAACCTAAAACTAATGGGTATTTTTAAATTTTTTTACTAAACCCAAAATTGACAAGTCTTGCATTTTATATATATAATTGTATTTGATGATTATTTTAATTGTTGTTGTTGGTTTGATGTTTGAACTAATGTTGGTTGGTTTCAAATTGAACAAGGGAACTAATGGTTTAGGGTGTGACACAATCAAATAAGCCAACGCCCATTTTAGACGACTAAAAAAATATCAAATTTTGCAAACATATTTATGTGACGTCACTTTAATGTCATGTTGATTAAGGAAATTTGTGCTAAACAATTTATATGAATGTTAGAAAATTCAAAAAAAATCATTTAATTTAATCAATTGAGTTTTGGTTTTAATAAAGGACTTTTGAACTTTAACACCTTAAAATCAGTTTTACGAAACACTAAGTTGATAACTTTTTAAATATATTTTCTTGATAAGATTTTTTTTGAAATGATGATAAACTACCATCCACACATGAAAAACATTCAAAATTAAAAAATTGTGGTACTTGATGTTTCTATAAATTTGAAATATAATTTCAAAATGTTCAATTTTCAATAATCATTTATTAGATGTAAATGGGTCATAATGTGTATGACATATGAACAAAATTGTGGCTTATGATACAAAAAATTAAAGTTTAAAGTAGTTAGAACATATTTTAACATGATTTGAAATTATGATTATTTTTTAAAATGAAATTATGTAGAATCTAGTAGAATTTGTACACTTAAAAAAAATTCATAGTTATTAATAAAGAGTCAACACAAGTAATGTAATTTATTGTGGGAATAGTAAATATTCTAAAAAACATGTTGCAAAAAAAATCCTTCCAAAAATCTTTTCTATAAAAAAGGTTAGAATGTTCAAAAAGGGCATGTTTGTGGTTGAGTCCTTCGTCATTGTTGGCTCATTTGATTATGATTGCACCATTTAGGAAACTTAACTTATCCCCAAAATTGACAAGTTTGATTTTTTGAAACTTGTTACTAAACCTAGAACTAATGGGTTTTGCATTTTTTAAAAATAAAAATATAAAAATCCAATGATTTTTTTTTAATTTAAGAATTGGTCGACATTGGTTCAAACTAGTGATGTGATTGTAAGTGTCAATAGCCAATATACATGGTGTGTAAATCTTGCAGGTGTAAATGAAATCATTTACATTTACATGCCCAAACTATTTACATTTACACATTAGTAGTGTAAATATTTGTCAAATGCACTTACACAGTGCCATGTAAATGTTTTAAGGTGCGTGAATGTACACGTATTATAGTAGAACCTGTCTAAGTTAATATTGTCGGGACCGAGGGTTCTGTATTAATTTAGATAGAATATTAATAAAGAGAGGGTCATTAAATAATTCTCCACTCGCGCCATTTGTATAGTAGGACCTGTTTAAATTAATACTGCCTAAATTAATTAGTTGATAATTAATATGTGCCTGTGGAGTTCACTATAAAAAATTTCGGGACCGCCTATGAAGTATCAATTATTAACTTTTGCAGGTTTATTGATAAATGTATGGGGCCCGACTTGGGACTGGATCGCACATATTAATTATCACAGGTTATTAATTTAGGCAATATTAATTTAGACAGGTTCTACTGTATATGTACCTTTAATAGGTATACTTACTTGTAATCCATACTATTTAGTTGTGGGTACATCCAAATATGGGTGCATGCCAAAACTTAATGTTTTTTTTTAGTAAGTGACCACTTTGATTGGCCCCTTGCAAAAACATCAAGATGTTTTTAATACTCTCCACATAAAAGCATTTTCTACCAATATGGGACCTTGTCTATTTTTCCCTTTAGTCACCTATATATGATAAAAGAAAAAACCTTTAAGCAAAGGATATGGGACAAATTGTGGTGTTGTTATAAGGAATATTTTGAAAACACATTTTTGAATGCATTTTGCTTCACCTCATTGTTTGAGTAAAAATTTTATTCCTAATTTTGTTCATCATTATTGTGACCTAAAGCTTTACAAGAGCTTGGGTACTTATATGTTAATTATTTAATTTCGTTTTCATGCATCCAAAACACAAATGTTATTATTAATATTATTATTATTTTTTTTTGTCTTTTTTTGGTGCAATGGACCACTTTGATTCGCCTATCACTTAAAACATTCTAAACCCAACCCACCCCTTCAACCTTCAAAAACATGTTTTAACACTATTTTAAATGGACACATAAAATCATATAAGTGTAATTGCTTTACATTTACATTGTTTTATACGATATAAAATAGATGAACACGGTTTTACATTTACGTGGAATGTAAATAAATTTCATTATGACATTTACACTTACATGCAATGTAAGTCTTAAACCATATACATGCACAACACTAGTTCAAACTTTAAAACAATAACAATAGTTACAGTAGGAAATGTTCCATTAAGATCCCAAGAGCATAAATTCACATTTTAAAGTAACATTTGGAGAACAACATTGTTGAAAATGTGGGACCAAATGAAAACTTGTAGCTTTCCTTCACAAGGAAGGAAAGCCAACAAACCAAATCATTGGAAATGATGATGTGACCTAAAAGAGAGCCCTAAGTTGAAAAGGGGAAAATTCATTACCCTAACTTGACACTTGATGTGTTTAGTTGATCATTCACAGTTGTGGTGATTATGTTTTGTTCCAAATCACTTTTGTTTTCTTTTGTATTCTGTTTGCAAGGGCCTACATTCACGAAGAAGGGAGGAAGGTGGGTGCTTGCTGGGTTTGTGTGTTTTAATGGTGAACTTACAAGCTTATTGTTTTTGTTTCTTGCTCATCATGGTAGATTAAAGTGTTTTGATTTCGATTAGTTTAAATGAATGTGATGGTGGGAAATTGGCCTAGCTACAACTATAAGGAGTGGGATGTTGCAAAAGGCAAGGCATTTTTTGGTTTTTGAGAAAGTTAAATATCCTAATTAGCTTTGTTTTGTTTTTGGGTGGTTGTTTGAATTTTGATGCACCTATGAAAACAATGCTTATGGTGTATGCTTTAGTCTCCAAGTTTTTGCTAGGTTGGAAATTTAGGTTTCTAACTAAGATGTTAGGATGCACTATTGATGAATATGATGAGGAAATAAGGGGAGTTATAGAGAGGTCTTGAATTGACATTACTTCAAGAGCAATTGTGCTTGAGATGCATACTTTGAAGAATGAATTCTAAAATGGGATTGAAATGAGTGCCCACAACTTGTGGGCACTCAGAGATAAGAATTGCAGTTAATCTTGACATGAGTGGGCAAAAATGGAGAATTTATACAAATTATTAGGCAAGTGGTTGGTTGCAATTCTTACCTTGTGCAAGCTTTTGGGTTGTTGAGAAAGTTTTTGTTCGAGAATGGACTTGGGTGACAAGTAATGCAACGAAGATAACGATGATGCTTAATGAGAGTGAATATAGAGAGCCTTGATTCACTTAAGGCTTGTAACTTTGTAATATTATAGCTTTTACTCCTTATGTGACAAAATTGTGTAGCGATTATATTATGTGTACAACCTTGTTTTGTTGTTGTAACTTGATTTCTTTATGTCATCCCTTTATCATGATACAATCAATAGTCTTCCAATTCCTTCCTTTTGGGCTACAATGGAACCATGTAGCCCACTTTACACAAATTGAATAAGAAAATGAAATTGAGAAAAATTATACACATTGGTCTAAAGTTCAACCCAAAATTTTAACCCAAAAACTTACAAACTAAGTTAATGCAAGGTGTTTTGCCCTTTGGGCAAGGCCAATAATGGAGGGGCAAGTGTGAAAAGAAGACAAATGGAGGAAGACAACACATAAAAGTGGGGTGAGTGTAAACAGGGAGTGTATGAAAAATGTTAACCACTTAAAAGAAAAACGTTCCAATGTGAACAGAACTTCGAAAGGGGTTGAATATTATCCTCTTTATTACCACGTCCATTATTCCAAAGTCGTTTGCTTGTGTTGCACGTGTGGTCGGTCCGACCAGGGACGGATGGAAATGTGGACTAGATGGATGAATTTACATGGATGAACAGGACACGACAGATGGGATTTGTGGGAGTTTTCATCCAAGAAGAACGGGTAGGTTGGTCTTCCGCGTCATAGTTTGCTTGGTTGCCGTTGCTTTCGTCGACGGATGGAAACGTGTAATAGATGGATGAAGTTCCATTTGGATGAACAAGACCCGACTTCTTGGTTGGGGTTTGCGGGAGTTTTCATCCAAGGAGAATGAGTAGGTCGGTCTTTCCTGTCCTCGTTAGCTTGGTTGCTGCTGCTGTCGTCGACGGATGGAGACGTGTGATAGATGGATGAAGTTCCATTTGGATGGACAAGACCCTGCTTCCTGGTTAGGGTTTGCGCGAGTTTTCATCCAAGAAGAACGGGCAGGTCGGTCTTTCGCGTCGTCGTTTGGTCGCTCGCTCGCCGCTGTCGTCGTAGAGTGCGCACAGATCTTGCGCTTGCGCGGAACAGATTTGGTGACCACATAGGACGGCTGCATCATTCGTCTTCCTTCCTAAAGCCCAATCGGGAACAGCAGCGAAAATGATCTGAAGCTCGTCGTGGACGGCTACTTGGATCGCATTTCTTTTTCTCTCGGATTTTCTAGCTTTGTTGTCTTTCTTTCTTAGCAAAGTTGTGAGCTTTTTAGAGGAGCTCTGCGGTTGGGAGCTTGGAAGGAAGGAAGGAAGGTTGGGGGGCTTGGATTTCTGATGCGTCATCATCATCATCATCATCATCTTCCAGTTTCTTTTCAAATAGGTGAGGACAAGAAGAAGAGCGGATCGTGATTTTGATCTCATGTTTTCAGCCCATATCCAATTAGGGTTTTCTGGATTTTCGTTTGGGAGATGCTAAGAGTCGCTGCAGAGGCTTAGGGCAAAGAAAAGGAGAGAAAAGGATCGGTGAGAGAGAGAGAGAGAGAGAGAGAGAGAGAGAGAGAGAGTTGTTTAAGATTTTTTCTGAAAGAGTTGTTTAGGGTTAGAGTGAGAGTTGTGTAGGGATTCGTCTAAGAGAGTTGTTTAGGGTTTTGTCTGATCGGGAAGTTTGGGGTTTTAGGTTAAAGGAAAGGAGGAACGGGGAGTGTGTGGGTTGTGGGGTACTCTCCTCTGGAAGCTTGAGCTATGGCGATGACTCAGGCCACAATAAACGTCATGTTGGCTATGAATGCAAAGCGAACAACGCCAGTGGACATGTACAAGCCACTGAGGCAGTACATAGTGCAACATTACTCGGAGAGGGAGGCACAGGACATGGAGGAAGATCTTCAATCGGTTCACCACATGCGCAATGAGGTCGAGAAATCCACGGATGCATTGGAGACACGGCGGGATTTGTTGCAAAGGTATTTTAGAGCTTTGACAGTGATGGAGTCCAGGTTTCCTATCTCGAATGAGAGAGAGCATGTCAACACTTTGCAATTCACTTGGTATGATGCATTCAAGCAAGGGCGGAAAGCAACACAACCAAACATACACTTTGAGAAAGCAGCCATTGCTTTCAACCTTGGAGCTGTTCAATCCCAGTTAGGTTTGTCGGCTGATCGCTCATCGGCTAATGGCCTTAAGCAAGCTTGCAATGCATTCCAAGCTGCAGCTGGGGTCTTTGCCTTCTTGCGAGACAACATCTCGATGAAAGCAGCAGGAAATAATTCTACACAGGATATCTCTGTGGAGTGTGCAGGTATGCTTGAGAGGCTTATGCTTGCGCAGGCACAAGAATGCTTTTTTGAGAAAGTGGTAGCTGACAAGAAGCCATCTTCGATCTGTTCAAAAGTTGCTAAACAGGTGGGATTATTCTATGAAGAAGCATTGGCTGCACTGGTGCTGCCACCACTGAATCAGCATTTTGATCGCACATGGGTTGCACATGTTCAGCTCAAAGCTGCACAATTCAATGCAGAAGCTTGTTACAGAGCAGGGCTTGAACTTCATGAGAAGGAAAATATTGCCGAAGAAATTGCGCGTCTGAAGACAGGCAGCCACATGCTCTCTGAAGCTCGGAAATCAGGGAAAGGAGGAGTTGGACCCCTCATGGATGCTGTTGCAAAGCTTGAGGCAAGCATAAACCGAAACCTTGAACGTGCAATCAAGGAGAATGATAGGGTGTATCTGATGCGAGTACCATCTCCTGATTCTCTTCCCCCTCTCACTGGAGCTGCACTTGTGAAATCAACTCCTGTTTCTGAGGTCTTTGATGCAAGTCAAGAGAAAATGTTTGCAGGTCTTGTACCAGATTCTTCTGCAAAGGCACTCTCAAAGTATACAGAAATGGTTGATGATATCATTCGAGTGCAAGCTGAGAAACTGCAAACCGAAAGTGAGATCACACGTGTGAAGCTGAGGGAAATGGATCTGCCTGACTCTCTTCATGCCCTTGAAGGCAGTGCTTCTCTTCCTGATCAGCTGCGGGATGATGTTGAGGCTGTTCAAATGGATGGGGGTCCAGCAGGTCTTGAAATGGAGATGCAGCAATTACGTGACCTGCGCCGAGTGAATGAAGAATTGCTTGCACAGACTGAAGAGCTTTTGGAGAAAGAGGCAAGAGAGGATGCACAGATACGGTCACAGTTTGGGACCCGATGGACACGGCCACAATCCAGCACTCTCACCAAAACCTTGCATGATCGGGCTAATGGATTTGCTGCAAATTTGAAACAGGCAAGAGACAGTGATGCTCGGATTGAGCGAACAATTCGTGACAACATGGTTGTGATGGGGATCTTGGATGCAAAACCAATTGAGAAAGCCCTACCTACTTTGGGTCGGCCAATGCTCTCTTTGGATGGGAATGAAGATCAGATTGTTGGTGGTTTACGGCAAAAGCTTGTGGAGCTTGAGCAGCTTGGATTACAGAGAGCTGGACTGGAAGACATGCTGAAAGACATGAAGCGTAAAGATAACATTCTTCCAAAACTGATGACGACATCCAGTTCTTACGAAGATCTTTTCAAGAAGGAACTTGCCAAGTATGACCAAGTATCTCTGGAAGTAGGCCGGAATGTGGAAGCTCAAGAGAGGGTTCTCCAGCAAATCAAGTCACAGAATGATCTGTTTTCTGCCACGTTCAATCTGGAGGATTACAAGACTTCTCGGGAAAAGGCGTTCAAGCAGGTTAATGTGGCAGTTGCGAAGTACCGTGAAGTCCGAGACAATATCAATGAAGGTTTGAAGTTCTATGTTACGCTGCAGGATGCAATCACAAATCTGAAACAGCAATGCAGCGACTATGTCATGACCCGCAACATCCAGTGTCGCGAAATGATGGAAGACCTTCAACGTCAGATTGCTGGACTCTCTTTCAATGACAACAGGCCACCTCGTTCATATCCATCAGTTGGCGGAAACCCACAAGCACATCCGCCTGCACATGCTTCCCATGACTCATCATCGCATAATGCATTCTTCCAATCTTCATCAAATGTTAGTTCTAACCCTCCATCTGTGCCGCAGAGTGGATACTCTAGTTACCAGGCACAAGCGCCACAAGCAGCACCTGCTCCTCAACCCCCATACTATGCAGGAGGTCAAAATCATCCTGCAGCAATGCCTCCTCCTCCCTACTACACTCAGCCACCACCTCAACAAAACCCAAATTTTAGTCAACCTCCATACCCAGGATGGCAAGGCTCATACTACAGTGCACCACAAGTGCCAAGTCAATCACAAGCAGCGGCGGGTCAGCCTCCATATCAAACTCCACCACCTGGAGGCTATTACAATGCACCACCAGGAGGCTACTACAAGCATTGAAGATATGATCCAAGGTTTGTGTCTAGGCTGGTGCTGCTTGCAATTTATATGTACAGTGACTTCCTCTACTCAGACTGCAAACTTTACAATGAAATAAAGGAGCAGAAGTTCCAGCCCTGATGTTCATTGTATATTTGTGACACAGGAATGCATTCAGCAGGCGTGGGGCCAATATGGTACCATTGCTGTCTCATGGTTTTTGTTATGAGGACGTTGTTGCTGGATATATCATGGAGTCTGGTCCCATGTTTCTTTCCAAGGAGGAGCATTGGTGTTGAAGATGGATGTTGTTAGCACTGTAGCCCTGAATTAGAAATTTGCAGCTTATTTGTTTACAAATCTGGCTCTCGAATATGAGGCTCTTTCTAGTGAGTCCCTGCAGTGAGCTGCTTACTATCTTTACATCATCCATGTAAAACTGGTAGCGATTGAGGTGATTTGGGAATTGTTTATATGTCTCTAAAGAGATACTGATGTACTGTCTCATTCTTAGTTCAGATTGGTTCTCTAGTGTTGTGTCAAACTTTGTAAGTAAAGTGGATAACATACTCTTTCCCATTCTCACGTTGGAGTTTAGGGTTTGACATGACAATGGCAAAAGAGTATCAAGAATCATCAACATACATATAAAGTCATAGCATCTTATGATGTACCGTCTTGAGAATCCATGGACTAAGATTGTTCTCAATTGGTTTAGACCTGTGTTGGCTGGTTCTTCCTTTCTTCTGTTCTTTTTTTTCTCATAACAATGGGAGCAAGTCCTTAAAGAATATTTTTTTTCTGTCTCACATGGTAGCAAATAACCAGATTTTGAAGTGGATTGAAACCTGCCTACTATCAATTTGCTTGCTTAGAATGCTTGAACTGTCACTTCCAGTAATTTTATGGAAGAAAATTGGGTTCAAGAACCTGATGGGACAAAAACATGGAAAGGTATGGATTGATTTTTGGTTTTCATTAATAGCAATGCCCAGCTCACAAGGGGTCACACTGGGTCTCTACAGAACAGATACCAGCCAGGTAGGGTCTTTGTTGGGTACATGACCAATTTCAGACACTGCAGGTCAGCTATGGATGACATATATTTGTACCCTTGTTGATGACCGACCAATTTCTCAATAATCAGCCAATGCTAGTTAGGACTCAGGTTACATTACCCTGCTGCACCCATTGCTAGCACCCCATATGATATGAGTGGGAGGTGTTATCACTGGATGGTTGTTGCAAGAGCAGAGTATCTCTTCAGTGCAAAAGTTCGAAGAGAGTTGAATCTATTGACCATGTATCTGAGAGTCTTGCACAAACAGAGAAAAATCTCCATCCTTCCTCTTGAACCCAACCAACAGTGCAAATCTGAAGCAAAAATCAAAATTGTGAACGAGCAAGATCTATAATGTGACAGTCACAGATACAGACATATCATGAATGGCTTGAGTGGGAACAATGAAGCTCCAAACACAAACTCCACTCTTCTTCAACTGCACTAAGAATCTGTGCTACTCCACACAATTACAAGATTGTTGAGTTAAAGTTGTTGGGAAGGGATACTTTTGACTTGCTTCCAGGAGAATCCACCATCTTGATGCAACCCCAAATGCACCTAGACTCTATGAACAGAATGTAGCATAATATATATACATATATTACATAATACATGAATACATGAATGCAAAATGTCTGCTAAATTAATGAATTTTAAAAGTAAACTGGTGGAGTTTCTCTTCTCCACTTTGCAACTATGAAGTCTATGACTGTATTTGAGACCAGGATGTTCACTGTGAATGTGAATTTCCTCTAAAGGCTCTATCCAATTTCAAAGAGTGAAGATGTGCATGTTGGGGACTTGGGAACTTTTTGGCAAGTTGCCTAATCCTGAGTGAAAAAATCAGGTTCCTGGAGGGGTGCCACTGCCTGAAACACTTGAAAGAATGACATATGCACACAGGACAGAGGACGAGAAGAGAGAAACCCAAGCACTGCTTGGTACCAACTCCATAGCTGCAGTCACAGGAGATTTTTCACGGCCTTCTGCCCAGAGACGCAGTCGCTCAGCCTCCGCAGCATATACTGCTCGTCCCTGTGAAAGGAAACAGTGCACATTATTCAGTGGAACAGATTCCCTTGGACTAGCCATAATGGGGTAACATCTCATACTTCCCTTTGTACTCTCCAGGTGATCATGATATGAGCATGATCTTAACCTCATAAGATCATAAACAAAATGCCTCCAACAGGATGCTTATCAAGAACTGCTGGTCTTTCTTGTGTGCAAGTACAGTCGCTATATATATGTTTCCCCACTTTCCAAGTAAAGCTGTTTTGTTGCATCCTGCCAAACTGAGGGACTACAATAATATGCCAGTGGCAAGCATTTCCCCTTCCAGAAAAAGACTCATGAATAGGATAATGAGTCAAGAATCACGTACTTCCTCATCGAACCAGCGTCCTCGCCGAAACCATGCATTCACAAAGGCCAGCACAATTCGTGGAGGGGTAAGGTAGTTCACTGCTTTGCCAGTGCCTTTGACAGTCCGTAAATTTGGCACTAATGCTCTTGCAACGGTCTCAGGTTGCTCGCAGATGATATTAAACATCTTCTTGTTTTGCAGGGAAGCACCGCTGGAGTGACATTGAGTATTCTCTGTCAATACTGGAACAAAAAAAATTGTACATTGCAAGCATCCATCCTCAAGTTTCTCCTAAGCTAATGCCATGACAGGAAAAGTGAAGTTTGATCCTAAATCTCCCATTTTTTGGAACCTAGTGTTGCGTTAGAAACACAAACTGTCAATTGATGACCAGAAATCAGAAAACTTTCTGTGAGTGGGTCAGGTTGTCTACTTATATCTTGATAGATGATCATGTACCTGAGAAGTAGTTCCGTGAGCACCATGCCTGGGGATGCAGTGTGGATGCCAACACGAGAACCCTTGCACTCTTGCAAAAGGGATCCAGACAACTGTCTCAGACCACATTTTGTTGCTCCATAACTGGCACATATATCTATGTCAATTCATTGTGGACAAAATGATTCCATGAAACTTCAAGGCAAACATCTGAATCCTCCAATGCATCAGAAGAATACAACAGCTGCTGACATGAAATGGAAAGCAATTGACAAAAGTACTACTAAAAAATGTTGACCAGAATTGATCAGCTATTAAGGAATAGCTACCTACCTCTCTAAGAGGAAATCCAGAAACAAAAAGCTGGAGGACAATTCAAAAGACACTTACGCTGCAGTCAGAGGAGTACTTGCACCACCAGAACCAGCCCCATCCATGTTGAAAATATGGCCTCCTTTAGGTTGTTTCTTCATAACACGAATAGCTTCACGGGTGCAGATTAAAGATCCAGTCAAATTCGTGGACACAATCTGTAGGCAAACAATCAATTCACAGCACCACTAGTCAGACCTCAATTAATCAGTGAACTACCTTACATCTGTCCAGAGCAAGGATCTGCAAAAGAATTAAATATTCTTTAGGAGCAAAGACATTGCTGGAAATACATTAAGCTCTCACTTCATATAACAAATGCTTCTTAAGGATGTAGCAGAACTCTTACTTGAGAGATTTCTTCATCTGAGAATTCCACTAATGGCCTGAAGCCCTTACTCATACCCGCATTGTTGATCTGTTACACATCACCATGTCTACTTTGTCACATGCACTAGTCTAGCTTCAGCAGCTACAAGTATGTTGTTCCAATGAGGCTAGCAAAGCCACCAACAAATATATACAAAATAAGCATGGAAATTTTAGCTCACCCAAATGTCAATTGTTCCCAGCTCTTTCACAGCAAAATCTGCCAGTGCTTGCACCTCCTTACTCTTGGCAACATCACAAGGTATACCAACCACCTTTGACCCTCTTTGTTTTGCTTTTAAAATTTTTGATACCATTGCTTCAGAGTCTGCAGACATGAGTAGGTTATCATATTTCTCTTGAACCTCTTGTTGGAGCTCCCTGACTGTGTCTCTTACTGACTCAGGGCTGTTTCGTCCAGGAAGAAATCAAGAAACACAAAGCTGAGTAAGAACTTGCTCAAAGCTCCACAAACATGTGTTCAAATCAACTATGGAAATGATGTTTCTTTAGTTGAGCCTCCATAGTACAAAGAGAAGTTGAATAACTCAGTGAAAAATAAAGTGGCAACTGAGAAGAGGAAAAAGTATGTCAAGAGTTTTGACTTTGACCTACCTACGAGAAGCTATAATGACATTGTCTCCAGCATGCAGAAACTCACGAGCAAGTGCCTTGCCTAGGCCACGGGTGCTGTTGAAGCTCAGCAAACAAACAATCTAATCAGTAAATATAATGTACTGCAGATTTACCCAGCAACATTCTCATTCTTGAATACTCCAATTGCACATGCAAAGAAACCTCACATAGACATATCTGCAAGTTGATGCAATGAAAGGACACAGAGCATCACTGAGGAGGTGATGGTCCAGAGTCAGACTCAATGTATAAGATTTGCAGCTGAGGTTAGGAACTGCTGATTACCTTCCAGTGATGACAACATTGCGGCAACCTGATCTGGCATGGCTGTCCAAAACCTGACCAGCACCAATCATGGAACCCACAACAATTCCAGCAAGCCAACTGAACCACAGTACACCTTCCTGATGTGATTCACCTCCTGCCAAGTTCATTCAATAAATACCCTGGTAAGACACTATGCCAAATTCTTTTTGGGCATAAGCAGAGCAATCTGTGCAACACAAGCTGGTTTTTGCTATGCTTGATTCTTGGAATGCCATGTTCCATAACTGAATTTCTCCCACAAAAGGAATATTGAGGTGATATAAAGCCATGCCATAAATACAAGGTGGTCACAACAGCATGCACACAAAGCTCCTCTAAGGACACATATTGCAAAGTATTCAGCCAATGACAGGGAGTCAGTGTTAATGCCTATGTTGCAAGCAGATGTGGGACTTAACATATGTAGGCAAATCATGCTGCAAGCACATCAGCAAATCTGGCTATGAATGAGGAATAGATTGACACATTCCAAGTTCTTAAGGTAAGAGTTGAGCACCACCAGCAAAAGAGCTCTGCAAAATCAATGTCAGTGGTAGGTTAAAACCTTTGGCAAGGGTGTGAAGGGTGAAGGAGATGATATATCATATGCCTTTTTCCGGGAAAACACTAGTACCATGCTTCTTCTAACTTCTCTGACACCGGACAAACGATACAATAATCTACACTTACCAGACAGCTGAAAGCCGGTTGCGAGAATGGCTCCTGTCGCTGTCATGATGAACATGTACTTTCCAAGCTCCTTTGAAAACTGTCAAATACCCATTTCACAGAGAAGAAGAAGAAGCAGAAGCAGACAATAAGCTTGAAGTCTGACAAAGCTCAAGGACAAGGATTGCACAAAGGAATGTTACTACTCTCCTACACCAGCAGAACATTTGCTTATCATCAAACCTATTGTACACAACTGCAGCAGACACAGAAAGTGCATCCTGTGGGCTGCAGCAGTATGGAAGTAGGCATGCAATTGTGGACCTCAATTGCTTTGCCTTGACATATTTGTAAGAGCTCGAGCAGCAGCATGCACTATAGTATGTCCAACAAGAGAGAAGATGCGACAAGTCGAGTGAAGCTCCTGCAAGAGAAGTCAGAAAATTGCGTATACATACCGCCATGAAGTCTTCCTCAGCCCTATGAAGTGCATCCACAACTCTCCTCCTTAAAGGCTCAGTGGCTGAAGGACTACTACCGTCGAGCAAGCGGAGAGGATGCCACCGAAGCTTTCGCTTCCTCCTCTTCGATTCTCCACCCGTTTTCTTTTGAGGAACGCCACTCAGGAATCGGACAGAGGAGCTCACGAGCTTCCTAAACGACGTGTCAGGACTACTGTCAGCAAGGTGTACAAACTTCTCTTGGTCTGCAAATTCTGAAAAGCTTTCTAATGGAGAGACGTCAACTTCATCCAGCTCCAGTAAAGAAGAAGGAGTTTGCACATCCACCAAGTTCTCTAGAAGTTTGTTCGTCTGAACAAAAGGATGCGCAAGAAGCTGCTCTTCTTCTGTTTGTGATTCAGTATCTCTTCTTTCTTCTTCACCTTCGTTCGTCTCATCTTGCGCCAAACTCCTGATTCGTGTCTCCGTCTTGACTGCGCGTGAATACTTCCGCTTGAAACCACTATTTCCTCTCTGAAACAAATTTCTCGTCGACAAGTATCGCGGGGGGGACATCATCACCGATCTGTATGTCGAGGAAGAAGCTTGCAACCTACAACACTCGAATTGCTGCTTCCCAAGCACAGGACGACTCCAGAAGACTTTCTGACGATGATGCCTTCGCAGTTTCCTAATTCCACTACTACCGAGCAAAGTTTGCACCAAAGACAGAGCAGGACGATCATCGCCACGGCCATGGATCACCTGCAAGCTTCCTATAACTACATTCTGCAAACTAGCCATCTCTTTTATCTATCTATCTAGCTACACACGAAAGAAAACACACTTCCTGCAAAACTCTCACACAAAATACACTACAAACTCTCTCCCTTTCCCCGTCCAGTTGCAAATCCGAATTCGCGGAGCCGAATTCCAGCAACGAAATCCGACTAGTCCGTGAACAAAAGCATCAAGAACTGGAAGGAGGCAGTAGAGAAAGACAGTAGTGAACCTGAGAAGAGTCACACCATTGCCACCTATTCCAAACTGACACGCTTCCTGCAAAAGGCGGCAGGAACATTCACGCTAGCAAGCATTGGAGATGATCAAATTGCGATCAGAATAGCACGCAATCTCTTCGATGATCGTCGACTGCTCGGTCAGAACTGTGAGAGACACGAAAGCGATGATGCGTTCGGCAAAAGAGAAGAACAACAATAGCACGCAAGCTTTTCGATTATCGTCGAGTCCTTGGTCAGAAACGAGAGCCACGAAAACGATGTGTTCACCGAAAGAACAGTAGCGTGGAGGAGGAGGAGGAGGATACCAAATCGATGATGGAGTGCGGTACACAGTAACAGGGAGGGACGCACGCATGCACGCTCCCAATTTTTTAGGTGGCGTGCTTGAGGCAGAACCGCATACGACTATTGTCAAGATTGCTTAACAGATTCTTTCACTGCCAACCAGATTCTTCTTCTGTTTCTTTTCCATTAGATTACTGATTGATTGTACTTAGATCGTAATCTCTGCCACAATTCAAGCGTTGCGTACGAAATCGAAACACCAAACACATGGCTCAGCTGATTAGTTTATGCTGATCAACAGAGAGAGAGAGAGAGAAATGGGCGGCACAAACCCTAACAGATCTGGAGCTTCCAGAGAGAGAAACAGATATTCATAAGACAAAAAAGCAATCACACCTGGAACCTTTTCCAGCAGGTGCAAAAATGCACAAGCAAAAAAGCCAACAGATCTGGAAAAAACTTTGAAAAAAGTGCATGCATGCATGATGATGTTGAGCACCAGAAAACACAGCAACCCAAAAACTGGCAACAGAAAAACTTGCGACACTTTTGGATTTTTCTGAAAGAGTAATAAACAGCAACAATGCAAAAGGTGTTGGGCTTTTTTTTGTTAAGAGCTTTGCAATTGCCAAAAGCTTACACAATCATTTTTGTTGCCTTCTGAGCATCATGAACATGGCAGGTTGGAGAGAGATAACTAATGGCTATGGAGAAACAGGCCTAGTTATCATGGATCATGATATTCATGCTGTGTGTCTCCCCAATCTTTCGCTAAAGGATTTGGTTTGCAGAGTGGATGGATTTCCAAACCGTCATCAGCATGAGACTCTTGTGATGCTCTGAACCAATCACCCTCATCCAGGCCAGAAGAATCACAACCCTATGAACTAAATGGAAGAGAAAAAGAACTGGCCTTGAATACAGGACTTGGTGTCTTCCATGGTGCCTTTGGATTTGGTTTGCAGAGTGGATTTCCAAATCATCATCACAGGACTTTTGTGATGCTGTGACAAATCACCCTCATCCCAACAAGAAGAATCACAACACATGGAGAACTAAATGGAAGGGAAAAGAACTGTCCTTGAATACAGTCTTTCTTTGATAGCACCTTTGGTGATAAGCAAGCGAACAAATGCCCCCACCCAAATGGCTGTAGAGGAGAATCACAGTGCTGGCAACTTTTGAGTTTTGCTTTCTTTTGGTATCATCACAAGCTCCTCAATT